>PVKB01000365.1:0-681108 GCA_004027205.1 Ctenodactylus gundi
AAAAAAAAGATACAATCACATGGTGAGGCAGAAGCCGGGGTCAGAGCCAGAGTCAGTGCTCAGGAGACAGATTCTCACAGCATGGCAGAACGGAGGTAAGTCGGGGAGGGACAGAACCAGCACATAGCCTCAGGTCACGCTCCCAGCATCTGCCCCTTCCAGGAAGATCCCACCTCCCAACAGTATACAGTATCCGCAGGTACATGAGGCTTCTGCAGGACACTCCAGATCCAAGCCACAACATCCTTCTAGGTGGGAGACTGAGTAGCAGTTCTCAGACAAATCTGTATCTGAAGCCTAGGAAGCTGAGAACGTGTTAACTTACACTGACAAAGAACTTTATACTTACAATCAAAGGTAAGGACCTTCAGATGGAGTTTGTCCAGGTGGCTCAACGCTATGGGAAACATTCCCCGACTACGAAAGGCTGGACAGCTGCAGTGTGGAGACTGATGCCCTGCCCATCCCCAGCCCTCTGTGTCTGGTTCTGAAATGTGGGGGGCTTCTAGGAGGACCAGAAAGACACTTGTAGAGGGTGGGAAAGACAGGAGGTGGACTCTGCCATACAGTCCCAAGAGGGAAGGATTTGGGCAGACATCATGTGTTTAGTGCTTCTTCCGTGAGTTGGTGATAACTAGTTTCATACCAATAGAAAATTAATAACAATGAAGTTACAATTGTACATATTTGCTTTGGGATGGGGAAATGATCTTGACTTTGATTTCAAAAGAAAACTTTACTCCTGCAAGCTTTATAAGAGAACAGCTAAGCACCCTAAGGAAAAATGACCCCATGTATAATTTTCCTTGAAAAAAAGTAAAACAAAATACAGAGGTAGTTTTTAATATGGCTGTTGCATTTAATTTTTATGTAATAATTTTTAAAGATTTCTTATTCTTTAATTTTCTTGATTTTTAGAAGAAAAGGGAAAAACTCATTAGAAAGTCAGGAGAGTGTTGTTTGTCAGATGAAACAGAAATTTTAGGAGTACTCCATGTGTCCCTATGGCTTAAAAATATATTAGATGTTAAAACAGCATTTACTTATTACAAAAAAAGTAAGCATAAAACAATCAGATCACTCTCCTCTCCTTTGGGATCATGATTTTGGTACCTGGACAGACTTATTGTTTTTATTTTTGGAAACATCAGTGGCATAGAGCTCACAGAGAGAAAATCCCCAAAGTAGGTGTGCCCCGACTTAACAATCATGTTAGGTTAAAACACAGTGGCTACTTTAAATATGCAAAACCTCTTACTCCAAGAAACTGGCTTCAGAGAACTTCAGCTTGCCTAATCCTGATCTTTTAGGACAGAGAGTGCTAACTTTTCAGAATAGTATGATACTAGGAAAAAAAAGTCAAAATCATCATGCAAAGCAAAACCCAAGACCTGATAATAATCCATGGGCAAATACATTTGTTCCGTGACCTTTAAAATTCTATCAACATCTTAAAGAATCTCTTTTTCTTGATATAATTGTATAGAACAAAAATAGTAAAATTAATATATAAGGGTAGTACACTGTAATTTGTGCTAAATCTATATTGCGCTAGAAAAATGTATTAGTATTTTAGTTCTTTATAAAATGTTCATCTTAGAGTCACTTGAACTGAGTTGTGTTCTCAATAACATTTTTTCTACCCTTCAGCAAACAGTCATGCTCTGTTCTAAGTTTGGATCAGCTGTTGTGATTTTATTCTTTGTTCTTCCAATGACATAAAATATCTCTGAAAATGTCTTTGTTTGTGAAGATTTACAGCAGTGTCATTTGCTACGGGGCATCTTCATCCTTCTTAATCCAACTACTTTTCTGCTTTCTGTTCTTAAGTCTCCCTTCCCGACGGCTGCCTGCTTGGGTATCTAGAGTGTCAACAGCTGTGTGGAGTCCAGATTTTTATGGTAGTCTTTCCTAGCTCAGCCTTTTCCTTGGTAATTGCATTTCTGTTCCAGAGCAGAACATTTGAACAATTTTATTCTCAGCATTTCTTAGTTTACTTGTAGTGTTTCTTTTTGTTGTTGTTGTTGAACTTTCATGTTTGGTGGCCAATTCCTACCAGTGAGTATCTGCTTTTGCAGTGAAGTCATCACATATTTTTATCACAGAGAGATAAGATAGAAGCACCACTGCATACTTAGTGTCTGTGTGGGGTAAGAAATAGCTGTGCAGACGCCCATCACCAACAGAGCTCAAACCGGTGATGGGTTTCATTGGGGGATGGTAATGACACTCATCTGCTATTTACATAGCAATTTGGGAGTTGAAGGTTTAGTAACAGAGTTGCAATTTTATGTGGTTACAGAGGGTGAATATACCAGGGTAAGTGAAGTTTCAATAGTCTGGTGGGGCCCTGATACTACTTAAATCAACCATATTAACTGAAAAAAGTTGCAGTCACAACTCGACGAGGTCTATCCTGGGATCTGAGTACACATGGAGATTGAATAATAAAAACAGCCAGCTTTGAAGAGAGACAGACAAATGGTCAAAGAAGGAGACCGGGGAGAAACGACTTTATGAAATCACAAAAAAAAAAAAAATGAAGTTCTAGGAAAACACTTTAAGGGAAGTAGAAATGTTAATGAACACTTTTCCTATAAATAATTCCATGCACTGTAGAATTGAGAAGTACCAGAAAATACGGAGACGTTGTGGAAGAATTATTCTATGTATCTTGAATATAAGTGACAAAGAGAGATCCTTAAAAGAAATCAATCCGGAAGGCAGGAGCGAAGACAGGAAGGGATTGTGGTGAGAACCAGCCCACAGACGTGTACGGAACATAAAGACACTGTTAGAAAGGCAAATCGTGGAGCATGCTTCCCAGGAAGCCCCCGAATTGTAATAAATGCGAGTGTTGTGTACGTATATTTGGAAAACCAACTGGGCCTTCTGTGTCCGCTGCCTTTTTTGCACCAATAAATTCTGAAATAAAATTCTATTTCTACGGCAGAATTCTGTCACCGAAGTATAGCAGGCGATTCTTTAACAAAGCAAGTCCTAAATAATTCATTGCTGCTCTGAGGGGAAAATACCCGAAGCGAGCTGTTCGGGGATGTTTCTCTTTCTTATACACAGAGCAGCTCTGCTTAGACGGACAGAATCATGTGACAGCCCGGTACAAACGCCTTCCAGAAGGAGTGGGCCAGCAACGTGTCCATCCTAGTGGAATACTATTACCCTTTATTCTGTAACTGAAACGAATGTCATTATATTAGTATAATTGGCTGGGCATAAAATATCTACTTTGGTTGGTGAGGTGGCTCAGAAGTTAAGAGTGTGTGCCTATCAGGTACAAAGCCCTGGGTTCAATCCCCCAGCACCACATAAAAATTAGTTGGGTATGTGGTGGTGCATGTCTGCAAGCCTAGAATTTGGGAGACTGAGGCAGGAGGATTGTTCTAAGTTTGAGGTCAGCTTGCCCTACAAAGTGAGTTCCGGACTAGCCTGAACTACAGAGCAAGACTCTGTCAAAAAAAAAAAAAAAAGTCTACTTTTACATCAGAAGAATATTATACTTTTATCTAAGTCAGGTTGTTTAAAATTTGGTTGTTTAAATATTGCATTTCCAATTCAATCATTACACACAGACAGGAACATGCTAGGGTAAGAGAGGGACAGAGTACAGATGTGTTTGAACAAAATAATAATAGTAATCTTTTATTATCTATTTTGAGGCAGGGTCTCTCTAAGTCCCTGTATTTCCCAGACCAGGCTCAAGTTTGAGATTCTCTCTAGGTTTAATCCCTAGGACTGCAAAAAAAATTTTTTTAAATGATGGTACCAGTAATAGCAACAACTTGTAGATAGAAGGCTTAACGTTGATTTCCAATGAGAACAACGTGTTCAACCTGAAGGCATCTAGTAATCATGCAAATCTTTGAGGGGGATACAGAAAAAAAAAGATACTTGTTTTTTAAATTACTTTTTCTTGAAGTCTAAAGGCTACACCTTCGTCTCCTTTTGAGAGAAACATGCCTGTTTGCTGGTGGACTGCATCTGTCTCTGCCTTTCCTGCTTATGAGGCACGGAGCGAACTGAAGGAGTAATGTATACCGTCATAAGATATTTATGTTGCGTGTCTCCAGGGGCTTGAAGGGCCTGCAAAATTCATACCATTAATTCTATCTCCCTCCCTGTGCACAAGAGAGAGTAGACATTTTTAGACAGTAATATAAGGAATGTGTGCAGATGGAGGTGGGAGTCCAGCGAGGGCCCGGATGGAGGCTTCTGCCTGGGGGTGGGGAGCCGCTGCAGGGAAAATGTGTTTTTCCTACAACCTACTTGTTTCTTCCCAGGGTGTGGAGGAGGTTTGTCTCTGCCTTTCAATAACTAAATTTGTCTAAATTACTCCGTGAGAGTCATTTTTCAGGCAACCAAACTTTCCGGCTCCCTTTTCTTCTCTCACCTCTAATAGCACATGATCCTGAAATTTGAGTCTCTTTGTCCATAACCAGTTTTCCATGTGAGTCCTCATGCTATATGGTACATTCGCAGCAGTATTCCCACAGGCCAGCAGGAAATCCAGACTCTCTTAATTTGGTCTCCAATATTTATGCAAATCCAAAACACTTAACCCTCTCACACCAAGTTTTTGAAAATTCAAGGCCTTTAGAAACTAGATAAATCTTGGAGAGTCTAAAAATTTATGCTGCTGCTCTCTAGCCGTGCAACTTCCGCCCAGAAAAAGGCACATGCCCTCCGACATTGTATTATGTTCATACTCAGGGTCATCCTCACCCTGACTTTTAAGAAACAGTGACATTTAATGATCTCAACTAATACATCTTAACTCTCTGTGATAATAGCCAAGTGATCAGTTTTGCACTTAACTGTATGTTTTGCAATGTGCCAAACACTGTGTAGTCACTGCCACGTGAGACCCTCGTGAGATCAAGTGGGTATTTTTATTATACTCATTTTTAGTTTAAAGGGAGTAAACTCAGCATGGAACTTAATCCCACAGAAACAGGTGTTGAGTAGACCTCAAACCCTGAAGTCTTTCTTCTCATGTCATATATTCTAAGTGCTGTTAAAAATGGTATCTGCCAAACAAACTTAGGCTGCACATTTTTATAAGTAACGAGTAAACTGAAGAAAGATGCTGGAGAGAGGTTAAAATCTGAAACATTAGGATTAATTGAGTAGGTTTCCAGTTTTTCATAGTTTTTCTTTTTTATGTTCAACTAAATTTACTTTGATATCATAGCAGAATGAAATCAACTTGTTTCCTAGTTCATGTAACTGGATGCATATAGCCCTATCACCTTTCTACAAGCACATCTGCTCCTCACCCCACCCGCAACTAGACACTTTGACAGATGTGCTTTGCCTCACTGAGGTGCCTGTAAGATAACCCAAGGCACATGAATAGCAGAACTAGGACAGTGAAACCGGCTTCCATATATGTTGGTAAGAACATGGCATGTTCCTAGTATATTTCCTTCCTTCCTTCCTTTTTTTCATCCTTCCTTCCTTCCTTCCTTCCTTCCTTCCTTCCAATCTTCCTTTCATTCTTTGTTTTACTGGGGATCAAGCCTATAGCTTCCACTTCATTTATTTATTTTTTTTGAGACAGGTTCTTGTTCTGTATCCCAGGCTGGCCGTGAACTCACTGGTATAGCCCAGGCTAGCCTTGAACTAGGACAGTCCGCCTGCTTCAGCATCCTAAGTGCTGAGATTACACATGTACGCCACCATGCCAATGTTTATGTGGTGCTGGGAAATTGAACTCAAGGCCTTGCACTTGCAAGGCAAATGCTTTAACCTGTGTCATTCCTTCGGTCTTTCCAGCCTGTTTTTATATTTGAATTTGAGACAGGGTCTCTCTAGGTTGCTAAGTTGCCCAGGCTGGGCTCGAATTTATGGTCTTCCTGCCTCAGCCTCCCAGAGTGCTAGGATTGCAAGCCTGTGCCACCATTCCTGGTCCCTGTTGCCTTTCTATCAAGAAAAGATTTGCGTGTGCAGCACCACAACTCCATCAAATATTTGCAAGCAGACCATGCTTTGTTTTTTTTTCTTTTAATCCTGAAGTTGAAGCTTAAGATAAATTATGAAAATAATATTATAATTGTGTCAAAAAATCATGTAACCGATATCAAAGTCTGTGTCACCACTTAAGTAGGAAATGGAACATAAGCCTGCTTAATGTTGACTGTGCCCTGTAATTTTTTAAAATGTATTTTCACTGCTCTGGAAGTCTTAAGGGATTATTCACAGAATTAGTGTTTTGTAGAATACAGGTAATGCTAGGGTATTAGGAACTCTTCTTTGAATTGCATACCAGTTTAATTTCAGATAACAGTAAGACGAGTGATATTGGAGCTGCAGGCTCCAAGCACAGCAATCAATCAAACTAGGGATGCAGACAGGGCGGGGGGTTGTCAAATACCCACAACCAGCTCACAGACTCTAGACCTTGCCCCAAAGTGAAAAGACATTTCTCTTTGTGCCTTCCCTTTTATGTCCTTCTCAACTTTTTAAAAAGAAACAAATATGTGTGTTACTGGTTTGTCTTGTTTCATTATAGCTATATTTGTGTGTAATTTCTTGGAGTTTATTTTGTATGGAGAAATAGCAAGTGATCTATGCAGAAAATATAGTTTTATATATTCATATGAATCATTTTCACAGTTTCTTTTTTATAATATTTTAAAACCGAGGTGGAATTCTGTGTTGGGGCTACTCCTGGCATAAACAAGTAGTTCAATCTCCAGTCCAAATATACATATATACATATGGCAAAGCTAGGTATGGTGGCACATGTCTGTGATCCCAGCATTTGGAAGGCTAATGGGCTAACCCAAGAGGATTGCCATGAGTTGTGAGGGCAGCCTGGGCTATCTTATGAGTTCAGAACTAATCTAGACTACGGAATGAGAGCCTGTCTCAAAATAATATTGCAGAATTTTCTTTTGTTAAGATGAATAATAATTCATTCATGCATATAATATATATTGTATAATCATATATGGATGTATATATGTGTGTGAGTATACACACACACACACACATATATATATATGTATGTATGTATGTATACATAACTTTTTGAAAAATTTCACTCGTCCACATGTGAATATTTGCTTTTGCCATATTCAGGCATCATAAATGATGCAATAATGAAGCTGGGGGTACTCACATATCTTTGATATCCTGATTTCAAAAATATAAGGATGCCTGGCATTTTGGCAGGCACCTGTAATTCTACCTATTTGAGAGGCTGAAGCAGAAGAATCTCTTGAACCCAAGAGCTCAAGATGAGCCTGGGCAGTGTAACAAAATCATATTTCAGAAAATAGAAGCAGAGTGAAATTGGGAAAGAAGAGGATGGAAAGGACAAGGAGAGAGAGTTGAAGAGCAGTAGGACAGACAAAAGGGAAGAGGAGGGAATAAGAGAGGAGGAGAGAAAGGTGAAGGAGAGAGAGAAAGAGAGAAAGGAAGGAAGGCTAAGCCCAGGAGAAGGAAGAAAATCTTACAACAGACCCGAACACGGATGAATCCGAAAGACGTGAGGCAAGCCACATAGACTGCATGAGGGACCTAAACTAGTTAAACTCAGGGAGGCAAAACAGAATTATGGTTATCAGGAGTTAAGAAGAAAGAGAAACGGTGTGCTTTTAATCAATGGGTGTAAACTTTCTCTTACAAAGGGAAGTTCTAGAGTTCTAATCTACAATATTATGTCACTAGATTAAAAACTGTGATATTCTACATTTTAGATTTACTATAAATCAATGTCACTTTAGAATATTTTTAGCAAAATAAATTTAAAAGATTTTTCATCATAGTGTACTTTATTTATTTCTGGTAAAACTGTAGACTTGCTTTTGCCTTGCTAGTTTAAATTTTCTGCCAATCTATATTCTTTACCAACATGAAATTATATGTACTATATATCATATATGCATACATATGCAATAATGTGTCTCTTACACACAACACTCTTCCTAATCACATCTTAAGCACTCAGTATCTTAGAATATAATCTACTAATTCTCTGAACTTTTCTAAAAATATTTTACATATATATATATATATATATATATATATATATATATATATGCATTATCACCTGTTTTCATGTTAGTTACTCAATATTAATCATCAGATAAAAAATACTTAGTGGATTGATCTGACCTCCTTAACCTGATTTATCCTTGGTTTTTCAATATCTATGACATTATACTGATTCATATTGAGTAATCTCACATAAAAACAGGAGATACTGCATAGTTGTTTTATATATATATATATATATATATATATATATATATATATATAATTCAAAACTTACTTGAATAATGTTTAGAATATAATTTAGAACATATTTAAATAGTACTACTCATTAGTTACTACACGTTATGTGTTCTTTTTAAAACATTGGAAATATAAAAATGAAAAATTACAGCCATGGGTTCAAGAAGCTAAAGTTAATGCACAGATCACACTTGACATTTAAAAGGCTGACTCATTCATGCTATGAAGGAGTTCTGAGACTGCAAGTAGACCTGTTGATAAATGAGTCTGAAGATACAGAGAATAATGTAGCAGACTAAAAGATTTCCCAGTGAAGATATTCTAGACAAACTAAAAATACTTTCAAAACCATGAAGATATAACACAACCGCAAGGGCTCAGATCGTTCAGCGTAGCTGGAATACATCTAAGAAGGTTGGCAGTGGCGGAGGGTGGAGCAACCAATTTAGTGAGCTCCTACCAGATACAGATACACTAGAGACCTATGCTTGTTTTATAAGGCACACTAAGGTGTTTATTCTGTTTCACTAAAATGTTTACTTCCTATTGAGTCTGTGCTAACTAAACAACACTAAAAAATTAAAATAGAAATAGATGATGTTAAGATTTTTGCCCTGGTAATAAAATTCTAGTAGCAAAATGGAGAGTTGATAGAAAAAAATAAAATAGAAGAGCAGACTCCACAGGTTCCTCTCAGGTGACCTTTGCAACAGTCTGGATAAAAGATAATAAAAGCTCAGAAGAACTCAGTGGCCTAGAAATGGAGAGGAGGGAGAAATGAGAACTGCTTAGTATCATGTTGTTGGATGAATTAACCAACTAGAGATAGGTTGCGAAGAGGAGAGAGACATTAGTAACAGCTCAGATAAATAGTAACAGCTCAGGTTACTGTTAGTGGTAGTACTGATTTAGAAAGCCCATGAAATTCCCATATAAACAGATTACAGGGGAAATAATGAATTTAACGATGAATTTAATGCTGGGAATATTAGGTTTGGTGAAAAATATAATTTATTCTTTAGAAATCAAGCAAGACCTCTCAGAGTTAGATGTAGACACTCTGAGGCAAGAGGCAGTAACTAAGTCACTTTAACAGATGGGTTTTTCCATTAAAAAAAAAACTGCCTAGAGAATTTAGGAACAATGGGTGAAATTTAGTGAAACTGAGTTGTTATTAACCTGATCTCTTCAGATGATGCCACTGAAAGGTAAACATACCACTCTGACATGCAAACGATTGAAACGATCAATTGATAATGCTGCCCGTGGAATGCGTGGGTCTTCAAAAAAGGGATCGCCAGTGGTACAGCCATATTGGTTAGGTTTGCGCATGATCATGGGGGGGGGGGGGTGTTGGGTGGCAAATGGGACCAAAGAAAAGGAACATAGAGAAGTATTTATGGATTATTTATAAGTAGAGATGTGCCCATACACAACAGTGACCACACGGAGACTTATGCACATACTTCAGTGTTGTCGGAAATGTGTTATTTTGGCAACTTTGCTGGTAGAGAAGAGTATAACTCCTCTCTTCTATCTTCCCAAGCTGGGATACTCACTACCAGGATCTAAATCCTGTGGCGCTCCTGCCTTCTAGAAAAAAGTTTGCCTTAATGCTGGGAAAAGTAAAAGATAGGTCTGACCTGAGGACTGCTGTGTGAATGGATATAATATCAGAAGTTCGGCTGCAGGAATCTGGCCCTGTACTGCTAGAAGACCATATCATCTCAGTTGGTATCTGCAGAAAGGCTTTTGAAGCTAGACTAGACTACCTAAGCAAGAATACGTGGGCCAGGTCTCTCTGGGACAGTAGAGTCTGTATTGATAATATAGATCTTAAGTGCCCCTCAAAGACCCCGTGGTTAAGGCATGGTCCCAAAGGTGATGCTATATGGAGGTGGCTGAATCCTTAAAAGATAGAGCCCAGGTCAAAACATCATAGGTCCTAAGGGTTGTACTAGCAAGGGAGTTGGTGCACCCCATCCTCTTTCTCTTCTGTTGTTCTTGTTTGGCTATAAGGTAAGCAATTTCCCCAGCCAAGAATTTTTGGTTGCCATGATGTGCTACCTCAACACAAGCCCACAAACAGTGGAGCTAAACTGATTGTGTATTAGCATCTCTGAAACCTTAAGCCAAAGCACACCTTTTCTCCTCACTAGTGGATTAACTCCAACATTTGTTATAGTGATGAAAACTGGCTAATAGGAGATGATGCCCTTTTATGATTTTTTTTGTCTTTGAAAAATGGAAGAAAGACACATATAATGTTCAGATCACCATGATATAGAAGCCTTAATCATTGTCTCATTTATAAGCAAGGTGGATTATTTCTTACACCCACACACACCCACAACACAGAGAGATGGGGACACACACAGACACTCAAGGTTAGGATCACATAGAATTTATAGGAGCACAGAACGATAGGAACTCAACTTCAAGGCTTTTAACCTGTGCTTTCAGGAAAGTGAGAAAAAATATTTATCTCATGAATCTCTGTATTTAAAAAAATCTATCCTTCCTTTAATCTTCCTTGACTACTTGTGAATTTTATTGTAGCAGCATTTTTAGCAAAAATGTAGGGAATAAGAATATTTCATATAGCGAAGTTGCTAGTTATTCCTGTTTTTCAGCATAGGTCCCCTTGAGTATCATTAGGCTAAAAGCAGAAATCTCAGAGAAGAAACTGAGCCTGGGATTATCTGGAATGGATGTTTCCTTTGGGTAAGCTGCCTCAGAAAAAGGTCTGAGTGGCCAAGAAATGTTATAGATTGTATTTGAATGCAAGAGAGGACTATACTCACTTTTTTTTTTTCTGTTATAGTTTGGATCTGCAATGCCTCCAAACACGTACATGTTGAAGGCTCAGTCTCTAGCCCACGACTATACTAAAATGGTTGAACCTTCAGAGGATGGAGTCTGGTGGGTGGAAAATTGACCACCAGGGAGTGTCCATGGGAGGTGATACCGGGACGCTGGCACTGTCTCCCAGTTTTAGAGACATCACAAGGCCTCCTCCACACAATCCTGCGAGAATCTGTCAAAACAGCAGAACTGACTGACTATGGACTGCAACCTTCAAAACTGTGAATCAAAAAAAAAAAAAAAACATTTTTCTTCTTTTAAGCTGATGTATCTTGGGCATGTTGTCATAGAAACTGAAAACTAATATAATCTCCATGATTATATATCTCACTTTCTGTCATGATCTTACAATCTTCTCCTTCTCAATATCTGCTCTCAAACAAAGGAAGGGATCCTTTTTTCCCCACAGCCTCACCAGCACGGATTGCTGTTTGCGTTCTTGATATGCGCCATTCTCTGTGGAGTCAGATGGTATCTTAGTGATGTTTCGATTTGCGTCTCTCTAATGGATAAAAATGCTGAACATCTTTTCACGTATTTATCGGCCATTTGAACTTCTTCATCTGAGAACTGCCTGTTCATTTCCTTTCCCCATTTTTCAATTGTATCTTTGATTTTGAAAGGTTTGCTCTTCTTCAGTTCCCAGTACTTTCTGGGTATGAGCCTCCTATCTGAGCTATTGGTGGTGAATATTTTTCCCATACTGTCGGTTCTCTTTTTACACTGCTGACAATTCCTTTTGCCTTGCAGAAATTTTTTAAATTGACATAATCCCGTTTGTTAATTTCAGGAGCTATTTCTATTGCTTTTGGTGTCTCATTAAGAAAGTGCTTGCCTCCACCAGAAAGTTTAGTGTTTCAATTTTAATATCCAAATCTTTCTTTTCTGTGCACAGTACCAGGTGTGTCTAGACTCATGTTTTTCTGCATGTAGAGGTCCAATTTTTCCAGAACCACCTGTTAAAGAGTCTATCCTTTTTCCAGTATATGCTGTAGCTCTTTTATCAAAAATCAAGTAGCTGAAGGTATTTGAAATAGTTTTTGCATCCTCAGTTGTGTTCCATTACTCTGTCTGTTTTTGTGCCAGCCTCATATAGGGTTTTTGCTTGTTTGTTTGGTTGGTTGGTTGGGTTTTGGGGGGGGGGGGGGTTTTTTTTTGTTTTTTTTTTTTTTTACTATTGCTTATTCTCTTGCACTGCTGGTGGGAATGTAAACTGGTATAACCAATGTGGAAAGCATTATGAAAATTTCTCAAAAGAATGGAAATAAATATCCCCTTCAATCCAGTGATACCTCCTCTACGAATTTCCCCAGAGTTAAAAACAACATATAACAGAGATACATGTACAGCTATGCTCATTGCAACACAACTAACAATAGCTAAAATGTTGAAGACACCAAATACCAATCAACAGACCAATGGACACATAAATTGTGGTATTTATACACAATAGAAAACTACTTGCCTATAAAGACAGAGGCTTTTGTAGGTAAGTAGATGCAACTTGAGACCATCATGCTCAGTGAAGTGAGCCAGAAGGAAAAGGTTAAATATCAAATGGTCTCTCTAATTTGAGAAACCAAGATTATAATTATTTCATAGAACTAACAATGGGAATTGGTGGAGAGGATAAGGGGTAAGAGGGCTTAAAAGGGAGAGGGGAAGGATTTGTAATTTTGTCACAATAAGAATATGCACAGAATACTCAAGATCGATGTAAACATTATGTATTGCATCTGCACATATCAATAAAATGGGAAAAATATGGTCTATATATACAACGGGCACAACTCTGTCATAAGACACAGAGATATGAATCATTTTTAGGTAAATGAATACAACTTGTGGCAATTATGCTCACTGGAGTGAATCAGACTCAGAAAGATAAATATCAGTTGCTTTCTCTAATACGAAAAGCCCAGGATGTAAATAAATGAGCCAGATAATTGAGATGCTGGGTTTCAGGGGAGGGAAAGACTGTGGGGGCGGTGAGAAAGGGGGCAGGGAAGGGAATCTTAAGTTTTTGCAATATTTACGTCCACAAAGTTTTGAAGTTTTATGTAACCATTGTGTATTGCACATACATATTAAAAAATGGGGGATACAGAAAAAAAGGAAAGGAAGGTTCACCCCAGATTGAATTTTTTCTGGAGTGGTACGATATCTGAGAAGCTGGGGGCTATATTCAGATATGCTAATTCAATTTTCTACACATGACTTTTATTATCTAAGGATAGTCTAAGGAAAATTACACTAGGTGCACCTTCTGCTTGCTTTCTCAAGTGTTATTCATATTAAGTACAGCTGAAGCAAACTTGAAGGGTTTTTTTTAACAAAAAGAACATTTAATAAAACAATACCATATCAACTGTGGGAGGAAAAGTGAGGATGGCTCTTACTAGAAGAAAAGACCACTCTCAAAGAAGGAGAGGGAAGAGAAGGCAGAGGTATATCTTACTAGTGGTCAGCCAACCACAAATTCAATATTAGCGTAACAACGTGAGAAATTGACCTTTCAGATATGCAAAGATTTTCTCTCTTTCCTTTCTCATTCACCTTAATAAACACTGAAAAGTTCTAAAAGATGATAACCACTTCCCTAGCGAAGCACTTTCATAAGTATAAGATATCAGGTACATTTTTACCATTTAAAATTGAACTAAGGAGCCAAAGCAAAGATTTCTGCTTCCACTTTTCTACCAACGAAATACTAACACAGATTTTTGTTTTCATTTTCCCCATTTTATTGATACGTATATACGTGCAAAATTTAAGGTTTACAATGGAGTTGAACATTTTGTGCACATACGCATCCTGTCAAGGACACAAGGGCTTTCCCACTCTCTTTCTGTCCCCACCCCACCTTCCCCTCCCTCCCTTCTCTCCCACCCTACCCCCCTATTTCACTTTGTTTTTTGCTTTAAGTTCCATAATAGTTGTGATCTGGGTCTCTCATATCAGAGAGACCATTCGATGTTTCACCTTCTGCTTCTGACTCACTTCACTAAGCATGATGTTCTCAAGCTTCTTCCATTTGCCCGCAAAGGTCTCCCTGCTGTTGGACTTTATAGATGCATAGTATTCCTTTGTGTATAAATACCACAGTTTGTGCAGCCACTGGTCTGTTGACGGATATTTTGGCGACCTCCACCTTTTATCTATCGTTAGTTGTGCTACTATGAACATGGGTATACATATATCTCTGCTGTGTGTTGTTTTGGCCTCTTTTGGATATATTCCCAGGAGGGGTGTCGCTGGATCGAAGGGGATATTTATTTCAAGTCTTTTGAGAGAGCTCCATACTGCTTTCCAAAGTGGTTGAACGAATTTACACTCCCACCAGCAGTGCAGGAGGGTTCCTTTCTCCCCACATCCTTGCCAGCACTGATTACTATTTGACTTGTTGATATAGGCCATTCTCTCTGGAGTGAGATGGTATCTTAGCGTTGTTTTGCTTTGCATCTCTCTTATGGCTAGAGATGTTGAACATTTTTTCATGTACCTATTGGCCTTTTGTACTTCTTCGTGTGTGAACTGCCTCTTCATTTCATTTGCCCACTTTTCAATAGGATCCTTTATTTTGGTTGGCTTACTTTTCTTCAGCTCCCTGTATATTCTAGTTATAAGCTTCTTATCTGAGCTGTTGGTGGTGAATATTTTTTCCCAGTCTGTTGGTTCTCTTTTTACAATGTTGATAGTTTCTTTTGCTGTGAAGAAGCTTTTTAATTTGACAAGATCCCATTTGTTAATAATGGGGATAATTTCTTTTGCTCTTGGTGTCTTGTCAAGAAAGTCTTTGCCTACGCCTATGTCTTTTAGAAATTTGCCTAATTTGTCCTCTAGAAAGTTTAGTGTTTCATTTTTAATGTTTAAGTCTTTGATCCATTTTGATTTGATTTTGGTGCATGGTGACAGGTGTGTGGCTAGATTCATTCTTCTGCATGTGGATGTCCAGTTTTCCCAGCACCACCACAGTCACTGCAGCAAGTCCAGGGTGACGCAGGATGGAGATTTTTGTTTTTAAAGAAGTTACTTCTATAATTAAGCTACCATGACTGTGGATGTTTGATCTGATCAAACTGTCGCCGTAAGGCAGATGAGGCTGGCTTACTTTTAAAAGTGTATCAGAATTGTGTTTGAAGGAAGATAGTGGGTTGTCTGCTTCATTACATATGTAAGTGAAATTGTTATTGAAGATTAACTGTCTTGAAAGATGAAAGGAGAACTGATCAGTCTTTGAAGGATTATTTAGTCATGTGTAAGACAAAAAATTGAGGCTCTAGAAAAAGAAAGTAAATAGAAATTAAGAATTGACCCTGACTCTTAGGGTTCTGAAGAACCCTAAGAGGTAGTCACTGTGCCATGAAGCAGGATTTTGTCCTTTGGACTCGGATAAAAATAACTTCATCAGCAACTAATCTTCATTAAATAATGGTACAAAGGTCTAATGTCCATTACAGAATATTGGAATAATGCACACAAGCTTTAAGGAAAAAAATGAAAACAACCCCTATCCCCTTGACCACCAGGCAGCCAGTGGTCACTTTGTGCATCTTCTATCTTCTTCCAGTGTAGTTCTATGCATTATTCCCATACAATACTGATACCGGTGGAAGTTTCCATTCTGGTGCCTTGTTGGAACAGTGAAGGTGGCATTGCTCATGCCATGGGGAATTCAGTGAAGGAAAGTCGAATCTCAAAGAGAGATGGAGAAAGAACATTGGTTTATTAAGTAATGAATTTTATGTGTATGTGGGGGCGTGTGTCTGTGTGTGTCCATGTAGTATTGGAGGGAGTGTCACATTCAAGGCACTTGTTTGGGCCCTGTATTCATTTTTTAGTAGAATGTGAGAATTAATAAAAATAGATTTAAATCATAGTAGTCATCCATGTGTGGTACTGGATAGTACTTTTACCAAGACAGAACCCTGTAAAAATTCATTTCGTGGTATTACAGCTATCCTCTGGTTGAACATGTCAAAAGTCCTCTTCATACTTGTGTACCACCCGGCCATCCCCGTCTTGTCATTCTCTCATAGCACAGATTACATTAGAGAAAACAAACATACATATTTTGCTTACCCACTAAAGCTCTAATTATATGTCCTCAATCCAAGATGCATACTTAATATTAATTCCCCAGGAACACCCTTCTAAATAATAATATCTATTTGGATGACTAGCTGCACAAATCATTTCCCTGTTGAACAGTTCAACTCTATAAGTCAATAAAAATACAATTGAAATATTAAAGATCATCTAATTTTATAATTCCCCAACTTCAGTGCATCAGCAATCACCATGTACCACCAACATGTGCTAATAAAATCATAATTATGGAAAAAGGAAAGGAAAAAAATCCCCTAACCCTATTTTTCTCTTTCCTTTTTTTCTCCAGTTTACTTCCCACAGCTATTTCTCCCACCCTTTGTCATCCCTAGCTGCAGTCTTTTTACCTTCATTCTTCTCAATTTTTTCTTTCTTTTCATTTTTTTATACCTGAATTCAGAATTGCTATTGAATTTATTGAATGTAGTGGAATGGAAGGAATGATACCTTACTATGTATGGCATATTTCTGCCTCTACAACATTAAGGCATAGGCTGACTTCATCGCAGCACAGAGGATCCTGACATCTGGAAAGAACACACCAGTGAGCCAAGGTCTCTATTATAAAAGCAACACTCCTGTGTAGACAGAACAGACAATTGACTGAAAACTCTAGCGAGCCTGGACAGCCCTCCAGCTGCTCAGGTTTGATGTGGAGGTTCTATGCAGGCTGCCCAGCAAAGCAATAAAAGCCTTAAATGGTTTGGGGACCACTGGTCCCTGCTTGGTAAAGTATTCATGAAGGGGAATTACTATGACCTGTTACCGTGATATGATTTCCCGTTGCCTCAAGCTCTCTCTGCATCCTGTTTGACCTTCTCTGCTACCTTTGACATTGATATATTCTTGGGATTGTAGCTATAGGCTTTATATTTGAACCTGAGATTAAAGTTGGAAATAAAAGTCACCATAATGGCTCTGCCTGTGAGTAGATGGGCTGGTGGGATGGTCCTTTGTACTAAGTGAGGTGGCCCACGCCGAGTTCATTTAGAAACAAGATCTTTGGAGACTGGAGCTGCCATAAAACTGTTGCAAAAGGTTGAGGGAGAAAGATGGAAGAAAAGAAATGGCTGCCACACTAAAGGCTGCTCCTGAATTATAGAGGGAAATCAGAGGAAGTTGCTAAACATGGCCATGAGCATTCTTCCTGGGATATTGGCTCACCCGAAGCATTCAGCTCAAAATGACACCATCATTCTTTCTTCTTCTCTTCGTGGAGCTTGTAGGATGCCTCTCTGTGCTCTGTTCTCCTTATTTTTTCCAGGCTATTTGCTTTATTGCCTGCTGTGTTGTTTCTCCTTCTCCTCCTCCTCCTCCTCCTCCTCCTCCTCCTCCTCCTCCTTCTTCTTTTCTTCTTCTTCTTCTTCTTCTTCCTCTTCTTCTGACTCACCCTCAATATAGACTAAAATATTTTCTTTTTTTGTGTTTCATAGTAATTTTCTACATTCACTTGTGCCTTATATGACTTTTATCACAATTAGCAGTTAGCAAAAGATAATGAATTTCTGGGTTTTTGTGTCTTTTGCTTCCTCCCTCTTTCATTTTTTCTTTCCCTTCTTTATTATTTTTCTCAGACGACTCCCCAGTGATTAAGGATAAATGGAAAGCAATGAAGAATGTAATGTGGATAGGAAAATGCAAATTGTACCTTCTGTGGAGCAGGAGGAGGGAAGGAAAGAGGAAGGCCACACAGCACATCTCATAAGTGGGTGCTCTGCTATTCAGGCCAAGAGCTTCTTTCTCTAGCTAATTTCTACTTAGAAACAAAAGGATTTTCAAAACGAAGAGGACTAAAGGATGCTCCAATTTGCATTATTGTTCCCACAATATTCACGTTTAATTGACTACAGGAAGGTTCTCCTCTCTTTTTTTCTCTCTTTACAAATGGAAGCACCTGTTTAAAAATACTCGAATCAAATTTTATTCACAATTACTATTTTTCTTAAACTTGTTTCTAATACTCAAAGAATTAACTGCTGAAACCTACTTAAAAAAAAACAGCACCAAATCAGTCGCGGATCGTGGCATAGTGAAAAGCAATATTGTTTCAAGAACCAAAGGGATTCATTCCTCCCTATGTTCTGTCATTAGTTGTGTGCTAGTAAGGAAATAATTTAAGCATGTTTGTCTCCACTTCTTTTCTATTAAAATAGGGAGTTTAGGTTAAATCACCTGTCATTTTTATCTAGTTTGTAAAAATAATGTTTGGTGCTCACTTAACTTGGCAATTCAGAAACTTTGTGCTGAAGCAAGTACTGTGTAGTGCAGGCGGTGGAACTAAGCCACCTTGCTCCGTGGGTGGCAGGTCCTAGAATCTGCTTGCCCTCAAGGCTTCTACCCAGGTGTCTGTGATGCTTTCACTGAGTTGAAGGAATTGAGATGAAGATGGTCTGATTTCCACAGAGATTTTAAGAGATTCACTATCAATTACCTATAACCGCTACAAATACCTTGATCCAACAACATCATTCCAAACCCATGCTTTTTGTATTCCTGTGTCTGCTATCTGTAATGACTGACAAAAGTCTAGATCACACAGGAGGATCACAAGTTTTGTTTTACAAAACCTGAAGTCATAGTTCAATGCAAAGGCCCTCAGTTCAATTCTTAGTACTGCCAAAAAAAATCAGTTAAAATAACAACTTCTTGAGAAATGAGAAAATAAGCTTATTAAAGACACTTATGAAAGAGGACTTCCAGCATTCAAACACTGGCAAGACCAGTAAATTCAATATGTTCAAAACAAGAGGGAGATTTTAGTGTCTTTTATTGTTTCTTTAGTCCTTCACCACATTTTTGATCGTGCTTGTACATATTTATAATACTTATATTTAGTCTTGCTGTTGTCCATAACTTTATGACTAAGCAGACTGTATTTTCCTTTCTTGCGTATTTCACTCTCAAGCTAGTCGGGTTAGCCCATTGTGAAGTAGCCACAGCGCCTTCCCTCCCAACCTGTGTTCAAGAAACGTCATAGTCCTGGAGGTTAAAGATAGATTTCCACGTTCAAATTTCCAGGAGAGATTTATAGGACTGAGCTACATGAAACCCCTCTTTCTTTTCTGTACACTCTCTCTTCCAGAGGACCCTCTTGCTTCCCAGGAACCACACCAGGAAGGAAGATGATTTCTTCTCATCCTGCGAAACTCAAGCCCTGAAAATCCTCCCCCAGGCTCTGCGATTCGCTCTTCCCAGAAGGTGACTAGACTTTGAAGACAAGATGCGTGTCTGGATGGTCTAACTTCTGACAGACTGAAAAACCACACTGAAGACTTTCTGAGGCTTCTGCCACGAAAGGAAAATAACAGTGAAAATCAGATAAAGTATGTCTTTTAAATTTTTACACTTATTTTTGAAGTAGAAAATATCTCAAATTTCCCTTTTGAGCTCACTGATTATTTGAGATACATTTTTACACCCAATTCTGCCACAGTGAAGTACCCAGCAGGGAGAAAACACGTATATATACTACTGGAATATTTCCACAAATTCAGGTCTTGTAGGATTGCATAATGAATTCAGTTTCCAGTACTTTAACGTTGGATAATAAAGTGCACCTGCAATATAAGCTTTTAAAATCTATGATAAGCTATCCAATGCAAGGATCCATTGACATTACAAATAAAGACAAGGTATATACTTGCAAGGACCTTATCAAGTGGATATGCAAGCCCTATATTGCACGTATATGCTAATTACCATACTACGGATGCCAATAATTGGTTGCAATGTGTTTTCCGGGTGCTAAATTTGTACAAATATATTCATCTTACATATTTTTAAAACCTAGTACTAAAGGCATACAGACACAAAACACCTTTTATGATTTTAAAATAAATAAATTTTCTAAGAAGCACTAAAGAAAATGTGGACTTATTGCATTTAACAAGACCCTGAGTGATAAGATCCTAAACAGCAAACTACTTCTAATTTCAGAGATGAGCACTTGTTGGTCATGGAAATACATCCTGTCAAAAAAGACAATGTATGTAGGGCCAAAAAGTAACAGTTTTCTAAAGACTGAGATCCTGACTCAAACAAAACAGTAATATAGCTTTGAAACTTATGGTGTATCTATAAAATAGAAGGAATTGTAGAAGAAAACACTCATATTAATTATGAAAAATACTAAAGAATATTTTTAATCTTTTCTTTGATATAAGCACTTTCAGCTTATGCAACTATTTGATTAGATAAAGTGAAACCCTTCTTTATTGAGCACGTTCGATGTCTAATTTTAATGCACAGATCCATGGCCCTTGGGTGCCTTTTTTGATATTGGATGACAGGATAGTTTCTGTATAGTTCAAACACATTATTTTTGTGGTACAGTCAATTTCTATTATTAATACATTTTAATATACAATGAAGTAATAATAGAACTTACAATAATGAAGAATAATGGAATACAGAGTTCAGGTTACAACCTGTGTGATGAAGTTGGGACATCTAAAGTAGACAACCTGTCTCTCTCTCTCTCTCTCTCTCTCTCTCTCTCTCTCTCTCTCTCTCCCCTCTTTCTCTCTCTCTCTTTCTCTCTCTTTCCTTCCATCTTTTATTTAGTAAAGCTCTAACCTGTCATATTTGTGAGGCAGTTGTTATGGAGAAGACATATCAGTATATATCCCTAAACCTTGTCCCAGACCAAACTAGCAATGGTGCCCTTCAGTCACATAGTCTATTCCCAGGCTGAAACCATCTTGAGTGTATTCTTCTGTGATGAGTTTATTTGCAGTAATGATCAATTATATCAAAATGACCTTTTGACATGATGTCTTCCCCAACAGGTTATAGGTCCTTAATTTGAGGAAGAATAACATGGTAATTGTTGCATCCGGAACCATGAGCAACATGCCTGACACACAGACTCAACAGCTGAGTGTTGAACTAAGATGAAAGACTGATGATAGATTGCTAGCCCTAAATGATGAGTCCTGCCATTTTTACAGCTCACAAAACACAGTGAGGTGGAGGTGAGGACTCCTGTCAGCCAACCTAACACTACATGGCCAGTTCTTTTCCATTATCATCAGGATAAAGTTAAACATCACCTGATATTAACTTCACTCACATGAGAACAGAGAACAAAGGGAACTCTCCTCTCATTAAGGTTTCACTTTGGCAAGTACAGTTTCCACATCCTTTTTTTCCACCCAAATATTTATCTCCTCTACATTCAGGAAAATTTTATTTTTCCCCTCTTCCAAACAATGGCAGTGTCGGATTCAGCGTGTTATAATTATGTATCTTCACTCTGAGCTAGTATGTCTGATATTCAACACAGAGGAAATGAATTCTGTTAGTGTGAGGTAGTTAGTTTTATCGTCTCTGTCATACATGATCCACAGTGAGTTTCACTGGCCCACTTACCTCGGTATAGGCATATATATTTAAAGTACAGGTGTTTTATGCCTTAACATTTATCAGGACATATGGGGGGGGCGGAATATCCTGTGCACAAGAGTTTATTGTCCTGGGTAGTACAGTTATTATTTTCTCCATAGCTACTATCACAGTGACTAGTGTAGAAATTCAACTCAAGTGAAAGTGCCCATCCAGGCTGACCTAGGATCCCCACATCCTGCAATCCTTGGTTTGCCATGAGTACTGGTCTATGGTGTGGTATGCCATCACCCACGAGAACAGCAGCAGAAAAAGGCTGAAGATAAGACAAACGCATTTCCTCCTCTCACCCTTCACACTCAACGCCATTATTTTACCAAGAAGTGAGACTAGTAGACTGATAGTTTTCATATTCAGTAATAAAAACAAAAAAGTCCCATTATTTTTGTTGGGATCAAAGCCTAGAAAAATGACCTCATCTAAAAGGAGTGAGTGAGTGACCATGAGTAGAAATTTTTAAACTATGACATCAGATCAACCCAGCCCTGTGTCTCCATTTGAAAAGTTCACAAAGTACAGGGCTTTTTTCATGCTTATATTATATTAGGGAGGTTAAGATAAAGATAATAGTTTTAAGGCTTTTAGATGATCACAGTTAATATGACTCCAAACTAGAGCTCAATCTCTAGACTGGGAATAGAAATTTCTTTTCTATAAAGAATGAGCTAAAAATATTTTAAGGTTTGTTTTCAAACATATACTTAAGTATTCTTTTTTCTCATTCATCAACCCTTTTAAGATACAAATTTTACAAAAATATGTATTGCGACATTAAATAAAACCAGAAAAGAAATGCATTTGTGGCCCACGTTTAGGTAGCAAGCAGTTCATTGGCCCTTGTGAATCCAGAGCCAGAATGGAAAGTGAGTGGTCACATGCAGCCAGGTACAGCCAGTTGCGGCCAACCATGAGGCCTTCCTGCCAGCATTACCTGCCCATGGACCATGTAACTGCCAAATATGCCCACTGCATTTGAAGATCAACATGTAGGTGTCTGCTAACCCTGAGTAACACAGAAAAGACAGCCTAGACAGAACTTCCCCAAAGGTAATGGCCAAAGGTGGATTAGCAAGAGAGACAGCCAGGCAGGTATCTGGGAGCATCCCAAAAGGACGTGCCGTTAGCTGTATGGAAGGAAGATAAGGGGATCTCTGACAAGGTGGAGGCTAGCTGGGAGAGCACGGCAGCCACCCTGGTAAAGCATGATGGGAACTTGGAGTCGGAAGGCGGGCCCACAGAGCTCACCACAGGACGGGGTAGGGCATTAGGCAGGCAAGTGTAAGATGGCTACAGACTTTCCCTCCTAGATAAGAGTTATTATATACTGGACTGAAGGAAGAGGCTTAGAACACACTAGAGCTCAATTTTCAACACATAATAAGCGATTGTCTAGTGGGCATCTAATGAAGAAGTCACATTAGCTGTTGGTTATGCAAACCTGGGTTGCAAAGAAAAAGTTGTCAGAGTGCTAACTAAGGCTCATTCCTCTCCGCACTATCCTTATGACAACTTTATTGCATAGAACATTATGTTATCGTGTTGCTATTTTCCTCTTCTTTCAATATCTTTCTTTATTGAAAAAATAAATATTTTGCATCCTAGCTAGGACACAGTGTGGTCAGTGAGTATATTTACGTTACTTCGTGCATTCTTGGTAAAGTCCCCATAGGCATGGAGGACAGCTACCATTTGTTGTTTTGTACCATTTTTTTAAAGAGATGAGTTCAAGACCTGTAAACAGCAGTGAGCTTATATATTAAAACCTCACAAGCTGGGTAATTGCAATGCTTATAAGAGTTTAAAGCCATTGTAATGGAAGTGTGTCTACAATCATCTTTTATGAAAATATCAAAAATGACTACATAGCCACATTTCGGTGAAGCATTTTCCTTCCTCCTCTGCTCTTGAGAAGTGTTTGTGAAGGCGAAATCCACTTTCCTACTCCAAAGGGTCTGAATTATGTATATTTTTCCAAAAATGCAAGGAGGAAAATCACCACTATACAATGTGATATGAAGCTTAGTATCTCCAGAAATCATATGGAATATATTTAGTTGTCTGGGATAAAAATCAATGCTGTATTTCATAAGTGAGTTAAGGTTCATGGCTCTCCTTAGAGAACATAAATTGTAACCAATATTAAATGACGGATTTGGATTCTTAAGCGCATGCTAGCCTCTTCCCCAGCTGTTTAAGAAGCAGTCAGAAACCATCAGCAACATGTTGTCTGGAATTTGCACCTGGGAGTATGCTGTGGTGGGTGGAAAGGAAACATCATATTTAAAATACATTAAGCAGTAAGAAGGGATCTTTAGCATGCTAAGGTAATTACTGACTCTTCCTATTGGTGCCAGGTTGTCACTGTTGCAGAGCACAGCCCCCTGTTCAGGAAAGAAGCCCAAGTCTGAGAGTTTATCACTCTGAGGACTGACTCCTCTGTTTCCCTCCCTCCCAGCCATCAGACATGCACACACTCATTCCTAATGCCTCCTCCACTGAATTATTTTAAATTCATTGATTATTTGTGGACATTCTTATTTTATGGGCCAAGGTCATAACACAAAACAAGGGATATCACAAAGTCATTTCAAATAAAATTTTTGCCAATGATTTCACTTTTTAAAAGTTTTATAATAAATGATACTAATAGTATTGGCATTATGAATGCATTCTCCTTTCTATTGTGCTGAATTGTATGGCTACTTCTCTATTTAAATGATTCTTGAAATTTAAAATAAAAATACATAAATAAAAAAATTGCATAAAAATAATACAAGCTAAAGAAAGAAAACAACAAGAAACATATGGCTAGAAATATAAATTAGGTAGAACTATATAACTAGAGATGAAAACCCAATAAATATGATGCAGGTGGATCAAGACATTTGTAGTCCTGTGTTCTCTAAGTTGAGTTTTCAAGCTATTATTTTTTCCTACATTTCCATTGATCTAGCCAAAGTTTAGTGACAGAATACCAATTCCCCCCTTTACTTGGCCATGCTGATTTAAACGAGAAAGACATGGCAATACAATCAAACAACAAGAATCCCATGGTTCTTTGTCAGATTAACAGAAAAGGCAAAGAAGGTAGGAATAAGCTAGGTATGGTGGCACAGGCCTGTAATCCCATGACTCGGGGAGGCTGAGGCAGGAGGATCACAAGTTCAAGTCCAAACCCTTTGACTTATTAAAATCAAAATCAAAAATTAACTGGGAATGTAGATCAGTGCATAGTGTACATTGCGTCTCTAGTTCCAGGATGAAGAGAAGGAGGAGGAGAAAAAAGAGGAAGGAGGAGAAGAGAAGAAGGGGATAAGGACAGAAATTTCTGGAAATCTCGAGGTGCATGTTGTTTGAGTGACAGGAAGCTCTCTGCTCAATTGCTTCCACTGGAAGCTGAAGGATGCTTTTCTTTTCCCTCTAAAATTTGCTTTTTATATAATAACAGGTGACTAAACATTGAGTTAGTTGTATGTCTAAAATTACTAATAAGCATTCATTTCCAGACACATAAATTTTGTACCTACTAATTTAATCTTTCTAGTTTCTGCCTTCAGTATAAGAAAAAGGTTCAAAAGTGAGAAAAAATAAACCCAATCCAAAAGTATTAGTTCTAGGGAAGTAATATGCGCAATTCTAAATACGATAGACCTCTATCTTACATGCACTTTACTTTGACAGATACGTGTAACAGTCGGTTTTCCATTACTAAAACAAACACACGAGATAACTAACTTGTAAAGAGAGAATTCGGAGATTTGTTTTGTCTCACAGATTCATATGTCCTGGTTCATGACTTGTCTTCTTTCTTGCTTTTCAACCTGTGGTTGAAGCACTTCTTCATACAGAAGTGTGTGGCAGAGCCAAACTGCCCATCTAATCACCAGGAGGCAAAGAGCACAAGAACGTGCCCAGGATCACACAGTCCCCTTTGAGGACACACCGCCACAATCCACGGATTCCTACTAAACCTTGCTTCTTAGCCTCACCACCACCGCCCAGTGACATCATGCTGGGAACCAAGCCTTTGTCATAAGGACATTTCAGGATACTTAAAGTTCTTAGTTCTTAGTTCTTTGGTTCTTAAAGTTCTGTAGTACTATGGAGCCAAAATTCACTTATAATAATACACAAAGCACATTTAAATGTTTGAAGAAGTAGTTACAAATAGCAATTATATTTTATTCATTCATGTGATAAATGGACCTAGACATTTAGCCATCATTTGCCTACTCTCTGCCAGAGCTCAAGGGCTAGGATAAGCAGATTCACAAACTGATTTGGTAAATGGGCCTGAGTCCTGTATCTTTCGGGCCCTGATTTTTCCATGCAGTGAAATAACAATTGAAAAACCCGGCTCTAGAATAATAACCAAAATAATGACCATGAAAGTTGGTGGCAGTGAGAAAGAAAAGTATTTTTAACTTGGTTCAACAAGCTATCAAATCATTTTTCAAGCATTAATCAAAAATGTTATTCTTTCACAAAACAAAGGAGAAATTCAAAACACAATTTAAAAGCATGAATAATCTAGAGCCTCCCCTTGTATGATTAAATGCATACTCCAATATAGAATTAAGTACTGATAAGTGCATTTCCTGAGTATCCACAGAAATCTATCCAGTTACCACCATCCTTGTTACCACCAACGTAGGTCATCTGTAACCTGGGATACTATGATTACTTCCTCTGTGATTTCTCAATACTGTACCTTATGACTTTGGGCCATGCCCCTCAGTGAACAAAGGGAACTATTTCCAAATGCAATGCACTGAAAATCGCCAACTTTTTGTCGCAGCCTTAGGGCAATTATATGGCATGGTTTCCGAGACTAGTTCTGGTGTCTGCCTATTACCCTGAGATCTCATCTGGTTTTGAATTTTTCACGGATCCTCTATTTTTTTTTTTTTTTTGTAAAGTAGCATTATTGGCAGCAGCATTTTTAAGCCATGTTAAAGAATCAGGGTACATTGAGTATGTTCTACCCTGTATACCTAACCTTTGCAAATGTCTCGCTAATGGTGTGTGGAACGCATGGGTGGTAGACGGAGGTCTGTGTGTGGCATGTGAATAAATATGTGACACTCTCAGCTGACTTGTTTCTTTCTCCATCTCAATATGAGGAATGTGAGGTTTGCTGTTTGAGTGTGTACATTCAGGCAGGAGAACCAAGCCACAGGCCGCCCAGAGGCTTGTGATATGCTCACTGCCTCCAGGCTGCCAGAAGCCAGTCAACAAAACACAAGAAATTACAGGTGTTCACAACATATGTAGGGGTTCTGCGCAGTCTTTCTGTAGGGGTTAAACGTGTAGCTCCACTGGTATATGCAGCTTATTTTCTCATTATTTAGTGGTAAATATTTGCAGTTATTTTATATTGGCAATTCTGTATTCAATCTTCCATTACCAGTCAGATAAAAATGCACATTTAATAAAAAAAAAATAGCGCTGCAAATGTCTCTTCTCAAAGTTAGTGTATATAATGAGCATAGAATGTTTTTCCATTTGTTTCTGTCCATAATGACAGTAGTCATGTCACAGACAAAATAAAATTAAAAGACTGAAATCCGATTTTAAGAAGCAGTATAATCTTGAGAAGTTAGTAGTTAGGATAACAAACTTGTAGCTACAGAAGTCATAGTTGCATATGACATTACAAACCATTATGTTTTGTTTAGATCAAAAGCTTGTCTAAATATTAAATCGTGCTTATTTTCAACTCCAAATCTTCTCGTAAGTGAATAAAATCATACTTACAGTGTTGGACATCTTCAAGAGCATTGCTGTGATGGAGAACTTTAAAAAAAAAAAACCCTTTGAAAACATGCAATACAATGCGATTTGACTTTTTGTCTAAATTTTGTAATCAAGAAAAAAACTGAAAGTTCTTGTTTTAAAAAATGAAACTAATACTGCAAATATAGCTAAAAAGTTCAACAGTGAAGATAAATTGTTTAGATGAGTGGTAATATGAATATGAATTTTGGTGAAGCAAATAGTGGCTGCAAAATATGTATACATGAGTCCTTAGGCCACCAATTAAGATACGTATGCATGGGTTAGGCAGTGGTAGACTAGTAGCCACTGCAGATTTTTGGCTATCTTCCCTATTGAGACTTAAAACTCCATTCCTTTCTCTTGAGTATGGGAAGCCCTTTGTGATTTACTTTACCTATGAAATGTATCAGCATTTGAGGTTGTTTTGTAAGAAGCTCTGCATTCTCTGCCTTGCCTCTTTAGAGGGTGTATTCTTAGAGTAAGCAGAAACTATGCAAAAAAAATTGAAATCAAAGGAAATCTTCCAGTCATTTTTTGCAGAAACCCCATAAATGACATCTCTAGATACAAAGAACATAGCTCCAGTGAGAACTGAGTCCAGTCGACTTGTCCCGTTCAAGTCACTGAAGCTGAGACCCTCATGAAGGTCGAATCAGAAATGAGCCACTCTGTTATACACTGATGGGTCATGACCCAAACAATGCTCTTCTATAGGCCTCCCAGAGGTCACCTGCTTTAGACCTCCATGACCCTGTTCCATCCGAGGGCCATAGTTCTTTTCATTTGTTTTGGTTTGTTTTGCCTTCATCTTAGGTTATAATCAAAATCAAAAGAAAGTTTTATTACTTATATATGTTAACTATATTATGTGTTTGCTATGCTGAAATCTCTCTTGAATAGGAAAAAAATAACTCAAGTCCATAAAAATAACAGCAGATTGTGGGTTAGACAAAACTGAGCTAGATTTTATTCTTGGGTGATTTGTATCGATGCATGTGGCCTCTCTTAATAACCTGATCTGAGAGGTGGCTCTCTGCAGCAGAAGCAACCCCACGGGGTGCTAATAGCTGCGTATTATCTTCTGTCTAGAGCTCCAGCAGCTGAACCCACAATCTTTTCCTTGAAGGAGATCCACACAATGTATGTCTATGTCCACGAGCCACTAGCAATTTTATATATATATATATATATATATATATATATATATATATATATATATATATATATTTTTTTTTTCTTACTTGATATTCCAAAAAATATTGTTACTATTGCTTAATACCAACTATGAGCCAAAGGCTCTAATAAGACTGCTACATGCATTATGTCATTTAATACTTACAAAAATATATCACCTAGCAAATTATAAAGCTCCATTTTACAAAAAAAAAAAAAAATAAGAAGAAAGAAAACACGCCTAACAGTTAAATTTCTAACAAGCCAGTAGAATGGAATTGGAACCAAGGGACTTTGTCCGTACTTACAGATTTTTTAACCCTAGGTAGTATAACTTCCATTCAAAAAAGAATGCAAAACTGAGTGTAAGGCCATAAATCATATTGAATGCCCCAAATTCATGTTTGGCTAAGTGTACCTATTTTGACTGAGAGTTTAACAAAGTGAGATACACCTGCATGCAAAGGAAAATGCTCTCTAATTATGCTGGTGGGTGTAAGAGGGTGTCCTTTATAGTGATTAATGTTTTAATGTCAAAGATAGGACAAATAAACACACTAGACCTCAGCCAATCAGGCAACGTCTCCATCTGAAAGTACAACCTGTGAAATCAGGGATATAAGAAACCTGAATTATGTAATACTTTCATTTGTACTTCACCGAGTGACTCATAGGAGACATGATACATAGTCCAAAAAGTATGTAACAATAAAATGAAATTCTGAAGATCTAATTCTCAGTAAAATGCTAAATGTTAATAAAAAAACACTTTTCTACAAACTTTGCAGCCATTTCGAAATGTCTTATAAATATGAAAATATACTATGCCTTTTATTCCCTCACAGAATGGCCTGTAAAAACTCCAAATAACACTTTGTTACTTACAGCAGAAATTAATTTCTACGATTATTAAGATAAAAAACAGAAACGTTGATCAACTGTGTTTCACAGGATATGTTAGATACACCAACACCAAATTTGTTGAAATTAAGAACAGACTACATATATATATATATACACATACATACATACATATATATAAACAGTAGAAAAGAAGTTGTCCAAATAGTTTCTTCCTATTTCTGAATTCTTCAAGTGAATTATTACAAATAACTTCTTAAAGAGATCATGAAAGTATTTTAGTAGTTAAATATCATTATAATTCACCCAAAACTACTAAAATACATTTATTTTTATTCTAAGTTTACCCGTTTCTTTATGGTGGCTTTTAAAAATTACCTAAAAGCCTGGGGATATAGCTCAACAGTTAAAACACTTGCCAATTAAGCACAAGATCCGGGGTTCGATTCTCAAGCACCATATAAACTAGGCGTGGTGGTGCAAGCTTGTAATTCCAGTCCTCAAGGGGATGAGGAAGGGGAGTTGCTGTGAGTTTAAGGCTACCTGGGTAACACAGTGAAGTCAGGACCAGAGCAAGACCAGCCTGGGCTAGAGCAAGACCCTATCTCAAAAAAAATTGCATAAAATTTTCCAATATGGTTACCAACTTTTGAAATTAGAATAAATGCATCTCAAGTGATCTGATATAAGTGTCATATCCCTAAGTAAGTCATTTCCAAGATTTTTATATACAAGCAAACTCTACTTGCAAGGTCGGTGCGCATATATTGTTACAATCATAATTCAATTCATACAAAACATTAAAATAAATGACACAACTACTTCAAGAAATAAAAATAGAAATCAAATTTGGCATAGACTTACTAAAGACTGACAACTACACATTGCAAGTGTGCACGCACACCTGCGTGAGCCCTTTTATCTGTACCTCACCTATATGAATAAAGCTCCTCTGAAAAGATTCATGATGTTTCTAACGGACTAATGCCAAGAATATTAAACAATCAGAAGTGGCCAACAGGAAAGTTACTCCCCACTCATCCATTAATGCCATTAACAACAGCATGGATTTTTGCCTTTAAGCTACCCATCAGGACTTGCTCCAAAGATCTGTACTTTTACTTTTAGGATTACTTAAGCCCATCTTAAAATCATCGTTCTAAAAGAGGCAATGGACAAATCTAGAAGCCGCTGTCTCTTTCACACCCGTTCCTCTTTTCCCTCCCCTCACTTTCCAGTCATTCTGATCCACGTGCTGGGTCTTCTTCCTGCTTCACCACCCTGTAGAGTCCCACTCTCTCCGGTGCATTAGATGTGTTTGCCCACACTTCTAGGGGCCACATAAATTCCTTCCAAATCAATTCTTATCCTGAAGAGATTTGGCTGTTCCTCTGCTACCATTTAGTCAAAACACATTACCGTGACTTGTCTGGCCCTCTCCCCAAGCACCCACACAACAAGTTACACGCTACCCTTCACGTTTCTTTCGCTATGAGGGTCCTTCATCATCAGTTTGCAGAGGGTGCAGATTTCTCATTTTATTCTCATTTTATTTTATTTATTTTATTTATTTTATTCTCATTTAACTGAATGACATGCCTGCTCTGCTGCTAATTCTCACTATGAATGGTAGAAAATACTCTGAAACTCTACTACCGAGAGGATCTCAGTTTGAGCCTGTTTTCTCAGTAACACATTTTTGAAAATAACAGTTGAACGGTGAGTTAATACCTTTTCTCTCTCTCTCTTTCTCTCTCTCCCTCTCTCTCTCTCTCTCTCTCTCTCCCTCCTATTTTTCTCCCGAGTATTATGCCACTGCTTTACACTCTAGCCTGTAAACATACCACATTCCTATTTCTAAACACACCCCAAAACTAGAAAAGAAAAGATGGTAGACAATTGCTGTTTTTCTATATTGAGCTTCCTGGACACACCTCCAAGGGAGCATGTCTGACTAATAAGAATAGCCATTTGATTTCCTTCTCCAAAGAGCTTTCATGGAGAAAGAGCATCTCTGAAAATACAGACAAGATGCCGGTGATCATAATTTTACTCAAGTGCCTTTATTTTTGCATTTTTGGTATGCTAAATGGAGCAAAGTAAGATGACTTTAAATGGTTCTTCTCATTACAGTACCCCAAGCAGAGAGCAGTTCAGCTCTGAGTTTTGAACAAAACTCTCAATTACCTTAGAAATAACATTTTGGCCAGGCCTGGCTGCACACACCCACAATACCAGCCTTCTGGGAAGCTAAAACAGAAAGATCACAAGTTCAATGCCGCCTGGGCAACTTAAGAAGGCCTTGTCTCAAAATCAAAATTTTTTTTAAAAAGGGCTGGGTGTATAGCTCAATTTGAAGGCTGTAGTTTGGATCCTCAATGCAAGAGAGAGGGGGAGGAAGAGAGATCCTTTTGTGTAATTTGGTAATGTGATTCCACAGAAAAAGAGATTGTGAAGAGAAATCTACAAATCTGTAAAACTCCCTTCTTCAAGCACCGTTTATCCCAGCACTGCTGTGATCACGCTACTGCTTTACCACTTAGTGGTTAAATTTTCTCTTATTTTTACATTTTAAACCTGAGTAAGACATCTAAACAATAGACAGGAAAAGCTGGAGTGAGGGCACTTCATTTTTCTTTTTTCTTCTTTTAAAAAGTCCCCTTCCAGTTTAAACGGATACTTTTTTCTTTTACAATTGCATACAAAAACAATTTCATTCTAGCATGCATTAATTCATGCACTAAGAATAGTGGTGAAATAGCTAGTTTTACCATCACAGTAAATGAATCTGGAAGAATAGGTATACAGATGGGGCTGGGAGACCTCAGGAGCCTGTGCTGAGCTAAGCTATTCATTACCATGTGCACAGTGTGAAATTAATGAAGGTACTATTGATGGCCAAGTTTTCTATTACTTTGTAATACTGTAATGTAGGTAAGTACACAAGAGTGTATTTTAGAACACTATTACTGGAATCCATATTGGGTCTTTTCAGGAAATAAATTCAGATTTATTTGTTTCATTAATGAGAAACCTAATTTCATTTAAGGTTGTACAAAGTACACTCCAATGATACAGAGTTTGTGGCAGTTTTGCTCTATGGATGTTTAATTCAACCTTTCAAATGGAACAATCCGTAAAACACAATCCTTCTAAAATTTCTTGGCAAACAGTTCCCCAAACATTGGTCCAATTTCTTCTTCAGTGGAGTAAGTCAGTTCCCAAGTTTATTAAGACTTTAGGCTTTTTGCTGCCAAGAAAAAAACCACTGAAAAAGCAAACAATGAGAGTTGGTTTTTAAAATAAGTTTGGGTTTACTTAAGCTGTTTAAAATTTGGTTTGGAAGAAATCAAACACTCTTCCAGTTTTGGGAGAGAGAAATTGTGTCAGAATACTCTTCTTTTATAAGCTTTCAATTGAATTATTGCCATTGGATTAGAAAAATCTAGTTTCATAATTATTACATTAACCATTGGTTTTTAAATTAAATTTTAATAAGTGAAAAAGAGAAATTCAATTGGATTATTTCAAGTTTTTCCTTAAATCTATTTCAGGATAAATTATAAACCTCAAGGAAGTAGTTTCAACTTCCAGTCTGGCTTCACATACTAGGGAACTACGTATCATTTACCAAGAGATAATGAAATACTTCCTAAAGATAACCAATACTTTCCTCTGTGATATTTTTTGTGAGCCTACCAGTCCATATGCAACACCAAGCACTTAATCATTCACTTCATAGCTATAATTAATGTAATATAAAATCAAATACAAGAAGAAAAGGTGGAAGACTTGCCACTCGAAACTGACACCTAAATTCTTGCAAAACTGCAAATTCTAATATCCAATGCACATGCTGCTGTAGCCTTTAGCAATAACTTCCCTTTGCCCTCTATTTTCAATTTTCTCTCTCTCTCTCTGTGAATTTCTGACTTTCCTTTGGCTCTCTTTATACAAATTTCTTCTGTATGTGTAAATATTAAATAATCCAAAATAAAGCATAATTTGGACTTTGAAATCCACTGTATAGTCGAACTCTGAGATTATCTCCTGAGTGTATCTTTATCTTTTATCCATTTTTTTTTCTTATTTTGAAGAATAGTGGGGCAAGGTCATCAATTCACCAACACTATGTCTTTAAAAAGAGAAAAGCTTTTATGAAACCACTTTTTTAATCATCTGACTTCCAAACAAAATAATCTCAATTCATTCACCCTTCCCTCAACAGACCTCTTCTGCAACTCTTTAATCATCTCTGTGGCTCTTCTCTAAGATCTTTGCAAGTGCCCAATATCCCTAAGAGGCTTTAGGGCCCAAAACTCAGTAATAATTTGTGTTTCTTTCATCTGTCATCATGTGGTGGGTGTTGTGGGTTTGGCTTCTCCTATGACCTAGATTGTAGACAATTTAAGGATAAATATTGTACTTCTTTGCCTAAGAAGCATTTTTGATGATCGTAATTTCTTACAGAAGTAGATATGTCCTGGATGCTTAGTCATGTGTTTTGTCTTTCTTTATTATTATTATTATTATTATTATTATTATTATTATTATTATTGATTTTGTTTGTTTACTGAAGCAGTCTCATTGTGATAGGGCATAAAAGAAGCACCTAGTGATTCTTACGTTTCATGTAATTATTTATGTACTCAGAACTTCTTTTGATCTGCCATATAAAGGAAGAAGGCTATTTCATTCAGCTTATAAGGATATCAACACAAATTCTATAGAATGTAACAGTTTTCAATAAAGATTTAAAATTTATGTTTTTCTTTGAGTTAACTAGAAAACAAAGCATTTGGAAATAAATACTTGCCAACTTCCATTCAAATGGAAGTGTGTGATCTCATCCATGCATACTGTGACAAAAACATGAACGAAAGACCAAAACCATGATTTCTCTATTAAATACAGTTGTACCCAAAGTGCCTATGTCAAACACACGCCTAAACATGGAAGCTGTGTAAGAAAAGAGTTAAAGAAGTCAGATACTTAATAAGTGTAGGATCCAGGCCCTCAAAATAATAGTGATAAGAACATCAATAGGAAGATTACATTAATAAAGTTTTTGCTGTAGAAAACATCTTGTTGAACTGGTCAAAATTATTGACTGTGTTAAAAACATGAAAAGAATACTGCAGATGTTCAGATCTCAAAATAGGTGCACAAAAGCACAAAAAAGTAACATGATGCCTTTGAAAGAACATAATAAATACTTAACAATACCAAAGATAGCAAAACAGATGAGATGCCTGATAAAGAAATTCAAACAATTAAAAGGATGTAGGTAAGCACTAAGTCATCCAAGAGGATGTGGATAAGCCATGCAGTAGAATTAGGAAGGTAATAAGGATAGAAATGAGGAATTTAGCAAAGGGATAACAATGAATAAAAAGAACCAGACAAGAATCTCGGAAATAAAGAGCTCAACAGTCAAGTAAAAGACCCAGCTGAAAGTCTCAATGACAGGCTAAATCAAGTGGAAGAAAGAATGTCTGAGCTAGAAGATAGGTTTTTGAAATATCACAGTCAGGCAAAATACAGCAGCATGAACGTTGAGTAAGATCAACGGAAGTGTTCAACACCTCTGGGACACTATTAACTGAGCAAATATTCACACTTTTCTACCATCTGAAGATACGAAGAAAAAAGATGAGGTCATATAGCACATATTCAGTGGAATCATAGCAGAGAATTTTCCGAGTGTTAGGAAAGATACGAATGTTCACATACAGGAGACTTAGGAGACCACAGAAAGACATGCTGGAAAAGATCTTTACCCTACGTTTAAGGCCAAACTGACAAAGGTGTAAGATGAAGAAAATATTTGAAATCTGCATGAGAAAATTTTCAAGTCACTTTAAGGGTATTTCCATTGAACTATCATATTTCCCATCGGAAGCCAGGTAGGCCAGCAAGGAAACAAATAAAGCAGTCCAAAAATGAGAGAAAATAGTGAGCCACCAAGATAAATATTCCTGGCCAGGTTATCTTTTGGGAAATAAGGATCATCCAAGAAGGCAAAAATAGGGAATTTATGACCTCCAGACAAGCCTTACAAAAGACATTTAAGAAAGCCCAATATCTAAAAGTGAAACAATATTAACTGCCATAATAAAGGATATGGATGTGTCCTACTGGAAGAAGAGATATAAGAAAGGCAAATAGACAACAAATATCGCCAAGGTAGTAAATCATCATTTCACAAATATAAAAAAACAATGAAGAGAGCAAAGTATATTCAAAACAACTACAAGAAAACCAACAAAATGACAGGAATATAATTATCCCTGCTTGCTGATTTGATATTATGTGTAGAAAAACTAAAAAACCTTTCGAAAAGGCTAGAACAGATACATTCAGCAATGTAGCAGCATACAAAATCAACATAAAGTATCAGTAGCTTTCTGCACCACCAAGAAAATTACTGAGGAGGAAATCCTGAGAGGGACTCTTCACAATTTCTATCATCTATCTTGAATATTATGAAACACTGATAAATAATTGAAGAAGAGGGTTGGAGGAAAAGGTCAGAGCCGAGCACTGGCCTAGCATGCTCAAGGCCCTGAGTTTGACTCCCCAGTACGACATGAAGCTGGGCATGGTGACACAATCCTATAATCTCAGCCCTCTGGAGGCTAAGGCAGGAGGATTGTCCTGAGCTCAAGGCTAACTTCACTACATAGTGAGTTCAGGACCAGCTTAGACTGCTGAGTGAGACCCAGTCTTAAAAAATAATAACATTTATCATATTTAATCTTTTGCATCTGACTCATTTCACCACTCAAATAACCACGCTTTAGCTCAGCTTCCCACCCTTAATGGGCTATCGCATGGTTTCTCTGATAGAGGAAAGCCAGAATACAGGCATTCTATACACCCAAATGGGTGTGATAGTGGGAGTTAGGGGGCTGGGGAGGCTGTGGGAGGGCCAAAAATGGGACAGGAAAGAATTGTAATGTTGTTGTGATATATATATATATATATATATATATATATATATATATATATATATGCACAAAATATCCAGGCTTATTGTAAACACTATGTATTTTATATATATGGGAAAAAATAAATACTAACATGAAAGGTAAGCATTCGGGACGGTGCAGCTGCATGATAGCACAATGAAAGATACTCATCCAAGAGAACTTGCAAATCTGCTTCAAAAACTGACAAGAATGATGGGATAAATAAGTTCAAAAGTAGGGGAAGTATTTTGAGGGGGATTAATGACAGGTATTCTTTTATTGTAATATATTTTAAAAATTTAGGCAACTATATTTTTATCATAATTCGCACTCTATTTCATGTAGGTGCCTAATTTATTTGCAACATTAACTAAATATTCCTAATATAATAAAGAGGGCAATGACCATAGCAATTTGGAAAATAATAGTAATAATAATAATTGAAGAAAATATGCATACAGAAAAATGGTGAGATATCCCATGTCTGTGGATTGGAATAAAATAATACTGCTAAAATGTACATAGTACTCAAAGTTATGTAGAGACCTAATGTTATCATATCCAAATACCAATGACATTTTCCACAGAATTGTAAAAAGCAATACCAAAATTTATATGGAAGCACAAAAGACCACGACTAGCCAAAGCAATCTTGAATAAAAAGAAAAAAGTTAGAGACATCAAAATATCTGAATTTTAGATATACTGCACAGTTGTGATTTAAAAACAGCATATTATTACCACAAAAGCAGACACATAGACAAAAAATGAATAGAGATCCCACAAATAAACTGTCATGTTTATAACTAATACAAGTTTGGCTGAACAGACGTGTCAAAAACACGCCTTGTTGAAAGAACAGCCTCTTCAACGATGCTGGAAAACATGTGGATATCCACACATGAAGAAGACTGAGACCTGACCTGTCACTCATTGTGTATAAAAGTTAAGTCAAGATGGACCAAATGCCTTCATGGGAGACTCAAATCTCTGAAAACATAAGAAGAAAAAAAGGAAGGAAACACTTCAAGATAATGGAATGAGAAAAGATTTTGATTCTCAATTTTAAGTTATTTTGATAGATTGTGAAAGCCTTGATATAACTCAGCATCCCTGAGAGTCCTTCATGTTAGTGGATTGTATTTTCACATGCTGTTAGATTTAATTTCCAAATATTTTTATTAAAATTTTGTTTCTGTGCTCACACATGCTACTCTCCTATAGTTTTCTTGTTCACTGTCTTGATGTAGCTTTGGCATTGCTCTAATGATGGCTTAAAAATATCACCTGGAATTTGCCCCTTTTACAAGATATCATACAGGATCTCTCTCTCTCTCTCTCTCTCTCTCTCTCTCTCTCTCTCTGTGTGTGTGTGTGTGTGTGTGTGTGTGTGTATGCCTTGCATGCATGTGTGTGGTTAGACAAATATTTGATGTGACTGTTTTCAAAGATCACTTTGACAAAGAAATTGATACAGGCAAAGCAAGTTCTGAAAGAAAACTACTTAATGGCTAAAAAAAAGATATCAGCAGTAGAAATAGGCAAATGTTCAATTTAGACAGGTCTGCTACAGCCATACATACGAGTATGCATATCTGTGTGTGTGTTGTGCCACCCCTAGAACAGCTTGCTGCCGTATACTGCATGTGAGTTTCATTTCTGTTTCCCTTTAGCTCAACTTCCTTGGAGGAAATACGTCATCCGAACTCTATCAGAGATTGCTGAGCTACAGCCTGTGAGCTATGCGCCTGTTTTTGTGAGTAACACTTATTTGGACAGAGCCGTGCTCACTGTATACACATCACTTATGCTTGGTCCTGTGCCCTAATAGCAGAACTGAGTAGTTGCAAGAGAGATCTCAGGGCTCAAGCTGCTGAAGCACATACTATCTCAAAATTGTACTGTCCAACTCAGTTGTGAAGGCTTTTTTTTTCCTGAGACAAGCTCTTGCTATGTAAGCCAGGCTGACTTCTAACTCTCAGTCCTCCTGCCTCTGCCTCCTAAGTGCTGTGATTACAGCCATGTGCCACCATGCCTAGTTGCTGTTGTTAAATATCATGTATTAGTTTTCAGCAGAAATTAACTCCTACAATAGAAGTTAATAATTAATTTAGAGTTACAATTTCTTTCCAATGGCCTATACCCCTCCAGTACTTACTTGTGCCTCTGCCCTAATTTCTCCATGATGTCTTTACTTAGAGCTATTCCCTCATCTCCGTGTCAACCTCCATCTCCTTCAAAAACTCAGACACCTTTTCCCTGCAGTCTTCTTCCTCAGGAGGTTCCTCTGCCCCGCAATTCATTCCTTCCAATGTCCCTAAGGTTTGTCCCTCATTCCCTTTCGTTTTCTGTTTTGATCACCTTCTCTTCTTCATGAGATTCACCTCAACTATTCTATTTGTATTAGATTGGGGAAATTTAGAGATGTTCCCCAAAACGGAGTTCCCAAATCCATAGCAATTTAATTCTTTAAAAATCTTTTGGTGCACTTCAATAATATATATATATATATATATATATATATATATATATATATATATACCGTGTACTGTGTTTAATCAAAACAGGGCATCTGGATTCCTAACAGCATTAATGAAAAATCTCACTATATGTCCTCTATGAAAGGTACTTTGGTCAGTTTTCTAATGTCTTGCTCATTGAATAAGGGTTCCTCTTTCTGAATATTTTCATTTCATGATTTTTTTTTCCCAGAGGCAGGATTTCTGTTAGGTCCACTGATTTCTAATGTACTGACCTAGATGCAGAAAAAGATTCAAGGAAATTTCTGCGGTTCCAAGATTTTAAATAAGGCTCTCATCAATCACAAATATTTACTGTTCATACTAATATTACAAATTCCTCAATGCTCAAAAAAAAAAACCCACTTCAAATCAAAAATTTGAAGTCTTCAAATTTAATTGAAAGGAGTACAGGAAACAATCCCTATGAAAGATTATTTTTAAAAAGCAAAATAAACACATTGTTTTCATTTTGTGGATTTTTTTGCTATTACATTTTATTACCTATAAGCCTAGTAGAAAGTATGCCCTTGAAGGACAAAAGGTGATGAAGGCCTGAAGCGTGCAGTCTTTCCAGCAGCCATCAGTGAGAAACAGAGGGCAGGCAGGTGCTGCTGTACAGAGAGGGCTACTAGAGGACTGCTCAAAATTGATCATAAAGCCTCAGTCCTATTCTTGGTGGATTTATTATTGTTTTTAAATTCTCCTTAAATAATACCTGTAGTGCAGCACTCCACTCATCTTCCCAAGCCCGCTCCACTACTCCACTGTCCCCAAATCCCCACTGCCCACACTGTTCTAGGAGTCAGGGCCTGCAAATCTTGTCTCAGGATTACTTAAGCAAGTATGTCTGTATCCTGCCAGAGAACCCAAGCAAGGCCCACAACACAGGAAGCGCATCCTTTGATGGGTGACAATACAAAGATCCAGACCTCCCGTGGTACTTCATACCTATTGGCCTCGAAAAGCTCTTCCAGAAATAATTTCCCATCGGCACTGCTAAAATAATATACTTGGATTTCAGTCTCTCACTTTAAATTGTACTACAAGGTGTCACAAAGGTGGCAATAAGACAGTTAAAAGTATTAAAAATGTGTAACATATGTAATAAAAATTTGCTTGTTCAGTATTAATTTGTCATAATCTTTGAAGTAAAATTGATGCCATGATAAAAATTATGCAAGCATTAAATTCAATGTATAGAGTATCCCAAAAGTCATCATCCATATGAAAAATGAACCAACATTTAGGACAGCCTGTATTATGGAATAGCCTTACTAAGGACATTGAGAAAAAGAAAACGACACTGACAAGGAACAGAAGCAAGGAGAAGTCTTCTAGGGAAGGATTTATCGTGTCTCTTTCTGAGTAGACTGAGTCAGAGGGCTGTAGAAAAGAAAACATGAAAATAGCAATCAATACCTCTTCTCTGTGCCATTTCTCCTCCATGCCATTTCTGATAAAATTAATGAGTCATGATCAAGTTAGATAAATGAGTAGCTAATTTAAAAAGAAAAGATTTTCACTCTTCGTTCTAAATTGGAAAACATCTCTCTTTAGAGTTATTCCAACACACTTTAAGAAACTGTCACCCTGGATCCTCAGGATGACCTCTCAAGACTTGACCCACCACCACCCAGGAGTCCACAGCTGACCTTGATCTCCGGGTAAAACAATATCTATGAATAATTCATTAAGTGTTTTCGCAGGCGGGCTGAGGCACGGTCTCCATATCTGTTCATGAATTCACGCTGCTTCTTATGATGCTGCTTTGGTTGTCTGTGTGGTAACCTTTAAAAGGTGATTACATGCTTTCCTTCAGAATGAGGGCTCGCTGCCTATGAATTCCAGCACCACTCCTAGGGCTGTGAACCACGGGAGGCGAAAGAATGGTGTCCCTGCATTAACAACAAGTTACATGCTCCACAGGTCTGTTTTGATGAAAAACATTTTAAGTTTCTAGTAGTTTGTGTGCAGCATGAATTATCGCCAATCAAAACAGCCTTTTTTTTTTTGAACCATTCTCAGGTGGGTCCCCACTTACGGCCTTCTGGAGGTGTGGATTAGCTGATTTGCAGAAACAGGGTTTTTCTCTTTCTAATTCATCAAGCAAAGAAAACCAGTCCTCATGGTATCAGGAGCTTTTGGCTTGATTTCGTTTTTCTTCCAACAATTCCAGTCACTGTTCATGGACAATAACATACGCTGGGCTCTGAGCTTGAGTCCGACTGTCTGTGTCTAGAAAATCCAGATTAATGCTACACAAAAGCACAGCCAATCTGCCAAAAGAAGCAGGGGATTTGAGGAGACATAAGCAACGGGCAGAGCTGAATTCGGTTTTATATTTTTCTCTGAAATGCATTTTTATCTTCTCACATAAGCTTAGACTTTGCATCCTAACAAATTTCCCTCTGTAATTAAACTCTGCCTGAAAAACAAGAATAGCAAACAAAGAAACCAACCGGAGACTCCCCCAAATAAATCCACTCTGCTTTGAGTTTTAGATATCGTTTTACATATTTTCTTTTCTTTACCAGTTTTAATTGTATATCAGCTTTTCTGAATGAACCTTGTACCAAACGAAGGGATTTTATTTGCATGTTTCGTTCCATATTGCTTCGGACAAGAAAGATAACGTGTGTGGAAGGAAGGGGGAGGGGAGGCATAGCATGGCCTCTCAAACTGGGATGTGACTGCCATCTAGTGTGAGGCCCGTCAGGAGAAGGGACAGAAGGAGTGCCTGACAGGCAATTCAATTGGAAATCGCGGAGGTTAGAGGGAGGGAAGAGAGCACTTCTCAGAAGAAATATCCTCCACCGGCGCCTTCGCTGTGAAATGAATTACTTTGCTACAGAAGCATTTGTATGTGGCCAAACAATATAAAGCAGTCTATTTCTTCCAGCTAAGAGGGGAGGGGGAAAAAAGCAGTCAGTTCTAAAACCAAATTCTTTATGAGAAGGCACGTCCTAACGGTAGAGCCTGCTCACAGCAGGGATGATTTATTCCGGGAGCGATGTCTATAACCTTTGGTACCAAGCCAGATGGCCACCTGGCCACAGGCTCCCTCACCATGGTCACGTTCACACTGACGGGCGGGCAGTCTGGATGGCATCTCAGTTTCTTTTCAAGTCTGTGATGGTGTACAATGGAAATGGTATTTGCCATTCATACCCCTGGTGTGTCTGCTGCTGATAGACACGTTGCGTTGCTGAAAGCTTACTGTATGGGATTCTAAACACCAAGCCTAATTACAAAACATGCAGCAGGATGTGTGAAATCTTCCCCAAGTGCGCCCAGTTCTTTTTACTTCGCGTGACAGAGGCATTTAAGTGGAAGGTAAGAATAAGGGGAAGGGCAGGGTCTTCTTTCTGAAACCTTCCCTGAGCTAACTTCCGTGTCCAAGCTGTGCCCCCATCTGGGTGAATTCAGCTGCTAGCCTGTGCCTTTGGGGCTGGTCCCCGGCTCCCTGCATTCTCTTCAGCATACAGCCATTTTGCAGTGCTGACTTCACTCACTGTGACGTCCACCACCCTGGCCGTCCTTCACACACACCCCTCCCATCCTGCAGGGGTTAGCCACCATATCAGTTAAGGACATCTGTGCCCTGGGTGTATTAGAAACCAATGTCTTTCAAAGCTCCAAAGCCAGAGACCAGCAGGGAAAATGAGAGCTCATTCAGAAAGGCATCAGTGTAGAACTACGACCCCAGAGGAAGTTAAAGTCATTACCTAGGTCAAAGAAACCTGGCACAGAAGGCTATTTGCACTGGTTTCAAAAGTGACCTGGAGCTCCAGGTGTCTTGAATGACAAATACACAATTGTCCCACCCTGGGCTCAGACACACTGAAGGAGCTGGCTAGGGTGTCCTTCCAGACAAATCAGTTCTAGTGAGAAATGGTGGTACCAGAGCCACACAGAGCACCTCCGGCTTCTCAGGGAGTCTCTGGATGGAAAAATACAGTGGTTTCATCCTCGTGACCTTTCTCGGGCTTGTGTAGACTGCTGGTGTGAGAGGAAAATTCAGGTGAGTTTCCCACTGCTTTTTATCTTTCTTTACCTTTGAGTGAGGGAAGCAGTAGAGGGAGGTTACACCTAGTTGATAACATGTCTCTAAACTGAGGGCCAGACTGAATAGTTCTGAATATCATTTACACGTATCTGAAAAAGACTCTGTCCATGTCCTCTGGCAAGGAACAAGAAGCACAATTGGAACCATACGTCTTGAGCCCACATAAGCGACAGACCTGCCCTTTGTTTCAATTCAATGTGCTGTAGAGTCAAAATACACATGTAGAGGAGAATGTATTGATTCATCATTAAATGTGTTCGAGAAGTAAATAACGTGTTCATTCTAGTTACCGCAGAATGAAAGTCTCTCAGCCTCATTAGAGCCCTAGACTTCAAAATGGAGCTTTGCTAAGAAACACCCTGCCCCCCTTCCTCAGGCACCAGAGACTGGCTCCCCTGGCGGCTCGCCTCGTTTTTCCTGCCGCTCTGTATTTGTCTGTTTGCATCTGACATGAATAATGCTACAAACCTGGAGAAAAATGCAGCCCTCTGGTAAGGCGTCCATCCAGCTTTTCTAGGATTAATCACGGACTAAAACGCTAAATAACACGTTGATACATTAACTCCATTAAAATCTAATTCAAGGGCAATAACTTTCACACACCAACAAAGGGCTTATGAAGAACACATTGAGAAAAGACCCCAAAAGGTAAATCAATGCACTGACTAAAAGCAAATCAGAATTAAAGACACAGGTACGAATTGAAAGAGTCCCAATCCTAACTACAGACTCCTGTTCTGTTGTCAGGTTTACCCTTGTATCTCTGTATAAATGGAATTAGTGATACCCCCTTGTGCTCTCGACTGATGAATTGAAATGTTTAGACTTCCAGTTCAAGAGAGTTAGTCTGAATAACATTATCAAAGGGATTTCCTTTTTTGTTTCAAAAGCTCCTATCCAAGGCCTTAATGGTGAATATTCATCAATCCAACCCTTTAAACCCTTCTCTGCATGGACACTGTCCTTGATCACGGCACAGGGAGGAAACACTGGAGAAATCCTCAGGATTTAGACAGCAGGTCTTCATTTGAAAATCTTATACGAAGAAGAAAGAGAGCCCAAGTCAAGGAGAGAGGCCTGTCACTATCCCTTCCTCACAGTCCTCAGCAGGGACCAGGCCTGCTGACACCTGGATCCCACATTTCCAGTCTTTTCACCCATGAAATGATACATGTCTGCCCTGTTGAAGCCATGCAGTTGGGGTAGCTTGTTATATCAAAATAGCAGGTATGGACCTGCTTGCTATTCATGGTAGCTGGTATCTGGTGCATAAAATATAGATTAGATTTATACCAGTAGCCAAGGCAAAGGCATGCAGGGGCTGGGGAAGCAGGGCCGAGGCAGTCGGTGGAAAGTCACTGACAGAGAACTCTGAACCTGGAGTCCCTGGAGCCAGAGGTGCCACTGGATCATTCCAACACACCCAAAGTTCCCTTTATTATAGCTTCAGACTAGTTTTACACAAAAAAAGGAAGTCCTTCAACCCCAAGGCATGCTCCCCAGGAAATTCCCCCAAATTGGACACTTAAAAAAGTTGAATACAAATTAAAAATAAGAAGAATCAGTTAAAGAATAAGTGGGACAAATAAATAGCCCTGAATTTTTTTTCTTTTTCCGTTTTATTGGCCTAGATGTATTAAATGTCTAGGTTCTAGACAAAAATTAGGAAACTCAGGAATTTTAGGCACCATTTGATTTCTTTTAGCTGCTATTTTAACTATTATTTTCTCAAGTACCAAGATTAATATACATATGAAATAAAATAAGATAGGAAAATAAGAATATGACGAATATTATATCTTCTCCCAGAAATTACTAGTGTTCATGCAGATACAGGCAAGCGTTTGTGATGTGTGTGTGTGTGTGTGTGTGTGTGTGTGTGTGTGTGTGTGTGTGTGTGCGTGCGCATCTGTGTCTGTGTGAGTTATTTGTGTGTGCTCAAATGCACACTGGCTTTTCCTGGCCTGGTTAATTTGGTCTGGGACACTACCAAGTGCTAGTTCACAAATCTTCTGTCTGACCCTATGAGACAGTCCTGGTGTGACCCTCGCACAAGGCACTGAGTTCTCTTTGTGTCACACACTCCCACGGGAGCTTTGGGACAGTTCTTCCTTCTGAGCTTCAGTTATTCCATTAGCGTGAGTATGAACTTCAGACATCCTTCCTGCTTATCTCAAAAGGTATAGTGAGAACCAGGTGTTCTGACATTGGAAATGTTTTCTAATAGCAAAAGCATGACAGTGGCAGCATCTAATCAGACAACTACAGTTTAGAAGCAAGCATAATTTAAAATGATTCCAGTGCCCACTTTAAAGAACAAAGGATTTCTATGTCCTTCTCAGTGGAGGTCTTTGTGTTGAACTTTGATGTTCACTGAGAAATGTTCTGATGACATCAAATAGAAGGGGCTAGCTGCGTGTGTACAATGTTCAGTTCTGTGCTGCAGAAGTGGATCAGTACTGTTGTGTGAATATCAGAAAACACAAATTTGACCAAAACATAACTTCTAATTCATACACTCAAGAATACCAACTACCTGATATTACTCAACTAAGAGCCACCTAATTACCAGAGTGGGGGAAAACTGCAATCTGTCACTTGAACCTATATGAGCCAACTTAAAACACAGTCAAGGAATCCCTTGAGTCTCATCTGAATGTTTTAGAGAAGGAAGGAACCAGACTGCACTGAGCAGAGTGATCTTGACCTTAGCCACGCTTGCTTTCCCCTAACCCTCCCCCTCCAGGTAGCTCACATGTTCTACTTAGGGTAGCTGATGCAGATGATCCTGGTCAGAATCCTGAGCACTGTAGGTTCCATCGGATGATTCTATGCTTTTCTTTCTGACAGTTCTGCTTGAGCCCCATAGGAAGACCTATTTAAAAGAAAGAGTGGGACTCTCACAGAAAATGTGCAAGAGCAAAATTTAAATAGCATTCTCAAGGTGCTTTCCGGGAGATCACAACCCAACGTAAAATTTGAGGGGAGAAATTATTTCCCTCTAAGAACATTGATGGAAAATGATTTCATTTTCCTGATAACACTGAAACTGTTTCCCATAGACTTCAGCCTTGCAGAAATGCTAAACACATTTAAGCAAATAGGCGGGTATACCGATCCATGGAGAGAGACCCAGGGGAAGTGGTGTGCAGGAATAAAAACAATTTTTTAAGGGCATGAGCTGTTAAGGAACTGACTGGAGGCAAACTCTAAATGACTAAGGGAGTTTGACTTTCTTCTTTTAGCTAAAATCATTGAAAGTTATTGACTCAAAATACTTCTCTAGCATCACCCACATGGGAGAGAGAATTTGTTGATAAGAAAGCCTTCAAATGTAATGTCATGAGAACTTGACAAATGAAAAACATTAGAGCTATGGCAGATGGACTGAATGTGAACATAGACTGAATAAGTCACCAGAGGTGAGCAGCTACACAAAGTCCCGCTCGCAAGTCCAAGGGAAGGCAAACCTGTAAAGAAGGAAGCAAGGACAAGGACAGGGATCAGGGTCTGCTGGTTGATGTGCTGATCACACAGTCGGCCTGGGAGAAGGAATGGAGAGGGTCAATGGTACTAATGGTACTAACGGTAGTAATGGGTGTGATTGGAAGTGATGGTTAAAACTGGGTTCAGGAGAGGTAAAGGGATTACTCCTATCCCCAGAAGAAATTGTATTTACTTGAAATGAATACAGTATAAGAAAGAGGACAAAACTCAGTCCTTCGCAACACCTTCAGCTTTCCCCATTTTAGTACCGTCACCTCCAAATAACCATCATTTAAGCCAGAGAACTTGGATTCAGTCTCAACACTCACTCTGCCATCTTCCATCACCAAATACTGCTACTTTAATATTATATCATGTGAGTTTGCATTTGTGTGTGTGTGTGTGTGTGTGTGTGTGTGTGTGTGTGTGTGTGTGTGTGTGTAAGTGTGTGTATGATCCTGATATTGAATTTAAGGTCTTCGCATTGAACTGTATCCTCAACCTTTTTTTTGCATTTTTTAAAAAATTTTAAGACAAATTCTAAGTGCTGAAGTTGTAGAATGTGTCGCCATGCTTGGCCTAACATGGAATCTTGACTGTGACCTCTCTGTCTCCACATCATCTCAAGATCTAGGATGATGCTACGACCACAACATACCTGAACTACTGAAAGTCATCTCCTGCTTTGCCTTCTCATTTTTTCTAATCTATAGTCAGTTCACCCAATAAAAAGGGTGATTTATAACAATGTGAATCAGATTTTGTCACCTCCCTGTTAAGATGCTCCAAAGATGAGCTTCAAATGCTAAGCATGACCACCCAAGACCCTAGGGCTCTAGCCCTACCTATGCCTGCCTCTCTCTCACCACATTTTCTATGTGTGGTTGTGACTGGTCTGTCTCTTCTTCTGTCCTTCAGAGTCAAGCACTTTCTATTTCCTGGCCTGATGTTTTATCACAGACCTCTAATGGACAGGGTTTTAGCCTGTAATTTCTAGCTTTGCTCAAATGCTATTTCCTCAGAAAAGGCCCCTTTAACGTCAGTGGTTTCTCATCTTATCACTCGTTCACTTTCTATCATGTCACCTAATTTTGTGGCCTTTGAAATTTTCACCATGTTACAATATTTAATTTTATCTATTGTTTGTCATTTGCCCCAAGGCTCACCTCCCTCGTGCTGGAAAAGTCCTATCCATATGCATTATACACACTGAAAATGCCCCCCAAAATCATGAAAAATTAGAGGAGAAGCAGAGCAAGAGATGTGATGAAGGTTAAAATGCTTATGGTGTGTTATGTGCATGTACAGATCTGCCAAAATGAACTTCCTCTAATTTGTAAAACTAATACAATATAATAGGCACTAATATAATTGTGGAAGTAAATAAGAATCAAGGGACAAACTTGCATGAGAAGTTTTGCTGTCTTGCTCTAGGGCTAGTTCCTTATGTGCTGATGCGTTCACTAACTGGAAGCGTAGTCTAAAGGTGGCAGATTTGGTTAGATCTGGTTGGTGAGGCAGAACCAAGAGGGATTTAGCCGTACACATGGCCTGAGGAGAAATCCTGTGGAGAAAAGAGGAGAGACAGAAGAAAGAGGACTGATTGACAGAAAGAGGTGTAAGTACACAGATTACGTAAATCAGATCTACAGAGAGGACTAGGCCTGATTCTTGAGCTCAGGTTGAAAACATACTTGTTTCCCCTAAGAACCTGCTCTCTAATAGCACCGTTAACTCCTTCTGTTGCACTTGGAAAATACCACATCAAGGTGTCTGTTGACTTGCCATGTAACACACTAAAAGCTTATGTATATATATATATATATATATATATATATATATATATATATATACCCTCCCCTCTGAAGAATACCTTTAAAAAGTACATAGACACAGAAGATAACTGAGACTGGCCTCAGTTCATTAGCATAGCTGAGCTGTTAGGACTGGATAAGGAAGAAGTTAAAGTAATGATTTACAGCATCTTACCTCAAATTGTAGAAACCATACAAGAGAACCACCACTTTTTACTCAAACCACATTACAAATGAGCAAAAAAAAAAAAAAAATCTATGAATTTCGCTAGAATTCTAAGTTTTGGTTCCCCCTTCAGCACTGTCCCCATTCTTCACATCAGCAAGAGTGAAAAGATGCCCTGTCTACTCTCCTCCTTTTTCTGCAGAAAGCAAAGGACAAACCAGAAGTGCGCCACATGCTGGCTGCTGGCTGGGTGGAAGTCACCTTCCTGGACTCAAATAAATCTAGTGTTTGCCATCAAACTCAGCCAAACCTGAGGAAATTCTCTGCCCAATGTTTCGGGTCTCACCCCTTTATTTTGGCACAGCAACTCCTACTCTCTCCCCAAGACTCCCCTGAATATATCCCCCAGGAAGGCAGAAAACAATAGTGGGATGGCATCCCGGCTCCATCCACCTCGTGCACAGTGCAGCAATGCCCCTGCTGGCTCACTCTTCAACTAGGTTTTAGAGTTTTCAAACACAGAGATTTCTCTTTGTTCTCCACGGTTGTGGTGTGCACATGTTACAAAGGGCCTTCAAATACCTTTCATAGGTCCCCTTCGTCCCCTGCACAGAATCTTTGGGAGATCAAGGTGCCTTTCTGAGTCCTAGGAAGTGTCTCCTTCCTCTAAGGAGGCACATCAAAGACAAAAGCCCCCTCCTTCACAAATAATCAAAGCCATCCAAATAGATACAGAACGTGACTGCGGACGTGAGGTGCTGCTTGGCGCTCAGTCACGTGTTGGCTTTGCCTGCACCTCCACACCAGTGGCTTCTTTCTGGAAGCTTGACTAAAACAGAGTGTGCCACTCAAGTATAAAGACTGTCCTATTTGTCAACGTTCAATTGTCTCGTAGAAACACCACATTGTTTATCTTTTTCGTCCCTTGGTCCTCTTCTCTCTTCCTCCCTTACTCTGAATACAAGGCCTACTGAGGGTCGAAGAGACCCTTGTTGTCACTGCCTCGTGGTGTTTTGGCTGCTAGAATCTGATTGAAAAGGGCTTCTGCTCCCCCACCCCCACCTCGCCCCAGCCTCTCCCCTAGAAAACTGGCTGTCTTGACACTTTTTTGACATTTCTAAACAACTCAGGCTTTTCCTGCCAACTCCCAGTTGCTCTCTAAACCATTTTTAATCCTGTAGAATGCAAACTAATCTACTGAGAGCAAGACACCACGCCTGGTCTGGCAGCCAGCGCTGGGGACGTCAGAGTAGGGGAAATGATAAAGACACCTGCCAGGGAGCAAGGGAGAGGCGCGGCTGGCCGCGGCAGCGTGGGTGGCTATTTAACGTGCGGCGATAGCGAGGACCCTCTCCAGCATCCTCAAGTGTGAATAGCACGGAGGTGATTTGTTCAGAAAGAAACGGCAGCCATTAATATTGTGTACAGTGTAGAAGTGGCTGTGTCTGAGAAGACACGGGGATAAGGAGAAAGAACCTGCCTCTGTGCCCTCAGACCACTCTCAGTGCTCCTCTCTTTGGTCCAGGGCTGCGGAAGTCGCTGGTGTCATGTCTTCTACACTTTGTGCTGCAGTGCGAAGGGAACAAATCTTGGCCTCTTCCATGGGAGCCATTGCATTAATCGCTGTCTGATCTGGAAGTAGAAGAGGAAGTGCGGGAGAGGCGGCTTTCCGTGTGATGTGTGATCAACCTCTCTCTAGGAGCGGCATGCTGGGAAAAATATTGCATTTGTTTAGCTAGATTTGCATTTTGTGGAAAATGTTCTACCATCTTCTTTTTTCTTAAGTTCATCTTGGCAGGCCTATGGCCTAATAAAATGCCTCCATCTAGTTAAAATCCATATACACTTGTGGGAATATGCATGTCTATACACACAGGCACATATATGCACACACAAATCATTACCAACTTTTTGTTCTTGTAGTTAACGATACTGTCCCAGGAAATGAGAACCTAGGAAAGGGTTAAGGAAACCACGACAAGCGAGGCCAAATGCATGGATACGTGCAAGTCTGCCTTCTTGGATGACTATAACCTCCCAGAAAGCAGGGTCAAGATCACATGTAATTTTAAAACAGAAAACTTGGAGCCCCGTAGAGTTAGTTACTTGAGGACTCATTTAGATTAACAATGGCACTAATGACAAGACAGTTTAAATTGCTAAGCACAAATGAATTGATGGTTTAGGCAAATTAATCATTTTCTTGGTACGAAATGAATCTGGTTGATATTGAAACCAACAGAGACAGACTGACTATCAGGAACTAGGCCTTTAGTTGCCACTGGAATATTCAATGTAAGAAGAAAACCCGTGTGTGCTCTCCCATCAGCAGAGGCAGAACAGCCAGGAAGGAGGCTTCGTGAGAACTCAAGAGATTCCTAGTCATTCTCCTTTTTTTTTTTTTTTTTATCAAAGGAAATGAGGCCGTGACTCTATCATTATTGCCCAGGTTAAAAATAAGAAAGCCCAATTAAAACAATGTACCTATTTTCTTTAAAGTGTTTACTCATAAGAAACTAATCTAAAAAATAGTGAAACCTGATTCTCATTTTTTTCCCTTCAAAATAAATCACAGGTTATCTTTGGCTACGCATGGCATAAATGCAACCTATGCTGAACTTTACAATGTAACTTGAGAAAGTGGATCTTACAGCCCATCATGTAATATCATAAACATTAGTTACCCAAGTGAGGTGTTGCACATCTGTAATCTCAGCTTCTGGAAGGCTGAAACAGGAGATTCGTAAATTCAGGCCAGCCTATGTTGTTATTACAAAACAGCCCAGACTACAAAGTAAACTCACATCTAAAAAGAAAAAAAAAATGAATGAATATTGGCCACAGATAGATTTCTTATTTAATAATTAATTTTCATTGACATAGAAATCAATATATTTTTAAGGTTGTAGTCACAAATCTCAAAAGAAATATTCATGTGCTACTTCTTATTTCTGTTCTGAACAGTGAGTAGAACCTTCCAAAAGGCCACTTTAGTCTGCAAGCTGATACCTCACGCAGTATATTAGCAATGACTCCGAGCTAGAACCAAGCTCCAGTGAGCTTTGATCTATGCCCACAAGGAAATACAACTCGACTCCCTTTAGAGCTTCCATTTCTGAGCTGAAATAGGTTTTGCTGGGAAAAATCAAGCACATTATCTTCATGCAAGAGGGACAGAAATGTTGAATATGTGAAAATAGATTGAAAATTACTGTGAAAAAGGAAATTCATGATATCCCCCAAGTCAGTCCTGGTTTTGAGTCTCTGAAAACAAAATTGATCTTGAGAGTTTAACAAACAGATGATCATCCCATAATAATATTTTATTCTCTGTGATCCAGTAAGGACGAATCTATCACAAAATAATCCATAATGCCCAGGACTCTGCTGTTATCGAGGATGAGGTAGTCTGTGAGAACGCCACGTCCAAAGATGAGCCTATCAGATTTTCATTACATATTACACTTAAAAGACCTTAAGCTGGAAGAACACAATGGTATTCATCAGACTCAAACCAGAGTTAATGGAGCACGTGCTTAGCATGCAAAGTGAGCACCCAGGCCACCCAAACTAAGCACCAAAGCTAAGAACCCAGCAGGTCTCAACTAAGCCTTGAAAACAAATTTACATTGAAATGCTTTAGTATCTTCAGGATAATTCAGTTGCATAGCTAGTTAGACAACATTTAACTATCCAATTTCGTAAACAAACTTTAACTCAGCAATGTTATTTGAGTTATTCAACAAAAGCTGTATTCTACTCCAGATCATCTAATAAATTTAGTGGCTTAGTTTAGTGAAAAAAAAAAAACATGTTTCTATTGAAGTAAATGTTTTAAAGTCATTCTTTAAGGTGTCTTATCTAGGTTAAAACTAAGGAAATGATATACCCTGTAGAAGCTCAAAATGGACATTAGGAGTATCAATAATTTTGCTTTGATTGGTGAATTCTTGAAAAGATTGTGTTGTTATTCACTCCTTTTATAGTTCCATCTTTTACACAGACTCTGTAAATTCTCATTACCCTTATTGACATATTTCCTGATCAATAAAATCTTCAGGGACAAAGAGCTGAGCAAAGAATGGTAGGAACAGTCATATTTTGAGCATGTCATTGCCTCCTTTAGCAACATGAACTGAAGTATGGGCTAAATCATATTAGAAGCAAGTCATTGCCTATGTAAGATTAAAAGGAAGTCTGTTAAGTACACGGACTGATAATGCATGCAAAGTGAAATTGACAGACATCTGATCTCACAGTGGCTACCCCCTATACTGTGATTGTATGATTTCAGATAAAGTTCATTCACATTTAGAAAACATGGTCTATGAAACCTGAGAGTCCATCGAAATAGTTTAGCTTCACAGTCATTAAGAAAACATATTACCCTCAATAACCTACTATGGAACATAACAATAATATCTGTATGAGTTGGACCTGGTGATGCAGGCCTGTAGTCCTAGCCCTCTGGTAAGCTGAGGGTCTTCATTACCTATTTGCAGCTGGGATAAAATATTCTACATCCACATTTTAAGGGAGGAAGTGTTGATTTGGCTCACAGTTTCAGAAGGTTTCACACTGTCCATTCGTGTGCGTCCAGCAATGTTGCAGGCACGTGGCAGAGACGGGACAGTTGTGCCCAGTGCTGCAGACAAGTCGCCACTGAAGGCAGCAGCCAAGCGAAGAGAGAGGCAAGCCGGTGCCTGGAGACTTAGGCAAAGGCCAGGAATTTCCTAGGAAGAAACTGATGTTTCTTCTTCCTTTCTTTACTTACTTCAAGCTGCCAATTGTACCTTTCTCACCCAGAGTGGGCATGGCTTTCTCACTTCCTGGCCCACAAGTCAACAACATAAACCAGAAAAGTCTACCTCGGCAGCTCCCTCCACTCTCAACAAATTGACAAGTACCTGCCCCTTCCAGCCAGCCACTACTTCCCAACAGCACACTGTTCTACAATTCTCCTACTACATCCAAATATACCAGGTTTTAATGGGATACTACAAATCCGAACTGTAGCAGTGAAGCAGGAGGATTCCAAGTTCAAGCCCAGCCTTGGCAATTTAGCAGTTTATTGAACTTTATCTCAAAATAAAAAAATTTTTAAAAATAACCTAGGGATGTAGCTAAGAGAGAACTCTCTGTAGTATTCAATCATCAGTTTAAAAATTAAATTAAAAAATAAGCAAATGAGAGTAGGAAATGTGTAATTTTATAAAATCCATAACATAATGATAATCGTTTTCTGTTAAAGGTCAACAATCTAAACACCACTGTGTACGTTCAGCTCACACAGCGGCAACAGCGCTCCTCAGCCTTGAAGGCCTTGAGGTCACTTTGTTAGCCGTCCTTCACTGGCTCCCCATTCTTGCATAAATTAATATGTCTTTTTAAGTGTTAAAGAGACCAGTTTCCAGCTCAGAACACATTTCAGGGCTTTGCCACAAGTGCTCTTCCACATTATACGTGCACAGTCAAGTTTCCAGGTACTTGGTGCAAAACAGAGCCGCCTAGAGATGACTGTGCTTCCGAGCACCTAAGGAGACTGGAGGAAAAGCAGCAACAGAATAGCATTTTGATTTAATACCAAGTGAAGAAGTGGGACCCTCACATGATGCTGTAACTTTGACATTAATGTGCTTCACATTCACCAGTTTCTGGACAGTTTTATTTTTTTGTACCCAAAGAAGCTTTTCGTAAGATTTTAAGTCAAGCTAATTCAAGCCATGGCCCACGGGTCACGTGTGGCCAGGTACAGCTTTGAATGAATGGCCCAACACAAATTCATAAACTTTCTCAAAATATTATGAGGTGTCCTGTGATTTTTTTTAGGTCAATTGTGTTTGCTATATTAGGTATTTTGTACACGGACAAAGACAATTCTTTACTCACTGCAGCCCGGGTAAGCCAAAATTTGGACACTGTTAGGTTAAACATTTAGTTTAAAATTTTCCTTTAAATGGGAAGAACAATACAATATCTCTTTGAATTCGACAAATGACAAAGCATTATAAGCCTCAGACTTCAAAACTAGATCTTTGGGATTAAAATATACAAATTTGTTTTTTGAAACCTAGGAAAAAGTTGTTTAAAAAGAGTCTTCTGAAGGTAGTTCTAGAATTATCAGATTTGAACAAGAAGGGCCTCCTTGCAACAGAAAGAGTTACAAGAGCAAGCAAGCAGTTGCAACAGCATTGCGGAGAGTCCGTTATGTTTTAAAATCTATGGCGCTATAATGCTAATTCAATATGAAAATCTTCCCAATTAGCCATTTCAGTAAAATGGCAAATTAACTAACCTCTTGTTATAGAAAGTGCTATTTTCTCAATTTAATAAAATACAAATCCATTATGGCAAATAAGGTTAATGTGAAAAAATGCCACAGAAAGTCATAAAAATGAGACTATGTAATCTGCTAATGAGTCCTTCTAAAAAATGTAGGTCATTTTGGCTTTGCTCTGAAACAAGTCAAGAAAGAAATATGGAGTAATAACATCTAAAACATAGAAACAAACACTAATTTGTGAATTCATTTAGACTCATAAACCTCTATGTGTATTCCTATAAAAAAATTCTTTCGACAAGAAAAGTTGCCCATATCTTCTGACCTTAGTGTGTACTGTACATAGTGAATTCCTTCCAAAAGGCACAGAGTAGGAAAGGAGAAGGGAGCTATGCAGTGGAGGAAGCTGATTAGCACTGCTTTCGCCAAGCAACTGAGAATAATATCAACATTGTTGAGTCTCTCATTGATGACCTGCACCACTGACTGTATAACCAGAATGTCAGATTTTCTCTCTGATCTTCCTATCTCAAACTCCCAAATCCATAACTCCAAACTGATAAACGATAAGAAACAAAAATTATTGAGGGACAACCTTCAAATTCTAACCAGAAATTCTTACAACTGTCAAAAATTCTAACCAGGTCAGCCTGAAGAATTGTCACCGAGCTGAAGGAGACTGATGATGAAATGTATGGGGTAATCTGGATGAGATCCTAGACCAGAAAAAGGACATCAGAAATAAATAACGACTTGTGACAAGAATGTGGACTTTACCTACAATAATATATCAGCATTGGCTCATTGGTTCTGACAAATGCTCCGTGGTAATTTAGATGTTCAGGAAGTCTGTAAAATTCTTGTAATGTCACTTAGAAAAATTAGTAGGGCTCAACTGCCTAGCTCAGTTCACTTGCTTCATAGAAAGTGTCATACTAGCCACCTTAGCTCACCCAAGTAGTTTCTTTAATGTGTCCATGTAACAATTTATATTTGATTGAAACTGTCTAGTTTCCTATTCTTTGCTGGGACAGAATACCCAACATCCACAGCTTAGGTAAAGAAAGATTTCTTTCAGTTCACAGCTTCACAAAGGCTCAGTTCATTCATGGGCAGCCTGAGATGGTGCAAACACTGGTAGAAGTGTCATTGGAGAAAAGCTGTTTGCAGCATGGAGGACAGAAATCCAAGTAAAGAAAGAGAGAGTTTCTTCCATTTGCCTGCAAAAGCCTCCACGCTGTTGGACTTTATAGATGCCTGGTATTCCATTGTGTATAAATACCAAAGTTTGTGTATCCATTGGTCTGTTGATGGGTATTTTGGTGACTTTCATATTTTAGCTATTGTTAGTTGTGCTGCTATGAACATGGCTATACTGTTAAGAGGTGGGTTTTGGCCAGGAGGGGTATGTGTCCCTTGCTACTTCCTTCCTGGTCCAACCTCTGCTTTCTGGCCATGATGGGATGTGCAGCCTTCCTCCCCTAGGCCTTTCTACCAGGCTCTTCTACCACTGACTGACTGAGACCTCTGAGCTCTGAGCTAAAATATAGTTACGTGGTGGGTGCTGGGCATTGCGTCCCAGCAAAGAGAGATTGACTAAGACACTAGGTACTAGAAGAATCTCCTTAAATTCCCAGACAAAAATAAAATTTTAAAGGAAAAAGAAACCTAAAAGGCGCAAACCAAACAGAAATTCACCATTTTGTTCATCTTAAAGCATGCTCTAAGGTCCTGTTCATTTGAAAACAGCAGAATAAAATTAATTGTTACTAATTTGGGTTAAATAACACAGCATAGATGCCAGAAGCCAAGTTTTCCAAAAAACATTTGTTTGGAAAAATCACAATCACAATAAAAGGCATGAGGCACTTTAAAAATCAGAGACACTAGGAGAATAATACAGGTTAATTTGCAAAATTGTTGAGTTGAGGGGTTCAAGGTGGGCTTCCACATTAGGAAATTAATGCTGGGTTAGACCAGAACTCCAGATTCTGGAGCTTGTGTCTAAGAATTTTTTTTGAGTTTGTCTTTTGGGAAACAACTATTTTAAACAAGGTGGATTCAAGCAGATGATATGAACAGAGGGTGTCACCTGGCTCAAAATAGTCTCAATTCACATGGGGTCTTAAAGAATTGGAGTTGCTTGTGCCACAGTACTGATTCAAGCTGGGAAATTGACATGAAGATACATTTCAGGGACAGTCCTTCCTACCACTATTTCATATGCATAGCAGAATAATAACATAGTGTGACTTAACAATGGTAAATTCATTAGAGAATCTCTATTTAGCCAACCAGGAGAGGTTAGGAAAATGAGAGTGAAAATGGCCTTCTTTGTCTTCCACCAGTAATGAAGGGGAATTTTGAGAAGGGCAGGATTAAGAAGTCACAATCTCTTTGAATCAGTAATGATGTCAGAGCAACTTGTTTCCATCTGAAATGTGAAGGTCCAGGTGATATTTTTCTTCTAATAGTTCACTTCTCTTTCCTCAGTGAGGGCAGGATATACTGAAAGGAGATGACTATGGAAGTTAGTTGTCTGAATGGATTAGAAAATTCCAACTTCACGCAGTGCATTGTGTTTTTCTTCCCTAGTTACGTTACTTAAATATGCTTCTACTTAAACATTATTTAGCCTCTTCTTACATGAATGCCAAAAATCCTACCTTAAAGCAGAATCTAATTAGACTTCTCAGGGCAGAAAGACTTCTCAAACTGTTTCCATTTCACCACAGAAGTACACAGCAAAACTTTTTTTCTCTTTATCTATGGTAAAAATGCAGTTAGCTTCAAGAGAAGAACACGTAGGTTATACTACCTCCATTTAAGCACACGGCCCAGGCAGCTAACTCAGCCTCCTGTCTTTCCACAAAAGAAGAGAGGTGGAGTTCCAGTTTTGGGGCAGCATCTGGGAGAGAGGTTATGGAGTGAGTGTTGTCATTTCTTCTAAACCTTCTAAAAGCATCAAGTTAAAATACCTTCACATTGAAAGCATGAAAATTGCTGTAACTACTTCAGTAAGCAAGGAGCTTAAATATAATTGTTGGCACCATGTGCGTATTCACAGAGGAAATGAAATAGGAAAGAGGTATATAGTTTGATATTTTAAAAGCATAAAATTCTATATATCCTTGCCAGTGTGTATCCATGAGATTCATGTAGTTTTTAAAGAGAAAAAGAAGAAGAAGAAGAAGAAGAAGAATTAAAATTAGCTATTCATTAAGATTTTGGTTTTTTTAACATACACTTGGATTGAGCTCGTGTGGAGAAAAAGGTAGAATTTACTCTCAAGAATAGTGAAGAATGCTCAGCTTAAAAGCAGGAACTAGGAAGAATTAAAGTTGTAAAATAGAGAAATAAGGGTTAATTCTAATAAAGTCAAATTACCAAGGCTTACATCACATCCGACTGAAACCAACTTGAGCATGATACCTATAATACCAACAAAATCGATAACATTGAACAGAAACGTCAGCCTCCAGCCCTCACAGGTACAAAGTCGTCATCATAAAGGTTTTGTTCCTTAACTCTGTGTCTCTTGTCATTAACTGGAGAAAAAAAAAAAAACCTAAAGGCCAGATTCTGTGTTCATTCCAGATGACTAATGTTGGAGGTTAATAGACTAGAGATCTCACACAGGGGTTAGTTGTTGGATGAGCATGGACACATTCTGTTTTCCTTTGCAATATGTTGGAGAAGTTGTATTACACTTTAAAAGTTATTCACAGTTTGCCTGAGCAATGGTGTACTTTCAAAGGGCAGAATCACTGCTCTCATTCTTTTTTTTTTTGTTTATCCTCCCATCTTCATCAGTGTATATATGTGATATACAATGGTTATATTGAGCTTGAGAATTTGTGCAGATGTATATTGTGCCAACTCTCGTTCTCCAGGCAGACACCTAGGAATGCCATGTATTCTCACCTCCTTAAGAATTAAAAATAAATGTGAGGAGATAAGAAGGGTTTAAGTACTGAAGGTAAAGTCAAAACTGTAAGCCCAACCTAGAAGATTCCAAGAAGTCTTAACTGAACCTGCATCACCCTCTTAACCTCCCCTCAGACTTAACAAAATTTTGCTTAGCCAGAGACCTTTTCATTAAAATAAATTTTACTGGAAGCTTGCTCAGGCAGCAGCGGACAAGAATTGCCTTTGTCTAAAACAGTAGAGCACTTGGAGGGTGATGAGGATTGGGATGTGGAGACACTTAGAAAGATTTGTTGGTTTGAGATACTTGGGGGGTGTGTGTGTGTTTTCTGATGTTTGAACCCCAGTCCTTTGGACTCAGCTCCATCACAGATTTTTCTTTTTTCTTTCTTTTTTTTATTTTTTGAGACAAAGTCTTGCTGAGATATTAAGTTGCCCAGGCTGAGCTTGAATGTACCACCCTCCTGCTTCAGCCTCCGAGAGTCCTGAGATTGCAGATGGATAGCATGCACTTGGCCAATGGATGAGGATATTTAAAAGCAACCTCTCGCTCCTACCCTGGCCATTTCCCTCCACTTTCCTATCCTCCACTGCATATCAGCTCCTATTTTTTGTTAGAGCACAATCTACAGAACAAGATGTAAAAACAAGAACGTGCCAGATATCTCCCAAATTATCAATGGTTTGGTCTTGTGAAACACTAAAATCCCATCACAACTTCTTTACATAGCAGCAGACCAAGGTAGATAGTCAAATTTGCCTGGTGTTTATAGCCACTTTCTCTATTTGAATTCTGAAGTCTATAATTAACACACAATTTTAAGCTAATTGTAAATCTAAGGGTCATAAAAATCAGATGAAAAATCAAGACAATACAATTGTCATTTCCAGGGATTGTCGTGGGGTAGAAAATGCCCAGTATTTTAAATTGTCAGAACACAGTAAAAAGAGCACGTGATATAGTTAAAACTAGTCCCGATGTCAGTACCTCATAGCTGAGTGATTACGTGCAAGTTGTTACTATGCACACTGAATTTCAGAGTCCTTATCCACAAGATGAACCTATCTTAGCTGCCAAAGGTGGCCATGGGAGGATAACAGGATTGTAGAAGTCAATACAAGACATGGGTTCCTCTACCCTATGTCCTTCATATCTCACAGAAACATCAAAGCAGTGGTGACAGATGGGCCAGTCTCTACTTCTGGGTATGTACTAATTTGCTCTCAGGTTGGGATGATAGTGTAAAAGGAACATAGAAATATTAGAACGAATCAGACTCATAATAAGGAGGAGAAAATTAATAATATTACAAAAATGAAACTCAAAATAAGAAAAAACATATTAGAGCAAAAAACTGAATTAATAGGTAAAAGAAAAGCATTAAATAAAATAACTTAAATATAGTTAGGTCTCTTTAAATAAAGTTGGGTCTTGGAGAATATCAATAAACCTCTACTAGGACAGATTAAGAAAAAAGAGATTAAACAAATTACCAATATCAAGAGTGAGCTAGATGCCATCTCTACGAATTTTGTGGGTTTAGAAAGGTACTAATCACTATGAACAAGTTCATGTGCGTGAATTTAACATCTTAGATGAAATGAACAACTTTCATGAAATAAGAAACTGCCAAAACTCACTCAAGAAGGTCACTTAAATAGATCAAAAGCTTTCAAAGAAATTAAATTTGTATTCGAAAATATTTTGCATAAAAATACCTGTAGGCTCAAATAGTTTTCCCAGATAAATAAACATTAAAGGAAGAAATATCAGTAAGAATGATTATCTACAAACTCAATAGAAATCTGGGGTTTTATGCATACCTCCTCATGTTACAATGCCGGCAAAAAAAAAAAAAAAACAGGCTAAAGTACTATAAGAAAAACTAAAAATTAATATTCTTTATGAACAAAGTTATAAAACTTTTAAATGAATGTTAGCAAATCTATCCAAAATTGATGAGTAGAATATGCCATAATTGAATGGAACTTAACCTAGAAATACTAGTGATATAACACTAGCAAATCATCACAATCATTCCACCACAACACCAAAATTAAGTAGATGCAAAAAAAGAACAAAGTCATAACCTAACTTCAAAAGATATAAAATTTGGTCTCTCTGATATGAGAAACCCAGATCACAACTATCTCATGGAACTTAAAACTGAACCAGGAGGGTAGGAGGGGGAGCTATGGAGGGGTGTGGAGGGGGATGGACAAAAGGAGAGTGGGAAAAAGCCCTTGTCACCTTGACAAGATATGTATGTGTACAAAATGCTCAACTTCATTGTAAACCTTAAATTTTGCATTTATACATATCAATAAAATGGGGAAAAAAATTTGACTCAGCCTCCCAGAATGCAGGGGTTACAGGTATCTGCCACCATATCTGGCTTCAACTAACACATTTGACAGTAAAAGAACTGTTTCCTCTCAAAATCAAGAAAAAGAAAAGAATACCTAATCTTACTACTTTGATCAACATTATTCTCAAAAACCTGGCTAGTTCTTTAAGAGAAGAAAAAGAAATAAAACTGTCCATATAGAGCAAGAAGATGAAAATATTGAAGATAAAAAAGAACTTAATTTTAGAGGACTATGGAATAACAACAGCAAAACATCTAATAGATGACCAATTAGAGTATTAAGAAGAGGGAATGAAAGAAAAAAAGTATGGCCTAAAACTTCCGAATATGGAAAAACAAGCCTATTTATATTTCCCACAAGATTAAAAACTCTGTAAGCAAAATAAAAAATGTGCCTAGACACATTATCTTCAAATTGCTGAAAATAAAATTTTTTAAAAAGGATATTTATCTAGAAACATAATACCAAGATGAGACAGGGCTGAACCTTTACTGAAAAACAAGAGCTCAGAAGTTTAGAAAAACATCTTTAAAGAAAGAGAGAAAAAAACCCAATAGCACCATCAATTATCAATCCAGAATTATATATCTAGCAGAAACACTATTTAAAAATTAAGACCAACTCCATTTGCTAGTTTTTCCTCCCTATTGGGAATTTGATTTGTTCTAATATTCCTATGCACCTTTCACGCTATCATCCCAACCTGAGATCAAATAAGTACAAACCCAGAAGTGGAAAGTTGCGAGTGCCTGTCTAATATATGTGCATATGTGTGCTACACAGAGTGACAGAAAGTCTGGCAAGTGCAGGATCAGTAGCAGGTGGACACTCAGAATTATAGAAAAGAATGAAGACCACTGCAAATGACTAACGCATAGCAAATTGGAAGCATTCTAGGTTTATATTCTAATTGAAATATTTATTTACTATAGTTTATTCAGATTCTGCTGTATTTTCCAGCAAAGTTTTCCTGCCTGTCTGCAGGAATAGGCTTCCAGGAGTTGCAGTCTATACAGTAACTTTGCCTTCAAAATATATATTACAAGGCTATTCATAGGCCACAGTCATCCTGATGCTTGGTTGAGGGTGATTCCTAAAGAAACAAACATGCAAACCAACAATCTAGTCTAGATGCTTGTAGAATAGCCTCTAATATATCTTAGTTCTTTGCAGTATGTCTTATTTTTACACCGAAAATGTTATGCAAAAATCAACACTTTTTGCTTGTTTATAGCTCTTTGGCAATCTAAACTTATTTTCTAGATATTTCAAGACTTTTTTATGAGCCTTAAAAAACAGTGATAAAGCCAGACTCGTATGTCTGTAGTTTCTGGCTGTTTGTAACACTGTTTTTTTTTTTTTTTTTCTAATATCCACTCTCGTGAAGTCTCCATGTCTTAACCAAAACAAGGTCATTATCTGGATCCCATGAAGTCCAAGTGGCTGAGGCAGGAAGTGCTGTCTAACACCTCAGGACAGCAGCTAACAACGGAAGCTCTTTCAGTGCCATCCTTGCCTTTCCTATCCAGTTGAGAAACAGCAGAAATAAATCCAGGCCCATCTCCTCTGAAATCTTCTTGGACCCCTTTGGAAAACCCAGGTATTATTTGCTCTCCATCTCCACAAGTTCACGATTTCCATTTAAAGAAACTAAGTAAAAGGGAAGAAAAGTATAAGGAAAGTTTACTTTGACCAATAAGGGTGTTGGAATCGAAAGGGTATTCTAGGACAGACTTTCCATTAAAATTCCTCTACTCATAGCTTCCTTTCATTTCACCTGCACTTCTGGATCCTACTAGTCTACGTAGCCGGAAGTGCTCTTCCTCGTGGGTATGGCAAGCCGCTAGCTGGTGGACAGGGAGGAAAGCAGAAGGTTTGGAGGACAGTGCACAAACCTGGCAATAAATGCAAGATCATCTGGACCAATGCTCGGCAAGAAAAGCAAACAAGACAAATGATAAAGAAAATAAAACACGAATATATTAAATACCAATGACTTTTCAGAGAAAGGAGACTTTCGTTGGGATGAAGTTCAGCTATGTCTTTGAAACTAAAGATTCAGTAGATTGTTTTTGAAATGTAAAATGGTTGGTCTCTAGTAGCTACCTGCAGTTTTCAAACTCGCTTTTTAACTCTCTCTCCCTTTAGGCTCTGCACTTTCTGTAGCTTCTGAAGTCTTCTAGGAAATCAAGGTCTGAGATTACTCTTTTTAAAGCCCTCTAGGTGATAGATAGCCCAAGATCATGTCTACAAATAATACCCTTATGAGAATTCCCGCAGATACCACCTCACCAACTCCTACTCATACTCTACGGACAGGCCCATCTCTCTGAAATCTTTCTGGACCCCTTTGGAAAATCCAGGTAGAATTCATCCTTCTTCCTCTCTGATTCCATCAACCCCTGACTCACTAGTGTGGAAATGCTCTTTTGTGTTTCTGCAGGTGATCTGATGGAAGTTAGCTCCTTGAGCAACTTAATTGTGTTAGGACAAGCTCAGGGCCCATGCTGGAGTATTTTTCCAGCAGGTGGGAATACAAATGCCTAAAGATGAGCTGAGTTGGTTTGAATCAACTTGAGCTACACAGAATTGAGTACATAGAGCAGAAGTTAAGGGAAAACCGAAATAAAAATGCCTGATCTAAGAATGGGCTAAAGCTTGGCTTGAATAAAGGTAACATCGAATTGCAACATGGTAAGTTTCTGGGTGTTTTGGTTTATGGGGATTTTTGTTGTTACTGTTGTTTGGTTGGTTGGTTGGTTGGTTGGTTGGTTTTTTGGTTAGTCCAAAGTAAAACATTCTTCAGATGACCAAAGATCAAAGGAACGAATGTCTAAACATCACAGATCTTAACTAGTACCTAAATTCATTTAGTACCAATTGTTTAAGCTATGACTGGACATACTTGGGTATATTTTTCTACAGCAAACTCCTCCTATTAAAAATGGAACTTGATTTTGTGCATTAAGAATTATGGAGCTAGAAATGCGGCTAGATGAGTACCTGAACATTTGGTAGAGTGGGAGAGCAATAAGATATTTGTGCCCAAATGGGAAAATGACCATATCAAAAACACAGGAGTATGTTGACAAGAACGAATACACCAGACTGAATAATATGCCAATAAAAGTAGCAAAGACTAGACAAGGGCCAGGAGTCCACTCACACATCTGTAGTCTCAGCAACCCGGGAGGCTGAGGCAAGAGAACCACAAATTCAAACCCAGACTGAACAATTTAACAATTTAGGAGAGCTCTGTCGCTAAATAAATTTTTTTTAAAAAATTAAATAAGACCTGGAAGTGTAGATTAGTGCAAAGGCCTCAGGGTAAATCTCTACTATGGAAAAAAGAAAAGAAAAAATAAAATTGTAAGGAACATTTTTGACCTCTCATCATGCCAGGCAGTCTTGCCAGAACCCTGTAACATGTAAGTTCGTTATTTCTTCCAACAAATTGGAGATTTTATATGTGAAGAAAAAGAGATTTAATAGGCCTGTGGAACCTGTTTTCAATCGCACATTTGAAAGCTAAAAAAAAAAAAATGATTTGTTGAGTTTTAGAACACATGCCCTGACCAAGAACCCCAGCCGGTGTCTCACATGCCATTATTCTGTGTGAAGACAGATACATCTGCTTTGTTCAGCTGGAGGTACCTGGGTCTCAGTTTCAGTTGCTTCAGGTTAATAAGTCTTAGTAATTTTTGAAGTAGTTTATTAGTTTGTTCATATGTCACTTTGGAAAACATCAAAACTAAGTATAATTTTTATCAAAAAATTATATTGGATTCATTTCTTTTGGGTGATACCATGGATTGAATCCAGATCCTCTATACTAAATTACATCCAAAGCCCTTTTTTATTCTTTTATTTGTTTCTATTTTGAGACACTAAATTGGTCAGTTTCCCAGGCTGGGTTGTAACTTGCCATCTTCCTACATCATCCTCACAGAATGCTGGGGTTGCATGTGTGTCCTTCTATGATTGGCTTCAATTTCACTATTAATAATGCTTTGAAAACTTCCAGGTAGCAGTAGGCAATGGCAGTTGTGCCTAGACAACTTCTCTAAACATCTCTTTCTGCAATTTGAAATAACATCTAGGAAAATTCAGAGTGAAATAATAATCCCCAAATTACTCAACAACAATGAAAAAAGAAACAGCCAACTAATTTCCTCTTTTATTTCTATCCTGTTCTCCTTCCTTCTTCCTTCATTCTTTCCTTTTCTTCCTTTTATTCTTTTTCTCATCCTCTTGGAGAAGCTCCTGCTTCTTCTTTCTCTCTTTCCTTCTCTCATCTCCCTTCTCTGCTAGATGAAGAAACATATCCTCTAGCAGAATTTTTGTACTACATTGTAAGCTTATGATCTTATCACAATTCCAAAACCTCAATTATTAGAAGAATTGTAAGAATAAACAATTTCCTTACTAAAATCAAGCCCAGGAGTAATTTGCTTCCATTTGACAAACACGGTCCTTCTTCTCGGGTTTAGCTCCACTTCTGACAGATGTAGGCAAGTGGAATCAATACCTATTTTCTTCAGCTAAGCAGAGGAAAGGATAGAAAATTTCTAAGAATTGCGGGAGTGTTAGAACAGGGAGAGATTCTCAAGAAAGGAAGACACACAGCTGGGCACACGGCTGATCACTTTTTTTGTTTTCCAGAAAGTAGTTTTTTGGCAGTATCTGCTAATCCTAAATTCAACAATTTGTAATAATTATCATAGATTAAAGAATTTGGGTCTTAACAATGTTAAATCTTTCAAATACATATTACTGCTTTGACTTGTTTATTTCATACAATTAGGAAGATATCTACCGTTCTTTCTGTATGGAGGTATATTTGTATTTTGTGGAAATGTGGGAAGACAGCGATCAACTGTCTGTCTCAGACCCCGTGAAAAATTCTCCGATCACCTCACAGTCACTGCATTAGCTTGGTTTCTTTCAAAAAGCAGAATTTACAGAAATTAGAACAAAAGTAATTTGGGAGGCTTACAAATCTGAGACTAAAGAGATGACAGTCTGCACGTGCGAGAGCTGGAGGATCTACTTCTCAGCCAGGAGGTAGAACACCCATCCGGGACTGCAGGGCAGCCAATGAGAGTCTGCTGCAGATCTCCGTTGTTCGAAGAACAACGACGAAGACTGGAGACTGAAGATGGGAGACCCTGTCCTAAAAAGAATTCTGTGTGTGTCATTACTCCACAGTCCACCCTGCTGTAACCACAATCAGATAAGCAGGACAAAGCAAAGATCATTTCAAGACAGAAGAGTAGAGAGAGGCTGTTTTGTGTCCTGAAGGAAAACAAGAAAAATTTCTTGTCAAATGGAATAGGAAGCAAGCACTAATCTATCATATCATGCAATTAGAGGATAAACCCAGCCATTTGTCATGAAGGCAAACAGACTAGATAAAGAAAGCGGTAGACAATCATATAAAGGCCATGAGCCCTGCAGGGCAGAGAAAGAGCCGCGCAGATAACTGAGCACCACATGTTGCAGGCTCATAGGCAAATTAATCTTTTCAAATTATTTCCCACCAGAGTAAGGAAGTTTCATTATATTGCTTAATTTTGTTCCCCCAAAAATAAAAAATAAAAAATTGTGCAATCCCGGTGAGGCTCTTGACTCTGGCTCCATATTTAGGGACAAATTTTTTCATGTAGTCAGTTCATCCCAAAAAGCTTCTCTGATGTCTATGATTCCACTCATGTTTTTCTTTTTCTAATCATATCATCGTTCAGAAATACTACATCTAAATTTGTCTACACAATCTGTGTGCGTGCGGCGCACGCACCTACATGTTCTGAAGAGTACAAATTATATTTTTAGAGCTTTATTCTTAAAGATCAGAGATCACAGTTCAATATGAGTTTTATCATGAATGGAAGGTTAGTAGGGAAAATTGATATGCATAAATAATCTCTAATCTGGGTTTGGATTTTACTATATCCATAGAAGACTTGCAAAAGTTGCCTTTGTTTTACTAAGTTTTTGGTCTTGATTTAAAGCCATGCGATCAGCACCTACCTTGACTTGAACATAATTAAAGCTGAATAGGCCTCATTCACCAGGTTCCTCTCCTGAAATCCATTCGGTGCTCTGATGACCCTGGATTCCAGGACTTGACATCTGCCCCATTCTCCCCTCTCCCTGACTGACTTCTCACTTCTTTCTGACTGTCCCAGCAGGACTGGAGTGTCAGCAATTAAAGTACTTGCCTAGCATGCACAAGGTCTTGGGTTCAATTCTCCCCTACCACATAAACTGGGTGTGGTGGTACATGCCTGTAATCCCAGCACTCAGGAAGCTGAGGCAGGAGGATTGCCATGAGTGAGGTCAGCCTGAGCTACCTAATGAGTCCTGGATCAGCCTGGACTACAGAGACAGGCTCTGAGTTATACCCAGGCTACGGTTTAATCAGGTAGAGATGTGAGAAGGGGAAAAGTGGCTGCCTTTGCATGAGGCATCTCTGTCTTCCATTTTCTAAGAGAAGGGGGCTGGCCAGCAGGACGGCCAAATGGGGAAGTACCGTGTGTGGCCAGGAAGCACAGCAGGAGTGACAAGAAAGCCTGGGCCAGAATATTTAACAGCGTCTCTGTAGAAAAAGCAGAGCAGAGCAGAGTAGCAATTCGGGATGATAGGCATTTGAAAGAATTCCTGAAGGCTTTTGGGCATTGGGGCTGTCTAAGGTGTCTGATACGTGGCTTTGGGTGACTGAGGGCAGGAGAAACTACCTTAGTGTGTCTGAATTAAGAAGGAAAGTGGTTCAGCCCTGGGCTCTGATTCTCTGATGCGAACACCTTGAGCGTTAGTTTAATCCTGCAATTAAAGATGCCAAATAGAAGAATCGGAGTCTAAGAAAACACAATTATCACATTGCTATCTCACCCACTTTTGCTGTTAAACAACACTGACATATAGCTCTTAAACTCCTGCAAGTGTCATGCATGCATGTGTCATGTGTATGTGTCTGTGTGAGTGCACGTGTGGGGGGCGGGTGTGTATTAGATATCTCTTTTCCTGGCAAGGTAAACGAAAACAGCTATAGTATGAAGAATTCAAAATCAAAGTTACTATCCCTGCCCTGAAAACCTGAGGTTTGTCTCAATTTCCCACTGTCATTGTTTCTATTATTATATACTCAATCACCCAAATCAAAAATCTAACATACTTGCTTTTTCAATCTTCCTTATACATGACGAGCTGCCATCAGTCCCCTTTGTCCCTCTCTCTTAAATATACTTTGAACGTGATCATGGCTTCCAACTCATGGTCCCCTAATCCATCAGCCCATCACTGCTGAGCCTTGTCATGATGGGTGTCTTCATCTCTGTGGGATATGGACTTCCTGCTTTACCATGTTGAGTATCTCCCCATAGTCTCCATGACGAAGAGCTCAAGCTGCTAGCGGAACACTTGTGCCTTTGGCAGTAACAGATGACAAGATTTTCCCATTCTTATGTTCAACTAATTTTTCCACTTATTTTACACTCCATAGCTAACTACTTGCGATCCTTTTAGAAAACTGTTATTTTACATCTCTCTGTCACCACACTTTCCATCTCTTGCTTTAGATGTCCTCTACCGTGACCAATACTCCGGCCCTATCAACTTGAATGGATTAGGAAGTCCCCAGCTGGTTATAAAGTCGAGCTCTGAGTGTTTCTGCGGATAACTACCATGGGACCAGCAAGCTGAGGAGAGAGACCTCACCCTGGATGTGAGTGATGCCAATCAATAGACCCGTAGCTTAAGCCAAATAAAAAGGAAAGAGAAAAGATTCCCTTGGTAAGGATGTCTCCAGCCATCCTGTCAGGACACCAATCTGCAGCGCCGGCTCTGCTGGACACGTTGGACTTCAGTTCTCATCTCACACCTGGAAATTGTGGCTTCACTTCTGACTCTGTAAGCTGACCTGATAAATCCATAGGTGTGCATGTGTGTGTGTGCATGTTTCCTATTAATTCTATTTTCCTAAGAACCCTATATCTAATACAATTACCCATGTACATCAGTTTGATAACTTTTTTGTTTAAGTTATTTAAATACCCTTCAAAACCTGCTTGGATATTAATTCCTTTTTAGACCTTTCCTTTCCCACCCATTGTCTCTGTGCTTTTTCAGTGCTTGGTGCTTTACCATTGCACATCTCCAAATGCATGCTAACAATACATTACTTTCTTCCTTTCCTTTCCATACCCTTTGGTCTGCAGTTTTTTGAGGGCATCTGTGTCTTGGTGCCTTTTATCCATAGTCCAGTACCCTGGCCAGCTGTCGGGGAAAATTTCCTGCACTGGGCTGAAAATGAATTTGAACATTTCACAACATTTCCTGTTGGCCGGGAAACAACAATGAAAGCCATGGAGCAAATTTGATCCCTATAAAGAAGATGTTTCCTGAAAATTTATAGTTGTAGTGAAGTTCAAATATTTTCTATTTAATGTCATTGGCTTTTTGTTTCTCTTCTAGTTCCACTATTAGGTAGCATAGAGACAATGTATAGCTTCCTCATGACAGGGAAATCTCTGTTTCTTGGGTAGTACTTGTGTGTGTGTGTGTGTGTGTGTGTGTGTGTGTGTGTGTGTGTACATGGTACTGAGGATTCAACCCAGGACATTTACACTGAGTTACATCTCCAGTCTACTTCATTTTATTATTTTATTATTATATATTATTATATTTTATATTTATTATTATGAGACAGGATCTCACCAAATTAATAAATTACTAAATTGTCAGGACTGGACTAAAATTTGTGATACTTCTGCCTCAGCCTAACAGAGTGCTATGTAAGCATGTACTTTTTATCCACCAACCATACCCAACAATTTATAACATGAAGAATACATGGAAAATGGAAAAAATGCTGTGAGAAGAGTTTTCTTTTTTTATACACTTTCTCCCTCTGTACTCTAGGCTGTTTCTAAACTCACTATGTAGCCAACACTGGCCTCAAACACACAGTAATCCTCCTCCTGCCTCACCCTGCTGAGTCCTAGGATTACAGGTATGCATATGAGAAGAGTTCTCATAAAAATGAATATATATATATATATATATATATATATATATATATATATATATGAGTAGGATGTTATTAAAAAACACAAAAATCTTCTCAGGATCTAATTCCTATGATTCAAGAATCCACTTTAGACAAATAAAGATTTTTTCATAGAAATAGTAATTGCTTTTGAAATATTTCAATAAATCCCACAATGTATTTATTTGGTGAATTCATTCAATAATGTGTTTTAAACTACAAACACCAGTTTCGAGGTGTTCTTTGCACTGTACCTAGTTTTTCCTTTTTATCTTACATTGTTGGAGAGCCAATTCATATATTCTCACTAGCAGTAGACCCCTTGCTCTGATATCCCAATCCATCCCTTCCTTACTCTCCTCAGTAATTTGCCACCCACTCGAGCTGGCTACATCTAGAAGATTCACTGTAAGAAACAGTGTGGGTTTTTAAGTGTATATAAGACAAAATCAAGACATGTATACTATGATATAATAACTATAATAACAAAAATACTAGAAAAAGCTGCTTAACAATTACACAAAGAAAATGGTGGTAAAACATGTTTCCTACTGTCTTAAGTTCTGGAATCAGAGTTGTCGTGAGAACCAGAGTCCAGCGTGTGAAAGGAATCCTTAGAAAAGAATGGAGGAAAAATGTTTCTGATTTCCTATTTAAAAATATTTTCATGTCACATGTTTTGATTTGAGGACATTACACAGTGCCACATCTCTCATCTTGAGGCTTGTAACATACCAGATTTGATTTAATAGTATGAAACTCATGAGTGTCAAATAAAAATAATATTGCAAAACACATTAAGATGACAAATAAGAAAATAGTCTCAGAAATAGGAAATGCTCTATTAACCACACGAGTTCATATTCATCCAGATGGCCACTATTAGGAGACAAGAACAGAGAAGGAAATAGAGATAGAGACAGAGAGACAGAGAGAGAAACATCCAGAAACAGAGAGAGAGGGAGGGTAAGAGGGAAGAGGGGAGGGAAAATGAACGAAGGAGGGAGGAAAGAAAACAACCACTGCTAATGAAGATGCGGTGAAATTAGAACTTTCTGTACTGGTGGAGTGAGTAGAAAAAGATAGTGCCATCAAAATATGGTAATTTTCAAAAATGCAAAAATTGGAATTACTATATGATTCAGTAATTTTTGTTCTGGATGTATGCTTCAAAATACGGAATGCGGGGTTTGGAAAAGACACTTATGCACGAGTATATGAGAGCATTATTCACAATCGCCAAAGGCTATCATGACGTAAGGCAAGTGGACAAGCAAAAGATGGTGTACGGATGCAGTTAAATATGAGTACACGTTAAAGGGAAAGAAAATTCTGAATTCTGCTGAAACCCGGATGAATCTTAGCACATTATGCTAAGTAAAGTCGGCCCATCACAGGAGGGTAAGAGGACACCGTATGTTAGCTAGAATAGTGAAAACCACTCAGACAGGAAGCAGGATGGTGGCTACCGGGGTCCGTGGAGAGGGCAGTACAGTGTTTAACAGGTTTAGACCTTCAGTTTTGTAAGCTAGCAGAGCTTTCTTGATACATGGTAGTGATGGTTGGTTAACATGAATACACTTCATGCCACTGAACTGTAGAGTTAAAAGTGGTTAAAAGTGCAAATGTTCATATGTTTTTATTATAAATAAAAATTTAAAAGAAACAGGTTATAAAAATAAAGATTGAGTGTCTACAGATAGAAACAACAAGTACAACATTAGCATCTACTTGCATTCCTTAAAAATGCCTATTTTTCCTGACACATTAAAATCTTATATAATAATAAGACCGTGAATTTTATAACAAATACACAAAGCACAGTCTAGACATCATTGGCTCATTTGAATTTGAAATGAATCACTTGCTTATCTAAAAATACCAGTGTTTAAAAGAAGGAAAAGAAATTATGTTCGTCTTTGCCATCTCTTGTACACTAGTGTTTAAGAGCTCATACAGGCTTCTACATAGTGATCATTCTCCAAAGGAAGTACCCAAAAACTAAGGTAAAGGAATCACACTGACACATTTCAGTTTCCTTGGTAAAGTGTTTTATGGAGATGTATTTTTTTCTCACCAACAATATAATGAAAAGTTATATGTGAACAATTGGGGAGGGGGGGTGAACAGAGCTGCTGTCCTTAAATTCTACCCAACTTTTTACCAAGACAAAGAATTTACACATATGTGGCTTATCTTCTCTGAGTCTCAAATTTTCTGCTTATAAATAAGGGTAATAAAACTGGTGTTTTCAAGAGCGTTCAAGCTGAGAGCTTTCAAGCCACATTTAAATTGCATAGTTCCTGAGAGATTACAAATAGCTGATTTTATAAATAGTCTTAAATACTGCCACCAACTGCACATTAAACATTTTAGAATCATTCAGAGAATGGTATTGATCATATTGATCATATATATATATATATATATATATATATATATATATATAGAAAATAGAGGAACAGAAAGCAGATATCCAGTGATATTCCAAGATCTAGATGAAGACTGAATGGATTTTCCTGTGAATAGCATGAAAATATAGGTAGAAGAAAAGCTCTAAAACTTTCAGGATGAAGTAATTTCTCACTTCTTCCATACTGCGGAATAGTGATACGGGTGTTTGGCACAACAAGGGGGAAACAGTGCCGACTTTCAGTGAAAGTGGTCACTTTGGAGAGTGAGTCCCTGCAATAGGGGTGGGAGGAAAGCAGCACGCGGCCTCCGTTGGGATGCCAGTGTCGCTCAGGGCACGCTTGTCTGGAGTGTGCACCCTAAAATATGCAGAGCTCGGTGGAAACCAATTTATTAAGTCCCCACTGTCATCAGGAGCTGTCAGCACCAAACCTTTTCACTAGTGAGAGTATTTTTGACCTTCTCTCTAGAGAGCGAAGTGTTTCTGGAATGGCAAAGGGCACCTATTCTTGGAGAAGCCCTGTCAATTAAAGCTTTTCTGTGACAGGACTCAAGATATGTGAAATTCGAGAAAGTTCCCTTCATTTATCTTAAGAAAGTACGTCCAGATGGTAGGGTCACACCCGCTTCGCAGAGAAGAGAAACAAATCCTAATTTCCATATGTTCTTTCAGGGTGAGAGAAAACTTGACCAACAGCCACTGAAAGTGCTACCTGCCTTTAATTTGAAGCAAATTCCACTCAAGTCGACAAATAATGAGAGAAGTAGAATAGAGCAGTTCATCTCTGAACGGGAGTGTAGATTGTATGCCTGCCACAGCACAGTTTCCAATGATCAAAGATAATTAGCCTGTTTGCCTTGCCCAAGTCTGTTGCATAGGGCTTTATATTTTCCTTCTCCTCTGAAATACCACATTCTGCTGACAATGCCATCCTGTTCTCCCTACAGATAACCTGCTCTTCCCCTCTTCTGCCTCTCTGAATCTTTTTCACCATTAAGGCTCTGCTTCCATTCTATGCACTATGTCAGTTCTGCCGCTACAGCTAAGGACTCATCCATCGTTTTTCCTTTCCCACCTTACCCCTGCACTCAGAAAGCAGCAGGGTTATGGATTTGGAATCTGCCATCTCACAGTCAGCATGTGTATCCCCACACCACTATTACCAATACGGGAGCTCCTGTCAAGTGATTTAATGTGCTCGTGTTTGCTTTCTCACATGCAAAATGCCACTGATAACTCTTCTTTCCACTCTGACTTGTCATCCTCATTAAATGAGCACGTATCCGTGAAGCATCTGTGTCCTTACCACCCTTTCATGAGAATTTCCTGTGTGCTTGCTTAGGTTCCCTCAAGCTTTGGTTTTCCTGGACAGCCACCAAAAATTTGTGATCTTGAAAAAGCCACTGGTCTTACTAGGCATTAATATTCACCAATAGATTCAAAGTAAATCTAAATCGGCCAGACTCACGTACAGAGCAAGTCAGCAAGTGGGTCGGAAACTATATGCAGCGGAAGATGACAGAGGCAGAGATTTTGGGCTATCCACTTTGTCCAAATTAAAAAGTGCACTCCTATTTTTTACAAAATAAAAAATATATATAAACAATCTTTAACTACTTAATAACACAGGAAACCCTATCTCCAAGAGTCTACTCTTTCTCACCAAGGAGAGTTGAGTGTTAAAAAATTTAACATATGTCAAACACGTCTTGGAGACTGTCCAGGGCAGTCTGTAAAAGGCTGTGAGCTTTCAGACTCCAGGCAGCAGACTCAAATGCCGTGTGTTCTGCTTCTGTGAATCTCATGCATTTTTTAAGACTTTGCCTTAAATGCAGGTTTATCAATAAAAATGCCACCAGGAAACAGCTTTGAAATTTTAATCTCTTCCTGAAATAAAAGGTTTCCTCAAGGCAGGTCTGGAACTGGTTGTGTCAGAGCACCAACCACTTTCATTATACAAGGAAGTTTCTTATAGTGGCAAAATCTAAATTTCGCAAGAAGTTAGAAAAAGAGGCAGCGGTATACTCCTCCTCTTCAAAAGCTGCATAATTTAAGCTTTTATTGTGTCAGTCACGAATTGTCTCTCCTGTAAGCTCACAATGTCATAACATTCTTTTAAATTAATGAGGATTCCTACAATTACAGAGTAGAAGACATTGCAGAGTGTGGCAGGGCCTCTCTAATGACAGGAATTACCACATATGCTAGTGCATTAGCCAAGAACTGCAAGAGGAATTATTGTTGTCACCAAATCCGAAAGATCTGCAACCAAAAGATGGACAGCTTTGACATCTCATTCTGGGTGAAAAGTGACCGACCACACGGGGATAGAACCTTTTATTTCTTTTTTCCATAGTGTATATAATCCTTTAACTACTGCCTAAAAAGTTAGCAAGAAGAATTTAAAGGCTTTGATGTTCTACAAGATGCAACGTCTTTATTGACCTGATTGTATGTACAGAGCAGAGATGCTCAAAGAATTTCTCAGGTAAACCTAGTTTCCTCTCTTCTCCACCCTGGGACAGCCTAGTGCTTGCCAGGCACATGATTGATGTTTTGGTGGAGAAAGAAAGAAGGAAGCTTTGATGTGAGCTCTCTTGGCCCCGGTCATGCTACTCATCCTGCTCTGGAAAAGGTATCCACTTTCTTCTTTTATACACAGGGCAAAATTCAAGTTCTCAGACACAGCAGTGACGCACAAGACTCACCCAGAGCCTCACTTCTTTCAAAAACCTGTGCTCCGGACACTGACTTCTTCGTCCCTCTGCCATGTTGCTGTCTGATTGCACCTCTCCAGCCTGGCAGAGCTCATCTCTTGTACCATTGCTTTTAGACTCTATTATTGACTCTGATTCCCCGACACGGCCACTCTCACAGTGCTCATTGCCCTGAATTAGCAAGGCTGGTGTCTGTCATTGTTTCTCTGTGGAACTACCCTGTCCAATGCAACAGTTCCCAGATACATGTAGCACTTAAATTTAAACTTCACTGTAGTAAATAGAAATTTTCCATTTCTTGGTCTCACTAGCCACATTTTAAGGACTGCATGGCAACACATGGTTAATGGATACCAAATCAGATCAAGGAGATGAGAAGTATTTGTTTTGTCCTTAAAAGTTCTATTAGACCATGTTGCTTTAGGAAGAAAGGTCAGGAACTACTGCGCATTTCTTTCAGTTTAAACAGAAATATGGTTTTTTTAAAAAGGTACTGAATGGATTAGATAGTGATTGCCACCCTTTCCACCGACCCCCCCCCCCCCACCACCGAAATATGTCTAATTCCTAACTTCCATTTGTTCTATTTGTGGATGTGATCTTATTTGGAAATAGGGTCTTTGAAGAGGTATAATTCAGTTAAGGATTTTAAGATGAGATCATCTTGGATTTAGAATGTTCTTTAATCCAAGGACAGATGTATTTTTTAAGGAAAAAAAAGTAGATTTGAAAAAGACACAAAAGAGAAGCCCTGTGAAGATGGAGGTAGACAAGACACAGGTTGCACCTAACTGTCCATCAGTAGAGAATGAATAAAGAAAATGTGGTACGTATACGTAATAGGATATCATCTGGCTATAAATAATAACAATCCTGCCATTTTCCACATATCACGAACAGGACCAGAGCTCATATGTCAAATGAATTACACCAGACACAGAAAAACCATCCCTCTGTGATCTCACCCACATATGCATTTCAAAAAGTTGATGAGGGTAACGCCGTAGTTTGGAGAGACTGGGGACCAAAGAAGAGTGAAGGTGTGGAAAGAGGTTGACCCCCAGTATAAGTTACAGGTACATGGGAGGACTGAGTTTTTGTGTTCAGAACTCGCCATCTTTAACTCCTTGTAGTACACAATGTAATGCAAACGCTATGTTAGTGGAGGTGATACTGGGCTATTCGGGAAATAATCACAAGCAAACACATGTAAATATATGTAGTACAGATACAATTTCTCTTAATATTTTCAGTCCGTACCCTGTTGAGCCCAGAAATGAGGAACCTGTGCACCGTAAGGTCACCTGAACTTGACTCACGCACTATTTCTGATCACACTCGCCGTGTGGAGTTGCCTAACTCTCCCACCATGGCAGACCCCTTAGCTTTTCTCTGTGTTACGCTTTATTTTGCTTTCTTTGTGATGCTAGGAATTAAATTCAGGTCCTTCCTACTGAATACCATCCCCAGCCCACTCTAGTTTTCATCTGGAGACAGGATCTCTTGGTAAATTGTAATCTGCCTGCCTCGGCCTCTCAGAGTGCTGGGATTCCAGGCCTGAACCCACACCCTTTTCACATATGAGCATTCTTTGGACATTTCTCTAAAGAGGACCTCAGTCTCTGCTCTGAGACACTTGCTATTGGCCTCTCCTTGCAGCTCTGGATGCCGCATGCTGCGAGAATAACATTTACTGGGGAGATGTACACACCGATGTCTCTTCACACCAAATAGGAACCAGCAGAAGGGCCAAGTACCCACCACACCTAAGTTCAGTGCTGCTGTGGTTTGGACATTAAGTGTCCCCCAACAGCCTCCTGTATCTGGAACTGTGTGTTGCTGATTTGGGGGCCACGAAGTGAGAGAGGATGCCCTTGTGGTGTGGCAACTGGCTCTGCTGCACTAAGGAAAGGAAGAAGAAACGTCGTCGCAGCTTCTTCCTGGGAAAGCTCATGGTCTTTGCTTCGGCTTCACTGGGCTTCTGTCTGTATGGATAGAGCAGCAGCCCATCAGCCTCTCTCTCTGCCATATGCCTTCACCATTGCCAACTGCCCCACGAATGGATTTTGCGTGTGACAGACCTTCTGAAAGTGTGAATTGAATGAATCTTTCCTCTCTTAAATTGTGAATGTTGGGTATTTTGTCACAGCAACAAGAAAGTTACTAAGACAAGTGTAGTGAACCAATGAAGTCACTGGGGTTACTTACAGGTGCATGAATGAGCAGCTTCCTAAAGAAATATGGATGAGCGGTTTATCTCATGGTTTCTGAAGGATTAATCTAGGCATTTGTCTTTTTGATGGAGAGATGTTTTACTTCCATCCATCTATCCCCCAGTCTATTTTCATTGTCCACAATCGAGCTCACCTGTGTGTGATGATTTTAAACTTAAGAGACACGATAGAAAGTAAAAAGCCTTTGAATCCAAGTAGACACTAGTTTAAACCTCAGCTCTGTCACATATCAGCTACAATATTGTGCATGTCACCTCTGAAAACTGTAATTTTTTACCTGTAATGTGATAATACACCACTAATAATTCAGCTTTGTTAAAACTCAAGATATCTCAACTCTGTCATATACCAGCTACAATATTGTGCATGTCACCTTTGAAAACTGTAGTTTTTTACCTGTAAGGTGATAATGTGCCACTAACAATTCAGTTTTGTTGCAACTCAAGATGCATGCAAAAAAATTTGAACAGTGGTCCTATAACAAAAGACTGTCAATGAATAGTTATTTAGCCATTATATTAATAAAGCCGTTATATATTAATGGCATATATCCTTCTGCAGATAACCATCCTTCACACACACCACACCACACACACACAGACACATACACACATATTACACACGTACATTCTGAACCTCATCTTCACAGGATCACACTTAAAATCATCTTCCTTTTTGGCTAGAAAGAAACCTCACAAGGTGAGGTGCTGAAACACTGGGACATCTGATTGGCTGACTTTCGGAGTAGAGAGGAGTGCCCAGGGCTGTGTGTCCACAGAATGAGCTGAGCACGGAGCTGTGCTCATAGCCAGCTCTTTGGCCATTGCTCTACAGCTTCCACCAGGAACAAAGAGCAGAGATCTCAGAGTTCAGAACTGTGCACATAAATGTCAAGTAAATTGGACCTACGAGATCTATCTAGAAGTGTCATTGTGGGCTCTGAGGTGATTTCTGTTCACAGCTGTTGATTTCTTCCATCTTTCTTCTCTCTGTGTCGATTCAACTCAGAAATTCATCATTCTCACGCTACGTTTCTGCTCTCTGGGAGGACCGGTTTCCTCAGGCACTCTTAGCAACCCTATGTGAGAAATGCCTGCTTTCTAACACAAGCTGTATCAGGTGTGTGGGTCTGGAGGGAGGAGACCACGAAAGAGCTAAAATTGACAGCCAACCATTTCGAGTTAGCCTCCACCTCCAGCACCCAAATTAATACGGAGCTTTCTACCTATGCTTCATTAGTTCCCACGTGTACAAGAAAATAAACGCACTCCTTCTAGGCAAGTGAATCTGATTCCTAGCGTAAGTGGCATGTCCCGTCTGAGTACGGGGAAATACCAGGGACTACCATCATTCAGGACTAATTTTTAGTGACTCTTATCTTTACTTTTAAGAGTAACTTGGGATTTAAGATCCCCTTTCATAGAAGAAAACTTATACCAGGGATTCTCAAATCTAGTCTAATTTATCTCTGCCACACCTGACCTGTGAAAATCCCTTCGGGGCTGCATCCAGCTCTCGCTGAGGAACACCTCTACACCCAGTCTACCCACAAAGAGATAACCATCTCCCATCCTAACTTCTGTTGCACAGCAAGTTCTCTGCCCCACACAATTCACAGGTGCACACAAGAGGAGCAGCAAGGTGGAGCCCTCTGGGCTGGGATCCCCAGCCACGACTGGGCGTGCACCATTTGATCAATATTCACAAATGTGGCTTGTGCCATGTACCCTCTGTCGCCGGCGTGTGCCTTAAACTCTTTGGTTCCTACACGTGACATGTGTTCCCAGGCACATAGTGCATGCCCTCAGGCCCGCACAGTGATGCTGTGCCTGGAGGATTTAATGAAGCTGAGGCCACAGAGTGAGAGCTCAGGGAGGGAGCAAGAAAAGCACGGGCAGCCCCCAGAGAAAGGCTGCAGCTGACCCGGAGGTCTAGTCCTGGGAGGCAGTATGTTGCTTCCGCGAGTCATCGTCTATGCTAGGGTGAGCTTTTTGTTTATGCAACTGCCTTGTAGGCCTGAAGCGACCCTCCATCAGGACCCCTACAGATGGCCCCTCTGTGACTTTGTAAGTAACCATCCACTCACATTCCTATAAGTAACCCCAGTGAAGTCATTGGTCCACCAAGATGGACTTTGGTAAAGATCATTACTTTGGCCTGTTTGCTCTACCCTATCTGAGGTAAATTACAGCTGATATTCACGGCTCCCCAGGAGAAGTTATTCCCAACACACCTTCATTCCCTGCCCCTTCCCTGTGTTCTTTTCTGCTTCTTCCCTATGTCCTCTATACTGACTCTCTTTGACAATGTGTCCTTGCTGTAGTCTTTGTGGGTATCACAAAATTTGCAATTGATTGCACAGTTTTCCTGTTTTCCCACTGTGTCCTCCCAGTAGTCAGATTCTTCATGCCCTTTTTCTCCCCTTAACACAATCCTGGTTATCCAACAGCATAGGCTAAAGAGTCAGAAAAGGTATTTGTAGATAGTGACAGATTGTCTCAGAACTTTGGAATTTATCACATAGGGCTTGGCTTAGAACTCATTATCCCAATGGTTAGCTCAACATTTTTTTCCTGTTTTGCAATTTTGTCTTTAATATTGTTAAGTGATTTAATTACAACAAGTATACCTTTTAACATGAAAGTCTTGTCTTTTACTTTCTCGGAAAGAGAATTTGCTATATCAAATCAAAGCAAAGAGGACAAACAGGCTGACTTCACAAATAAAAATAAAATTACATGTTATAAAGTCAGTGGTTTCAGTTTACACCACATGACTGAGCACACTCTCAAGTGCTCCCTGACACTTAGAATTCCACACTTTAGAGAACTTTGCTTTTGATGTGAGTCTTCCTAGCCTACTAAAATGTCCATGGAGAAGAGATCTAATTTGATCTTACTTTCTGATTAGATGCAGACATTTTGCTTTCTTAAATTCTTTTTGCTGAAAATTTGAAAGACTAGAGAAAAATAAAAATATTATTTGACTTTTATGACAGTAGCAGAAAAATTCTTCCCTAAGGAATCAAGGGAATTCCAAACTGGGGTCACAGGACGTCTGGACACGTGGGTAATAATACTCAAGCAACTTACTACCGAGTACAATTTTGAAAATAATGATTTATGATGTCTAAAGAATAACTGTTCTTTCCTCTGCATTGATATTTACGACAAGCACTGCCTTTTATTTTCTTGGTTGGGTTTTATTTGTATAACTCGTTTCCTAAAAAGGAAGAATACACAAGCTTGAAGCATTTGTTAGACCCACTTGGAATTAGCAAAAGTATGACGTAATACTGAAATGCCTTGAATTAAGTAAATAAACAAACATTTTACACTTCCATTTTTAGAAAGCTCTGTGAAACAAATGACTTCAGAAATGACATGGGAAAGATTAATAATAAACTTTGGGAACAACAGATTTCTGAGATGTTTAATAAGACATGAAACACTATACCAAGCCACAGATAAAATCAAGGCGTGGGAAAAAGCAAGGGGGAAAAGAGCTGACATACTAAGCTGCATTCCTTTGACGTCGCTCCTTTTATGGACAGTGACGGAGCTCCTCTGTCTTCTTTCTCTTTTACCTGTCCAATAGGTTCTGACCTCTCTTTACGTGTGTGGCAGGTGCTACCTGTTGTCTGTTTAATGGGTTTTCCTTGCTAATAGGCTGCAACGTTGGTTCAAATATCAAGGGTGAAAGAAGGAATCCTTGAAGGTAAAGTAGGCTGAGCTCCAAGAGGTGTGTCATGGTCCTGTTCCCTTGAGCAGTGTTGGATTAAGGTGGGCATGTGGCTGAGTGTATACCAACAGGACCTGAGTGGATACTTAGTAAAGATGCCTTTGGTGAAGATCATCGTCCCCATGTAAAAGAGAAAAATACTGACAGACATTTCCTTCTTTCTTTCTGTTTTTGGGTCTTAGCACATAAGTTGTGACATCAGGAAGAGAGGCCTGGTTGGAGAGATGAAAGAGCCTATTTTTGTCCTGCATTCCTCCCTTCTCTATCTCCCTCTGCTTCCTGGATGTCATGGGAAAAGCAGGATCCCCTCCACGAGGCTGTTCTGCCCCTGCCCTGTCTGCCTTGGATTTGCACAAAATAACACACCTGACTCTGAGAGCGAATATCAATCTCTCCTCCTTTAAGTTGTAGGGGGTCAAGTATTACATCCAATGAGAAGAGAATGACCACGATATCATCTGGAAATTGCGAAGAGAAAACCAAGCAATGACAATGAAAGCTTCTTCCTGGAGAACTCTAACGTCGAGCACAGGAACTGTGGCTCAACCTGGCTGGACTTTGCTAAAAATAAAATGGGGACCCTTGAACTGCATAACATTAGGTACACATTACTCCTCTGCATAGGACTTTCAGTTTTTTTTTTTTAACCTCATCTGCAATCAAAACCAAAGTTGTATAATGACCTAAAGACCTGGCACTCTTTGGTCAAAGCCTTCAGTCTGCTCCCAGTTTTGCTTCTCTTTGCTTCTGCTCACTCTAGTTCAGCTGCATTGGATGCCTTGCACACTTTAAGGCAAGTGGCTACATTTGAAGTTAGAAGTACATTTGTGCCTTCCTTCCTCCCTTATGGCAATAAAGCTTTTCCTGTAATTATCATAACTTATCATTATTTCCTACACTTTTCTGTTTGCTTTATCAAACTTGCTGATCAATATCATATATGTGCATATATGTGTTTATCTGTTGACAATATTATATAAAATCCATAAAATCCAGATCTTGGATCACTGCTCTTTCTTTTTCTTTTCCTTTTGTTTTTTTTGTTTGTTTGTTTGTTTTTTGGTGCCTAGGAGAGTGTGCAGCTATGAGTGAGTAGCTACCAATATGTCTGTTGAAGGAATCAATCAATAAGTATTGAACTACCACTTGTTAAGTGACCTGAGTCCAGAGTTTCCAAAGCCCATTTTCTGACCACTGGAAACTCCTCTGGCCTGTTGTCAGCTGATCAATATAAACTCCTTCACCCCTCAACCCCGCTATTTTATAAAGGCTTTAGGAGATATGAACAACTACAAAAAAAAATTTACATTCATGTGCCTCAGGTTTCTGTGTAATTTTAATTTGATTCTATTAGTGACTGGCCTCTGGGTTGAAGTCCTGACCTGCTCTTGCCATAACCAAGAAACTCTGAGGAAATGGTACTGGTGCTTTGAAATGTTGTTTATGTGTACATACTCTTCCACCTCTCCAGGGAAATGTGCTGGCACTTCTGTGTCACCAGTTGGGCTGCCGTGACTTTCTGTGGCCTGGGATGTGAGCCCAAGATCCTAGTAAGGATAACACTCTTATACCATCCTTGTTAAAGGCCACACACTTAGGTACTCATTGCAACAGAAAAAAATGTAATGAAGCAGACAGTCAGTTGTAGTCACATTGTATATTCTACTACACTGCGATAAAATAAAAATAAGAGTAATGAGCTGGGTTCAAAGATGGCAGCAGAAAATTCTGGGCTCAATCACCTCAAAATCACTCTGATTCTGAACCAGACCTGGGTGACTCATGTCATCTTTACTATGGCTTCCTGCTCTCATACATAGGTCGATTCTAGTTGGTCAATCTCATTTTCAAGACATAACCACACATCTGAATAGTACAGTGAGAATTACAGTGACTCAGGCAATGGCCCTTCCCATAAGTCCTTGCCAAAGTCTCTTAAATTCCCAACCATTTCCTGGGAAAATATCAGAAACATTTGGAAGTCATTTTGACTTACTAGAATAGCCAGGATTCTACTAACAGAAAAACCCGTCTCGGAAAACTTAATCAGTGTATTCAAGAAATGTTTTTTGTTTGTGTTAGATGAGTCCCTGACTAACCAGAGAAATCACACATTAAGAAATCCCAAAGCCAAATCTCTATCTTGTTTTAACCCATGTCTTCCAAACGTATTGGGCCACAAAACGCTCTTCTCCTGTTACACATGGCAAATATCAAGTTAGTCTACTTTCTTATTTTTGTAAGGACAATAAAAATCATGTAATCATCCTGTGATGGCTGAGGAAATGTGATTATAAAGTTATCATTACATATGCAATTATGTTGCTATAGAGCTAGGCATGTTAAAATTAAAGAAGAAACCAATCTTCTTACCAGGACAAATCATAACAGTTACTTTTTAAAATAAACATCTAAAATCCATCTTCACTTTGGGATATTGACCATACACTTGAAATTCAAGCACACAAATTATAATTTAGTGTAAAGTAGATTCCAATTAACCAACATACTCCTTTCAATGATGTGCTAGCATCCTGCCATATAGCAAGTGTAGAATATCTCAACATGCATACAGAAGAATGCTTACCTTTTTGAAGTTGTAATATTAACCTAAGAAAAATAAAATGTGTGCAAAAATCCTCCAGGAATGATTGTCATAATGAAATAAAACCTCTGATGTACAGAGCTGTGTGGTAGACAGCACCATTTTCTATAGATATTGCAGCAGTGCTTATTTCAAAAGCAGCTGAAGAGACCAAAGGTGGGTTTACTTGCATATCATAGAAGAAAGTTAAATTGTCTCCTTCTACAGATACCTATGTTCACACCCATTTAGCCCCTCAATGACTCTCCACAAGGAATCAGAAACACTGTTTCTGGTTGCTCAGTGCATGTCCCTGGAGCACTTGCTCTGGGACTTCACCTGCTTGAATGCTAGTACCTAGTCTAATCTTACAAAGCAGAGAGACGATGAACTCTGGAGCAAGGTGATTAATGTGATTCAGCACACACAGGTTGTCACTGATTTTTGAAATTTCAAGGTTTTTTTTTTTCAGTACCTCAAGTTTCATCCAGAACCAACAGAAAACTTGTTACAGAACACAAGTAAAAGAATCTGGTTACTTTTATGAGGAAGATCAGTGCTGAATTTTCCACCTACCTTCAAAAACAAAATAAGGTTTCTTGGAATTATTCTGGTTACTGAGTTTATTATTGCAATTATTCTTTATGCCTTCACTTTGATCTATTACCATTTTGCTCTGCTACATCATAGAAGTGTCATCTCATGCTTCTCATAGCATTTTTGATGAGATTAGGGATGTAGCCATTTTTAATCACATGAGAAATCCCTCCAGTTTGGTTGTAGACTTAAGGAATATATTTTTCCTGACAAATATTTCAAAATTATTTTAAAAGAATACTTTATTAAATGCTTAAGGTGCAATTGATACTCACTGAGAGAAATTTAATGACTAATAGGAATCATCGCTGTTTCAAAAGACTTGTGTTCTCTTTATGGATATCAGGCATTTCTCATTGATGACTGGAGAAAACAATGAGAAAGATAAACATTTACTAAGCTTATATATTCTGTGCTTAGTACACTTACTTTATTTAATTCTCAGAACAGATCTTGGAGCTCTATCATATGGGCTCCATTTTAAATACTAAGAACCAATATCTGAGAAATTAAATAATTTGCCAAAGTTGCCAAGTTTATTTTCCAGTGAACAATGATTGTGTTGGTATCGAAGCGTGTGAACTCAACACTGACACTTTTCCTTACATCCTCTGATAACAACACAAGGTGTCTTGTCATTTGGTGTGACATTTTTTGGCAGAAATTCACAGAAAACAGTGTGGACTAACATAGGATAGACATCATGTGTGGGGTGATATCTAAGATGGCACTGGCCAGAAGTCCCAGGGGCAGCCACCTAGGGTGTTAACCAATGAAGATGATTGGGCCAAGCCTTTTCCACCCTTGTGGACCATGCATGATCCCAATACTACAGCTGGAAGCACCTGGATCCTGCCTGCATGGACACCTCGCTGACTGGCTTAACGTCTGCTTACATAGACACCACGTCAGATCACCTGCTCTCCCCTCCTTGCCACGTTCTCCCTCTGTCCTATATAGGCTTCTGTACTTCCTGAATAAAGTGAGTTCCTGCTTCGACAGACTCCCGGCTGGGCCTGGTACTCTTGGGACAACGGGGCCCCGCCCCACCGCACACTCACCTTTCCTCGCCCCTGGTCCTTGTGTGGTGGTAAGACCACCCACAATCATGAGAAGAGGTAACGTGGAGGCGAGCTTTGTAAGACGGATGACATTTGGATGGGTGGGACAAAAAAGCCAAGAGTGCACAAAGAAAGGAGGGACAGTCCCCAGGGGTGGGCTCCCTCTATGGAGAGGATCCAGATGTACAGCCAGCATAAAAGATTCCGGGACTCTATGTTTTGTATTATGCTATATGCATGCTCCATCGATTGTAGATAATGAAGATGAAAGACATAGCAAGGCAATGATAATGACATTGGCTGTTGTCACTCACTGAACATGCACTCTTTTCTAGGAAAGACACTAAACCCATGCACTCTTTTATGGAATTTCTACAATAATGGAAAACTATAGTCGTACTGCGTGTATTTTGCAGTTGGGGTAACTAAAGTTCACAACAAGTGGTTTCATGGAGGTCACATGGAGAGAAGGTCACCATGTCTGTCTGTCATAGAGTATGATCTCATGGTATGAGCTGAATTTTCAGAGTTATATCAAAAACGCAGACCTAGGTACAAGCGAAATCCCGATTGCCAAAATATTGTGCAGTTCACACAGAAAGTAAATGATAATGCTGAAGAGACTTTTAGAGAATGTTAGCAATGACAGAGTGAGTAAAATTTAATATCTGTTATTAGTCAGAAAGCTGAGATCCCAAGAGGTTAATTGCCCAAGCTATAAACCAAATGAGGAATATGACACTAGCCAGCCCCTGGGCTTCCAAACCACTATTCTTTCTATGATTTTTATGCTGAACTTAATCAAAATATCATTTTGCAAATATTTACTCTTCTCCCTTTTTTTTTTTTTTTTGCTATTCTTCCAGTCCAAAATTACAGAGTATGGTAAATTGTAGGTGTCATTTGATCGATTCATTATAAACTTCAATACATAGTTCTCCTTTATCCCTATAAAATTATTATATTTTTGTAAATATCAGTGTTTTTAAATTTATCACAGTAAAATCTGGATATCTCGCTTTCCCCCAGATATATATCACTCAGACATAGAAAGACATATTGCAGAGATTAGTCCATTTTTCTTATCATGGGAGTTCACACAATTATTTGGGGCAAAATAAAAATGTGAGTAAAATGCTTTTTTAAAAATCAGGTAATGTAAGTGTAAGCAAATGTCTGAGTTTTATAAAAGGATTAGGTAAAAGAAAGGAAAAGGAGACAAAATGGATAAGAGAAAAGGGATAAAAGAAAAGAACATGTTGATTGACTACCCTAAGTCTCAACAGGTCATCTTGTGCAAGTTGTTTTGATCATTGTTTTATCACTGGAACACTAATTGATAATCACAGCTAGAAACTTATTTTCTTTGACAGTTCTAGACGTCTCAGTTCATCAACAGTAGGCCGGCTTCCATGGCAGAATGACATGACAGAGGGCATTGTAAGAGCGCAAACAAAACAGCCTAGAAAACTCCTAGGCAGAGAGAGAGACAGAGCCGGGTACTTTAACCTCTCAAGCTGTATCTTAGTGGCCTACTGAAATAACACGCAAAGTCAGTCCTTTCAATGCCTAAGAGCGTGAACTTCAAGAGTAGAGATCTGTGAGGTAAATCCAGCTCTCCCGGTTCTTGACAACATGCTTTTGCCTAATATGTTCAGATTGGCTTTCCCCGATTTTTGAAATGATTCTGAGATGGTTTTGAGTAGGAAGTAAATATAGACAAGATATTGATCTAAATCAAGTCTAATCTACAATAAATACTCAAGAAATGGAAGCTTGTAGTATCAAACCTAACTTCAACTATGATAGTAGTTCATTACCTCAGATACTTCAGTCATCTCTTATAATTGAGAACTCTCTAAGTCCTGCTGTGTCCCTTTTGGTCTGACAAGCCACACCTGCCACCAAACATACCAGACAGGATCCTAGTCAGGCCTCAGATCTTGTCACCTTATCTCTCAATGGACTAACCGGTTTGCTTTGTTTCTGTTTGTTTATTTGTTGTTGTTCTTGTTGTCATTTTATTTCAAGGCAAGGTCTCCCTTTGGAGTCAAGGCTGCTCCTGAACTCACTAGACTGACTATGAACTCACAATCCCTCTGCCTCAGTCTTCTAAGTACTGAGACTACAGATATCTACCACCAAGCCTGGCTAATTTTTATGTGGTTCTGGTGAGTTGAATTCACAAACTTGTGCAAGCTAGAAAAATTCTCTGACCACTGAGCAACACCCGCAGCCCCTGTATTTCTGTAGTGTAATGAGATTGTTTCTACTTCAGGACTTTTCACTGTCTTCTCCTTCTTCCCAAGCCAATTCCTTGCCAATCCTTCCTGAGGAGATCATATCTACTCTTATTTTTTTTTCCTTTGCTGGCACTGGGGATCAAGTACAGAGTGCAGAGCTTCCACACTAAGTTACATACAAACCCTATTTTTTTTAAAATTTGAGATATGGTTTCAATACCCTAAGTCACCCAAGCTGGGCTCAAACTTGCAATCCTCTCGGCTTGGCCTCCCAGAGTGCTTAGTGACAGGCCTACACCAATTCTTAAGTAAATGTCACTCAATTCTTTTTTTTTTTTTTTTTTTTTTTGAGACAGGGTCTTGCTCTGTAGCCCAGGCTGGCCTTGGAGTCCTGCCAATCCTCCTGCCTCGGCCTCCCGAGTGCTGGGATTACAGTCCTGCACCACCACGCCGGCTTATGTGGTGCTGGGGAATCGAACTAGGGTACTTAGCTGACCTTAGCAGTTGCTAGGCAAGCGCTTTAACCGCTGAGCCATTCCTCTAGCCCCATCACTCAATTCTTAACCAAACATCAATTCTCTACCGCCTTAATTTCCCATGTCATCATGTGCCACACTTCTTTTCTCACAGAACTTTGTTAATTTGTAGAAATGGATATAAGTATTTGTGCCAGAATTTTAATACCTTCCTCTTCTGTTAGTCTGTAAGCACTAAGAAATCCAGTACTTAGCTACATCATCCCTAGTACTGAGCACAGTACCTGATTTACACTTGTGAAATCAGCAAGCTAACTAACTCAGATCACTGGAGTACAATTCAAGGAAGCACTTCATTCTAATGATTATGGTTTAAAAGAATTACCACAATTCCCAAGAACTTGAGTATATTTTAGAGGCTCAGGGGAAAAATGCATTTTACTGTGTTTTAAGCAAAGCACATTTTAGGCATCTGATTTTTAAGACTTTGGGCATTTCAAATTTGTAGTTTTAATAAATATGTCAATTTTATTAGCTCACCCTTCAAAAATGCTGTAAATATTTTTATTTAATATAATTTATATAATGAGCTTCCTATTCTACTATGTATGTTTAACTTTGTATAGAGGCATAGGAGAGTGACAGAAAGACAGACAAGAAGCTGTATATTATATAAAACTTTCAAAATAAAACAAAAATAAGCTATACAATTCGTGGTTTCTATTTTTTATCACTTTTTTTTTTTTCCTTTTCTGTCCGGTGGGTACAGAACGATTTCTTCTTTCTGTCCCAGGCGGGCCAAAACACATAGTGGCTGTCCATAATTCTTTATTTTACTGGCATTAAAGTCCCATGGTGCTAAGCTCTAATGGACTTCCTTTTCTTTAAAATTAACACTTAGAACTGGCCCATTGAAGAGGGGAGGAGCCTGACTTTCCATTGCTTAATGCTTCATCTGTTATAATGAAGGATACCATTTTGAACACATTTCCAAAGGAAATTCTCATTTCATATTTTCCCTTCATGTCTAGTCAATCTAAATTGCAGACTAAGCTAAGAAGTGTCTCTTTCTAGTTCATTAGCAACGGTAAGTCAAAAAGGATGTAAGATATTGTTACTTTCCTACAGAGCAGTACATCCTTGGAGGGCAGCAGCATGGGGTGAGGAGGAAAGGCAGGTAAGGGCCCAGTTCATCCCCACCCAAAAGTGTAACTCAAAGAGGACAGAAAGTCAGGACGCAGGGTTGGGGAATAGCCATGAAAAGAGAGAAGTGAAAGGAGTTTAAGTTAGGTGGTTATCACATCTCAAGCTATTGTCACAGAATTTCTTACTGAAGATTGCCAAAGATGGCAGATAAGAACCCCAGTTTCTATGTCAGGATGTTGCTTTTAATCAACAAGAGAAAATACGATTTTTTTCCTATTCCAGGGATTAAGCCTTCCCAGGAGAATAACTCAAAATACATTTTTTTTCCAGTCCAAAGTAAGAAAGGTCTTAGCAGCTAAAGTGTTACTAGATGCTACTACGCTAATCTAAGTTCAGTTTACATTATTGGATTCCAATCACATTGACTAGTACTAAGTCATGACGAGTAATGCAATTATCGTGTAGTTTGTGCCATGTAGAAAAGACATTCCCTATAGGTAACAGACACACTCACAGAAAGATAAAGAGACAGAGGATCGATATCACACACACACACACACACACACACACACACACACACACACACACATGCACGCAGATACACACACAGACACACACACAAATATCTGAGTATATCACTCAATATATGCATATAACTACCTTATGTCTTTCATTTCTACTTCTTAAGGCATCTGTAACCGTCACAAAAACTAGTTTCAACATAACTTATTTTTTTGAGACAGGGAGGGAAAAGTAAACATTAGCCAGAGAATTGTGCTCCAGGTTATAATTTTGACCTTAGCCATTTAACAAGATTAATGACATAAAACATTAGAAATTACATTTTAACTGCAGAGACAGGAAAGAAAACCCAAGTAGAACAAAATATGAAATAAAGTAGCAACATGCTCATGCATTCAACGAATCTTGGATATATGATACAGGTAAAATTAAAAAAGTGGTGAGGATAAAACGTCTGTTGCTACAAAATTAGTTATACAGATGGGAAAATTAAAACGCATTGTCTACCTTACTCTCACACCATGCAAAGCGAAATGTGGGCAAAGAGGAAGCTTAAATGTAAAAACCAAAGTCATCCAGCGTTCATCAGAAAATGAAAAACGTGTGTGTGTGTGTGTGTGTGTGTAGAGTGTGTATATATATAGAAAGATAGAATAATACAAGAATTGTATAGGACTAGAAGAACTATATATAGCGTACGTGACATGTAGAAAGGATGACAGCCCCAAGAAATGATTTTCTCTTCAAACAATGCAAAAGGCAAACGTAGAATAAAGATACACTTATATGTTGCATTAAATGTAGAAATATCGCTCTCTTAAAAGACAGCAAAAATAACAAATTACACTTTTAAACACTTATCGCTGCAACTGCCTCATCGCCGCTCAGCACACACAATTGTTTTCGCCATGCCTGTGATCAATCAACAATGATCCCAGTAGAAAAATCATTATGGGCAATGGATGGCCAGATGAAGACCGCCCCCAAAGGATGAAAGGAGAGAAAAGCACTTCCAACCCCGTCAGCGAGCACAGACATACCAAGTACTGCACTGAAGCAGAATTTAGTGTCAATCAAAGTGGCAAGAATAATATATACTGAAGACTTATAGGAAAGGAAGTTGCATGGGGAAAGGAAGGATGTATATATTAACAGAAGCTCTGCGGAGAATAATTCTATAACAGATAGTCAGGATGAGGATGTGCGTAATCTTTGCCAGAGCAAAGCTACATCTTTATGTACATCGTAGAGAAAGCTGTATGTGTGCAAAGACGCCTGTATGAAAACATTTAGAAGAACATTATCTATAAGAAGAATACTGAATATGATGTGAAATATTCCATGAGAGTTTTTAAAACATGATAATTCTGTGACAAAAAAAAAATCATTGCCTTAAAATTCTGTTTGACCCAAATTTAGTCAGGTTTCTGAAGGTTTTGTTAGTGGATCTGTGCACTTGCTTGTAACGGACGGTTTGGGCAAGGAAGCTTTCACACTTGATATCTGGTCACTCACTCTCCAACCAGGTTCCTCAGACAGCCCCATTCCCACCCCTTGGTGATGTCTCATAACCCTAGTCTTCCTCAGGAAGAGTCCTGCTAGGTCAAGTGAGGCAGACCCGCCTTCCCCCGGTGTTTCTCTCCAATGACCTGCCTCTGCTCTGTAGTTAACGATCAAGTTCCACTTAGTTTTCCTCTATTCAGAGTTCAGCCAGATCTTTCTCTAACTGCAAAATTCCATTATAAGGATCCTATGTGGTCCCAAGGAAACCCTTCCTCATTGTGCTGTAACAAATACAAGTGAATAATCTTGTGTCTCTGGCACCCATAATTAATGTGATGCTAACTAAAAGTTAGAATTTTCATTTCTTTTTCAAGAACTTCTTAGGATAGTCTTAAAAATATACCATTGAATAAAGCAAGCAAGCTACAAGTAAACGTACAGTGTATGTGTACACTTGAGTGCATTTTGAAAATCTATATAAATAAATGACTAAGTTTAAAATGTAAATATCATTTGCTAGGTTTGAGTCTGGAATGCCCCCCAAAGCCTCATGTATTTGAATGTTGTGTGGTATCTGTGGATTTTACACGCCGTTAGGAGGTGGGGCCTGATCAAGAGGGGTGGATTGCTGAAGGGGTGTAGGACCACTATGGTCATTCTGGATCATTGCATATGAGGCTCGGAAGCATCTATGCCCACCCTAGCTGCTCCCCTGAGAAGATGATCTCTGCTTCCTGCTGTAATGTCACAAATAGCTTTTCTGTAGGTAGGTCTCTGGTGAGCCCTTCTGCCCTGCCAACCACTTATGAGTGGACCGAGGCCTCCTGAAACTATGAGCTATAATAAATATTTCCTTCCTTAATTTTTAGGTGGCAAGAATTATGTCCTAACAATGAGAGATGGACAAAAACACCATATATTAGATGTAGATATGTATTTATGAAGTAATAGTTTGGAAAGATAAATGATAATAAGGTCACTATCTTTGAGTAGAGAACAAACAGATGTTTAATGGGGACATAGAATTTTCTAATGTTTTGATATACTTTTTTTTTCTTTTCTACAAACATTTAAGGCTCTATGGCAAAGCATTGGATTTTGATTGATCTTGGTAGTAGCTATATAGCTGTCATTTTGTTATTTCCTGCATTTTTATATACATAAAATATTGCTTAATATAAAATAAAAGAAAGGTTAAAAATATAAAATAAGTTGAATTAATATCACAATAAAACAGGATCTTCTTTTATATTATTAAATATTAATACATTGAAATTGCACTATGCCTGTCCAACCTCTAAATATTTTATAAAGAAATGCATTGTGTAAATTTGAATTATAGTGTTATAAGGTTGTTTGTTCTAGGGGCAAAAAAAATTAACTCTGATGTAGCAATGTCCATGTTAGAGTTTAGAATAAATGTCACCCAAAAGTCTCATGTTGGGAGGGGCAGATGACTAGGGGGCATGACCTAGAACAGTGCCCGCTAGTCCAAGCTCTTCCTTCCTCTCTCTGTTTCCTGGCTGCTATCAGGTGAGTAGCAGTCCTCTGCCAGGCCTTTTTGCCATGCCGGTTCCGACTAAGTGCCAGCTGAGCATGGATTGAGTCCTCTAAAAAGCTGTAAGTTAAAATAAACCTCTCCTCTCCTCTTTCAAGTTTGAGTGTCAGGGTGTTGGCCCAGGGATCAGAAAGCGGCTAAGATAATTCACATGCAAATTAATGACAAGCTCATTGATTCCATGACTCCAGACAAAGCCTTATTTCTATATGCGTAGAGGTCAATCAATACAACAACTACATCCCAAAACCTGTATCAATAAATTGGAAACACTTTTCAAAATCATCATAATAATTCTTACAGGACTAAAAGATTGTGCTGTTAGACTCTTTCCCTTAACCCTAAGTTTGGATGTTACTTGGAAGCTTCCAGTTCTCCTTTCCTGGTGCGAGACTCCTGTACTTTTCCTTATCTTTGAAGTTGGTGATCTACAGGCCCATGATCTCCTCCATGGATTACTTCAGAGTATCCAAGCATTTTTAGTTGTTTTTTAAATGTTCAAAAACAGCGGTCTTTAAGAAGTGTGCTCACAGTCCTTTAAGAGGATGGGCAATTTTTATCCATCTCATTGTAGTACACCAGTTTTTAGTTTTCATTCTCATTTTTAACCCATCTAACATTCTGGACAGCATTCTGTATACTTTTGTTGCTCTCATTTTACAAATGAAAAGACTGGCTCAGCCATATTCCCTGGCTTGCCACAAAGGAAAGGATAGAATTTTGTTTGAAATGTCGAGTTTCTAATGTTCAATTATTCAGAAAAAGTCTAAAGCCAGACTGAAGGGTCATGGGTAACAAACTGTTATATTCATTTGCTGGGGCTTTTAGCAGGCTCATAAGCCAAATGTGCATGATATCATCTGTGTAGATAACCTTAGAAATAATATTTTAATCATCTAGTATTTTCATCATCTTGCTTTTGGATCATTACTTTTTGGATTATGACTATTACAGAAAACCTAATTAAATACAGATGCTACATAAACATAATAAAAATGAAAGTTTTTGAAAAATGTACCCACACTAAATAACTTGATATATGTTCTTCCTAAAAGTACTTACATATGTATCACGGATATATATCCTCTTACAAATAAGCCAGAAGGATAGTCATTATTTTTCAAGTTGGCTTTTTCCATACAATATATCTAGGGTACATTTTACTTGCCCATACATTACCTACTACATTCTTTTCGAGGGCTATATAATTTTTCATAATTTAAGGACTTTCACATCTGGACATATTTAGTTCATTTTCTCTCTCCCCATTCCCTTTAAAAGCAATCCACAACTGACTTTCTCAGAGATCTTTTTCCTCAAAAAAATCAGTGAGAACATCCTTGTAGAAAAAAAAGAATGATATGAACAATTTGGATTTGTGTAAATCTTAGTAAAATCTTGTCAAGTCTACCCACTCCTATGAATATTATGGGGTTTTTGTGTGGGTGTGTATGTTTGCATGGGTACATATCTGTGTGCCCAAGAATGAAGTCATGGGTGAAGACGGCAAAGTGTAGAACAATAGATATTTAGAAACAAAGGAAAGAAGAGTAAAGTCTCCCATTATCTGGGAGGAGGTCCCAAGTGGGTTTCCCCTATTATAAATTTTTAAAGCAAATTTAAGAGTTTTTTAAGTCTCATTGCCTTGAACACACAAACAATTTGTAACTCAGTATCCTATTGGTATAATAACTGGCCAGTCTATCACATTACACTGTTATGAGGACCAAAGAAAATAACTGGCATGAAAACATTTTGTATTTTTTTTTTATTTCAAGACCCAAACTTTAATTAAGACCAAGTACACGGATATGCATAAACGATAAGAACAAGTTTTAAGATAGAAAGGATCTGTGCCACTAGAGGTCAAGTCCCTCTCCTAAGAGGCCCAAGCACCCACACTCACCGATATCCAATCTATTTAGTGACCCTAACGATGCGTCCAACATTGTATGAATAGTTGTTGAAAATCAAATCATTCTGTAAAGTTTTGAAATCTTGCCCTTATCAACCTAACAGTGGTTTCCTTAGGATTAAATTATCATTTATAATGAACTTGCCATCTTCTTCCTATTTTCTGAATTTAAATAATTAGGGAATTTTGATGGTTTTCATCTTTGTCTTTGACACTCTTAGATTATCTGCTGTGCTGTCTCTGTAGCCTTGTTTGGTAAAGTGAGTTCCTCAGTAGCCCCTGTACTGACTAAAGGATTCATCTAAGACACCGTCAAAGCTACCCTCCCTTCTTTGGGAATAATATACTTTCTCACCACACTCCTCTGTTCAGGCTAAAGGTAGACATTCCCTTAATGCTGATGAGTCCTGCATGGAGCTCCCACTGCCTTGGGGGTTTTCTAATGCCAGGTCCCATAACTATAGGCAGGAGGCAACCCTGGGGTGGCCATGTCCATGACTATGACCTTTTATGTCTTTCTATAGACATTTTCTCAATGAGAGAACAGCCACTCAGCATAAATTTGGGGGGGTGGGGGGAATGGTACTGGGGATCAAGTCCACAGAGCCACCTTTTTTTTAATTTTTCATTTTGAGACAGGGTCTTGCTAAGTTACTAAATTGTGCAGGTCAGGCTCTTGCCTTGGCTTCTCAGAGTGCTCAGATTACAAGCCTCCATGGTCAGGCCCAGTTTATACTCCTAAATAACACCAATGAATTGATGTTGGAGAGTTTTATCATGTCCAATAGGCTGATAGAAGTTCATGAGAAACCAGGAACTGAAAATGATGCCAAGAAAAAAATCTCCTGCCAGAAATTCATCCTCACCTAAGGTAAACAAATAATCTACCAGCTGGGAATCACCTTTGCTTCACAATCTCTTCTGGTTTTACTTCTCAATTTTAATGTCAAGGAACACGTAAACTCTAATCACTTTAAGACGCATGTTCATTAATGTAACAATATCAGTGCTTATCTCAGTAACATCTATCCTCAATTACATTAAGTTGCCACATGCAATACTGTACTTTACAAACTTTACTAACAGTATGACTGTGAGGAAATCCTCATAGCTGTGTGATTCTGAATTGATTGCCGCGAAACATTAATGCACATAATTTTTTTCTCATTTCCTCATTGTCTTTGCATAACTTGATCAAGTACTTAGTCAGAAGGCAATTTACTTAAAAGTGTTTGTCAGAAAGATAATATAAGAATAAGATTACATCAAACTGTAAATATTTCTTATTATTGTAATATACCTATGCTAAGATGCTAAGATGCTTATGTTCTAAAACCATTTTTTAAAGAATTTTTTCTTGGAGTTTGAGAAAGAAATCTTTTCTGTATTTTTCATGGAAAATTCAATACGTTTTACTCTACTGGCATACTCTTCAAGAATGGATTAATTTCAGCTTAATTTCATAAACAAGGTTAGTTATGCAAGAAAATATAGCAATTATCTGTATCATTTATGACACCTGTACATATTAAAATAGTTAAACACTAATGAACCTTAAAATGCAGATTTCTATTTCTTTATAGGGTAAACCATTTAACTAAATTAAATATTCAGAAAGCTGATACTTATAGTAATCATTTACTAAAAGGATAGTTTAATAATTGTGTATAGTAAATGAAATTATTCTCTATGTGTGACCACCCACCAAAGAAAAGTTGGACATATCAGTACAGGCTTTAGTGTATTCATGGACATGAGCAAACCTCACTTTGCATTCTGGGAGTTAGGCAGGATGCACTTAGCAGGTGCTGAAATGGTTTTGACAGCTTGTAGGACATGTGTCACTGAGATTCTAACTTTATTTTCAGAATTTTGATTTCTCAGGCAAATTTTAATCACTGAAATCAAGAACTCAAAAAGGAGATCAGTTAAGATTTTATTCCTGAAATAATTAATAAATCCTTAAATGAGAATGAATAAGGACAAAGAGGGTGAGATATATGTCCCTGGGATACTGATTCCTCTGCTCAAGTATGGGGACCTACCCCATTAGACCATGTGGCAAGGACTCCATGTCCTGAGTGAAGGGTGAGACAATCTAACAGCATTAGTTTGGGTTCTTTCAAAAGGCATGATTTACAGAAATTATAACATACAGGATCTATTCGGAAGGCTAGAGATAGCCCAATGTGGCAGTCAGCTTGTGTGAGAGCTGGCGTGTGCGATGGCTGTTCGGCCATGAAATAGGGCTTCAACTGGGACTGCAGGGCAGCCAGTGAGAGTCTGCTGTGGATCTCGGTTGTTTGGTGAAGACCAGAGATTGAAGATCTGCAACAGACAGACAGGCTCAAGTTGAGACTAGAGAGATTTTGTGATGAACATCTGTGGCCAGTAGCAAGTTGGTGTCCATAGACGAATTGAAGGCGAGAGCTTTCCCAGCGGAGAAAGCTGGAATAATCTCTCTTCTTCCCTCCTTTTATAGACTTCGAGTTCCCAATTGGACCTCCCAAAATAGGTGGGTGCTCTACACTCATATTCTAATCCAGGCTGGTTCTCAATTCTCAATCTAGGCATGGTTCCAGATCGCCTCAAATTGACACAATCCCACTAACACACTTCACAGTGGACCTCACTTAGCTTCCTTGAGTCTCCATCTTACATGCGCAAGAGGGTCCTGGGAAAATACTCATCTAGTCCTGCAGAGGAGGAAGAAATTCTAGACCACTGTTATTTATGGAAACATCCAATGCCCCCAGCTGGATTAACGCCATGTTGGCTATAAGCATATCTTTTTCTAACTTACATTTTAAAAATATCTCCTTAAAATTTAAGCTTAGAGAAATATTGAAGGGACCTTTGTCATGTTTGTAACCCAGCTGAAATAGTTCCATTTCCAATATAAGTGGCATAACAAAATAGAAATTAAGCATTTCCAAACTACATCTTCCTGGCGCTTAAATCCTGATTTTTTAATTTATTTTGACCATATATCCTAGACCAGAATGCAACATTAGCTGCTAGTGTTCTTTGTTATGGCTAATATCAATTGCTAGTGTCTCTATTACCACCTCTTTTTTTAAAGTTCTCTTTAAATCCACATTTTCACCTATTATTTACAAGTGATTAATTCTCATTTAATCTTGTCTCAAGAGAACTTTGTTCTTGCGGTAAAATTTCAGAACGAAGAAATTTACTTGAAACACATGCAAACACTAGGTTTATATTCAAATGCATGTGCAATTCTTCCATTAGATTTTGAACTTCTGCCACTTATACACGATTTTTCCCATTTTATTGATATGTACAAGTGCAGAATTTAAGGTTTACAATGGAGTTGAGCGTTTTGTGCACATACATTTCTTGTCAAAGTGACAAGGGCTTTCCCGCTCTCCTTTTGTTTCTCCCCCTTCCCTCCCTTCCCTCCCTTCACCGCCCCCCATCCCCCTCTTTTTTATGACAATGATGAAGGGCACTTACCTAGCTGACCCAAAAGGGAAAAGTTAACTCTTGTATAATTTAACATGTTAAGAACTGAAGAGATTATGCAAATACATCAACAGAAGCTCCCTGTTTGCCCAACGAAGAAATGGAAAACATGAAATTATTGAATTACTGAATTACTATGGGAGTTCAACTACAAATAACAACGCCCCAATTGAATGTAAATTTCATAATATCCAACATTTTTTCATTACATTATTACTTCTCCATCAGCACTGTCCATCTCTTAAAAACAAAACATTTTAAATAGCTTTCAATTTCCTAGCAACTCTATGTATGTGTGTGTATGCATTTGTCTGAAATTCCATGTGTGAATCCTTGAGTTGAAATATCATGGACTTACTGCTGTCATAAATACAAGGGTGAGACATGATTCCTTTGCCTCTGTGGCCTTAAGCAAGAAAAAAAAAAAGATAGGTTCTTGATAACTGTTCCCTAAATACCATATCCCCATTCCCTTTTCCAAATACCTCAATACAGCAGTTTATATTAAATAATATTTAAGAAAAATCATTTCTCATTGACAGCCCTCAGTGTCGCCATTTCCCATTCATCTCTTTTGAGTTGTTGCAACTACCAACCTCACCAAGGAAGTCCTACGGGCCAGGCAGACTTCTGTTTGGAAAATGGCAGGAGGAAATGGATGTGCTCTGAAAGATGTATGACTGAACGTGTGAGTGCGTAAGATTGCACCTCCAGGTTACGAAGCAGGCATCCTTCCAGCAGCATGAATGATGGGAGGACATTTCTGAGGTTATGGATTATTAATCTACGGGCTCAGCATCCCAGCTAGCCTGCGGTGCTTCCAGAAGCCACACTGCATTTGGGAGTTTCTGTTTAGAGTCATTAACATAAGATAGTTCTTGCTCTGTAATATTTTTCAAGGAAACTTTTTTTAAAAAATGTCTACCACAAACAGTAGTGAAATAAAGTTGAATTCTACATAAATGGTAGAGGGCCTGGAGAAATGGCACAGCAATTGAAGTGCAATGCAATGAGTTTCCCAGCACCACATAAACTGGGCATGGTGGTGCATGCCTATAATCGCAGCACCCAGAAGGCTGAGGCAGGCGGACTGCCAGGACACCAATGCTAGCCTGGACTACATAGCAAATTCAGGACTAGATGGGCTACAGGGCAAGACCCTGTCTCAAAACAAAGAAACAAACAAAAGTAGTAAAAATTGGTTACATGGAAAATAATTTTGTTCTTCCAAAATAATGAGATGGAAAGTACTCTTCTATCTGTTCATAATTCCAATATTAAAGCCTGGACAGATGATGATTATTTGTAAATATTCAATTTCAAATTTTTGTAAGGTGTTTCCTATTTAAAATTTTAGTTACTTTATTGATACTATTCTTCATGATAAGATTACCTTGACCCACTTTATGATCTCTTTTAATACTATGCCTATTGTTATAATTGAAGGCAGCAATGAGTCAAACAGACCCTGGAAGCCAATGTTTCCAGGATAACTGGAGTATTGCTTCACTATGGAGAACACTTAGAAAGACTGTTACTTGTCTACTTGGTTTCTTAATCACACCTCAAAGTAGAAAATCCAATGTAATTTTTATGAATTTTTATAAAAAAACAAAAGTATGTTATTTAAAACTGTGTTGTAATTTCTCCCATTCATAGTAAAATCAACAAAAAGGCGAGGGAAAAGATTTCTACACGATCAAAAATAACCTTTAAGAATGAAAAATAAAATAATAAGTATAAGGTAATGAATCTTATTCTTCAGGCAAAAACTTCAAAAATTTTAGACAAAGGTATTTAGAAAATGCTCATTAGAAACAGCTTTAAAGTCATTAATAAATACATATAGGTATTTCCACAAAAAAACACTCATTAGAAATTTACTAATGTTTCTGGTGATTAAACATTAAATGAGAAATATTTTGGAAACTCTAGATGATGATGTTTAAAGTTTATGAGAAAAGCAAGCTCCACAACTCAGAGTCATGACCAAGTACTGGTAATACACTTTCACACTCCTGACTTGGCACATGGGAGCCTAGGGAAAGGGAGAACAGCAGTTGTTCCTTAAGGGTAGGGTGCTCACTGCATGCCAGAAGTGTGCCTTTCTGGGAAAGGGAAGGAATCAAGGTTCCCACAATTGATCTCCAAGTTACTGCTTTGTGGCTTAGGACCAGTTTCCCTCAGCACACAGACCAAGATCAAGGTGAGAAACAATAGCCCAGGAGTAATGATAGGGAAGAGGGGCCCTGCCTGGGGTTAGGTCCCTAGCATCTCTGGGCTCACAGAGAATCGCAGTATTCCCTGGGCTTTGCTAAGGAAAACTGCCACTGCTTCTTGAGTCTTTGGTCTTCACGGGGTGAGTGACACACCAGTTCTATTGAAGACGGTGGATCCCTGGTGTTACCAGAACCATAAGGAAAGACAATCCCTGGCCAGTCTGCACACTGCCATCAAGGAGGACAAGGCTGCCAAGAGCAGCTCCAGAGACCATGCTGCTTTGCAGCACCTTGAAGATGAGAGAAAATGACCAACAGACAGTTGTACTCACTGCCCCAGTAGAAACGCTTGTAGTGACCTCATGCCTCCAAATTAACCCTAAATACACAGCTAACTAAAAAAAAAAAATCAAAAATATATAATTTTATCTTCCTCTGTATAAGTCAGAGACTCTTCTTCACATCTCCATTCTTCATGTTAGGCACAAGCTGGTCCTATGTTATTATTAGTCTTTCAAAACGACAGCTGAATCTTTATTCAAATTCAGCAGAAGACAGATCCTAAAGATACATTAGCTACATAGATAGAGCTTGAAAGAGACATGTGTTTTGTCTGCATCTCTATGAACGGAAAACGAGCATATTAATTTTTCCAATAAAAGCAAAAAAATGGCTTTGAAGTAAAAGAAAGATGGATATTCATTTTGTAAGATTTAATTTCCAATTACTATTATATGTATGCTTGGGTAAATAGACAGAGAATTAAGATTTGCAGTGACAGACTGGGGGAGGAGAAATAATCTCACAAATTTGCGAGACATCTGGGCTATTCAGACACATTCAACATTCACAAGATGTGTGTGACATTCTTATGGGGTTTTTTTCCGGTCTTATCAGAGCATTCATTTTCCTGAGGCACTTCAAATTTTAACCTATGGCATGAGCTTCTCAAAAGACCAATCTTTCAACGTTATTGGCTAAAGCTATTCATTGAAATTATTATTTCCAGCCCTGCAAAGTAATGAACCAATGCATACCTAAACACTGACAGGCAAATGATAGCTAGAAATATAACAGAGCAACAAGTGCTCAAACGACAAGAAAAATTGTTTAAAATATATTTGAGTGTCTATAACATAAAAAACACATAGGTTGCTATGCTTCTTAACAAATACATTTAACATTAAATGACTTCTAAATAGTAACATTTGATACTTTCATTGTTATTTAGAATTCTTAAGAGCTTGAAAACTAATTTATGCCTTCACTTAAATGACTCAATATTTTGATACATTCCAGGAACACGCTGCATCTAAATTTGCGCGCTAGCCACCAGCCGCCAGCCCCACCTCCCAGAGCAATGCCTGAGCAGTGGGATGTGAACAACAATGCCCCAACAGTCTATTTAGGGATGATGTGTGATTGGAGTGCTTCATCCAATGCCAGAAAGGTTGCAAAGCTTTCCTCCATCTTTTCCTTTGGCTTCCTTTCTTTTTCCAGCCCCTGTCTAGGCTTAGCTCAGTTTGGCTGTCTCGGTGATTAACTGCCGTGCTCAGAATTAGCTACTCAGTACTACATCACAATTCTTTACTCTGCTGTGTGTGGCCTCCTGCCTTTGTCCACAGACTCTCATAACTGGAGACTGGGGGAAGCCATACCTTCTCCCACCCCACTGCTCTTACCCCGCAGAAAACTTTCACTCAAGTGGGTGGTTCTGATGGAACATCCCTGAAAAGAGGGGAGATTGTTACAAAACACCACAAATAATGGCCTTCTCATAAAGTGGTTTTCCCTAAAAAAAAATTGCCTTTTCTGTGAGATCAAATATATATATTAGGTAGAAGTTGCCTCTCAGGGAATGAATTTACCACGTTTTTTCATTCATCTATTTAATCTGTTTGACATTCAATCACTACGCTAAAATAGTTTTTACAAATGAGCAAAAGTAGACCAGTGCTAAATCTTGCTACCAATACAAATATTACTAAATGTATAATTGTCTCTATAATTTGGGGGACTCTGCTAAACTCAGAATGACCAAATTGCTGTGATAATTCTAGACTGAAGAAATGGGGAAGGTATAATATCGTCACATATTATTTTTCACCATGAGAAGATGTTAAAGGTACACATAAGTAAGTCCTAGCATATCTGGCACCTTCTACTTCTGGGAAGATTGAAAAGCAACAAAAATATCTATCTGCAAAGCAAGATTTCTTGGATAGTTAATGACTTAACATGAGCAGGAATTTTATGATACTAACCACTGCTGAAAAAAGTGCCATCATCAAAAAAAAAAATTAATTCCAAATTCTTTTCTAAGTTCCCACTCACCTGTAACCCCACCTCAAAAAAAAAAAAAAAAAACCTTTGGTTGAAGAACAGAAAATTTTAAAGATGCACATTAGAGCTAGGATCTGGAATGTTCCCCAAGGGCTAATAAGTGTTGAAGTTTCTTCTTCGGGTAGTAGGGCTGTTAAGATGTGGGGTGGGGAGGAGACTTTAGGAGTTGGGGTTTAGTTGGAAGAGGTGAGGCTTTGAAGGAGATATTGTGCCCCTGTATCCTTCATTTATATTACAGTTTGAATCTAGAATCTTCCCCAAAAGTCTCATGGATTTGGAAAGCCATTAGATCATGGGGTTAGTTGGATTAAATAGATTAATCTATTGATTAGTCCATGTGATGCTAGGAAGTGAGGCCTGACTGGAAGGATACGTCATTGATGGTGGAACCTGGAAAGGTGTATTCTTGTACCCAATTCTTCCCTTCTTTCTCTGCTTTTGGCTGCTGTGAAGTGAAGAGCTTCCCTCCACTACCTGGATTCTTCATTGGATCTGGTTGGCTGTTCATGAACTGAGACCTTTGAAACTGCGAGTTAAAATAAAGCTCTTCGATTTATAGTAATGTTTTTCAGGTATTTTGTCCCAGTGGAGGACAAAGGACTGAGACATATGGGAAATAAAAGAAGCAAACAAACAAGTAATCAAGTTGAGAGAAGAAAGAGAATGAAAGTCTCTAAGGGAGGAAGTCCTATAAATCTTCTCATTTAGAAGAAATGACACAGGGAAAATCTTACCATAAGAGAATCACCTTTTCATCAAAGGGCATCAAGAGAGCTACTGTCTTTCTATACATCCTCCACAGTGGAGTTGAAGCAGAAGACTAACGTAAAAATAGATTGGAAAGTTCTATGAGAAAAGAATGAGGGGTAAGAAATGCGTCAGGGACTGAGAGATACAATAAATGCACGTTTTGGTGTTGGATACATGACTTGTTCCTCGATGAAATTTGTATAATTTGTCTCAGAACTGTGCACTTGGACAAAAGAAGACAAGCCATATCCATGGTCCCCATCTCCCATTGACCAAGAATGGATCTGTCTGTATTTGCCTCTGCTACCCCACTTCTAGGTTACATGTATGAATGCTGGGAGGTCTTTAAGAATGTGAATCAGAGAACTCCAAGGCAAGAAAACAAAACAAAACAAAACAAAACACTTGGCCCTGTGAAAATTTACTGTCTCATTTTACATGCAGAAAAGTGATTACAGCCTCTAGATCACCGTGTACACAATAGGACATGGATTGAAACACTAGGCCAAAGTTTCCAAGTGGCATAGAAAAGTCTAACAGAACTTAAGGTATGTTGAGAGAAGTCAACATCTAAACAACAACAACAGGAAAAGAAAGCTCAGCCTAAGAGTCATGTTTAAGAAAAAATAAATAAAGCTTCATGCAGACTCACTGGTTCATGACACACAATTTTTTGCACATAGTCTGGAAACCTTTTAAGCTCGAAAGAAAAGTATAGTATTTTTCCCAAAAAGAGAGCACTTTGAGACTTTTACGACTGGAACAACCCTTGGGTTCCTAGGAGTACACAAATGACAGCCAGGCTGAGAAAGCTGTGCAACTGGCCATCCCTGGGCACCCTCCCCAGCATCCATTCCAGATGACTCCAAGAGGATCATGGGAAGGGAAGAGTGTCCCAGAGGGAATGGCAGATTCCTTGTGTCTGAACATGAACAGAAGAGCTCCCGCCAGGGAGAACAGTGGGCTATAACCACGCCCCGCCCACGGCGCAGGGAATGGCTCACTATAATCTTTGTTCTACATCATTTCATCATTGTCGTTGCTTTCTCCGTCTCCCAATGGGAGAGTTACTGTGGTGACCTCATTGCTGTGCATTGTATATGTGTTAGGGAAGAGGGCAGATAATTTGTCCCGCCTGTCCTTAGTACTCGGGAGCAAAAGGAGCAGTATGTAGATGTGACGGAGAAGATATGAAGACCAATCGAGACTCTGAACTTGAGCTCATTAGGTTATTAGGGAGTAGGGTGCGCATGTGTCTGGTTGCATGTGTGTGGTGTTCTGTGTATGGAAGGGAGCATGTGTGACTATGGAATGGCCAAAGAGCAGGTGGCAGATCTGGTAACACAGAATAAACTCTTTGGTTCTCAATGTTCTTTCACTGCTTCCTGGAAGACATGTAAAAATCATGAACATAATTCCAACCAGGGATGGATAAGGATTGGTTAGGCATTTCTGACCTTCATGACTTCATGGTAATGAAGATTACACTCTTCCACTGAACTAGATTCCCAGATTTTTATTATTATCTTGAGACAGGGTCTCACTAAATTGCTCAGGCTGGCCTGGAACTCGCAATCCTCTTGACTCAGCTTCCCAAGTACTTAGGATTTCAGGAGTCTACTACCTCGCAGGATAAAAGTCCCCCATATTTCTCCCTCGTTGATCTATTGATTATTCTATGTATGTATGTTTCAATCTGAGATTATTCAAAGATCACGTTGCTGGTAGATCAAGTCTTATCAAGCATGAGTCAAAACCCTACTCATCTTTGGAGTCCCTGTTCAAGAGTAGTCTCATGTGTAATTTGGTCCCCTCCTCCCTTCTCCCCTCGTAGAATCAACTACTTTCTTGAGTTCTTCATGGAGCCATTTTATATCAAATAGGAGAAATAAATTCTAGCTAGTTTTTAAAATAAATTGATCGCAAGACGTTGGGCAGATCTAGGAGGTCCTCACCGGAGAGAAAGATGAAAATTGTAAAGGCAGCACCACCATGAAGTCCTGTGGCAGAATCATCTCGACTGACATCTCCCTGATACTTCCTGAAGCAGAGACTCTGCAGCCTCTATTGCCAGCACCCGCCTGACTGCTGGTACCTAGTGAACCTCTGAGGCGCTGGCATCTAGCACCAACCGCCGCCAACTGGACAGGGTCGAATTCTACACCTGACTAGCTTCCTCTTCAGGAGCAACCTGGATCACAATGAAAATGTGAAACAGGAAGTGTGAGTGAATGGCTTCACCATGGAGAAGCAGGAAGCAAATTATTTGCAGAATTTTTCAAGCACATGAAATGCGTCGCGGGGCCGGGTCGCCAAAAGAAATGATCAACATCGAAGATACCCATGTGCATATTGCTCCTGTGGACCACGAATGGATTCTACAGACACTTCATAAATGTTTGTAAGACAGATGCAATAACCGAGAAGGACCAGGATGGAAGCCCGGGGTTGTTGCTATTCACGAGGCATCCTATTCGACGGCAGGCAGGGTGATCAGAGCACATGACACTGCCGTGTCGCTCCCTGGACTTCAGAAAACATATGCTTTTAGTCCTGTCCCATTCAGCAGCACCCAGAGTGAGAGCTGCAGAACCAACATGCTCAGCCCCAGAGTGAATCAAGGAAGTGGTGCCCAGGGATCAACAAGACAGCACAGAAAACTAGCTGGGCTTCCATTATCAAAGACAAGTGGAAAATTGGAACAATTTTCCTGACACTCCAAGCAAAAGGGAGCAGTTTGCCTGGATTATCTAGGTCACTGCTTCAAATTCTCCAATTCATTTTGCCCAGGGAGAACTGTCCTATTAGCTCCAGCAACCGCAGAGTAACTAACTCAGAAATGCACTCGGGGTAAAAACAGCCTCATCTCTAACAACTCCCTTTTCTCTCCTCTTAAATGTCCACGATTTTTGATCTTATTGATCCAGGCTGGATGTAAAACAGCAACCCTCTGGAGATAGATTACCTGTGCCACACACCCTTACATTGCTATTGTGTTTAAAGCAGAGTATGTCAGATCAAATGAGAAAAAGTGAAAACCGCGCTCACTCTCCAGCTCGCTCTCACGAGCAGGACTCCCCCATGATTAGGAAAGGAGCGAATTATCCGCAGTGATATGTAGGTCAGTAACGCCATTCTAATGAGGAGTGTCATTTAGGTTGCCTCTGTGATGCTGAGGGAATGCCATATGCTCACCTCCTTCCCTGACTTCTGGATTTCATCCGTGGGGCTCACTTGCAGCACTGTTGATTGACACAATTAAGAGCAAAGACTTATTTATAGGATTCCGAGGAGCTGCTGGGAAAGGAGTCTATGTAATCTGCAGGAGGTTTTGTGTGTTCTCCTGTGACTTTCTTACTGGTACCTGATTCTTCTGCATCAGTGAGTAAAGCTGCAGCACTGCAGGTCCCAACATAAGTGTTGCTAAGACCACTTCACTCGTTTTCAGTGTATTTTCTTTAATCAAGCTCCTTTCTAAGTTCCGGCTTCCTTGATGGAGGTAGAGAAAGACATAGTTCTCGGGCATCTTCCTATCCATTTGTTGTTTTCCTTTTCTTCCTTCTTTTCTGCCACCACAACAATCTACAATGAAGGACCACTGGAAGCCAAAGACTTTGGTACATAGTTTCTCCACACTGAGAAATAAAATTTAAAAAAATGGAATCAATCAATGCTCTTCATTCCATAAGGAAAACTAATATCCATTTCTGTCAAGTGAACTTGAATTTGAGACCCACAGAGCCACTTGTTGAACTTCACTTAAATTAAAAAAACTTCTCACTTAGCCAGCAACCTCTTGATCCATCTAGCTTAACATGTTGACTAGGGAAAATGCAGAAAGGCTGGAATTAAGTGCTGGTTTTCTCACATGCTGAGTCAGAGAACAAAAACAGGGACCCACATCTGCATTTATTTTGGCTCAGTTCAGTCTAGCATCTCTTCTTTGGAGATCAGCACCAGCAAACGGCTGCTCGAGGGGATAATTATACAGTACTTTGAACGCTAATCATAATAACGCTGAGAATGGCCAAGCGTTTGAACAATTTGGGCTGATTTTGTATGGAGTATAATTTACAGTAAAGATTCTGAATGCTGTCTCCTTTTTCTTCTAAGAACAGCTTTCATCTTTTTGCTTTAGATCATTGTACGTGGAGATGTGGATTTACAGTCAAATTTGATACAGCTAAATCTAAACATCTGTGGAAATAGAATAATTTTATTGACATTGACACGGAGCTATCTCGGGGTTTTTGTTTCTTTGTTACTGACAGTGTCTGAGAAGTTACCTGAAGCTTTCCCAATCTAAAACTCTCCAAAGTGGGTAAACTGGTACCAAGATCTTAAAATAATTGTTAAGAAATTAATGAGGAAATATGAGGATGATCATCCAAAAGGTAACATGAAGCAAAAATATGATCAAAAAATACAATGCAACACACCGGGTAATGCACTGAGCTGTATGTAAGATGTGGCTGTTTATAAGACAGCACAAAGAAGAAAAGAAAGTGTTTTTTTGGGAAAAAAGTATTTCAATAAACCTCACTGATCTTCTCATTCATTTTGTCATTTCACAAAATTTCCTTTGCTTTGGGGAGAAGACAGAAGATGATTTTAAGAGTACTGAGACAGGTAGCCAAATGAGACACCCTGGTCCAAAGAAGTTCCTATCTAAGCCTCTGGGTAAAATGTGCATACGAGAAAAAAAATAAAATAGGTAAATATAGATAAAAATAAAATGTATATAAAAGACAAGTATAGCAGCAATCAATAATTCTGGGATAAAATAGATTTCACTTCTTTCACAGATGATCAATTTATATAAATTCTCCTAAAAATAATGATGTCCACAGATATATGAATTCATACAGAAAGTATACAATGTAGATAAAAGATGATATTAATATTATTATTATGTATGGTCCTGGGTGTCATGCCCAAGGCCTTCACATTGAGCCAATCTAGCCTATTTTTGATTTTGATTTTGAAACAGGGTCTTACCAGATTCACTAAGTTGCTCAAGTTGAGCTTACATTTGCAGTCCTTTTGTCTCAGTCTGCCAGAGTGCTGAGACAACAGGCCTGTACCCCCAGGCCAGTTTTTAAAAATATTATAATGAATAAGTTGAATTCACCACACCATTGTTTTAGATGAATTATGCTGAGAGTTTTAAGGATCTAGATTTCTTACTGGAAAAGAACTAGCTCTCCAGGAAGCTAGGTGTAACTAAAACGAACACATTGAATTTTTAACTTTTTTTAGAAAGTTATTTCCCAAGCAGAATTCATCATTTGAAATTCATTAAAATTAACTTTAAATGTTGACATTTAAAATTACTGTTTTATGTTTCCTAAATCCAAAGTAATGTTCTAACATGAAGAATCACTAACAGTATTGAAACGTTTAATTAATATTTAACATTTCATTTTTTCCAAAGCAATACGAAGATATAGAGACTAAAAGAGAGAGTGATAAAAACACAAGAATTGAAACTAGTGTGTCATGATGGACATAGTAAAAGCAAATGGCACAAAAAAGGATGAATTAAACATATTTTAAATGTATTATTAAATATTTCAGGGGTGAATGAATGCCTTGCAAGCTCAGGACCCTGAGTTTAATTCCCCAGCAGCACATAAATCTGGACATGGTGGCACAGACCTGTAATCCCAGCACTCGGGAGCCTGAACCAGATTGCCTTGAGTTCAAGGCCAGCTTGGGCTACATAGTGAATTCAGGATATTTCAGACAAGCAAGTGAACACTAAGAATTAAGTGATGAATTCTCATGTATCTACAACTCAAGCAATAAAAACATATAATTATATAAAAATATAGTATAAGAATCTATAAAACATTTTATAATTTCCAATCACTACAATTTACTTTTTATTTTTGATTAATAAATTATTTTAGAGCACTTTTAGGTCTGTAGAAAAATTAGATGAAAATTACAAAAAATGACCAAGCAACCCATTCCCATATTCATTCAGTTCTTTCTTCCTGCTTTCAGAAGATGATCGAGATTGTCTTAGTATGGATTTCTTTGTACTGACTCTGTTAAGCTTTGCTAAACATCACTAATGTCTAATCTTAAGTATTTACAATACTGAAATGAATAATACCAAGACACTTCTTACAACCCCAACTCAGGGTTGAGTTTTGAATATTTGTTCTTTGGAATATCTTGAAAAGTATCTACAAGAATGTTGATTCAATGAACATTATCTAGGTGATCACTTTCAAATAAAATTTCTTTATTGACTTTTTAAATGATGCTGATATATTCTCCAAGGATGCATCAAAGAATGAATATTTAAGACTCATTCCTGGAAAATGCTTCTCAATAAAGTATATTCATATGATACTTAATAAAAAGTTATCTCAAATTCTCCTTCTGAAATGATGATTATAACAATATTAATAATTAATTCTTATGTGCTATGTCTTTTTATCTGAGAGTGTTTTAAGTTTTGGTGATATCAGTTTATTGGGTTCATAAAAATATCACAAAGAGGGATGTGCTATTATCTGTTTGCTTTCATAGAGGAAAATATTAAGAACAGAGAGCAGAGGCCCAAGGCCACCATCTAGAAGAGGGCTGCGATGCGCTCTGAGTTTCTTCCATCATTTCCACATGGTCTATGTTTAACCAGCAGTCAAACCCTCTGTCACTTTCCTAGCCGGTGATTAAACATAGAGCATCTGTAAAAGAAAGTTCACTCTCATTTCCAGCACAATTAAACAATGTTGAAGATTTTGACCCTCACGTCCATGACAGCAGAGTTGTCTCATGGCATTTATGGGGACTGAACCTCTCCATGGAACCCAGAATCTGCAGGTGCTCAAGTCTGTCCTAGTGTTTGCACACAGCCTGTGAACCTCTTACCTTCTCATGTACTTTACTTAGTTTCTAGATGACTTGTAATATCTAATACAATGTGAATGCTCTGCAAATTATTGTTAAACTACATTGCTTGGGGACTAAAAATAAGGAAGAAAGCTGGCAAGTGTTTGGCACAGATGCAATATTTTTAAATGCTTTTGACTTATGGTTGGTTGAACCCGAGGTTATGGAACTCACAGATAAAGAAGATTCAGTGTTTTCTGTTGTGAGATAAAGAGAAAAAAGGAAACACAGGCTCTGTGCCTCTGTGTTTCTTAATCATGTGCAAACTGTTTGCCAAATGCTTTTGAAAAGGCAGAAGTTTATTATTTTGAGTATTATCTCCATTTTATGATCTTATTTAACATGAACATTGATCCATTAATTTATTCTTCCAAGTCAAAAGGAGGTTGCTTTAAATTCAACAGATGTTACAACAAAAGACCTATCACAGATAGTCACTACTATCCCAGCTATTCAGGATTGCAAGTTTTTGTTTGTTTGTTTGTTTGTTTGTTTGTTTGTTTGTTTGTTGAGACAGGGTCTTGCTCTGTAGCCCAGGCTGGTCCTGAATGCATTATTTAGCCCAAGCTAGACTTGGACTCATGGAAGTCCTCCTGTCTCAGCCTCCCGAGTGCTGAGACTACAGGTGTGCACCACCACCACACTGAGTTTATGCGGTGCTGGGGAATACAACTCAGGGCTGTGCATTTGTGAGGCAAGGCCTTTAACCGCTGTACCATCCGTCCAGCAAGTTGTAAACCAATATGAACAACTTTGAAAAACTCTGTCTCATACTATGAAAAAGAAGATGGAAACTCAATCCCCAGTAACACACACACACACACACACACACACACACACACACGACTATCATGCACAGTATTCAGCATCTCTCTAAGTCTGACCAGCCAGAGACTGTAATCTGCACAGTGATGTGGTATTAGCGATTGATGGTAAAAACCTGTGTGGTGATATTAAGAGAACAATTTAATATAACTCAAAGAAAATAAAACTCTTCAGAATGAGGTCTTAAAAACAAAAACATCCAATTCTGCATGTAGAGTAAATAGTAGGACCCTGATTGTGCTCAGTATTCAGATCTTTTCCTATCAGAGACTTAGGGCAAAATATTCGCAAAGAAATGGATTTTATTGCCGAGAACATAAAAATACATTGTCACATATGTGCACTTTCAGTAGCTTTCAGCATAGGCGACTGACTACAAGAGGAATATACCCTTTAGACAGTAAGGAAAATGCAGCCTAGGTTATTCTGAAATTTTTTGGCCTTGACATTCTCAGGAATTTGGTAAAGAACTTTCAAGCAGTCTAGAGTCGTAGAGACAATACAAGTGGGCCATTGCCGTTCTATATCAGAGATGAGGAAATCTTGACCAGTTGGTCTAACCATTAACAAATCTACCCTGCACGCTTTTCTGACCTTCAGAATATGTCTGGCTCACACTATATATATACGGCAAACCTTGAGTTCTGAGACTTAAATATAAATATTGCCTTTAAGATATTTAGAAATTAATAGCAAGTGTGAAATATGTATGTAAATAATTAAAATAAACAAGGTAGGGCCCCAATACTGTGCAAATAGCAACAAGATGGTAGTAACTAGTAACAACTGTGGCAGAGCTGCCAGGACCTGTCACTTCCTGAGTGTGTAATAGGTTTCTGGAAGCTATTGATAAGTTTAAGTCAAGGTGACTTTAGTGGCAGGGAAGAGACTGTTAACATGCTTTTAAAAGTGTTGTTTTATATAGGAATAAAATTTGAGGAGGAGGTAATAACACTCGTTTGATAGCAATACATTCAGGTGTCTGTCCTCCCCTGCTAAGAATTGATTAATCTTCAAAATGACCCAGGATGACCAAGGGCCAATTCTCAGGCAGGTAGGCTTTATTCAAATCATGCAGGGGATAGCAGAGGAGTCATGACAGTGAGGGCCACAGTTTAGACTGCTGCGATTTCGAAGGTCATTTGGAAATATTGGTTGGCATTTTTGTAGAAAATCTCTCTCTCTAGTATCCAGAGATCCTCAACTAAAGGATTTCATCTCCGTAGGGGTTTTTGTCTACTTGGTAAAGACACGTACATTAGTGGGATAGGAACAGACAATAGACTCTTGACTGAATAAGGACTGTAGAGTACCTCAGAACATGTATAATATAGGGTGCTCATGGCTGGCCAATTTAAGGAGTCTTAGAATAACCATCATCTTCAGAATTTCAAAAAAAACAAACAACCATAAACAACAATAACAATAACACAACAATGATCTCTTGGCATTCTGGAAACTGACCAATTAATTGATATAAACCTCCAGTTTCAACAGTTCATTCTTCTACAATTCTGGAAATTTCTCTCAGGATCAAAGTCCGGGAAAAGCTTCTACAACAGGTTAGATGCAGAACTAGAAATTCATTCACTATTTTTCTCTCTCTTTCTCTTTTTATTAATCTCTTCCTGTGTTCTATAAGCACCTCCTGGCTGGCATTTCTCAGAGGAGGTGACCCCCGAACTCTCTTTTGAAGTCTGTGCAAATGGTAACTGCATTTTGTACAGGCAGCTGTACCTGGGCGAAGGCATGCTCAGTCAGCTGGAAGGAACATAGAGATTCCGTAGGTCTGGAACTGTTGACGGAGCAGGAGGAGCAAGAGGAAAAGCCAAACCAATGCACCTTCCTCAGTATGAGAGCTGTGCTTTCTCTTGAAGACTCAAGATTAACTGATTCACCGATTCACATTTTTAAAAAGGCATATGAATAATCTCCCTTGTTACAAGGATTCCCTCTGCAAATTCCCTAAAAAAAATACTGGTACTCATAAGTAATTTTTGAACGAGTTAACAAATAACTAAGTCTGTATTCATGCCATTTGTGTCAGCCTTGCAGTTGCTGTTCACAATGCCTGATGCCCACAACTCACAAAAGAGAAGATTCAGTTGTCTCATCTTTTAAGGTGATTCCTGGTCAACTGACCCCAAGGAACATCATGGTGAAAGGATGTGGTGGATCAAAGACATGCAGCTCATGGCTGCAGGAAAGATCAAGGGAATGTGTCAGAGAGGAAGAAATGAAGGACTAGTTATAGATGCCAAGGACATGCCTCCCTGAGCCACCCAGACACACCTGGAACTGTGCCACACCAATGATAAATAAATGAAGAAAAAAGGCAAGTATGAAGAGGGAACATTCTATAAACCTTGGGAAATGACTCAAGCACATGTTGATAAACTCAAGTGATGAAATATGAGTATGTGAGAAAAACAAAATGGCCACCTTCAACTTCTTGTTGACGCTTTCCAGCCACACTCATTCACACAAATAGAACTCTGGATGCCCAAAGGCCAATGCTACATGTCCAAATTTGACATTTACCAAAGCTACAGAGAGGTAGCAGGTACCACAGATGTATTTAATGCAGCTTAGAGTGCCTGCTGGCAACTTCTTGGATGGATTTCTCGTTTCGCTCATGGCCTCTAAATTTCTAACTAAATTGACATATTGTCTCAGCAAAAACAGCTGCTTTGATTTAAACAGCTCATATAAAAACCAACAACACAAACTGAGTAATAGCACTAAAATACAAAATAAAAGAAGCCACAAGTGACCCATCAGTAATAAAACAAGATTCCTTGTCTATTTTTAGCATGTGTTTTAATATCAATAGCAACACTTTTTGAAACAAGTAATATTCGTTTTTTCCTAAGTTATTTTCAAATACAAACTTTTAACAAACACTCTAAGACAAGCCTTTGGACTCTGTTGACATAATGAGTTTCAGGTGTTTAGAAAAAAGCTATTTGTTTTGAAAAAAACTATTCACTATTTGTTGGAATCTCTTCAGATTTGAGATGTAACTGAACTGGTTTGGAATTATATTTCAATCATTTTCCTTATAAACTTGATCCCTATTCTGTGACTAAGTAAAAAAAAAATTTTATTTTGAAATAAGTTTTGATATTTAATACACCTCATATTAGTATCTTATATAACTATAGTAGGTTATCAAAAATAATCCCGGTGTTCAGACATTATTAACTAAATTACAAACTTTTCTCAAAAATTCTCATCAATGTTCTTTCTCTGGTCTTGTATCTCTTTTTGCATTTACCTGTAAACATCATTAGCAATACATAAATATTATGCACCTTTTGCTATGATGTACTGAGGACACAAAAGCTTTGTGTGATACTCATTTTAAAAATGCATAACCTTAGTATGCTCACAAGCAAACATCAGTCCAACTCAAATTGAGGACGGTTTCAGTAATCTGTACTCTTCAAAAGCACCAGCGTCAAGGACCCTGAGCAGCTGTTAGGAGAGGGAGGATGTCAGGGAGAAATAATAGCATCCACTGCTCTTTGTTGTTGTTCTGCCATTGAAGCCAGAATAGAAAAGGGAATACGTAAGAGGGATGAGTGTAACTACAGCACGGGAGTGGGCATGAGATGGGGTTTCCCCTCTCATCTCCTGGATATAGAGATTGGAGATCACCTTTTGTGAAATGCAAACATGTGTTAGAGATTACAGAAGTCGTAAGCCTCCTAGAATTTACTTCCCCTCAGAGATGCTAAGATATCACATCACTTGAGTGCATGGGTAGGGTGGAAGGATCTCTGTCTAGACTCATTATTTTTCACAGGGTGTGGCCGCGTGGAAAGAAAAATGGAGCAACCTTGTTGACCACGAATTTTTGCGCTAGAAGTCTTAAAAGGGAAAACATGGCTTGGTACTAAGTTTCAGGATATGATATTTATTTTATACAAAAGATATTATTTACTCAGTGTCTGACAAGAATAAAAGTCAAAATCAGAGAGAATTCAGGAGAAAAAGGCAGACCAACAAGATCCATAGGGCTGGGTAGGTAAAGTCACAAATATCAAAGATGGCGGCCCGGCATGAGTACAATCTATTGGACATGTGTGTTCTCATATTTCCTGTGTTCTTTAGCTAGATCTGCAGTATCTAAGAACACACGTTGAATTGAATGCATTGAAATAAAGGGGCTTTTGGTGTGTCTTGAAGTTTTGGGTATTTTACACACAAATTTGAGTGTAGGAATATGTTTGTGTTTTGGATTTATAGATACCTCGTATCTTCAGTAAGAAAAATGAACAGAGAGCAAAGAAAAGGAAGAAAAAATAAAGAAAAAGAAAAGAGAGGGGAATAAGAAAATAAAAACAAAATAAAAATTGCATGAACTATTCCTGAATTGGAAATGACATTAGAATTATCCCCATGTAATTTTGTCAATGATAATAATTACTGACAATCAATTTGGACACTAAAATTCACCAATTCCCAGGTGATTTTATATATTTTTATTTAAGTCTCATGCAAAGTTATAACTACTCCCATGATTCAATTTGAAAACTTGAGGTCAAAAGAATTGATTTCCTTCCTATAAAATTTTTCCTTACTGTAAGTTTGGTAAATGGTAAGCCAAAATTAGTAACTAGATCTAAAGATTTCCAAGTTTAAGACTTTAAATCATTTGAAGCTATGCATATTCCAAGTCTTCCTAAGTGAAAACACACACCCTTTAATATTACAAAAGTTTTAGTTTTAGCAGTCCTAGTAAATCTGGGAAAGTTGTCTGTTTTCTTAGTAGCTATGACCATTGTAAAATGTATTTTAGCAGCCAGTTTTAAAGGAAATTGAACAGTTTTCATGGTAAATTTTCCAGTTTCCTCATCTGAAATGTTCATACAAGTCTCTGCTTTCCAAAACTTTCTGTTTTACAGATTCCATTCATGTAACCATTTAAAATTGGCTACTAATCAGCCCAAATTGACCAATTGCCAATACAATGGAAGCTCTGAACACTTTTTCCTGGAAACTGTTTTGCCCCCAAATTTATATAAACGTGCATAAATTCTTCTACTCCATCATTATGAAGTGTTATTTACAGTGAACTGTCTGAAAACTCCACATATTGTGAAAAATTGATGAGTTGGTGGACACAAGAGGAAAGAAAACAGAAATGAGAGTATGGACAATTGACTATTTCTAGATAAAACAAGCACTTATTTGCCTTAATCCAACAGTAGACTCGGGATCATTTTTGTAATTGTAAATATTAGGCCATAGAACAGTTTTAGGTTCACAGCAAAGTTGAGAAGAAAGTACAGGAAATCTACATAGCACTCTGTGTTCCCACAGTCTCAATCAGGCAGCCTTTTTCCCCAGTCAAAAGTACCAATTTCCATAGTTTGTGCTGTGGTTCATTGTAGGAGTTACATGTTCTGTGGGTTGCAAAGGTACAGCACCACGTACCCACCATTGTGATATTATTGAGAATAGATTTGTCTCTAAACCTCTCTGTGTTTCGCCGCTTCCTCCCTCCCTCTCCCTTAAGTCCCACAACCACTCGATTTTTGCTCTCTGTACTTTTCCCTTTTCCAACATGTCCTAAGGCTGGGACCATTCAATATGCAGTCTTTCAGACTGGCTGCTTTCTCTTGGTGGTATTTATGTCAGATCCAGTTTCTTCATGTCTATTCATTCCTGGGTAACTCATTTCTTGGTTAGCAATGAACTGAAAGATTTTTAATTGTCTGACTGTGTCATACTCTATCAACTCAATTACTGAGGGACATCTCAGTTGGGCACAGTCACAGTAGTGCTTTCTTATAATCTCAGCTTCTGGGGAGGCTGAGGCAGGAGAACTGAGTATTTAGGGCTAGTCTAGCAACACAGCAAGAACCGGCTTCCCTCCCCAACAGAAAATACAAGCTATCTTGGTTGCTATCAAGTTTTAGCAAAGCCTTAAGCATCTTTGTGTAGGTTGTTATGTGAATATAAGGGGTTTTTTTTTCAATTGGATAAACGTCAATAAGTGCCAATTGTTGGAATATATTGAAAGAATATTTAATTTTGCAAGAAACTGACGAATTGTTTTCCAAAGTGGTCGCACCATCCTGATCATCATGTTAAGTGAAATAAGTCAAACACAGAAACTTAAATAACACATGTTTTCTTTTGTATGAGAAACACAAAATATAAATAAAAGGGTAGGTTACAGGAAAGATTGCAGGAAACATGGAGGCAGGCCTGTGGGAGATGGAGAAGACTGACATAGGAAAAGGGAGGGAAACTGAGGACAGACATGATGAAGATACGATGTGTGATAAAAGAGGTGTGATCAAAAAAATAAATATTGAAATTTTAAAAATTTATTACAGAAAAATACATTGGCATTACTCCCACTGACACACCTCCCACCTACCCCCAGGCCCACAATGTCCCTTTCTTGCTGCATCATTCTGAAGCAGTCCTGGAAGTCCTCTTTGTTGGTTTTGCTGTCATGGCTTTCTCAATGTCTAAAATTGAGTCAAAACTTCAATCTTTTATGAAAATTTAGAGCAATTACTCAGAGAAAGAGCCCAAAGTCACAGTGTCAAATTCTGTGCATGCAAGGTGGATGAGGACTCAGTGTTGTATTTTTACAAGCCTGCCTTTCTGTGGGTTGGCACTTGATACCAGATTCACTGTATTTTTGGTCACATCTCTAAAGATGTTCACTTCAAAAATTGCTTCAGAAAGTGACAAGAATGATGGGACATGTGTGTTCCAAGGGAGGGAAGAATTTTGGACATATTAATGGTAATGTGTCTTGCTGTAATAAAATTTTAAATGGAAGCATTTGCCAACATGTTCTATCTTCTCTTGTACATACATATTGATTCTCCAAAACAAATGTTACAATTATGTATCTCAAATGTACACCCATAACATTTTGAAAGTGACTTTTGTACAAAAATAGTCAGTGTTCACTTTCCAGTTGTAAAAACCAAACTTTTTTTTTGCACCTGTCACTCACAACTAATAGATATTTACATATTTCAAAATAACTTCATAAGAAAACACTGTAGTTTAATAAATAATTTTTCAGAACTTAGTCGTGTAATCACCAAGCTGACCTATAGTAAATAAATATATTGGTTTCTTTCCTCAGACATTTCTCCTAATAAAATCCTCACTTACTTACTCCTCTTGGCATCTGTATCTCACAAGACTCAGACTAGCTCCTGAGTCAATAAAAAATTATAGTCTGGGGGTTGAAAGAAAGGATTATTTTTTCGTCCAGTAAGTGTTACTTACCATATTAAATTCTTGGTAATTGTAGAATCAAGTTGTTACTTTTCTTTGTTTAAGACTAACATTTGTTTAAACTGTTGAACATGACTACTAATGACCCTGAAAGATTTTGTTTACTAGTAAAATTGCTGTGTATGTCATTTATTTGAGGACATTTTTCCTAAAGAAACATAAACTCGCTACAGTTCTCTGTAACCAAGGCACATAGGGGAGTCATTTTCAGTTTTATAAAATTGACTCCACTGACCTTTCACTGCAGCTTCTTGGTGGCTCCAGAGCTGACCCTGATTGGCTCGGTCCCTCGGCATTAATGTCAGTTGTGCTCATCCAGCCCCACTATGGAACAAAACTACTGTTACATGTGTTACCAACAGCACACACCCCGCTGAGTCTAGGGCACTCGTCACAACTCAGTTTGCAGGTGCTGTTAGAATTCTTGTTTCCACTAGGTGTGCCAATTTTGTCTGGCATTGCCAACAATTTATGAAAGCCGAGAGGTCAAGAAATAAGCAAATTTAAATACCCACAAACCTAGCGGCCCAGGTCTAAACTACAGAGTCTGCTTACTCTCCTCTATGCAGTGAGTAGGAACTGAAATGACTTTGCTCCAAATGATTATCACTGCAATCGTAATTGAAAGGTTTGGTTTTTTTTTTTTAGAGCCTTAGGGGTCTCATCATTTCTGTTTCTATAAAAACAGGATAGAGAGAATTGGATCAAGGGAAAAACATGAGAGTCTTGGCTTTGCTGTCCTGGTTACTAATTTTTACAATGAGGCTTCCAACAGATAGGTGAACAGGCATACATGCACCCAATGCACAGGAGGAATGAAGCGATAAATTCAGATATGGCAATTAAATGTCACATAGATCTCCCTTCAAATAAAGGTAATGAATAAATAAGTAAATAAATGGTAAAAGTTCCTAACCTAAGGAGTGGGGTTCGGGGGGATCCTATGTTGCTGCTGCTGAGAAGTTTGATAAGAATAAATCTCCTATCCATGACATCATGAAGAAGGAAAAAGAGATTCGGGCTTTACTCACTACCACACCTCATACCCTCTAGAGGTCAAGGGGACTACTGTACTTTTATTTTTACATTGGAGCAAATGAAGGAGTTTTGGAGCCTGGATGGCAGGCAGCATCTCCTGCCCAGGAATGGAAGCAGCCTCCCAGACTCTCTCCTGGAACCCTGAGGGCACCTGAGCTCCACCCAGGCAGAGTAAAGCTCTCCGCAGGGAACCAGCAGTGCCCGCTGCAGACATGTCCAAAAGTGAGTGACTCCTGCCTCATTTGCGTGACTACTCCATTCCCAACTTTTTCATTAGGAAAGAAAATGGCATGTATCCACACCTCAACCAAGAATCAGTTTAGGTAAGAACAGGTTAACATTTTTTTCTTTGTTCATCTCTCTCTCTCTCTCTCTCTCTCTCTCTCTGTGTGTGTGTGTGTGTGTGTGTGTGTGTGTGGTCCTGGTAACTGAACACAGGACCTTCACTCTGAGCTACATCCATACCCATTTTTTTTTTTAGCTTTGATTTTATGGCCATGCCTAGGTAAGTCACTACAATGTCCGGATTTGTGATCCTCTTGGCTCAGCCACCCAAAGCGTTGGGATTGTAGGCCGCAGAGCTTGGCAAAGAGTCTCTACCATTGCCTGAATGACGAAGGCCACTAGAGAATTGAGAAGAAGAGAGGGGATGTGGTAACACTTTAATTACATCTAATTTATATCTGTCTTTCTCAAATGTCATTCCTTTCAGCCCATCCCTCCCCATATTCACTCTCCCCCCAACACACCCCCTCAAGAGATCTTCTGCAGTCACTGGCTCCCACCCCAAATCCACTCCAGAGCTTTAGAGTTTAGGATCCCTGCCAGTGGATTAGGAGAGTGGCCACCGCCGGCAGGGTGCATCCCAGTATAAAGTGCTTTGCTGCTCTCTCTCCCCTCCTCCCCCCTGCACACCGGGCCCATTTGGAAAGATTGCTGCACTTCCTTCCCGTTCTGGTAATGGTTGGATCTGAAAGGGAAGCAGGTCCTGAAATGCCTTAGTGCACAGCAATTTGAAAAGATTTGAAAGCTTTTCCCTTCAAGCCATGAAAACCGGCCTGAAAAGCGTCTGATTGCTTGACTCTGGTGTGTCCCACACAGATCTGAGCAGGCCTGAGACCATTGCCACACATACACTGAAAAGCACCTGTCTAGTCATTAAGTTGTCCCTAGTGCTTCAAATGACTTTATGGCGTTTATCAAAGCTGAAATTACTTTCACTTGAGAAAGCTCAGGCCTATGATTTCTTTTACAACGAGAATGGGGCCCATCAGTGAAAAGTCACCTGAACGCATTGGTTTGCATTGGAAATCTATGTTACTGTATATAAATAAAATGTAAGGAACTCCAAAGTATATAGGTCTGTTGTGTGTGGCAGGTAGAGGGAGAGAAAGTAGGGCCTCGGTTGCCACACTGTGAGGAGATCGCTGCTGTTGCCATCCGGGTTTATGACCATGACTGCCATTTCTTCGTGTCTCGGGTCGATTACACATTTGCTCAACACCAGCCCCGCTGGCTCTGCCTGCCATCCATGGAGAAGGCTCGTCCAACTGTTACAGACTGCAAGGGTGATATTTAGTAAGTGGAGTCAAAGCCAGTGATTAGCAGAGTTCACCTTAGCAGGTCTTGTTAAATATCTAGGATCCCTCAAAAATCTTGCTGCTGTCTAATCAAAGTGTTGATTTTTATTATTAAATTCTACTTAAAAGAAGGCATTTCCCTGACCATTTTGGATTTATAAGAAATGAAATTATAATGTATTTTTGTTTCTTCACGAAAGGCCTACTTTCTTCGGACTCATTACCATATTAGATATTCCATCTGACAGTGATTACAGAACCCATCACAGTGCTTCAGCTAGAATGAATTTGTGCTAACTCCTCCAGGAGCTGTCCTATTGGAACCTGCCACAGCACGGCTGTTACACTTGGGCTTCAGTTATCACGACTTTGCGCTAACTCATCCAGGAGCTGTCCAGGTAGTGACGTGAGTTTCAGCTAGGTGTGGTGGTTGCAGCGATGAACAAAGCAGCCCTGGAGTCGACTCAGAACTCAATGAGCTCACACATACCTGGTAAGCTGATGTATGAAGGACATTATTTTTTTTATTATTCTTCCTTACTTCTTAATTAGGCTCTTAAAAAAATACTTATGCTTTTGAAATGTATTTGTTTTGGGCAGATTTTTTTAAAATATAGTGGGAAAAAATAACTGAGAAAAACAATATGTCCCTAGTATCTAGACTATTCCCTTCTTTCGTGTCTTCATTTTCTGATCCTTGGGCTCCAGCTCACAAAGCCCCTTCTAAATCAACTGCTTATTTATGTCTGACCCCTCACTAGGTACACAGCTCTGTTCTAGACCACAGAGACAGAGAAAGGAACTTTCATGTGATGTGATTCCCATTTCTCCCTGGCTTTCTTCCTCCCTACTCACTCAACAAGTACAGGGGGCACCAGCCCCGGGAGAGCCCAAAACATGCCAGGTGGATGGGTGGGTAGATGCATGCAGAGAGGGGCAGATGGATAGATGGATGGATGGGCAGGTGAAAGGAAAGATAGATAAATGACAGATAGCTCATAGATAGGTGGATAGATAAATAGATAGCCACCTGGATGAATATATGAACAGATATCTAGCTGAAGTAAAGGAGATCACCCACTGTGCTAACACTTTCTTCAGGTCACCACCAGGACTTAGTTTGTACAGCCGCCCTATAAGTCTCAATGTACTGATATTTTGGAGGGTTTATATCAGGGCCAATGTATTCACACATGGATGCAGAACATAGGGAGGAAAAATGCCGTTTTTCCCTGAAAAAAAATCCTCTTTTTAGAACCAGAAAGTATGTTACAAACCATCCAGTTCAAACTGTGCTTCGCAGATGAGCAAAATTGCCATGAGAAGTGAAATGCTGGCCACCACTTTTTTCTTTCTTTCTTGCTTGCTTGCTTGCTTGCTTGCTTGCTTGCTTGCTTTCTGAACTTACTATGTAGCATAGGCTGGTCTGGAACTCATGGCAGTCTTCTGCCTCAGCCTCCTAATTGTGGTGCCTCCATGTCCGGATAGTATTCTTTATTTTTAGCCTGCGTCTGTTAGTGCTGAGCACAGTCTACACGGGAGGCAAAATCATAAAGGTCTGTGACATTTCAGGATAAGCCATAATGGACAGGTGGCTCCCTAGGCCTCCAGGAGGCCAGCCAGAGGTCTGTGCAGAATGATCGGGCACCTTGAGTTTCCATTTGCTTTTGAGGCTATAGAACATTCCCCAGAGTGTTCACTTTCCTCATGTTGCCGAGGCTGTGGCCATGACCCATGCAACTACCCAGTGCGTGAGTCCCCACCAAAGAAAAACTTAAAAAAAAAAAACATGTTGACACAACACCATATCTGGGATCCTCCAAAGTATTATTGAATTGTACTTTTTTCATTGGTCATGCACCACTTATGAATGAAGGATTTTATATCATCTCAGAAGTAAATAGGACACTCTAACTGCTCCTTAGGGCTCCAAAACACAATCTCAAAAATCCAAATTGTGTGAATGAGTTATATCATAAAATCACATATTATTCCATGAGTAGATCTTTAATTACTGTGTCTATCTGTAAGAATACAGAAAAAGCATAAATGCAGTTCTGCTTTGGCTTGCTCTGAGCCTGACTTCCCAGCTTGTAAAGTCCCACATTATGTGATGCTCTATAACACAATTCCTTTCCCCTACATGTCTCTTAAGGTGCTTTGGTTGTCCATAAAGGAGCATCCAAATCACACTGGCTTCTTGCTTCTGTCATCATCTGAGGTTTTGGTCCTTGAAACTTAAAAGTAGAAGGTAGAAGCAAGCGTCAATTGTAATTTCTTTATTCATCAGTTTTAGGGTAGTTCTTTCAGCATTGCCATTACCATGTCAGCTACAGCCTCGGAATGATGTTCCCATCAAAGACAACAGCCAAAGCCACCAAAGGCAAAGTTGAAGGTTACCCACTTCATCATTCAGAGCAAGAGATACTACATCTCCCCCTACTCTTTCCCCTAAAAAAGTCATGAGACTCGATCTCATTGGACCAGATTCCCATGCATGCCCTTCACTAAACCATCATTATGGCCAGGAGGATGGATTATTTTGATTGGTTGTGACCAACGTTAGACAACAATTGAGGTGTGATACCTGTATGGTGCACCGATAGACAGCTGCTGGGATACCTATATGTAAATTATTAAATTAAATATTCAAGAGCCCATTTGGCTGAGTCTGTCAATCACAGGTATCCAACTCGTAAGCACATCCTTCACTGCACTACACCCAGATACAGGACGTGACCTAACACTGATAACAAAGAGATATATTTCTCTATTCTCTTTCTGTCTTCAGCCTATGAAATTATCTACTCATACCACTGGGCTAAGTTCTGTGAAGCTTTGATTCTGAGTGTTGCCCAGTTCACAAAGCATTCCTTCTTCAGATAAGCTCTGCTGCATTTGATTTATCTAAAAAAAAAATTTCTGCTAATAAAAATTGTCCTAGTGACTGGCAAATAGAAAAAGATGATGGCTTCAGAATCTAGGCTACTTGCTAAAGCAAACTACAATGACTGAGTTCCAGTGTCACAGTTTTGTGAGGCCAGACTCAAGACATTTCTCAGTGGCAGAAGAAAGGTAGATTGTTGTTTTAGTTGAGATAGATTTAGAGTTAGAAGGTTGGATTTTATTGCACAAATGCAAAAAATAGATAATTGATAATTGTTTTTTTCTTTGTTTCTGTTTTTTTTTTTTTTTTCTTTTGAGACAAAGTCTCGCGGTGCAACCCAGGCTAGTTCTAAAATCACTATGTAGCCAAGGCTGGCCTTAGACTCACAGCAATCTTTCTGCCTCAGCCTCCTCAGTGCTGGGATTACAGGTGTGCTCCATCATGCCTGGCTTATGTGGTGTTGGTGAATCAAATGCAAGGTCTTGTGGTTGCAAGGTGAGTGCTTTAACCATGGTGCCCTTCCTCCAGCCATAATAATTGTTTTCTGAAAAATGAGACTCAGTCAGAAATCAAAATTGCTGGTGGGAATTACCAAAAAATCCACATTATGGGTATTTAATTTTTCTTACTACCTTCTTTCTATATGTGCACAGCTCAAATATGGAAGTAATAGGACTGTCCTGGTTTATTCACAGCATTCGGGAAGAAAAATTAGACCAAGGGAAAAAATTCACATGCTGTTTTAACATACTGACTTCATTCATCACCCTCCCCCCCCCCCTTTTCTTTATCACTGATATATTACAGTTTAGGATCCTAGTTACAGCTTTCTTTAAAATTGGAGATTAGTTTTGTTTGTTTTAGGTGCAACTTCTTTACAATGTAAAGGTTGAATCTAACTAAAACTTGACATTTCTTTTCTTTCCTATGGGCTGGTGAAGTTTTCACATATTCTTTCTTCCTGAATCTTATCATATTGATACACCACAGTAAAGAGTACTGCATGAAGTTAATGCAGCAGTAGAGGTAGCAAGAGGAGTCCTGCCTTTGGAAAAGAGGAAAGCCGTAACTCCATCGCTAACTAACCGTGACCTTTGGTCAAGTCATTCAGACTCTTAGGACATTGCCGGTTGCCTCTTCTGAAGTTAGGAATATGAACTTCTCAACAGCAAGAAGTGGATAAGTTGATCTCTTGTTTTCCCCCAAGGCCAAAAATATCTATGATTCTTAGAGAAAAGTCAACAAGTGACACTTTAAAACGACATGGTAATAATCCTATGATATTTCAAAATGTTAGTATTAACATAAATGGGCTATTGGTGTATTCATAGAGGTAAACAAATTATTGCTGCAATGCGAGTTAGGGAAAGGGCACCTTTCATTTCAAAATAGTGTACCCTGTGTCTCAATCAATCATTTCTCTTCATTTTTTTAGATCAGATTTATTTATTTATTTATTTTTAGTGATACGTGAGCATAGAAATTTAAAACTGTAGCTGTCACGAGCTCCAGAAATTATGTGAATCTGATCACTCTTCTCCACTCCACAGATGGGTTGGCTGTGCAAGGGGAAGGTATGAAAGGTCATGGCTATAAAGCTTTATGACGAATTCATTTGCATTGACTTTATTTCTTCATTGTCCTACACTTGTGCTCAGTGTTAGAATTTGTTGCGGTCAATGGTGAACTTTTGCAAAAATGTACTTCTTTCCTTTTACGGCTTACATTCGTCAGGGGAGAACCGCAGAGTTAAGAGGTGATTATGAATACACTATTAAAGGATATGACCATTGTTAATGTAGAAGGGATGTTAACAACAAAGTAATAAACAAAGCCGGGCTGTGAGAAGTTAGGAAGAAGGCGCCGAGGAGAGGCATGGCATGCATAAAATTTTGTTTAAAATAAATTGCTAGTCTATAGGGAGTCTGAGATAAAGAATGAGACGTGGGATTTGTGAAACAAGATTTTAAGGGACGTTATAGGACTTCGGTTGTCAACTTTGTCTGTTTAGAAGCTGTACATACTATTTTGAATACTTCAAAAAAGTCATCCTGCATTATTTACAATTCTTATATATAATTCTGGCAGTCATTAGCCTACACTGAAAAAACTTGAGCTAAACAACTTCTGGGGAAGTTCACAGATCATGCAAATTCCCGTCTCTATTGCCTTTGGGTCTGTGATAAGGCAGAGCAAAATAACTTGGGGTCACTTGGTAGAGCAAAGTCGTGCACCTCAGGGTTGCAGTGAAGAAAAGAAGAAAGAAAGCGCTGCAGTCCCAGCTCCTCTGCTGAAGGTGCTCCCTCAATGCCTCCCTGTATCCTTTGTGCTTTACTCCTGCAGAATAGCACCCGAGGCAGGGACCATCCATTCACCCTTGGGTCTTTGTGGTATTTGTATTTAAACCACAACGAAGACGCAAGTACTCTGATAACCAGGCAGTTAAGCTTTAACCTGAAAACCACGGGGACATATACGCAGTCACAACCACTTTGTTCCAGGTCCCCCGGGATAGCAAAATTCACCTATTCTCCTGTCCTTTATATGAAATGGTGTAGCATTTGAATATAAATTGTGTGTCTCCTCTTGAGTATTTCAAGTAATCCCTTGTGCAATTTCAATGCCTAACACAGTGTAAATGCTAGGTAAATGGCTGTTAGGTGTAAGGTTCTGTTGCTTGGGAAATACTGAGAGAAGGTCTGCACTTGTTCAATTCGGATTCGATATATTTTTTTTTTACCTTGACTGGTTGAATCCACGGACTCAGCACCCCTGGACACAGCAGGCTCAGGGTACGACCGGACTGCCTCTGTCCCAGGAGGAAACATTGTTCTTTCCTTTCATTTCTATGACACCTCCACTTCTTTCTTCAGTTCTCCTACTCTCAGAGGCCTCAGGTCACCTTCCAGCCCCGGAACTGCTTTCTCCTCTGGTGAGAGGAATCTCCATGCTTTCTCTCTTAAAGTAGGTACCTCTCCTATTGATGAAGAACCCACATAATTGGACTCCAGGTGGAGATTAAAGTAAATCCACTCCTGCTGGAGCTGTGCTTTGAATGACAATTCTTATTCAATATCTCCATAAATGGATTCTTTCTGTGACATCAAAAGAAAGGTGATATTTGTAACCTGTGCAAGGAGGGTCCTTGTTAAATATGCCTACCTCTCACTGCCCTCTCCTAAAACTAGTTTAATGCATTCCCCCAGGTTATAGGCAGAGAATACGACCTTTGCTTTGATAGGGATGTGAAGGAGAGAACGATGTGCCTTCTGTAAAACCAGAGGGCAAAGTGAATAGCGGTAGACTTAAAATAAATGCTCAGTTGTATGACAGTCAAGGTGTTTTTGTGCTCTTTGGTTATGTTTTAATCTTTCATCTATCTATTTTGAGAAGAAGACTGCAGTGTTATTTTACCCGAGCACAATATGTTTTATTTTTAACTTTTGTCCTTCTTCACACATTCTGGTGCCAGGAATGTGAAATTTGACCTTGAATTCTGTTTCGTTCTTTAAGGAGAAGCAGTTACGCTCTTGGGCATGTTCTGGGAGAGGAAATGCAGCTGATTCTGGCTTGACAACGGCATAGGGAGGTGATGGCGGATCTAACCACACCTGACCCAAAACCTGTGCCTTTGGGACCGTCCCTCCCTCCCTTCTGCTGTCCATGTGAGCTTCCTTTTCCTCTGCTCATGCCTGCTTCAGCTGTCACTCACTCCTTTGAGTTTCCCGGTCCTGTGTCCTGTATGTTCTCCTTTACATCTAAGCCTCATCCGGGACCAGGGTTATATCTTACCCTTGAGTCTCCACAAACAATCCAACCTTAGCACGTGCAGACTGAGAACCGCCTTTCATCCCCCACCCCCACCCACAGCATATCCTCTGGCCTGGTTCTCATGCACCGTTATGTTTCATCAAGTCTAAGATGCTCAACTTCTCACTTAAAAATTCAGGGTCTATCTTTCAATAGATGACTATATATATATATATATATATATATATATATATATATATATATATATATATTGCTGCCCAGAAGAATTTTTTTATGTTTTCCTCAGTACTAGGAATTGTACCCTAAGCCTTCTCACTGAGCTATACCCCTAGTCCTCTTTTCATTTGCTTACTTTGAAACATGGCCTCCTTAACGTGGTTAAATTGGCCAGGCTTGGCTCAATTTGTAACCTGCCTGCCTCAGCCACCCAGAGTCCTGAGACTATAGATGTGCCCCACCATGCCCAGCATTAGCAGAAATTGTGGTGTAATTGTCCAGTGATTTTATGAACTTGATCCCAAATTTTTCTATTGTTGAGGAGTCCTAACTGACACAGTGTCTTTGCATGTAAAGTAGACATATTTCTCCAAAGCTGACTGTAAACATCAATATAGTGTTTGTGGCTTTTCTGTTCACCTACTTGAAAATATAAAGTCACACTAGATAAGATGTCAGAATCACTCCGGGTATTTGTAAGGTTAAACTGTTTTAAAATTAAATGTTGACATCCCAGAAAAAAGTCAGAAGATAAAAAATACCCAAACTATTAATAAGATCTGCAGATGAAGAGGTAAAAGTAACACATCCGAAACTTTCGGGATTTGCCTTCAGTTTTTTCACCTGCGACCCACCACATTTACACTTCCGAGTTTAGTAATTATTTGACATCCTTGCTTTTTGCTGTCTGTTAGCTCTGGCATTTGGCTTTCCTTAGATTATCTCGACCTCAATCAATCAATCCACCAATCAGTAAATGTCTTCAGAAAAGTCTCAGCAGCTAAGCAGGGCATTATAACTGAGACCCAAGACAGTCCAAAAAATCTCTCCTCCTACTTGCAAGCTGTGTTGTAGGTTGTTCAAGAGAGAGTTCAGCTACACACACAGCTAGTATCTCAGCCCACACTTGGCAGATGCTCAACAAATATAAGTTGCATAATGAAAACTTCACAGACAGATACTGACAGCATCAGATAAATGTTACCCATAAAATCATCCCATGATTGTGGCTTACCAACAGAGCTGATCTTAAGAATGACAGGCGTAGGTGTGAAGGAGAGACATATAGATTGATCTTACCTAAGGCTTCTTGGGCTCAAGGCCCATTGCTGTGGATGGTTCCTAGAGTCTCTGTGCTCTGGGATAGGAACCCCTTCCTGCAGGCAGGTGCAATTCTAAGCTATTGGCTTGTCAAAGAAAGCACAAATCGCTCTTCAGCTTCTTTCCCGTAGATTTGTTCTGAATGTCCCATTTAGGAAACGTCCTCGGCAATCAAACACACATGGTCACTTGGAAAGAGAAGACACTTGTGCCCGCAAAGACATTCAACAGTTTTCTGTGGCCAGAATTGGATTCCCCAAGTCCCATGTTCCTTCCCACAGTGGCCATATCTCTGATTTACATACTGATTTTTATGTTCTCCTGATTAGAGCTATTTCACCCATGACTCAATGACAAGCTTTAAATGCTATTTCCATTTGGAAATCGCCCTTTGCCCTCTTTTTTTGCTCTCCCAATTTCAAAGCCATCCCAGTCGCTCCGCTAAGAACATAAAACCACAGTAAAATACTTGCTAAGATGTGCGCTAGGACCTCACCAAATGCTTCGATACTCATCAATATCCGGTTCAGTCTTAGCAACCACCCATGAGATAGGTAAGACTATTTTTCAAATGAGAAAAGGGTGAATTTGAGAGCTTCAGTCTCTGATCCAGGCAGTTGCTAGAGGTGACTAGGTGTACTAGTCACTTTCCCAGTATTGAATAACAACACCTGATACCCGTAACTCAAATAAGTTGATTTTGCCTATGGTTTTCAGGGGTTTCAGTTCAGAGTTACCTGGCCCCAGGCAAGAACATCATGGTGGGAAAGAAATGTCAGAAGAAACTTGCTCACCTTATGCAGCCAGGAGGCAGAGGGAGCAGGAAAAGTCCAAGAGGAAGGGATCAGGGACAGGCTATCGTCTCCAAGGTCACATCACCATGACCCACTCAGATACATTCAGAAGGGTGCTATGCTAATCTTCTAGGTATCTCTCAAGCCTGTCACATATAGATAATTTAATTTGAACATTATAACTGTAGTACAGCTATACAATAGAATATTACTCCGCAAAACTATAGAACTATTAATTTATGCAGCAGCATAGATAAAAATTGAAAGACATTATTGAAAGAAGCCAATCTCAAAAGACAAAATACTGCTTGATTGCACCTATGTGATATTCTCTAAGAGTCTCATTCTAAGTACAGATCTCCTTATCAGAGTTTAGGAATTTGTAAAACAGCTGATTAAAAAGGAAGACTTGAGAATTTTGTGGGGTGATGAAATTGGTTTCTGATGATAATTTCATGAATCTTCACATATATCAAAAATTATAAAATTGTACATCCAAAGGAAAATATCAACTTAAAGCTAATTAAAAGCTATCAAATAAGTAGAATATATATTTAACACACTCTAAAATGAGGACAATAAATACAACTTCAGGATTTCAGAGAGAGAAGCTAACCATTCAATCTTATAATTCTCAATAGAGCAATATATGGAGAGATGTGTTACTCAAGACTGGGTGATTTCAAGAACTTCTTAAAAGCGGCATCAAATGACGAGCTTCCAAAGTACCCACCTGCTGCTCACATGACCTTGTACAATTTTGTACAGTCAGGGAATCATTTAGACTTGAATAAAATTTGGCTTCTGGCCTACGATGGTTGAGGTACAGGGTGCCTTACTATCTCATTTTCTCTCCCTTGCTCTCTCTCTCTCTCTCTCTCTCTCTCTCTCTCTCTCTCTCTCTCTCCTTATCTCTCTCCCCCTCTCTTCTCTACTCCTCAACTTTTCTTCCTCTCTCTTACTCTCTATCTCCCCCCCTCTCTCTTCCTAATATGATATTATTGGTAATCTCCAGTATATGGCAAGCTTTATAACCTGGATAGCATTTAAGGGACCTAGGATTCTGCCCCGGTGGTGAGAAAACAGTAACAAAAAAAATCATTTGAAAATATTTTCTTCTCATCTATAACTTGTTTTCTTTGTAATTTTTCTAGCAGTTCTTTCACAAACAATTTTTTTTTATTTTAGTAAAGTTCAATTTACCATTTTTTTTGGTGGATCGTGCTTTCAATGCCTGACTCCAAGTCACAAAGAATTTTTTTCAGTGTTTTTAGTCAGAAGTTTTATAGTGCTTCACTCTACATGTAAATCTTTTCTCCTTCTTTTCAATAAGACATGAAGTTAAGGTAATTAGTTTCCATATGGATGCCTAATTATCCCAATAGAATTTGTTGAAGTGTTTTTGAATTTTTGTCATAAAAATAATATTTTTGAATGATCATTTCTGGACACATTTTTGTCCCATTGCTATTTTCACTGCTATGGGTTTACAGCAAGTGCTACAGGTACCAAGTGTTTTATTCCTCAGAAATATGTATATATGACCTGATACATCTATTTACATAATATAACAGACATATTATTCTAGATATATGTCTAAATATTCTTTTACTTTTTCTTAGGAATGTTAGAATTAACATATCTATATCTATAAAGAATATTTGTGTTTAATTTTACCTTTATCTTGTTTCTTAAGGTGAAAGCTTAGAATGTTGACTTAAGGCCTTTCATTTTTACCAATAAAGCTGTTTTGCTCTGAATTTCCTGCTTAGGACTGCTTTAGCTAAATTCCACACATTCATTACTTTTTTATTTCCATTTTCATTCCACTTAGAATATTTTACAATCTCCCCTGTGATTTCTTGTTTTATCCATGGATTATTCTGAATTACATTATTTAATTTCAAATGCTTTGATATTTTTCCTGTGACTATCTTATTATTGTATATTTTAAGGACCGTACTGAGCATGGATTTCTCAAGACTGTGAATGTTGTAGTCCAAGGGTAAAAATAATCCTTACACTTCATAAGGAGATAAAAGGGAGAGATTTTTTCCCTCTTTTGAAATGTGTTTTCTCTCACCAAAAAATCACAGTTCACACAATCTCAAATTTTATCTGTTTCTTACTTCATGTCCTAAGGTTTAGGTGTGTGAATGTCCCATATGTGCATGTCTTAGTTACTTTTTCATTGCTGTGACTCAATACCCGACACCCACAAATTTAAGAAAGGTTTATATTAGCTCACAGTTTCAGATGGTCACAATCCATTCAGGAGCAGCCAGCAGCAATCAGAGTACAGGACAGAGGCAGAGGTGAAGGCAGCTTCTCAGGACACCACAAACAGGAAGGCAAGCTGAGACCAGCTGAGACTAGTCCCCGTCCTCCTCCAAGAAGGCAGGTGCGGCTTATGTATCCTTTCAGGTCTCCGCCCACTAACCCGCCCCTCCCACATCCAGGTGTGGCCACTACACACCGTTAATCCTAATCACACGCCTTTAGTCTTAACTGTAATCCACCCCTCCAGACTAGACCCCAATCCACCAACATCACATGGTTCCATAGACAATCCACAACACCAAAATACATGAGACTTTTGGGGGACACTACAGATCCTAACCACAACAGTACACTTTTTAAAAAGCTTGAGGTCCACCATATCGGGGGTAGGGTCTATAAATTCCGTCAAGATCCAACAGGGCGATAGGGCTGCTTGGTTCTTCTAGTATATTCTTGATGATTATCTGCTTGCTGCTTTTGCCTATTACCACCCCACTGTCATTTGTGTGCTTCTATTTTTCCTTCTATGTTCTGTCAGATTTGCCTCACACATTTGGAAAGCCTCTTAGGTACATATACATAATTAGGATTTTCCTGTCTCCTTGGACTCTTGTCTTTAATTGCTGTTTTGCATAAGAGAAGACAAAGTAAGAAAAAATGTAACCTTATATATTTCACTAGTTTCTATGTTGGGCTGTACATGTTATTGTTAAGTAATTTCTGATGACATTTTTATTCATCAGAATAAATATATAAACATCAGACTTAAATATCAATTTGGAGTTCTTTTCAAAATTAAAAATGCCCCCAAATTAATTGTGTGCTAGCAGAAAAATCTCAGAACACTCTGTTAAAACCCTGTCATATTGAAATATAGTCAACAGATTTTCCTAAAAGTGCTCATTTATTACATCCAAGCATTAACTTATATATTTCATAATGTCAAAACACATGAATACCAAAGAAAACATAAAGTGCGTTTCCCTTGGAACAAAAACAAATAATAAATTCAAAGTGCATCCTAGAACTCCTCTTTCAGAGTGTGTATCACCTCCCCACAGGTGGGGCTTTGCAAAAACAGTTATGACTTATTCCCAAGGGGCCAATCACCTGCCAATGAGGCTAGTGATGTTGGTACCAGCCCATCCAACAAGGACTTCGGTCTCCACTCTCCCTCCGACTAAAATGGGAAAAACAAATAATAGGAGGCTGTGCGTGTGTTGTATATGTGTGTGTGTGTGTGTGTGTGTGTGTGTGTGTGTGTGTGTGTGTACACGTGCACGTACACCAGCAATACCTGCGTATACTGGTTTGTGCGTGCATGGCATTCACCATACCATGGAGTGACACATCCCATATCAAAGATTCAAAACTTACAATTTCATTTTAAATAGTCAGTTTTATATTATTTGAGTTAAACAAAATGTGAGGAAGCTTACATAGAAGGAAAATAAGATTAGTATCAAGGCTCAGTGGTTTGAGGAGTCAGCATTCCTGTTTTCCATGCTTGTTGGATCAGAGATTTAACTGCAATTTCAAGTTTAAGCCACTGTGGCAATAGGTACAGAGTGGAAGTTTAGTATATTGAATAAAACAAGCAAGGAAGAACTGTCACTGCTCAAATTCAGATCATGTTATACATCACAAAAATTCTCATACAGATTCCCTTAAAATCATTAATATAACCTAATAAAATTAACCCTGCAAAAATGTGCTAACTTCAAGTAGACATGTTTAGATTAATCAATGGATTGGCATTAGTAAGCACATACATGCTTAAAGCCAGCTTTCGGATTTATATGTCATATTAGTATTCCCATTTCAGCTGCAGGCTCACATAGACAAGCCTAGCACAAGTCTCAACAAAGGGAGACCCTGTGGTGCCAATAGTGTCACGCCGCAGTCTATGAACAGAAGTAGAAACGGCATCTAAATCATTCCACTTTAATTTCAGAGCTCAAGTCATCATAATTCAAGAAGGAAATTTTTCAATCCAGAAGTGATTGTCTGTAGAAAATGTTGCATACTGGGAATGCCCAGCCCTGGTCTTTCACAGCCTCGAGGGGCTAGGAAGGTTGGCACCTTGTTCTCCGCGAGATGTTTGGGAGAGTTGGCCGAACATCTCACGTCCTACGCTGGAGCTTGCCCAGCGAAAGGACAACAGTGCGCCAGAGCTCTGTCGGGGAAACACACCACCACAGCACGCCAAAGGGCAGGCTGCAATGGAGGCAGCAGTGGTTTGTCAAGGGAAGAAAATGCCCTGGTGCCACCTCACAAGCAGAAAGAGAATCAGACTTTGAGAAGTCTTCAAATTAAAAGTTTAAGTCAGGACCAAAAAAGGAAACTTGTTTTGATTCATGAGGGTTTTTTTTTTTTCATTGTGTAGTAGACAGCATTGTAGTTATTGCATTGATTGCATTCATTTTTTTTTTCAATGTTAACATTTTTCTTCTTTTTCCTCTCCCAGGTCTCAATTTATATGGAAAACTAAAAAACTGAGTGTCTACTCAGACAGCCCAAGGCTCACTAGCATCACTAACCAGATTTTGGGTTTAATGGGCCCCAAAGTCAAAAGTAACCTGTGTTGTTTTGCTTATAAAATCAATACCCAAACTTGTCAGTATAGCAATAGTTTTTTATTGAGCCACTACATTTGATTAAAGATCTATGAACCTTTGGAAAATTAGTCGTAATTTCAACATAACACTGAGGATTAGAGAGAACATGGTATAATACCTGATTTCAGTACTTGGAACCTCCTTTGTCTCCTGGGCTTTGAGTTTCAGGGGTTTTGTTTTGTGGTTTTTTCTTGGTTTCCTTGCTTTGAGACAGGGTCTTACAGAGTCCAGGTTAGTCTCGGCTAGTCATGACCTCATTGTAGCCAAGGTTGACCTCAAACTCATGGTAATCCTTCTGCCTCAGCCTCTTGAATTCTGGGATCACAAACATACACTACCATGGTCCGTTACTAATATTTATGTGCTGCTGAGGAACTGGACTCAGATATTTGCTCCCCCCTTGCTTCTCTCAGATCTGGCTCTTTGAGGCTCACTTATGGAAAAAATCTAATCCCTCTCTCTGTCTCCATTCCCTTACTTTGCATTTTAAGTATCCTTTTTCATTGATACTGAGTTTTATAATTGTTTGTTATTTGCCTCCTTTCTAGGATACGAATTCTACAAAGGCTGGAACTTCAGTTTTATTCTCAGCACTAAATTACACAATTCCTGATGTAGTCACTAATTATTTGCTGAATGAAAATTGCCTCACAAAAATCACCACTAGTAACAACTACTTGGGCCTCCACATTCTATTTTCTATGCTTGTACAACTTATTTCCAGAAAAAAAAATTGTTTTCAGTGATATTGCTGTCATAATTTCAGTGTGTGTGTGTGTGTGTGTGTGTGTGTGTGTGTGTGTGTCTGTGTGTGTGTGTCTGTGTGTGTGTGTATGTCCACAGTATGTGCATTTGTGTGTGTCTGTGTGTCTGTGTGTCTGAGTGTACTAGTTATCTTCAAGTTCTTTCATTTTTATCTGGAATAGAACTACAATCCATTTCATCAGTATGTTAAAAACATTTGTTGCACTTACCTGGAGTCTGGAAATTGCCTAGTTCTAAGTCATCATCTATAAAGATCAAGTATTAGTACTTGTACTAGTTTGAGTTCTATAAAGGGCAAAATTGACAGAAATTATAAGGGAAAAAAGGATCTGTTTGGAAGGTTCACAAGTCTGAGGACAGAGAGAGTCCATGATGACGGCCGGCACGTGCGAGAGCTGGAGTATCCGGTGGCTACTCAGCCGCTGGTAGAATGGCGTCCAGGCCTGCAGGGCAGCTGGTGAGTCTGTTGTGGATCTCGGTTGCTCAAACAGCAACAGCAAAGACTTCAGAGACTGAAGATCGGCGATGTGTAGATTGGTGCAGGTCAGAGACTGGAGTGAGCTCCGTCTTGAAGATCTGTGGTGTGTAGAAGGCAAGTCGGCATCCGTAGACAATTGAGAAGGTGAGAGCTTTCCCAGAGGAAGAAAGCTGTAACCATCTTTCTTCTTTCTTCCTTTTGTATAGGTTGAGCTCCCAGTTGGGCCTCCCCATCCAGATGGGTGTTCTTCCCTCACTCACTTGCCCACAAATCACTCACACACACCTATAAACTCCAGTGCAGGTGTGGTTCCTAATTGCTTCAAGTTGAGATAATCTCTTCAACAGTCACAGTACTTGAACAACACTTTATGAGCAGGAACTTTCTCATCTCAATGAAACAGCCCTGTGATGGAGACGTCAGCAGTTCAGACACATAAAGTTCTGGGCGTCACCCTGTCCCCAACCCACGAAGGGTCATGTTCAGTAGCACACCCTACATTGGCTAGTAGGCAGCTAATACCAGCCTGTGCCCTGTTGCTGTTGACCTCCACTCACTGTGGAAATAGGCTCCGTTCTCTTCCTGACTTTTTGTTTTAAGACGATTCCATTATTATACACATACTCACCTGCTTGTCTCTTGTGGCTATCAATCTGTACCAGTAATATTTCCCCAGGCAAAATTCCTTTGTATCTTAAGTGCTGTTTTTATCTTGGGCACATGAAGCTTGTGTAGCTTGGTCATGCTGTGTCCATTTTGCATAGCTATTATCTGGTCTTTATTAGATGTCTAGCAGATAGTTTAATTGAACACATAAAGGAAAGGAGGGAGGAAAGTGAATATATCGTATGTCTACTTGAATTCTGTTTCTGCTTTTCAATTTCCAACTTGCCCAGCACCACCTCATTGTCAGTGTGATGAAACAACTTCAGCTTCCTGCCCATATTGCTCCTTTTTGTTGAATTCTACCTTTGTTCCCCACGTAAAGTAAGGTAGGCTTCATTCTAGGAGTCACTCTAACCCTTGGCAAAGAGTATTTTTCTGTCAATCACCCTGGTAACAATTAAAACAGGCACTGATTGAACTGGGGCTGCTGAGAAGAGGGGTTTTGTGCATTGCCTGTACTGCTGGTAGAAATGGATAGAGTTGCAGCTATGGAAAGAAACCTGATTCAACTCAATTAAAATGAAAATCTACACAACAGTCCAATCAGCAGTTACACCATATGTCTCTCTGCTAAGGAAATAAATGCAGCAAGAAGTAAGATGTTTGTATCTAGAATTAAAGTTAACAGTTGGTAAGGTGTCTACATGACATGGAAGTGGAAATACATCAGGTGTCCTATGAGTCAAAAGTAACAATACACAAGATGTCTACATTTAAGGTTAAGAGCGATATTTATGAACATTATAGCAATATTACTTATTATAATTTAGAAAACCAAAATTCAAAGCTCATTAAAAGAAAGCTTAATGAGTGATTATCCACCCACAGAGGGTAGACATGAATTCATGCTGAAACATGAGTGGACTGTTGAAGAGAGAAGACGCATAGAAGAGCCTGTGTGTCACAACAGCATTTTTAGAAAGTTGTCACCACCTCTTCTGTGTACACGCGCATATGCTCTTCCGAAACCTATGAGTATGGAAAACCACAGAGATAAACCCTCACTAGATTTCAAGGGACTACCTGGGGTTTGAAGAGAACCGAGCACATTACTACTGATGAGAGTGGAGGAGAAGGAAGAAACCAAAAGCCAAACCAAAAGCAAACAAAAACAACATTTTAACAAGAATGTAAATACTCCTATGCATCTGTTTCTATGAACACCAAACACCTGGGTAATTCTTTCTTTAAAATAAGTTATATTCTAGTGCTCGAAACATTATTTGGTCTTCCACAAATCCACGAGCTTGACACTAGTAAAGTCCATTTTTTACAGATGATGAAATTGAAGCGTAGAGAAGCTAAGATTCTAGCTAAAGTCACATATCTAGGAAGGGCCAGTCTGTAGTTCAATCCAGAAAGTCACAGAACTGTATGCTTTTCTATCTCCTAGAGTATGTGCTATGACTAAAAAAATAAAATAAAAAGTCATTCTTAAATACGCTTGCTCACTATGGTAATTAACAAGACAGTATTGCTTTAAAACCACGCATTTTACTAAACCAGACAAATCTCTGTTTTAGTTGCAGCCAATTATGTTATGTTTTAATTTTTATCTGATTCTATTTAATATGCATAAATATTACTTTTCTGCTCCTGACTGCTGTTCAATGAGGACTAAATCTCCTGAATTGCATCAGTCCTACACGAAGTAGTCCGTCCTTGTAGTTATCAAAACATGAAGTATCTAGGGCCTTTCTCCAAGAGCTGTTGACAGGCAAGATTTGTTCCAGGTGTCTCTTGAATAGGATTCTCCTCCTTGGCTGAGTGAGGAGGGTCTGAAAGGTCATTAGAATGAAAAAAAAAAAAAAAACCCTCCTGTGTTTACCACCAGGAGACCAAGGAATCTACAGGACTACAGGTGGCAGAGAGAGACCATAGGAAAGAGAATTGTACTTTCTAAAATTAGAATCAGCACAGATCAACACAAAATGGAGGTCACTGTTTTTAAAAATAACTTGTTTGTTTGCCAACAAAAAAGAGCTTGGGATTTGAACCTAGGTTCACAATGAACTTTGTTGTCAGTGGGGCTGAGGCTGGGGCCTTGCCTGGGTGAGTCTGCCAGCCAATAGACTGTCCATAACATGTCCTCACGGAGCAGCCTTCAGAACCTGGGATTTATCTACTAGATTCGCTTAAGCCAAAGTTTATACTATACTTGATAAAGTTACTAATTTGGCTCATCTTGTGAAATACATCTTCCCCTGTAAATTCAAATCTCAGGTTTGTGAAGTTCCTTGGCCTGATTTTGTGTCCTCCAATGACTTAATCGCCTCTGAGGAGCCTGATAAAAAGAAAATTCTTTTTCCCCCCAAAGGAGCAAAGCTAACCCCTGCGTCTCCTCATAGCTTTCCCACCCCCACTCCTCCTTCTCCAAGAATCCAACATCTGTGAGCCATGATGCCTCTTAGCAAAAAGCCTCTGACCATGGAGCCGCCTGTCTTTCAAGATGCATCTTGATCTTGACATGCATCAAAATGCATATTCAGGCTTTAGAAGAGTGATGCCTAAGGTGATTCCAAGGGAAGGGATGGGAGAGGGACCAAATGAAAGATGCTTTCATTCTTAAATGGATGGAGTGTGCATTGGAATGCCTGGAGGGGTAGTCTGATTGACAGAGAAGAGATAGGCTGGGACAGAGGTTAAAGGTGGACTGAGAGGTTTCAGAATTGTCAATTCAGTCATCGTCACTAAAGCATTCAGCCAAAAGAGGCCACTAAGAGATGTGAAGAAAGGGGAGGAAGCTCGAGGGTCCAGGACAGACTCTTCTGAAAGAAGGGGGACGACGTGGTAAGAGAAAGAAGGATGGATAGAAAGAAAAAGAATCTGTACTGAATGCTGCTGCTAAGAAAGAATGTGCGGGCTTTGCCAGGCAATGGGAAGAATGGGTGGATTGACATTAGGCGAAGATCAATAGCTCTTAATTAATGCCACACCACAGGGGAAGGATAATGGAGGCAGACAAGGGGATGGCTGTACAAAATAAGGTCATTCTTGGTTAGAATAAATTATACTATCTATAGATGGTCAGAGGTACCACCATTTTAAAAAAAAAAAGGTCTCACTGTTGAGTTTGTTTGTTGAAGAATATGTGAGCTCATAAGATTAGGGTTGGAGCACTCTGTCTCAGTCCAATAGTCTGCCTTGAAGAATAAAATAACTGCCACTACTGTGACATGGATTAACAGAGCAGTGGCCCTTAAATGAGTGACCCCAAAGGTCAGCTCACTGAAAGGATTCTCGAATCACACACATTCCCTGTGGCCCGGCTCTGCTCTGTGGGCTCAATTCCTCCTACACACTCGGTTTCTGCAACAGCCACAATAACAGTCCCAGAAAAAAATCCCAATTTAGAATTGCACAGGACACAATGTTACCATACACATTCCAATAAGGGGAAGGTTCAGCTTTAAAAAAAAAAAAAAAAGAACTGTCATAGACGCAAGGTTTTCACAAATCTTATACATATAACATGGAGACATTAATTCATGCTTTACTGGAGGTGGGGTTATGAGGAGTATAAAAAAATAGAAAAGAAAATCAAGCTTGAACACTGCCAACTGCTGATACCAGCAGCTTGGGCCCTCAGAGAGCATCATGAATCTTTTGAAGTCCTCTGAGGGAGCCTGTGACAGAATAAAAAGGAGGGATAAAAAAACACACTGCCTTCAGATTATATGGTGTTTTCCTAGTCTATCATCAAAAAATATGAAGGAGGTGACAGATGTCAAATTCCCTACAAAGAACAAATTAAAGTAGAAGAGACAAAATCTCATGCATTTAACCTTTCAATGTGTCCTTAGTTTTGAAGCAAAACATTGAAGACATTTAGAAAAGTTAATAGTTAACAATGTGACTTTGAGTTACTAAAACTTAGAAACCATTTCCATATTAAAATAAGAATAGATTAATTTGGATGTTAATTGGTGATAAGGAAAGCAGGGTTTATTCTGTGCCTTATTAATATATTGCTTTACTCTTTATTAGAAGTGAGCCAATCAATGTTTTCTTCAGACTAGTAACAAACTGAACAAAGGTTCAAATAGCTCTACTGGCATTTTGACAACAGAATACTAGGTAAAATGCAGAAAACTTGAAGAATATAGTTTGCTATTAATGTTTTTGTGGTTTGGTATTGGTTTTTTTCAGAATTTTCTCAAATATTTGCTTTTGAATCAAGTTCCCACTTTTCTCAGAGCCCCAGATAGCACACCTTCTCCGCCAACAACACTGCCTTGAGATACTTTCTAGATTTTACGCCTGCTACTTGGAAAGAAGTAGCTAAGTCACACAGATTCTGCCTAGGACTTCCTATTTCAAAAGATATACCTTAGCAGTTAAGTAAACAACAAAAATCTAGTTCTTGATCTGTTTACTGAGGGAAATCAGCTGTGGCTTTACCTCTTCATAATTCGTTGTGAGAAAACTACAACATACGTTGCAAGATAAAACACCCACCCAAAAAATAAATCATCAGTAGCCAATCAAGATACATCATTCGTCTCAGGAAATTGATGTCCTCAGAAGGTAGACTTGGAAATGAGGACTTCCAAGTAACAGGTGTCCTGGGGAATGCAGCTAGGTTTGACACCTTCAGAGGGATGAAAAGAAAAAGTGTAGACACAGAAAGGGAGAAGTATGATGCAGGTGAGACATGTGCCTTACCTGCCCCCAGCGGGTGTTTCAACTGAGACAGATTTGTTGAGAAACCCTGAGTTGTGGGGTTAGGGTTTTGTATACCTGCCTTGAATAGCCAACGGGTAAAGGACAAGACAGCCCTTTTTTAAATAAATGGCAGTTTCTGCAGAAAACTTACATTGGAACAGTCAGCAGAGTCAGCTACCAGGACAACAATTCCTCCGTTACGAAAACATGTGACACCCACAATAGTCCCTCAGTCTGCCCTTCTGCCTCTGGAATCTACTTGCATAAAATTTCTATGCATCTTAAAATTTCTCCTCCAGGATACACCTTAGTCTATTTTCCTGGAGATTCTTACCACAAGAATTTGATTAGAATGAGCTAGAATCCCCTTGGTGGCTTCAGTGGCTTCCTCTCTCCTGCTTTCATTGCCCACTCCAACATGTCCTGGAGTCAGAGGTAGTTTGCCTCCTGAAATGATGAATGCAGTCTCCCTGGGTGGTGTAAAAGCCTTATCACCAGGTCACCTTCGGTGTGGCTGATGAACTGTCGGTTTCTTTCCCCATTACCTGGTTGTTTGGGACCATTCAGATACCCATCAGTATAATCTGAGAGAAAGGCACCCACACAAAATTGATGGGTGGTCCTGGCATCTCTCATACTATTGGCATGGCTCAGTTGTGTCCTCTTTGCCAGTCTATGCCTCCTTTTGGGTGTTCCCTTCACATGCTAGGACAGGTTCCACTGGCTTTGACTTGGTGGAATAGTTTTCATTGCAATTTTCTATATGGGCTCTTCAGAAACTCTGCGAATATCCCTGCTTCCTCCTCAATTCAGGCCTCTCTAAACCAAGAATGTTCAACTTGAGGCCCTCAGATTAATTTTTCTCCTTTTTAGTGCTATAATAAAAACTTTTTAAAGATTCCTATGACTTATATTCATTAACTATATTTTATATTCTATATGTGACCCAAGACAAAACTGACTGCTATAGGTTGGACACAGTTGTTCTAAACCATGGGGTAAGGTTAGTGTACAACTGTCTGAAATGAATGCAGAGACCTTTCTAGTTTCTATGATACTTGGAAAATTCTTTAGAGAAGTATCCGCAAGTATGATATATGATGCCTCAATAACCTCAAGAGGCTTTTATCTATTGTCTGTCTTAGTCATGACAAATGTGATTGACATATAGTAAATAAGCCAAGGACAAATGGACCAGCCTTTTGAGTGGTGGCAGCCAACTGCTGTCTTTCAAAATCTTTCAACATCTTTCAGATATTTATACAAAGCAGAATCAAGAATTAGGTGTGGATGTGATGGAGATGCCAACTTCCGGATCCTCTAGTATCGCTGAGGGTGGTAGTAGTGTCTGCCAATTTTCTAATTTGTGAGATGCATTTTGTATACTGTTTCGACCTGGAGAGACAGAGGTGTCAGAGTTCAGTTAACCTTCTTTAAGGTGATAGCTCTGTCCTCCAGTTCAAAAGAACAAAATGATGGTTCCACCAACTCCTTAGTATTTTATGACCAATAGAAAGTGGGTCACTGGAAAAATAAGAACTGGACATTTCTTTGGACTTACTGGATACCCTGTGATATGAACCTGGACCCCACTTAGTACCTCAGCCTCACAGTCCACCATATTGGTGTATTTCCTTTTTTCATGGTATACAGTTACCTGTGGACTCAACTGTCTTAATAACTTTTTGTTGTTGTTGCTGGGACAAAATACCTGACACCCATTATTTAAGGAAAGAAAGCTCTATTTATCTTATAGATTCAGAAGGTCTCACCCAGTCCATTCATGAACAGCTAGGCAATACTAGAAGCACATGGCAGAGGCTGGAGAGCTGATAATGGCTGCAGACAGAATTGAAGTCAAGCAGGAATGAGTGAATGTCTAGAGACGCAGGCAAGGCCAGAGCTTTCCCAGGCAGAAGCTGTAACGATGTTTCATTTTCCTTCCTTTACTTAGTTCTAGCTGTAAGTTGGGTCCCCCACATTCAGGGAGGGTGCCAATCCCTCTCTCTCTGGCCCACAAGCCAACAGCATACATCTAAAAGCTGTGCCTGGGGCAAGTTCCAATCTCAGCGATTTGACACCATCTCCCCAGATCCAACCCCAAGCATCCATCCCTTCTAGCCAGGCCTTACCTTCCAACAGTGCCTGGTTCCAAATACATGAATCCTTTGGGACACTCAAGATCCAAACTATAGCAACAACTATAGGAGTCTTTGATGAAGCTCTGAAGAAACTGACCTTTATACACCAGCTAAGACTTTAAAATAGATAAGTTAACGAAGTTGCACAAAAAGTCATGACTTTTATTGGAATGGCTGTCCTGTTCCTTGATTCTATATTCTTTATCTCTTTGGACTGTACACACTAAGAAAAACTCGTCATGATCCACCATCTCTTTTGCTTTCAGAAAGCCTGTCTTCCCTTGAGCACCCCTTACAGCACTCCTCAGATCAGATCCTCATAGCCCCCACTCCAGTCTCACTCCTCATTAGGATGGTGGTTAACCATTGCCACCTGTGCCCTTACCACAAGACTTACCATCTCCCTTGTTACCAGGGAGCCAGCCTGCTTTGAACAGTCTCCTACGATACCAATGATACCAGCAACTCATTCCTTGTCATTTTAGAAAATGGAATAGTCTGCAGTTCTTCCCTGGGGACAGTCAATTAGGGGGTTTCCTGCTTTTCCACCATGTAGACACTCTATGTGCCTGTTCCCTTCTTTTTCTACCTCTGTCGTAGCAGCATAGCCTCTTCATTTTAGTCTCTATAGGCCATCGCTTCACTATGCCTCCAACAGACATTCTTGAAGTGAGTTAGCACTGTCTTCTGGATATCCAACCAGGGTATCAGTCCTGTCTCCAGACAAAGTGCTTCTTTTGGTCATGTATGCTGAGCATGCAATCTTCCACGCATTCCTCTGGCCTATGGCTCCTGCTGAAAACACTAGCTCCATCTTACATTTCCTTCAGTGTGGGGCCATTTTTCAAGTCAATTCTCCTTCAGGTAAGTATTATTGATTTAACCACAGCCAAGGGGAACTGTGGAAGTTGCCAATGAAGAGAGCTTACTGTAAAATCTCAGCATTATCATCAACCAGAAAGGAAGAGGCACTAGCCCTTAGCTAAGAAGGATGGGATACTTATACAGGCTCACAAGGAGAAGCAGACATCTGTTCTACCTGTGCTTCAGAATAATTGCTGCCCTCTATAGAACTTGTACGTGCTAATCATACATGAGGCCAGGCTCAGTCAATCAATTAGGCAGAGCTGCCCTGACCTTCACCTTTCCATGGATGAAATTATTAGTATCTTGACAAAGGTGACCTATATGTTTACATGTAGCAAGGCTCTTGTGTAAGAGTTGGAATCAGAATAGTGTGAGTCTCCTCCAAACCACAGTTCTGAACACATCACTGTATACTCTGAGTTACTACCTGCTACACTGCAGTCCTAATTATCATCCCCACTTCCTCTGATCTGGGACTAGGAATGAGTTCCAAGGGGTTCTGGTACAGTTGTGAGCCTTTAGCAAGCCAAACGCTCCACATAATTAAATGTAGATTAGGGAGAATTCTGCCTCAAAATCAGACTGAAACAGCTTAACATATGGCCTGGGTGTCAAATTTAAAAGGAAATTTGTAAGAAGATGTGTGCCTATCTGGAGGCAATTGGCCATAAAGCTCATCAAAAGAAGATTTTGGAAGAGTGTCAAGGTTACAACTCAGTGCTGCATAAAGATCCAGACTTAATGCTGAAACTCCCTCTTCCTCTCCTATCACTGATATCCTTCTTTAATAACTTAACTAAGCTTTATATGTTTATTCTTTGAGTTTATATATTGAAATTTGGATGAGTACTCCATAATGAAAGGGGAAGTAAAGCCAAGTTTTAACTCTGCCTTGAATATGTGCTATTTGCAATGTAAAATAAGTGGTAATAGGTGACAACACACGGGGAGAAAAAAAAGGATGGCATTTATATGGAATGCAGATCCTCTCATGCCCCTTAAGTTGTACCTACCTCACACATGACCATTGTTCATTAAATACCAAACAAACCAACCTAGTAACACCTTTCTGACTTTAAGTGAATGGTATCGAACAGGCTTCTCTTATTTGTTGCAAGATATCTTAATCAGCTTTCTATTAATATCACATATGCTGAAGTGAAACAGGGGAGTAGGGTGGGGAGGTAGAGAGGGCTGGGTAGGGGGAGGGACAAAAGGAGAGTGGGGAAAGTCCTTGTTCCCTTGGCAAGACACGTAGGTGCACAAAATGCTAAACTTCATTGTAAACCTTAAATTTTGCACTTATACATATCAATAAAAATGGGAAAAATAAAATAATCGGTAGATGAATCAACTTCTAAACAGAAAAGGCTTTTTTGGCTCACAGTTTTGGAGGTTTCAATTCATGACTGATTAGTTCCATTGTTTTGGACCTGTAGTGGAACATCTTGGCAGAAGTGTGTTCCAGGGCAAAGCCATTTAGCTCATGGCCAGAAATAAAGAGATGTGAAGGAGTAATGAAGGGATAGGGTCCCATTATTTTCTCCAGTTACAAGCTACCAGTAATCTAGAGACATTCCAGGAGTCACTGTGTTAAAGGTTCATCCCTTCCTAATAGCCAGCATGAAGGTAAAGACTGAGCCTTTAAAATTAGGCCTTTGAGAGACAGTCTAGATCCAAACTCTGGTACCCTTTAGACAAGGTAAGAGAGAAAGCCATTGACTTCTCACTTAGGAAGTCTTTGTTCTAGTGTTCTTTCTGAGAGGTGATGAATTAACAAACAAACAAACACGTGATTCCTCCCAGGTCCTTGACACAATTCCTGAAGTCCTAATCTGTGAAGCAGTGAACACCTTTTCCTATTTAGCTACACCTTCCTACAAACACAATTAGCCCACAACTGGCATCCATTAGATCTCAAAATATCTTTTTTTTTTTTTATCCAGACCCACATATTAAGCTGTCATCACCCGTTGCCTAGACTTGAGGAACAGGCTCCTCACTGATTAACCCTACTTTGACTCTGTCCCCTAAAATTTGAATTCACTCATTCTCAACAATCACACTTCCTCAAATGGGAATTCTATCTCCATCCCTGTTCCCTGACCATCCACACAAATACATGTACCTCACGTGCCTTTAATTGCTTCAATGGGCTTATATATATATGTGTGCCTGTTCCCTTCTTTTTCTACCTCTGTCGTAGCAGCATAGCCTCTTCATTTTAGTTTCTATGGGCCATCGCTTCACTGTGCCTCCAATAGACATTCTTGAAGTGAGTTAGCACTGTCTTCTGGATAACCAACCAGGGTATCAGTCCTGTCTCCAGACAAAGTGCTTCTCTCTTTAAGCCTATGATGAAGCCATACTAAACATTGTTCTGCTTCTTAAAACATTTGGCCCACTTTTCCATCTCAGCTCTTTCACTAATGCTATTTCATCATTTAGCACGATTTTCCTCCATCTGTTTGGCTTTTTCTTCATCATTCTCTAGTTTTTACAAAAGTCCTGTCACCTAGGGGAAAGAATAAGTCTACCGGAAGGACAAAACCTGCGATTCTTCACTTTAAGACAGAAAGAAAAATTGTAAACAGCCAATTACCTTATCCCCTCCTTCATACCCACCCACCGCTATCTGTATCTCTCTGCTAGTTGTAAGGCCAGTGCAGGAAAAGATTCTGGTGTCTGTCTTGTTTATTTGTGTATTCCTGGGAGGTATGGCTTGGTTCACGGTTCCTGGTGCTTATAAGTGCTCAGTAGTATTGACTATATAATATAACTACATAACAGTGTGTCATTGAGCTAGGACACAGTAAAGTTTAAACTTTAGAAACAAGAGGATTAAAGTCATTTGAAAAATCTCTGTGAACATTTAAATTTATTTCCTCAGCATCTTTGCTTCATATAATTTCAAGGAATTTCGAGAAATTTTTCAATGTCATTAAATAATTTAGCTGTTCAATTAGACTCTAGAGCTGCGGAGGTTTTTCTTTTACTTACTCTACCTTGAAGAATTGTGCTTTATCCGTATTAGTCATTGTGGCTACTGTATTCTTAGAGTAAGTAACAATGCTTGCAAAATTGCATGAAAATTTGAACCATGGGCGAAAGAATGAAATAAAAGAAAAAATAATAGGAAAAAAACCTTGAATAAGAGAATAAAAAAGCCACAACTAAAAAAAAGTCTCTGCACAATACAATTCTTAGAAAAGATAACATGCCTGTTATCAAAGAAATCTTCATAAGAAAACCTCTAATTTAAAAATAGACTTTGAGAATTTCACCCAAATTAATATCAGATACCAAACCCTGATTCAAGAATCTCAGAGAGCACCAAAGACAATAAATGCAAAATAAGTAAGAATAATGCAAAAACAACAAAGCAAATACATGCATACAGGCATATAATTTTAAACTGCAGAAAATTAAACATAGAGATAAAATTCTAAAAAAGAAAGCCATAAGGAAAAACAAGCACTTTGCCTATAAAAAAGAAATACAAATTGTATCTAATAGTCTTTCCAAAAATTATGCAAATAAGATAGCAGTGTGAACTATGGTGGCTTGAGGGAAAAAGAAATAAAGACAGAGAAATAAGGAAAGAAAGCCATCAGCCTAAAACTTTGTACTTATAAAATTATCCTGTAAAAGTGAAAGAGAAAGAAAATCATTCTCAAACAGACAAACAAAAAAATACCTGAGAAATCTGTCTCTAGTGCACTTGCCATGTAGGAAAAAAGAGAGGTTCATTAAAGCCAAGGAAAATAATATACATCAGAAACTTCAGTCTACCCGAAGAATAATGGTAGAGATCAGAGAAGAAGTAAGTGAAGGTAAAATTGAAACTTTTATTTTTCTTACTTTTAATTGATCCACTAGATAACAGTTGTTCAAAACGATAACAACGTAAGACCTGATTGTCCATGCTGCTTTGGAGTATGTGTACACATACACACTTGCACATAGTGAAAAGATCAACACCTGTGGTTTAAGAAAGCAGAGAAATGAATTAGAACTATTTTGTCATAAGTTTCTTAGTAGGATAGTGTTGCTTCAAAGTGGACTAAGATTAGTTATAAATGAGTATGGGACGACATTATAATTAAAACTAAGTATACTGTATATGCTAGGAAAGGAGAAACTGAATTATTGAGAATGATCAATTTGAATCATAAAAGGCAGAAAAAGTGGAACACAAAATAGAAACAATTGCGATAGTACATGGTGAATACTAATCTAACTATATCAATAATTACTAAGTATCTGTGGTTTAAATGCACAAATTGCTATTCCCATATTAAAAATGTACAGGTCCAGCAGGTGGAAAATAATTACAAACATAATTGAACTGAAAACCATCATCAATCAACTGAATATAAATAGCATTTATTTACACATCCCACAAAGCAGCAAACACATTCTTTTCTCATTTCCCAGAACCACTCACTAAGAGACAACATTCTGACCTAACAGAAATGTTTAATTATAAAGTAAATGAAAATACAAGTTATTGAAATTTATGGAACATAGAAAAGGCAGCGCCATCACGAATATTTATAGCCATAAATCAATATATTAGAAAAGAAAAAACAAAATCAATAATCAAAATTTCTGCGTTATAGTATCAAGAACTAGAACAAATTTTAAATAAAAATCATAAAGAAAATATTAATAAACAAGGAAGAAAATAATAAAGTTTTTTAAAAGAAAATAAGAGATCAACAGAGAAAATCAATGAACCCAAAAACCGGGCTCTTTGGAAAGGTCAACAAAGTAAATAAGTGTCTATCTAGCAACCCTGAGAATGAAGCAAAAGGACGCGAAGTAGTACAATCAAAAATGACCAGGAGACATCACAACAGAACTTACATACATTAGACAATCCAAAAAAAAAAAAAATTCTCAACAATAAATTTGGCAACCTAGATGGAATGTGCCAATTTCTTAAAAGACACAATATGCCAAAACTCACACAAGAATATACAATTTGAATAAGCCTATGCTTATTAAAGAAAAAACATCAATAGTTAACTTTCTAAAATAAAACACTCTGGGATAAATGAGTTCTCTGATTCATCCTGTCCACAATTAAGAAGAAATCATACCACTTTTCTACATCTATTCTGGAAAACAAAAGCAAAAGGAATACTTTCTTATTCTGTAAGGATTAAGATTATTCTAATACCAAAACCGGACAAAATCATCACAAGAAAAATTGTGCATGAATGCAGATGGAAAAAGTCCTCAGAAGAACGCTATAACAGCAAATTTATCCAAAAATGTACAAAAAAGTTATGAACCATTGTGAAGTAGGATTTATATCAGATGCACACATTTTTGAACATGCAAAAATCAAATAATTGATCATACCAGCAGGCTAAAAAGAAAAAAAATTACATGATTATATGAACAGATCAGAAGCACACCGAACACTCTTGGGAAGGGATTGTAAAGTCAATATGATACATAGATGCATGAAACACCCAAATTCATTGTAAATACTGTGTATTACATTTGTATATTAATAAAAATAGTGGGGAATAAAAAGAAAAAGAATAAATCCTCAGTGAGTTAAGAATAAGTGCATACTTTCTGAACCTTATACAAGTCATTTAGAAAAATCTTAGAGTTAACATATCAGTTAAGCAGAAATTTTTATACGTGATCTGGAGCAACTGAGTTTCACTGTTGATTTTCAAGACCCTACTAGAAGTCTTAGCAATTGTAATAATGCAAGAAAAGGGACTATAGGTACATAAATTGTAAAAGAAGAAATGAAACTGTATGCTGACAAATAACATGATTAGTTTTCATAAAAATATTTAAAGAGATTGACAAAATCAATCTTATGGAAATAGTGATTACAGAAAGCTTTCAGGATATAGAATTAATGTACAAAAGCCATTCACTTACCTATATAATGGTAATGAACAGGTAAATTTGAAATTAAAAGACCACGTTATTTTTCATTGGTACTCCCCAAAACAAAACACTTAAGTATAAATTTAACATATATCTACAATAATGATATAAAAAACCTATAAAATGCAAAACTATGAAACTCCTGTAATACAGAAGAAAACCTGGATGACTTGGGCTATGAGATGATTTTTAGTTACAATACCGAAGCCAAAGACACTGACCAAAAAAATGACAAAATGGACTGTATTAAAATTAAAAGTGTCTACTATGCTAAAAGCAATAACAAGTGAATGAAAGGACAAGCCACTAGTAAAGAGAAAATACTTTCAGAAAACACATGTGATAAAGAACCCTATCCAAAATGACTAAGAACCCTTGAAACTCATCAATAATAGGATAAAAACCTGATTAAGAAATAGGCATTTGTAGGATTATCTTAGTTACTCTTTCATTGTTGTGACAAAATACCCAACATTCGTAACTTAATAGAGGAACGATTTATTTAGCTCACAGTTTCAGAAGGTTTCAGAGTCCAGTCTTGGGACAGTTGGCAATGATGGAGGTACATGGCAGAGACGGAGGCTGGAGAGCTGCCCGCCCCATGGCAGACAGAAGCCAAGTGAGGCGGGAGCAAAGTGAAGTCTGCAAACTGGCCAGGCTGGAGCTTTCCCAGGAAAACGCTGCAACAGTATTTTCTCTTCCTTCCTTTACTTAATTCAAGCCACCAGTTGCCATTGCTGCCCCACAGGGTGGATGCTGCTGCCTCACTTCCTGGCCCACAAGTCAACAACACATACCTGGAAGCTCTGCCCCAGGGATCCCCAATCCCAACAACTTGACACAATCTTTCTAGGTCAAATCCCAAGCATCTGTTCCTTCCGGCTAGGCTCTGACTCCTATTAATACACAATTCCAAATACCTGAGGCTTTTGGGAGACACTCAATAGTCAAGATATGGCAAGGATGAATTTCACTTGGTCATAGTGTATGATATTCTTTATGATTTGCTGCAGCATTCTGTTGGCAAGAATTTTATTGAATGTTTTTGTTTCTATAGTCATTACAGATATTGGCCTGTAGTTTTCTTTCTTTGTTGAGTCTTTGTCTGCCTTTTGTTTTGTTTCATTATGTTTCGACTTGTTTTGTTTTGTCTTTGAGACCGGGTCTCACTCTGTAGCCCAGGTTGGTATAGAAGTCACCATGTAGCCCAGTCCCCACAGCAATCCTCCTGCCTCAGCCACCTAAGTGCTGAGATTGCAGGTATGCACTACCATACCCAGTTTACGTTTGTCTGGTTTTGGAATTACAGTTATGCTAGCTTCAAGAAATGATTTTGGCAACATTCTTTCTTTTTCAGTTTCTTGCACTGGCATTTAATCGTCCCTGAACTTGTAGAATTCTGCTGGGAATCCATCAGCTCCTGGATTCCTCTGAGTTGGCAGTGTTTTTATTGCTTCCTCAATTTCATAGATGTCTACTGTCCTATTCAGGTTTTAATTCTTCTTCTTTCAAATGTGGAAGTTGATATGTGTTTAGAAACTTATCCATTGCTTTTAGATTCTTAAATTTATTAGAGTATAAGCTTTCGAAATAATTTGTAATCCTTTGTGTTTCCAAGTTGTCTGTTGTAATTTGACCTTTTAAAATCCTCATTGTATTGATGTAAATTGTCTCTTTCCTTCTTTTTGTGGGTTTAGCAGGGGGTTTATCAATTTTTCTTATCTTTTAAAAATCAACATTTTGTTTTATTTATATATGTATATATTTTTTTAAATTTCAGTTCCATTGATTTCTACTCTGATGTTTACAATTTCTTTCCTTCTGTTAGTTTTGAAGTTGGTATGTTCTATAAGTAGAAATCAATAAATGTAACTCACCGCATAAACAAATGCAAAGACAAGAATATATAACCATCTCAATAGATGCAGAAAAGTCATTGGACAAAATCCATCAGCAATCTATGATAAAGCCTCTGAAGAAAATAGAACTAGAAGGACCCTACCTTAACTTGATCCAAGCTATTAAAAACAACTCTTCTACCAAGATTATCCTAAATGAGAAAAATTGAAAATATTCGCACTGAATTCAGAAACAAGACAATGATGTCCACTGCCACCTTTCCTACTCAATATAGTGCTTAAAATTTTAGACAAACTATCAGGCAAGAGCAAAAATCGAAGAAAATATGAATCAAACAAGAAGTTAAGATATCCCTATTTGCAGATGATATAAAATTCCACATAGAAGAACCCAAAAATTTCACTCAAAGGCTCTTAGAACTAAAAAATAAATTCAGTGAAGTAGCAGGTTATAAAATCAATACCCACAAATCAATAGCATTCTTATACCACAATAATGAATACATTGAGAAGGAAGTCAAGAAAACAACCCCTTTCATCAGAGCAACAACAACAACAAAATTTAAAAATAAACTTTATCAAAGAAATAAAGAGCTATTCAAAGAACACTACAGAAACCTTCAGAAAGAGCCTGAAGAGGACTTTTAAAAATGAAGACATTCCATATTCCTGAATAGGAATAACCAATATTGTCAAAATGGGCATACTACCAAACCTACTATATAGATTCAATGCAACATCAACCAAAATACCAACAATATTCTTCAAAGAACTAGAAAAAAACAACTTTCAAATTTATATGGAATCAGAAAAGACCCAGAATTTCTAAAGCAATTCTAAATAACAAAGGCAAAGCTGGAAGAATCACAATCCCAAACTTCAAAATATATTACAAAACAACAGTGATTAAATCTACCTGGTAGTGGTGCAAGAACAAAAAGGAGATCCAGTGGAATAAACTTGTGATAGTGAAACAAACCAAAACACCCTCCGTCACCTGATTTTTGACATGCGTCTAAAACAACCCACTGGAGAAAAGACAGTATCTTCAAAAAATAGTGCCAAGAAAACCAGATTACCAGGTGTAGGAGAATAAAGTTAGATCCATATCTGTCACCACACACTAAAATCAGATCAAAATGGATTAAAGACCTGGATATTGAAACAGAAGCACTGAATGTACTGGAAGACACAACAGGTAAAGCCTTAGAAGACATAGGGAGAGGGAAGGATTTTCAGAACAGAGCACCAACTGCACAAGAAGTAACAGTAGGAGGCAACAAGTGGGACAACATTAAACTAAAAACTTTTGCACTTCAAAGGACACAATCAACAAGGTGAAGAAATAACACACAGACTGGGGAAAAGATCTTTGCCAGCAATACTTCAGGCATAGGATTAACGTTTAGAATATATAAGGAACTCAAAAAATAAAACCCCCTAAAATAAATGACCCCATCTAGTGGGCAGCTGAAATGAAAAGCTTCTCAGAAGAGAAAGTACAGTTGGCCAACAAGAACATGAAAAAGAGTTCATCATCACTGGCCGTCAGAGAAATGCAAATAACAAGGTTTCATCTCACCCCCGTGACAACAGTCTACATTAAGAACACAAAAAAAAAAAACAATTTTTGGTGAGACTAGGAGAAAAAAAGGAACATTTCTACACTGTCAGTGGGACTATAATCCGGTTCAACCATGATGGAAAGCAATCTGGAGATTTCTTAGAAAGCTAAAAGTAGAAATCCCATTTGATCCAGCTGGTGCTCTACTTCGCATATTCCCATAAGAAGTAAAGATAGCATACATAAAGACACATGCACATCCACGCAGCACAATTCATAGGAACTAAATCTTGGAAACAACCTACTTGCCCAGGAATGAATAAAGAAGATGTGGTATCTATACACAATGGAACACTATGTGGCCATAAAGAAAGAAAAATACGAAGCATTTGAAAGAAAATGGGGCAGGCCACCTTGAGTCAATAATGTTCAGTGAAAAGTACTAAACACAACAGACTACCAACAGGCATCCTTCTTATGAAATTCACAAAAAGAATTACATAAAATGCTCTAATATGACAGACAGGCTAGAAAAGGGGGTGAAGAATGCTAGGAAAGGAATGAATCTCTGAAAGTAGGCGGGTGGGGGCAGAAGGCATAGGGGAAGGATCAGAGGGGGAAAAAAGAAGCCAAAATTGGTATAGATGGTCATTTTCCCCAAAGCCATGTTTCCAATGTGTTATCAAATCTGTGAATCGTGCATATATAAAAAAGTGATATACAGGAGCACAAAAGTCCCATTCCATTCTTAGTGGATTTTAGTTTACATGGATCGTTGGATGCTACAACTTAAAGATTATCTTCCCAAAGTGGAGTGGGGGAGGAATGCGCAATAGCCCCAGCACCCTGGGAGGATGAGCAGGAACACCACAGGTTTAATCCTAGCCTGTGCAACTTAGGGACTACCTCAAAATTAAAAATTAAATTTAATAAATAACAAAATGCTAAGCATGAAGCTCAGTACAAAAGTCCTAGCTTCAATCTCTGTTGTAGGGTGGGAAAAAAAAAGTACTGTCATGGGAACCTCATCAAATATACAGGGAAAAAAGCAAATAAGTTTCTCTATATCATACACAATCAAGAAAATTCAAATTAAATGTCAAGCTACATCATATGTTGTTGGAGAAAATGCAAATTAAAATGGTGAGCTAGCCCTGCACCTCTTTGAGAATGGCCATAATCCAGAGCCTGGACGAATTGACGGTACCGAACACTGGCTAGGGCAGAGAACCACAGAAATTTTTGTTCAGTGCTGGTGGTAATGTAAAATTGTGCGACCATTTTTCAAGACAGTTTGGCAGCTTCTTACAAAGCTAAATCTTTTACCGTATGATCCAGAGATTGTATTCTTTAGTATTTACCCAAAGGATTTGAAAACGCATGCTTACCTCCAAACCACCATATGATGCTTACAGCAGATTTATCTGTAATTTCTAAAACTTGGAAGCCACCAATATGTCTTCCAGTCGGTGAATGGATATACGAACTGTAGTAAGATTGTCCATAAATGGAATATTATTCAATGATAGAAAGAAAAGATCTATTAGGCAAGGTGAAATAGCTATCTGAATCAACTGTACACTTTCTGATATCAGCTTATGGCATTCTGGGAAGAATGACTAAGGAGGTCGTAGAAAGATGAGTGATTGCTAAGGGTTCTCAGAGAGAAAGGGACTGGTAACAGAAACATGCCGGACTTTAAGGCAAAGAAACTATTCAGGGCGACATTATGATGTTGGATTGATGTCAGTATTCGGTAAAGAAAACTGACATTGAAAAGTGTGAACTGTAATATAAATTTCACTAACAATTACTTGCCAAGATTAATTCCTCAATTATATAGAAAATGCACCCTATTTCCTGTTAATGAGAGTATGAGAACTCTGTACTTTCTGCTCAGTATCTCTATAAATCTATGATTGCTTTAAAAAAACTACAGCATATGACTTAAAGAAATTAAAGAAACATTTGTATTATGAATAACCTGTGAATATTGGGCTGGGAGAGAATGTCTTACTATCTGAACAGAGGTTGCTGTGGCCCACTTGAGTCTCCTAATTTTAATTGCATTTTGAGTCAGACTCTTGAGCAGTGAATATGGAGCTAGCGTACGGAAAATGAATTGCACTGAAAAAGTTTACTAAAAACAGAGAGTAATCTGCACTCTCTCCTGTGGATGAGTAAATTAAAGAGAGGGTGCTAAGAATCTGGTCCGTAATTTCCTCTTTCAGATGGTCACTGTCCTAGCAACGTTCGTTTGCAGCCTTTGCCTGCTCCTGCTGAGTTCTCTTGCAGGACGGTGGCTCAGATGCTGAACAGCTGTGACCGTATGTCAGGGAGGAACTACAGACCTCTGTCTCCCAATGAAATAAATACAAACCTTGGGTTATAGGAGCGCCAGTTCTCACGTCGGGAGTGCGCCCTGGGAATGCTATAATGACTACCACCTGAGCGACGCCGAGGGAAAGCGGGAACCAAACATGTTCCAGGCACCTCATGCCTCACTGAAAAACGATAGCTTTCCCACAAGACATGGAAACAACTGCTTTCCTGCATATGTAATGTCTCGGGGTACCGGCGAAACCAGTCAGCCTGACAGATAACAGCAAGGAGAGAAATATATGGACATTTCTCTTTGGGCCAAGAAGCAATAATGTGTCTTACTAGAGTTACTGCCTCTATTAAAACTAGATACAGGATATTAATTGCATTACACAGGAGTTGGGAGCAAGGGCTAGAGCGCAGCTCCAAAACAGCATGGGAACTGTCACTTCCCAGTTCAGCCTTCTCTAATTAAGTCCCCACGGGGTCTTTCCGTTCATTTCAGTAATGTGTACTCCTCAGGATAAATGAGATTTAAATGCATAGAAAAGCCCTTGCACTCAAATTGGTCACCGACTCGAATTCTTACAGCACAGCAGTGATTGCGAATTGCTGCACCACCACCTTGGTCAGGTTGGTTATCAGTGCACGATAAATAGCAAGTGAGCGGATGCACCTGGGCCCCTGCGAAGTAAGCGAGCACTGCAGTTAGCCAGGACCTGCCTCCTCAGAGGCGGGTCTGCTGGTCGGAGCCGAGTACCAGAACATCCAGAGTATTCAGACTGGAGGAGCCAGACCAGAATGGGAGCTGCTTATTAGCCATTTTTGTTCCTAATAAGTTAGGTGAGGATTTTTTTTTTTGGGGGGGGGGATGAGAGTAGGAGTTCTCCTCAAAAATTTTCAACTCATTTTAGTATAGTTTACCTCCCAATCTATAGATTTCCCATCTACAATTTTAGCTAATTGTGGGTAGGCAATACTAGAAACAAATTATTTCATCTGCTTTGAACATGTACAGACTTTTACTTTTCCTCATCATTTCCTAAGCAATTTTAGGATTACAACTAATTTTATGTGGTATTTATCTCGTATTAGATATTATTAGAAATACAGAGATGATTTAAAGTATATGAGAGCATGTGTAGAGGTTATATGCAAATGCAAGGCTATTTTGCATGAATGACATCTGCATCCAGGGCTCCTGGAACCAATTCCCATGGACGCCCAAGGACGACTGTGCGCGTGTGCTCTTTGAGGGTCTGGAGGGCACAGGATGCTTGTGTTCATTCCGTGGGCCTCCCAGCTGCCATGTCTCTTCACCCAGATGCAGCTTGCCTCTGACTTGCTTGCATTTCTCCACTTGGTCCCACTGTGAAACTTGCATTCTGAGTGCCAGTGCTCAAAAACACGTGCCACACAGAGTGGCACACTGCAATCTGGGCACTCTGGGAAGCTAAGGCAGGACTTTAGCAAACTTGAACTCGTTCTGGGCAACTTAGTGATTTAGAGACACTTGGCCCAAAGTACAAAAACAAACAAACAAACAAACAAAAATTTAGGAAGGGCTGAGAATGTAGCTCTGTGCAAAGGCCCTGGGTTCAGTCCCTAGTACCACACAAAAGAAAACATCAGGAAAAAAGTCTTTGCTCTTGTGTTCCTGGACTTTCTCTGAATATAAACTTCCAAAGCCAGGAAACTAACAAAGCGATGTCAGAAATTTAAACCACAAAAACCAGTTACATCCCATCATAGTAGATATCTATTTTGTTCACCCCTTTTTTTTTCAAATTTGAGGTCCCAATGGTAGAAATTACATTTTTAAATTAAAAATATGAATTTAGACACAAAATAAAGTTAACTAATTAAATTATTTTAAAAAGACTCCTAATTTCCCCATTAAACAATCTAGGAGGAATAACTTAATAACTGTGATGTACTGTTGGGGCGCTCACTGGGAGGCTGGAAATGGAGGTGAATGGCTGATGGACTGATGTACAGGAAAAGCCACGTATCCCATTCACTTGGCCACGTGCGTGCCTCAGAGCCTTACCTACTTCTTTGCCACATTATTAATAAAACAAGTGAGTCCTGGGAGAATATATATTTTACTACTGTAGTATTCCACTGGGTGGTGTCCTAGGTTAATAAGGCCTCATTAACAATTGTTACCAAAGCCCCTGGAGCTTTCCAAGACTTCATTTTACAATAATGGAAAGAACATCATCACCGCCCCCCATTTCCAATTTCAAATGCCCTAAAGCAAAGAAGTTGGAAATACGAAAGGGTATGTGCTATCTTCTGCAATGCCTTAGCCATAATCATCAGCGTAGAGGTCACTCTCAGTCGTTGCTCATCCCGTGAGGATGAACTGGGCTGCCATGTTGAGAGTGCAGGGCTATTTTCTCTGTCGGTGGAGCTCAGTCCTCCACCCAACAGCTGATGGAAAGCATTGACTACATATGCCTTGAATGCGTGTGTCATCCAACAAAGTTAATGAGAAATCTTTCTTAAAGCCACCTGGAAAAAAAAAAGAACATAATGGCTGCTGTGCCCCCTTGTACCCTTGCCTTGAATTCAATGCAGTAACCTACTGGTGAGAGTGAATAAAATGTGTATTTTCTCAGCACAGATTTAAAGCTTTTTCATTGAGAGAGGTTGGTAAGTATCAGCACACACTATCTCAATAATTAAGAGATAACCAGGTCATTAAGAACTCATTAATCTTCAGAATTTCTTACCCCACAGGATCTTGTAAGATGTTGAGGCTCGGGCTTCATTTTCCCATTAGAAGTAAAATACAAAGTATTATAATGACGCTGAACTACGGGCTTCATTCAGTTTATATTTCCACTGACAAACCACCCACTATTTTCGAATGTGTTCTTTCATTGTGCTTTAAAAAAAAAAAAAAAAGATGTCCAATCTCCTAACAGTGACCCAGACACAAATGTTCCTGTTAAATACATAGCAGAGTTGTCAAAACCATTCTAATTTTTCCACGTTAGTTATGTCTGAATTCTATGAGTTCAAATATTCTGATATTCCCTGCTGACTTCTTGTCATCCCCAGAGGACCTCCACCCTTGCACACCTTATTGCTGACTAAACTCTTTTTTGGATGAAATTCCTTTTCTTTCACTAATCTATTTTTTATTTCCCTGGCTATCTTGAATTTCTTCTCGGAAACACAAGACCATTTTTATTGCTTTTAAGTACATGGCCACTGCCTGCAGTGTTGCACAACTGTAAGTCTAAATTTTCTCAGCATTAAGAGCTCTTTCTTACTGAGGTAAGAATCTGCACTGCCAGGCACTGCAGCAGAAGAACACTCAAAATATTTTCCTGTGAAATAATAGCCTGGGAACAGGCAGCTGAACGGCTCCAGAGATGGGTGTGCTCTGATAGCCAGAGTGAGCCCACTGTAGGTCAGCAGCAGGACTCCAGCTTTTTTTTCCAGCCTGGAGCAAACCAGTGCAGCTGAACACGCAGGTAGCCTTTCCCCCCATCTGCTGAGCCTGAGACCACACAGCCCCATGAGTAACAGCTGTAAGGACAGTGCTCTGATAGAAAAATCCTTCAACTCAAAGCAGAGGACTCCCAGCCTGCTCTCTGAACGTGCCATGAGGCTACAACATCCTTAATAAAGCCCAAATCAAAGGCATACCCTGCAGCACGTTGCTCCTTCCTTTGTCATCTGTCTTGCCCAACATTGATAATGAAACCACAAATCAAGTCTGTCTACTGTGCTATGTTGATCAAGGAGCAACAACAATGAAAAAAAGACCTCCGTTCTCGTACTTCGTAGTTCAAATTTGATTCCTGAAGGAGACAGATTTTTCTCTGATAAATCGATAGGATTTTACGGAGTATTAAGAAGTGAATGGCTGGAAGATTAAAGAAAATAAATAATTTTACAGAAAATTTTATTAAAATGATTTAAAAGCCTGTATCCCTTGTCTCTGTCACTGACCTTACATGAGAAGCCCAAGAAAGAAGCACGATGACAAATATAAAATCAGCACTTATTACCCAGTCCTTCATTCCCCTGAAAACTCAGATACGTCAGCAGGAAGCACCTTCCCAAAGCAAGACCAGCTTGGATAGCATTATTTTTTTCAGGGTGAAAATTATTGGTATCAGCATCAAACAACTAATAAGAATATCTCATTGGGATTATTGTAAGGAAGGCTAGCAGAAGGTTCAGCATACATGACAATGATAATGATAACAGGACTCATAAATGCATCCTGGTAAATTCACCACAAAGGCATTCTTCAGCCAATCTCCCCCAGAAACCTAGAGTCATTCCAGTGCCATCCAATCCCACTGGAAGTGTGCTGGAAGGAGATACAGAAAGTGAATACCATACTTTTTCTAATTCTATATTCATATGTGACCATGTAATAAATTTGTAGTATCCTTCCCAAGGCTGTAGAAGGGTTTGATGTGAAGGAAAGTCTGAAGTTGAAGCTCTTTAGTTTTCCACTAGATTTTCTTCTGGTTTTACATACTCAGGTGACCATTCCAGAAATTTCAATTCAAATGGGACAAAATTATTGACTTTTCAAGAATGTTAAATATTGTTAGCAACTAAATTCTTATCACCAAAACTGAAATTTGTGGAGGTAATGATGCCAAGCATTCAAACACTGGAACTTTCAGTTTAATTCTGACCCTATAAGAAGGAACTTGGCAAGCCCTATATTACCAGCATGTGAGCAAAACCAGGTAGATGTGTCACAGCCTGGAATTAGATCTCCTGGAGCAAACTATACGGGAGTTATAGCAGAAGGAGGCAGACTTTTCCAAAGGATTCATTGGCATCTAGAATTGGAGGCAAGCAGAACTTAGAAGATGGACTAAGGATAAGTGGTGGGCCAGCACCATCTGCATTTATACTTGTTTCCCACTACTTGTATTACCGCCCAAGCTCCACCTCTTGTCAGATCAGGAGAGCACAGGATCCTACTGTGAATTGTGCACGTCAGGGATTTAAGTTGTGTGTTCTTTATGAGACTCTAATGCCTTATATTCTGAGGCGGTGATCCTAAGGTGTGTCCCATCACCTTCTTGCCTCAGTTTAAGGAAAATTTATCTTCCAAAAACTACCCCCTGGTGCCCAAAAGGATGGGGATTGCGGTATTGGAAGAACCAAAAAGAACCAGACACAAATGTTGGAATTTGGGAGCCAATGCAGGTCTGGCAAAAGTTTTTCTCCTAAGACAAGAAATCTGACACAGCAAGACCCTATTAACAGAAAGGGATACACCACAAATGTGGAACTCATGTTTGCTTTAGGCTAAGTCACTGAATCCCTGTTTGCTCTCCTGTATCTGAGTTTCTGCCTTAGGAGTCCATATAGCAACCCACTTCCACAGCCCCACTGCACAAAACCCCACTGGGTCCTAACTTTTTAAAAATAATTTGCTTATTAATCTGGGTATGTGTATTTAGATGCTGGTATGCCAGGCACTGTTGCAATACCCTGGATCCCTGGAGTTTGTATTAGTTAAGAAGAGATAAAAATTAGAACAAGCAGATTTCACATAGTATGGATTATGAGAAAAATGGCCTTGCTAACCAAAGGCACTTTCACAATTCGGGAATTATATTTTTTTCATGGTGTGGTAACCAGGGAAGGTGTTTGGAAGGAAGTGATATTCAAGCTAAGATCTGAGTAATGGCAGAGGCAGTCATGGGACAACTTAAGGAACAAGTATTTTGGACAGGAGGAATATCAAATATGAAATTCCTAGTTCTTAGCAAGATTTAGAGACAGACTGACCAGACTTAATACTGACATACAGCAAAGAAATCAATGACTGATAAAAAAAAAAGTACAGACAAAGAGGTATAGCATCAAATTTTTTAGAATCCAAGTATAAAAATAAGCATTGTAAATGCTAACATGTTACAGTGGGAAAATGATGGAACCCCCGCTTATTACTTAAATGACTTCTAACTTGTACATGTAAAACATAGCCATCACACTCCATTTCCCATGTCTGTTGTTCTTTTCTGAGTTTCAGTTATAATCCTTTTGTATAACTTCCTTTAACCTGCTTGGCCACTCAGCCTACAGAGTCCAGTTCTCTTTGATTTGTTCTGTTCTGTTACAAACCAAGCCCAGTCCTGACACTATGGGCGAGTCCCTGGTGTTCAGGGAGGAAAGGAAGGCAGCCTGCCCTGCTCCAAGTTTGTTTGGCAGGAAAAAGCACTAATTTCTAAATCAGACCTCTAGATTAACGTCAAGTGCTCAGAAATTCTTATCTGTTCCCAGCTAATAGCCATCATACAACATTTTTCTATTTAAAAATGCAAAAAATCCACAAAATCTGCAAGTATTATCTAATATTTTTGTTTCAACAGTGTCTCAGAATGCTGCGATAGCACATAAATACATCCATAAACAACTTGGGTTCACAAAATGCATAGTCATATCCCTCTCAATCTTGCAAAACCAAACCAAAGATTTCCTAGACATTTAACTAAATAAATTGAGCTTTTCCAAATTTCTTTAAAATTCATAGTCTGCTAATGCCTAACTAGGTCAAAAATGAAAGGTTTTTTTAATTTGAAAATTGCATATCGAAGTTAAATAGACTAAAACTTGAAAATATTTATGGCTTTGGAGGGGGATTATGATTTAGTCATAATAAGTTACAAACTTAATAACTCAAAGATCTTCTTTAATATATCATAACAAAATTAAAATTCTGTTCAAGGATAAAATATTCAGTTACACCTAGCAAAAAACCCATAGCTAGATTAGAGTTGAAGGCCAAAAGGCAAAATGTAGCCTCCCAAAAGCAAGGGTGGAGGACTGAGTTGAGTGATTTGTATAAAAAATTGATGTTTTATAGTCTCTGTACAGCAAGTTAATCCTATCAGGAATAAATATTGATTTACATTTCACATCTAACTTTCTTAGCGTCTGTCAAATTTAATGAATGTTGATGCAGTTATTGATTTCTCTAGCAAAAGGAAATTAACAGGACACTGTCCAATTTTGACCTTTACTTAATGAGCCATGTATACTTCAAAAGCCTTTTAGAATACATAGTTGATCAACCACAGAGTTTCAGAAACAGTCTTCTGTAAACGCTCCCCCCGCCCAGTTTCAGGCTTTTAATGATCCCCAAACTCGTAATTACTGTGAGACAGGGCTCAATAGAAACACAAAAGGGAGGAGTTCTCTTGCCATAGAAGCCTGCAGTGGCTTGCAAAATGTAGAATATAGGTTATGTCTACTTATAATTCAAATACCATCTTTTACAAGGCCCTAGGGGAATTTGTTTAAGAGTAATTCTGGACAAACCTCTGGCCATGTACCTTGATGTTCAAAAATAAATCCCAGCACATGCTTGTTTAAATCACTGCTACTGGAAAAAGCCTGAATTTAGTTTTGATGTCCTTTTTGGGAAAAAATTCAGTTTCCCATCATCTAAAAGAAATCACATGCATTTCTGTTGATCTGCTGCTTTTAATTAGTTCCTTCTTTTTTCTCCAATGTGTGCTTTGTCTGGAGGATCAGAGTACATGAAAGTAATCAAACACATGTCTGACTTTTCTGGATAAATGCCCTTGTAATCCTAGCTAAGTACAGAAAGTGAACAGTTAGGGTCAAATGTTCGATTTGAGGTCATATCTTGTTAACATCAACTGCTATACTGATATATTTTCTGGTTCTTTTTTAAAAATAAGAAACAGTTCAAAACCGGGAGCCATGTGAGATCTTAAATGGGTGGTTCTACACAATTTCATGGTAAAGATGTTTGTTATAACAAGATTTTGTATGTTTCTTTTTGTTTTCTGTAGCCCAGGCTGGTCCAGAATTCACTATGGAGCTCAGGCTAGTCTTGGACTCATGAAAATCCTCCTGCCTCAGCCTCCTGAGTGCTGGGATTCCAGGCATGCACCACCACGCCCAGTTTATGTGGTGCTGGGGAATCGAACTCGGGTACTTGGCAGCAAGCACTTTAACGGCTGAGTCATTCCTCCAGCCCCTGTTATAACAAGATTTGATAGATTAAAGTATATATATATATATACTTTATATATATATGGTATAAGATTTTTAAGTAGGTATGCATTTTGCTGAATTAATTTTTGAAGCCCTTTTCAATGATCTGCTTCAGGTCCCTCAATTTTTAGATTAAGGATTTCTCACACAACAGGTCCAAGGACAGGAGAAGATTAAAAGCGTTAAGGCATTGGCTGCAGAACAGAGAATAAGATAGAAAAGAGACTGGAGGCACATGAACTGGTCACAGGTAGAAGGCTGTGTCACATCTAACAGAAGAAGGAACTGAGTGCAAGCTTAGAAGAAACCTGCCAGTGAGTTTCTCGACAACTGAGCAACTCAAATTCTTTTAAAATTCATTTTTAAAAAGTGCATATGATTTTCAGATATATATTACCCAAAATAAGTATATTTGTAAGTGTAACTTTGCATAAACATTTCCATTCCTAAAAAAAAGCACAAATTTATTTGATTTGTGTTAATGTCATGTGGAATCTCATTCTCCAGTAGAGAGCAGCCTGGTGAGCTTTTTAGAAATAATCACACTCAGGACATACTCAATAATCAATAATCATACTCAAGACAATACTGAAGACTTGCCATTTCTATTAAGTTCCTTCAAATGTTTTTTCTTAACATTTTAGCTCTAGTACAAGCATGACTTTTTTTAATCTGATTTTTTAGACTTTGACCCAAATAATAAATGCACGTGCAGTTGAAAACAAAATAGAGCAAATGAACAACTTTTTCTGCTTCCTGTGGCACAGATTCTTAAAACTTTGTAAGAACATTCTTTTAGATCAAATATTTATCGTCAAGGCATTGATCTGATTTCAAGGTCAAATCCCATCCCATCATCTTTCTTGTAGGCAGTGCTGGAAGCCGTGCGAAATAGGTGAGGTCAGCCACCCTTGACTAAGAAATTCCAGCGTGCACCTTGAATCATATTCTTTTCAATTGGATTTCATTATGTTACCTAAAAAGTAGACTAAAAGAACATTATTGTGTCAATGAGAGGTTAGAAGTGATAGGGACAAATTATCAAGTGAAGTTTTTGGAATATTTTTCTACAGAAGTCTTGAAAATAGGTTAGGAAGCCATATGGGATGAAAGAACTCTAGTCTGTACTGAAGCATAGGTTGGATCATATGACATCTTGAGATTCTTTCCAGTTCTGCAAATCTATAATTTTATTTCTTAAATGCACTAGAAATGTGTAAAGACCCTTTAAGAGCTTTGGGATTGGGAATGAGTTTATTTTTACACTAATAATACAGTATGCTCATGTGATGTCTTCCCCCTGAGGATCTGGAGAGCTTTCTTGACATTTTTCTAATTAACTTTCCTTGCATTTCTCAGAAGCATGCATAAGGCACACATTATTATCCCCATTGTAGGCACAGCAAAGCTGTGTGCCTTGGGATAAAAAAAAAATAAATAAATGTGACTCTATTCTCATAAAGCTTGAGTACTCAAATTAATGAATGGCTTCTTACTAAGGCAGAATTTATGGGGAAGATAACCACGTATAGTCTAGGACTTTGAGAGATGAAAAGAGGAAAAAAATAAACTAACCTTTTCAAGCAAACCATCTGGAATCTTGTGCGGTGTTCTAGTCGTTTTTCTGTTGCTGGGACACAGTACCCCAACATCTGCAACTTCCAGGAGAAGAGTTTTACCTGGCTTACAGTTTTTAATCAAGATTTGAGTCCATTCGTTTTAATCAAGATTTGAGTCCATTGGTTGACTGTAAGGTAGAAAGGGCAAAGGTGGAAGGTCCTGGAAGTCCAGAAACAGAGAGAGGAGGGAGGAATCCAGGAGGGAGATAGGCCTTTCCCCTGCCTCTCCTCCAGGAACCAAGCTCCAATCTGGCAGACCTATTAATAGCGCATGAACTAGTTGATGGCCGAGTCTGCTGATGAGCACAGCTCTCTGTGATCCAATCACCATCCATTCACAGGAGACTTCGGGGGGACATTTTAGATTCAAACCATGTTACATTAGTACTGGAGTTCTGTCTACAGTACAAGGACCCAAGGGTGATTCTGAAAATTACTTTCAGAGGAAAAACATAAATCAAAACCAATGGATGGCCACAATATACATAGTGTTCATCCAGTTATCTCGACTCTTTTGTTGCATTTATAAAATTATAATTTTTTCATGCCCTGTCATCATGTACTAAAGGAAAATGAGAATATGGGGAAAAAGTGAGCAGCAATTTAAAGCCAGATTCTGATAAACAAGTCCTGTTTCTGTTTGGATATGCTGCACGAATAGCATTCATCATCCTCACAGAAACCCTCCTGTGGCTGGAGAAACTGAGGCTTACACAGTCAAATATTCCCATAAAAAGCATGAGTATGTATTGACAGAGAAGATTTTGGCCCAGTTTTCCTTCTGACTCTCAAATCAAATGTGAAATTTGCAAGGTTTTTTTGGAGGGGGGAGGATATAATCATGGAGGCATATGGTTTTAGTTATACTATTTTCTCTGTTTTTAAATTTGAAGCAAAAGTGCCACAAAATTTAGGACAAACAGAAAAGTCTCCCTATTTTCTATTTGTTTTGTTCTTTTTTTAAAGAATGAAAGAAACTTGTGATTGCGGAGGAGTTGCAGAGTAAGCAAGGAAGGATGATCTGGATGTAAATGTGGATGCGCAGTCACCAAGGTTCTGTCCAAAGTCACGGAGGCGTGGATTTTTTATTTGCAAAGAGGAGACAGAGAAAGAGAAGGAGACAAAGACAGAGTCAAAGTGAGACAGAAAAAAAAAAATACAGATGATAGATGGTTGACAAGTACACAGACAGGGAGACAGACAGATACTAAAAGCTGTCAGGAAAGGATGTGTCATGCCAAATCTGGACCAATAAATGTGACAAATCAACACTGCTAAAAATATCTGTAAACTCTAGGAAAACTTAGAAATCAATAATCAGAAGATGCAATATAGTGGGCAAAAAAGAGCCAGAGTTAAGAGGATTATTTAGATGGAAGTTTAATAGATAAAATTACACACCTGAAAGGTTAGGTGAAGTCCCCAGCCCTGATACCTGTGAACGTGACCTTACATGGAAGTAAGATCCTTGCAGTTGTAATTAGATTAAGATGAAGTCAAGCTTTCTTATGAAGATATGGACATGGAAACACGCAGGGAGAGTCCCTGAGATGAAGGAGGCAAAGGTGGAGTGACGTGTTCCACTTGTTGTTTGGGGTCAAGGATGGCTGGAAACCAGCAGGAGGTAGGCACAAGCAAAGAAGGACTCTCCTGTAGAGAATTCAGAGAGAGAAAGGCCCTTTGACCTTGTACGTGTGTGGGTACAGAGCCCAGCCTACTTTTTTGTTATTGTTGTGATTTTGAAACAAGGTCTTTCTAAGTCACTAAGTTGCCCAGGTTGGGCTCAAACTTGCAGTTCTTCTGCCTCAGCCTCCCAGAGTACTGGGATTACAAGTTTACACCATAGAGCCTGGCTCCTTTTCACACTTTAAACTTATATGTCTAGTCTCCAGAACTGTGCAAAAATAAATTTCTCATGCTTTAAGCCACCATGTGGGAATCCAACAGAAGAATACACTGAATTTCCTGTTCCACAAACTTTGCCCTGAGAAGGGTGCTCAGTATGCCAGGCGGTAGCTGTAACTCCTTCTGAAAACTTCAGCCTTATGGGTTTGAGGAGTCAGTACAGTTGGGGCCCCACGTCCCTGAGAAAATAAAGGCGTCCGTTGCAGAAAGGAGCAAGCCCTAGCAGCATCCGACTCCTTGTACTCAGTCTGCCTGCGTCTCTGGCTGCCCCGTGTGACCCGAGCATGATGCAAACACGCACAGCTTTCAGAGGGCAAGGTCTCCTGGTAAGACCGCAAACAGGGCAAGGAAATTTGAGCCACTGTCACCTCCAAGGGGAAACAAACCCGGGCGGGCGTTTCACTTTGAATCCAGCCAAGTTTACAGTTTAAAAAACAAATAAACTCAAGACTCCTTAGAGGAGTACAATAGCTCCAGAGTTTAGATGAGATGTTGCTCACCATGTCCAGAACCGAATCCAAAATGATTCAACAAGAGGGGAAACATACACCGCTGTCTACACCACAGACCCTGATAGCCAGCTCAGAGCTGACCTAAGCAGCACGCTTAGCGCCAGGGCCCTGGTAGTTATAATGGCACTCCAGGCTGTGAAGAAAAGTCTGCTCATGTGGACGGAAAAGTTCAGCAGATAAGCGAAAACTATTTTTGAAAACGCAATAGAAATTCTAGAACTGAAAAAATATGTAAAATAGTTGATAGATGTGATTAACAACAGAAGGGAGACGACATGGGAAAGACTCTGTGTAGTTGAACTCAATCCAATAGGAACGAGGAGTCCACAGAGAAAACAAAAGAGAAGGCTGACCAGCCCTTTAGAGAGCTGTACGGCGACCTAAAATATCTACCAAGTAAGCTGGCATTTCAGAAGCAGAGGAGAAGGACAATGGAGTAGTCATATGCCAGGAAAAACAACGGCTAAAAATTTACCAAATTTACTGAAAGACACAAAATGTCAGGCTCAAAAGGCAGAGCAAGCAGAATTAATACAAAGAGAAATCTCACGTAGGAGCATCATTATTAAGTTGTATTTTCATATAAGTTTTTTTTTAAAGTGTTTATTTCTTTAAAAAAGAAAACTCTAATAGTATTGTGATTGGGATTACTTTCAGTCTTTCAACATAACTGAGAAACAAATTTTAACAAGTTTGGGGCTTTTAGTACATGAACACAAGTATATAATTTCATTTACAAAAATTATAACTTTTCTCAGCAATATTTCCAATACTCATGTGTTGGGTCAAATTTAAGCTTCATTATTTCATGCTTTTGCTATATTTAAATACTTATATTTTCATTTTAATTTCCAAGTGGACATTGATAGCATACAGAATTATGATAAATTTTTAAGTGATAATCTGATATCCTGTTATCTTGATATAATCATTTTACCTCCAGAAAGGTTTTCATATATTTTTCGGATTTTTATAGAATGTTATTTTCTATAAATAAGATTGTTAATTTTTTATAAACTGAGTACATTTTCTGTATTTCTTCTTGCTTTATTTTTTTCTTAGAATCTCCAATAAAAATGTTGAAGAGGAGTGCTAATATGCTCTTGAAATGTTATGGATATTAGAGAAAAATATTCAATATTTCATCAATAACTGTGATGTTATCTCTAGCTTTTCCATAGATGTACTTTTTGAGATTAAAAAAATTCATTTCAATTTCTTATCTGTCTAAGATGAACTCATTTCATCATCACCAATAAATAATCAATCTTCCAACATATTCCTATCTCCATTGACAAAGCATTTTTCTCTTTTAGGCCAACATACATAATTAATTAAATTGATAGATTTTTATATTATAAACTTAACATTGTATTTTGGGCATAAAATCTATTCATAAATAAAAATGTATCATTTTTATATGTGGTTGAATGTAAGGTGAAAATTTATGTTAAGAATTCTACAATTCTACTTCTTGTGAGATATTGACATGTGCTTTTCTTATAATGTGTGTATAATGTGTGGTTCACTTTGGTATCTGAGCCTCAAAATTAGAGACTGAAAGATAAGTTGGACCAATTATCATTATCTTTTACATTCTGAAAATAAGTATTATTATAATTTTTCCTTAAATAGTTGATAGAATTCAATGCAAAATCTTATAGACCTGAAATTTTGTTTCTGAAAAGATTTTAAATTACAAATTGGTTTATTTGATTGATATAAGGTTATTCAAGCTGTTACTTTTTGGGTGTATTTTGTAATTTGTGTCTTTCTATTAATTCATCCTTTTAATCTGTATTGTGAGATTTATTTTCAGAAGATTGTTTATAACTGTAGCAATACCCTTTTAATATTTGAATTATCTATAATGATTTATTTCATTCTTCATCTTGGTTATTTCTGTCTTCTTTTTGGTTATTTCTTTTCTTCACTAGCCTGGATACAGGTTTTTAAGTGTGAGGATATTTCCATACTGTTAGCTTTCCTTGCTTTGACTTCTCTGCATTGTTTTATCCATGTCATTGATTTTTGCCATTACCTTTGCTGTTGACTTGTCTAATTGGAATTTAATTCCTTATTTACTAATTTTAAGGTATTATCTGAAATATTTGCTTTGAAATATCTCCCTTCTTTCCCAATGTAATATTTAATATTACAAATTCTTTTCTACTCGCGTCTGGTTGGATTGCACAAATTGTAATGTGTTTTTTTTTATTTAAAAATATTTTCTTGTTTTGCGATGTGTGTGAGGGTGTGTGTGTGGCCACATGAATGTGTGTGCATGAATGTGTTAATATTTACAGTCTTGACTACATCAATAAACTAATTACGCTGATGATTTCACAGTAGATATACATATATCAAAGCATCAAGTTGCACACTTTAAACGTATATTAATGTTTCAAATGTTTAATACTTTAATTTTTATACTGTTTTAAAACTTATTGAATTTCTGCGTATCTCTCAGTAAATGATACAATTTAGAAAATATTCTGCTAACTTATATTCTCTTATTGTTAAAAAGGGTATTTTATAGATGTTAAATAGTTTGAGGCTGTCAAAAGCTCTATTTTTTGCTATTATTTTCCTCTCTCTTATCTTTAGATCATTTTTTACATCTGTAACTCTTATGTATCACACACACACATTCTAATAAAAAGAACTATGGGGAACAAAAGTCTATCAATTTGCTTTTATTCTGCTGTGTCCAGTCCGTTGCATTCTGATTCTTAAAATTACTCACTGCTTGTAGTATTCTCACATGCATCACTTTCATCTGATCTGTTCATCTCTTCCTTCTGTGGAAATTCTGCATCTACTCACGTATCCATAGACGTTTTTCTTATTATATCATTGACTTATACATAGCTAGCTTTAAATCTACTTTTAATATTCATAACACTTGGGGCATTTCTGAATCTGATCCTGTTGGTTGTTTTTGCCTCTGGACCATGAATCATTTCTTCTTGCTCTTTAGTCTGTTTACAATAAGCTTTGTGTGATGGGAGACACAGTGTGGAGAACAGCCACAGAGGCTGGTACTGTAACAGCATTTATCCCTAGAAGTGAAAATGCTTTTGAGCCCAAGCCATTGCTGAACTTGGTTCAATCATCCTGCCAGCTGGACTGTTCAATGTTTTGCTACTCTAGATATTCAACTCTTCATATGGAACAGTTGTTTTTCTGATGCTGAGAAGCTTGGAACACTTGAGAATTTTCTGTGCATTCTTGCTCTACCTCCAGCTTTCTGCTGTTTCTCTACCTAGATCTTTGCCTCTCCCCGGGGTCTACTTCTGTTGACTTTTACTTGTTTGCTAGTGTTGGAGGAAGGGATATTTCTCCATTTTTCTACTCCTGCTCAGTCTCCAGCAGTATCTAAACCTGAGCATTAAAACAAGGTATTTTTCATCATCCTTGTTTCTTTCTCATTGACAAGCAGCCCCTGCTCTCTACTCAAGTGCAAGGTCTTAAAAGTGGGCACTGTGCCTCCAACTCCTGCCAGCTTAATTTATAATAACCAGAATCTGGAATCTTGCTACATACCCAGTCTGCTGATGTCTTCATCTTGGAACTCACAGCCTCCAGAACTGTGAGAAATACTCTTCTGGTTTTCTCATTTGTTTGGTTGGTTGGATGGTTGGTTGGGTTGGGGGGGGAGGGGGGGTTTGATTTGAGGTAAGGTCTTACTACATGGTCCAGGCTGGCCTTGGACATACCATGTAGCTTAAGCTGGCCTTAAACTTGGGGTTCCCTTGCCTCTGATTCTCTAATCTAATTACACATGTGTGCAACCATGGCCAACAAATCTGTCTTCTATAAACTACATGATCCATGGCATTCTTGTACAGCAACCTGAATGGGCACTAGCAGTGGGATTCTCTGGTGAGAGGTATCAGTCATTTCCTGTCCCTGTCACAATGACAGAAAGCTTAGATCTTGTATGAGCCCAGAATCCAGGTACCACACTGAATTCCTGTTCCTGCTTTTGTTTCCCATCAGTGCACAGTGGAGCTCAGTTTACCTCCCTCACTGATAGCAGACCTGGACCCAAGCCAGAGCACCGAATAAGAAAATCTAAAAATACCTTTCCTTCTCGCAAGTGGCAAATCATTTCCTTAGATCTGATCAGACCCACCTGTGGGCAGCAGGAGCTGATCGCCACCTTGTCACCATGCAGGTGCTGGAGCACAGGTGGCCTTCTCCCGATAGGGGTCCTCCATTTTTAAATCTAGACATGACTTGCACAAAAATGAGGATTTCACTGACATCCCTTATTCGTCCCAGTCTTTTCTCGAAGTACTAAGTTGAGGTTGGTGGATAATAATGGATAAGAGACACAGACTCCCCTTTAAAAGATTCTGGATATCTTGTTATTTCCACCTATACATGGTCTTTAATAATTGGTTATTATTTCAATTATGATTTCCTTGCTCACTTTTATGGTGACTGCCTTTAAGGGTTTTTCAAAAATTAAATATTCATTTGACCCATCTCACCTCAGAAGGTCTTATCATCTTTATTTTTACATGTTAGAAAGAACTCTAATTCAATTAACTTGGTTACTTTTTAATTTGAGTTTATTGTATGTATGACACTGGAAATCGAGCCAAGGACCTTCACACTTATCCATATCCCCAGCCTAGCTTTTTTTTTTAATTTTAAGACAAAGTCTTACTAAGTGAATAAGTTGCCCAAGCTAGGCTAAAACTTGTGATCCTCTGCCTCAGCGTCTCAGAGTGCTGGGATTACAAGCCAGCACCGCAAGCCAGCCTTAATTTGAACTCTTTAATAAGTTAAGGATAGGTAAGGATGATCCAAACTAAGAATTTCAGCATGTTGTTCCAAACAAATCAATCTACCTTCCCTGGGCCTGGAGTCCTGAGAGTCTAACCTAAATCATTAGCTGACGTAGGTTAAATGAGAAAAGTCACAAAGTCTCTGGAAACCAAGAAATGGTATATAAGTACAAAGAACTCATAATCCAGAGATACTGCTGCATGTTATTTCATGTAATTACTACACACACTGGCAATAAAGGATACTTTGTAGATGTCCAAATAACCACTTGCCTGGCACTCGTTCTTTCTATGAAGAAGTTCTTCTCCCGACTCCAGCCAGATGGACTTCAGTGAAAACTACTGATGACAGCACACAGTGTTGGGCCAGGGCTGGACATAGGACTTCCCCGGGGTCAAAAAATGCCTTTCCTTCGATTTTTCCCAATCAAGAAAGAGGAAAGAAGTAAGTGTGTCAGTGAAACCAAAGTTGGGAGGTGTGGCCAGATAAGATGTTGGGGACAACCATGTCCACACCACATGAGGGAAGCCAATCCAAGAGATGCAGAAATGTATGTCCTAAGGACATTTAAAGCTTGATTCTGGTTGCAGAGCCATAAATTCCTCCCTACTCCTCTACAGGCCACAGTTCTACTTTTGTTTAAATAGGTCAAGTTGGTTATAAATAAACTGTAATTCTATAAAAATGAAATTTTAAACATTATATTTCCCCCCTTATTATTAATGTAGAATTGACTTATAGCTGTTCGCATTCAGGTAGAAGTAGAAATTTGTGTAAGCTCTTAACAAATGCATTGTTCCTTCTGTTTTCTATTTGCATAAAAAAGAAATCCGTATTTGTATCAGTAAAGATAGGACATTGTGCTGTAACACAAATAATTGACTTTAAGTAACTTTCCCTACTTTTGTCCATTTTAGGAGGGCAGCAGAGCTGCTCTGATTGTTCTCACACTACAAACCACTCTGGTAGAGTCTTTTCCACATGGATGTTTTTAACTCACCATGGTAGAGCGTTGCCTTGGGTGTGAATGAAAGAGTGAATACGAATTTCATCACTGGACAACGGGCTCAATCACTGGTTCCTAATAATTTTTTTTTATCTTCATTAATCTCCAAGTTTCTCTGAAACTAAGTCAGGGAATTGTAGTCAAGGTTTTGGTACTTAGAAATGGCTAAATTAGATTAGCATCACTTCTTACTTCTAAATGCAAGACTTTTGTCTACCTAGCTTTATGTTCCAGGCATGTTTTATTGAGTCGATAGTATAAATACAGACTTCAGTTACAACTGGACTGTGTGTTAGCCAGATACTTAGTTGGCAGGTAGCAAGGTCTGCTCTCTTCCCTGAGGATAAAGTGTGTCAGAGCAGTTGTAAGGATCAGGAGATGCTAAAGATGTACAGCAGAGCATTTGGGGAGAAATAAACTGTGTGACTTTACTTGGAAATGGCAGAAATGAGAGATCAAGTAAAAATTGCATCAGAATCAAAAAGTTATTAGTTCTGAGTCACTCATCAGTTTTGTTGTTTACTGATGGGCTTTCCCACGTCCAGTGAAAACACTTGGTATCTTTGCCTCCCAAAACAAATGTGGGCTCTTAGCAAGCTATCAGACATTTAAGTTTAAAAAAAAATAAATTTCTTGGTAGAAAAGGCTGTTGGACTTTTCAGGGATTTGCCAAAGAAGTTCTTGAGCTCCTTTTCTTGGCGTACTTAATTAAGATAATACCTGATCTATTGGTGGTTTATTTTATTTTTTTATTTTTTTGCACCACTTGGAGAGATAGATTTTGACCTCGTAAATAAGTCCTTACCTATTCAAATATTTTATTTCTTATTCAAAAATAATACACAAATTTTTTTTATCTTCAGTTTATTTGGTTTATTTTGGTTTGGGTGCTAGGAATTAAATTTGGGGCTTTGCACGTGTCTTGCACACACTCTACCACAGAACTACATTGCCAACTCAAAGCCTGCTTTTGGAATAACACAAATATTTTTCTTTAAAAAGGGTTAATATTTGAGTTCTGATTTAATTCCTATAACTCTAGGAGACATTCTTTTTCATCTTTCCCAGACAGGGAAAGAGAAACACAATTTATACGGACAGTGAGGGGAGCAAACAAAGTCAGAAATTCCTCCCCTGACCTGACCATCCTGACTCAATTCTTTAACAGTGCATTTACTAATACAAAATATGGAAAATAAACAGAATAATATCTACATGAAGAGCTCCAGGCGGTACAGCCAAAAATATTTAGTTACTAAGCTTAACTAGAAAATATAGGAAAAAATATGAAATTACAATTATGTCTATATTTAAATATTACATGTATGCAGGAGGCTAAGTTTATAAGTGCTTACCCTTTTTGCTGAGTCAAACAAATTATCAGACAAGCTGGTGAATCGGAAAAGCTCTGAAAGTCCACCTTCTCACCATATCTCATTATTGGGCTTCAATGTACTGTGTTATTTTGTATTTGCAAACTCCTATACCAAAATATGCTTGAATTAAACCACAGGAGATCAAGGTATGTAGCATTCTGCCAAAGACACTTTAAATTCCTCTGTTTTTCCACAGAGTTTGCAACTTTTAACATAACAACTTCTCCCTCTCTCTCTTTTGTTTCTTTACCTATAAACAAGAAATTTATAGCAAAAACTTGAACATAAGACTTTCTGTCCTAGCAATGATCGAGTGTAGTTAGACCGGAAATACCATTTTTACTGTGTGGTGTGTGTGTGTGTGTGTGTGTGTGTGTGTGTGTGTGTGTGTGTGTGTGTTGAATTTCTGGCAGGACAATCCTGGCATTAGAAAAAAAGAATTCCATTTATAGCGTATGTTTTTTCCAGGAATTATCAGTGCTGGGTATGGTTTAAGTTACACTTTAACAGGGAGGTGGGGCGACATTGCCCCAGATGGTGAATGTAAACTGTGCCATAAATTTTAATGAAGCAAATAAGTCACTAATAACCCTACTGCTAACATGGCTATGTTTGGGGCAGACCTTAACAAAGGAAAATTAAAAAGGCACATGCAGCCCTTAAACAAGTGCCTAAGCAGCCTAATATGATTTACTAATTCAGCTATTCACACTCACATTACACAGCCCCTGGTCATCTGCCCAAGTACAGCTGCTTCACGTAAAATAAGTGAATAAATAAAATAGAAAAAGTTGATTGACCACCAGATGTCCTCTACGCACTGGCAGACTTCAGGTCAGCCAAAGTTCAGGCAGATTTCCTACACAGATGTATTTTTTTTTTTTATACCTTGGAAATCATACATATGTAATACTTTGTTTTCCAGCCAGAACCCCAAGATTACTTTCACACATCCTTTACATTGTGACGTCTCAACCACGCGTTGCTTTTTGTGACCCAACAGAGAGGGTCTTGGTGAAGGATTCTGTGAAAAGGCACTGAGGATCATTTCATTTTTCATTAAATACCTGGCAGAATATTCCTGAGGGTAGGCATAATGAAGTCTTTATCAACCTAGACGATTAACTTGGACATGGTAAGCGGGCACCATTGTGTAGGGGAGTTGACTGACGTCCGGGAGATCACGTGACTCCCAGTACCACTGAGAGGAGAATTAACAAAGGCAAACCGAGCCTGTTGGACCGTGGGACACAAACAGGCAGACGGGTGCCGTGTGCAGGTACATAATGCAGTGTGCTAAGATGTACATGCGTGATTACACTCCCACCAAGATTAGGGTAAAACTTCAAAGAAGAGATAAAAATGAAATGAAGAGTACTTTCAAATTCCTACGTGTGATATAGTTCATATCTCAAGGTGGAACATATACTTAAGGCAAATCTCATCATTAATCATGGTGGATCCAAATCTATATTTCAAATAATCCTCTTTGTGGATATTAATTTGACTGTGCCGATTTCTGCTCGGGTCTGATTATGCCATTCTTTCCCTCTCTTGAAGTAGTGGATAAAGAGCTCAACGGAGGGAAACGGGGGTCGACTCTGCCATCTTTTATTTTGGGCTGCAATTATGTGATTTATATTATCTCTGCCCCAGAATTATTCATCAGGACACTTTCTAAGCCCCTTGCCCATTTCATAAGGATTTAGTTTAGTTAAAAGAAGGATAATAAGGTCTTTAAATCCCAGTTAATTAGGAGCAGGAAAATTGCAATCTATCACACAATTCTGAAACCAGCAATGGTGTGAAGGCACCGTGGGCCAGAGCCATGAGCTGTGCCTCTGTGATTTGGTGTTGCTCTGAGCTTTCACCTGGTTATCATACACAGTATCCAGCCCATAGAGGGAAAAGAGGCCCATAGTAATTACCTCTGGCTTTTTATAAAAATGAATATAAATAGAAGAATGATGTTTTCCTGACATTCAACTCTTGAGAGGATCACCATGGATCATGAAGTACATCAAGTCAAACTTGGCCTCTTCAAAACTCCCACGCTCCTGGGCAGATGTCTTATTCTTGATTATTTTGCTTCTCTCCATAAAAAACAGTATTGATTTTTTTACTCATATGCCAATTGTGCTCTCGAAATAATTCAGAGTTTTGAGTGTAGGTAAGGCTGAACTACTCTTAGATTAGAATTCAGGTGCTACCAGGAAAAAACAAACAATATTATGACAGATGTGTGTAGATCTTGGTCAGTTAATATGAGGTTTTGGTGATAAATGTCTTTTTTTGAGACAATGCCTCACTCTGTAGCCAAGGCTGGTCCTGAACCCACTATGTAGCCCAGGTCAGCCTTGGACTCACGGCAATCCTCCTGTCTCAGCCTCCTGAGTGTTAGGATTACAGGAGTGTGCCACCACACACCTGGCTTTATGTAGTGATGGGGAATTTAACTCAGAGCCTTGGGCTTGCAAGCCAAGTTCTTTAACTGCTGTGCCATTCCTTCAGCCCTTGGTGATAAATGTCAATAAAAGAGAAAGATCAGATATGCAAATGCATGTGTGTGTGATTTACAATCTGAGTTTTAATGCGGTAATTATATTCAGTGGGATTTCTATGTCATTGTGTGCTTGCTTTGTTTCATTTTAAGCAGGACTTTTTATATCATTTTCCATTTTTCTTACAAATTTGTTTGCCAATTTGAACAATTTTTCCTTCACCTTTAGACTTTTAAGAACAAACAAAAAATTTGCCAATTCTTCCAAAGTGACATTCTCCTCCATAAATCTACACCAGTCTGCAAACTTGCAGAAGAGAAAGAGAAAGCCTGTTTTATTATTATCATTATTATTATTATTATTATTATTATTATTATTATTATTTTGCTTTCTGTTGCCAGGTTGCCAGTAAAACATTTTGTAGAACGAAGGACCGTGACCCATTGAAAAGTATTGTGCTTCAGATTTTCATCAGGGTTATTTTTATTGCATATTCCTCACAGTGGAAAGGGAAAGGAAACTTCTGCTGATAACACTATTTCTTACACATTAAGTTATCCTTTAATATTATTTGAATCTTTCGGTACTACACAGTCTACCTAAAATTCTCCCTTAAATCTTTGAGCTAAATTACAAAATCACACGCTCCCCATGATCATTTTGTTGGCTAACTAGTTAAAGACAAATCGTTACGTGTTTCTGTAGCGAAGTGGATCAAGTTCAGAACACACTACTCAGTTATTAAAAACGTAGAGTTTCGGACCCTGGCATTTCAGAGAAAAACAGGATAAAATACATGCCCTACTTTCCATGTAAGTGTAATTGTTCACGGAAACATCTTTGAAAACAATTTCGACTAAATTCGCACGTCATCTGGGTGGTGAGGGAGAGGTGGAAGAGAGGCTGAAGGGAAAACTTCCTTATTCGGAAAAGACAAAACTTTCGAGTCAAGGTTTCAACTGTGAGTGACCTAGTCTGACATTTTTTGTCTTACCCTGAGTCTAGAAAGTAGTACACAACTTTCCAAGTAATCCTGTGGTGAAAATCAAAACACGACCAAAGATCTAAGCAGAGCTTTCATCAGAAGCTCCGGGGAAGGAAGATTTTAAGCACAGCGTAGATGGCATTTGTCTGAATTTCGGGCGGGTGAAGATGGCCCAACAGCACTTGTAGAGAGAGAATTTGCACTCGGAGTCGCATGTGCCCTGGGGTTTCTCACACCTTTCCCTTAGACATGCTTAATTAGCCAGGGCCTGTTGTGTTTATTTGGCAGATTTGGATACAAATGGATAAAAAAAAAAAAGTCTTTTCATCTCTTTTTATCAGTCGTCCCCTGAAGCTAAAGCAGGTGTCTGTGGGATTAAACATAATTACAAAGAGGGAGGGAGGGAGGGAAGAAGGAGTGAGATGATGATCCCAGCGGAGCTGGAAGAGGGGAAGGGCGCAGGTGCTGCGAGAGGCCTCGTGGACCCAGCTAATCTGAGCCACGATGGCGCGGAGAGGTCCACGTATCCATCCTTTCAGCGGGAGGGCACGGGCGGCCTGCGAGGACAAAGCCAGGATCCAGGATGGCCGTGTCGGCACCATGGCTGCCAGGGTAACCAGGCCCTGCTTCTCACTGCCGCCTTTGTCGGGTGGCAGCCACGGGGAACAAAGTGGCACTTCTTACCATTGTGCAAGCGCATGCAAAAGATCCTCTTTTCGGCTCATCATCATGAATTAGCAATTACTCTATTCTTGGCGGCAGGTGACAGAGCCAGCCACTTCTACTCCAGAGCTGTGAGCCCCTTCACTGGGATTGGCAGTGCGGGGTTGGCCTCTTCTACTAGTGTATTCCCATTGTGTGGAAAATTCTATGATCCCATAGAAAGAGCGGTTTTCTTTCTCCACTCAGAGGGTCTGACCCACGGTTTGACTGGAGGAGGGAAGAAAGTGCTCAAAGGAATATAGACAAAAAGGTCCTTCTTCCAGTCCGGGAGCACCTGGCCCACACAAAAGAGGCCCAAGCTCTCTGGCTCCCACCCACCCACTGGGCCCGCACTCTTCACCCAAGCCAAGCTCTGAGGCCTGTCTGTGTGCATTGAAGGCCACGGCTGAATCAAGCGCCCAATGCAGCATTGCTTTTCCCTGGCTGCACCCAGCAGAGAAATGAGGGCCCACCAGCAGCCCAAGAATGAGAGGGGACGGGGAGTTCTCAACCCCCCGAAGACCCTGTGTTCTCCAAACGCAGCAGATGGGGAAGAAGGATAAAGGCAAGGGATAAATTATTTTGATGAATTTTATAAAGGAGTGATTTCTTTGAATATACAAAATATGTATTTATGCAATACCAACTATACACATTCCTACAAACACAAACCTCTTTTTCTCCCTCCCTTTCTTGGGAAAGGTAGTATGCTACACATTGCACCACATTTTCCTTTATTCACTTAGTCACACAGCAGTCTAGAGAAATACTGGATCTTTCTAAATGTACAACTAGTACTCTATAGTGTGTTCAGGCCATAATTTATTCAACTCCGTGTCTATTGATGGGCTTGTGTGTGATTTCTAGTCATCTTTGCTGTTAAGAGAGTGTTATGTTCAGGCCAAAGAAAGAAAATCCCATTTTTATAGCACAGTTAGGTTTTTTTTTCTTCGTTTTCCTTTATGTTTTTCAGAAATATGAGGAAAAATGTTAGCATTCCAAACCATAATGACAACAAAGAACGAATGAGGTTTTCTTTTTCTAGTGTGCCATAGATACTATTTACTGAATCATGGTTTATGTCCCTACATAGCAGGAATATTCTATTTATATAAATAAAATGTCAGCTTTGAAATTACCTGGCCTTTCAGCTAGGAAAAAAGAAATGGAACAGTGAACATGTTTGGATACATGAAATTATAAGATCATTTTACTGTGTAATCATGTATTTCATATAGGTTCCCAGGTATAATCTCGTTCTCCTGATATTTCATTGAGAACCCTGTAAAATTCTGAGCACATAGTACCTAAGCTACTCTAAGCCCAACAATAACATGGCAGGAGTGCTAAGATTTACAGTTCCATGAACATATACTTAGAGGACTTCAGGAAAAACCCAGGTAAGAGTCTATAACTGAGCCAAGTTTAGCATTTCAGCACTTCATAATAGGTCAGGGCATGGCAGATACAAACTTTTGAAGGATGTTGGAGCATCTTTTCAGACTTCTGAACAAGGTAAGTCCTTTTGAAGATGTGTTTTTAAGAATATTGAGTTAATATTTGAAATTTTCACAGCTCTAAAGAAACATACTGGATAAAGAAAAAAAATTGAGGAGAGCCTTCCGATGTGTTGTTTCTAGCTGGGGACACTAGCAGAGTCAACATTCAGAGGCCTCAGGCTTGCATGGTTGGCACTGGTAAAGGGGCACAGTGGAAGAGCAAGGAAGCTCTGGGGTGCACAACTTCTTGTACACACGAGTGCAGGGAGAAAAAGGGAGCCAGGATAAGAGCATGCTCTCCAGGTCATGTTCCCAGTGGCTCCTCCCTCTGATTGGGCCCTACCTCCTGACAGCACACGAAAACATGGCTGGATGAGTCCGCTGGCAGGCAGAGTGTCTCCATGAGCCCAGCACCTTCCAAACACATGAGACCTTGGGCAGACACTTCAAAACTCAAACCATCACAGTACTCTCTGTATCCTTGCTAAGTAGCAACTGAATTTCCTCTTAATTAAATTAACCACTCCAACCTCATCTATCACAGATCAATGGAATGAAAAGTCAAAGCCTCCAGGTGGCAGGCTCCACTTGCAGTTTTGTAGTAATAGTATACTTCTCATAAAAGCATTTCTTTCTTGACGATAAGCTCCAAAACCAAAACAAAGCAAAAACACAAAACAAAAGCTAAAATTATGGGGACAGCCTCAATGTTTCACTAGTGGGTGATTAATGGTCATAGTGAGAAAACTGGCTCCGGTTTCACCCCTGTCACTGGAAGACGCAGTGCTGTGAATAGATTTCTGACCCAGAGCATGTACTGCGTACTTGAGGACATTACTTGAGAATAGTTGTCATCACAACTTGCTCTTCAAAAGGCCATTGTATAATGTGCCATATTGGAAGCTCTTGAAGGTGTAATAACTCATAGTGCCTGTGACCTCAGCAACACTCGAAGAGATGCCTGGACTGCTGATTCATATGGAAGCTCTATCCTTACAATCACGGCCATCCTTCCTCATGGGTTTGTTGTTCAAGGACAGAGATGGCAGAAGAAAGTGGCAGTTGATATTCACAGAAGGAGTCATCTGTCCCAGGTTGGCCAGTCATCTTCTGTTCATGCTTCTATCTATGAACATTTGCATAGGGATCAAATATTTTCACACTCAGGACTAATTTTAAGAGATATGGTTACGTACTACTGCCTTAAACTTACTTTGTTACCCAATTTTCAAATATATTCCTTCCTACTCCTGGGTCACTCTACCTAACTAACTACTGCTGCCCTGGAATTAATGTACAACTGGATTTCTGGGCATCTTTTCTTCCAACTAATATGAGAAAACATGTGCAATGCTAAAAAATTGCCAACTGTCTTAGTTACTTTTTCATTGCTGGGATGGAATATCTGACAACCACAACTCAAGGAAGAAAAGATTTATCTTAGCTCACAGTTTCAGATGGTGTCACTCCATTCATGGGTGGGCAGCTGGAAAATAGTGGAATCACATGACAGGTCTGGGGCAGGTCCTAGGTCCTGAGCCAGAGCTGGAGCTGGACACAAAGCTCCTTTTGGTAGCATGGCAGAACAAGACAAGACTGGGAGGAGGGGTAGAACTAGCACAAGGCCCTCCAGGTGAAGCCCCAAGCATCTGATCCTTCCAGCCAGGTCTCTCTCACCAATAGTACACACTACCCATAAGTACGTGAGGCTTGTGGAGGACACTCCAGAGCCAAGCCACAGCAACTGAAATGATCTACCTTCATTATCCTCCTTTAGGAATTCCCCAGGGCATGGCTAAAGGCTTCAAATACCATTTTTGAATAAATTGAGCATATCATGCAAAATTACCTGTACATCAAGGCCCAGTTTTTTAATCTTTCACCAACTCATTGATAGGGAACTATCCACTAGGCCATGGGTGATCTTGGAGGAGCCGAGGATAAAATGTAAAAGTAGAAACCAGAAACTTTGGAGCTACTTTATCGCACAACTCGAGCTTTTTTATCAACTTCTGGGGGCCAGATTCTTACATACCACCTCCACTTTATCACAGAGCAGTGCTGTACAAACTCGGTTTTATAAGCTTATGGGTCACTCACATGCCATTCCATATGAGCATCTAGGGTTGAAGAAACTTAGAAGTTCTCAGACAAGTGTTCGGTCTCTCCTAGATCCTAGTGATAAGCCAGAGGCAATATTTTTTTTTAAATGAGAATAATTAGTTTCAGAATACAAGATGACTTTGTTCACAATCCCATGTCCATTCATTAGGAGTGGCTTTACAAAGATCCCATGCAACATTCTTATCTGCCATACTCACTTACTGAATTTTGACTCAGCTGGGTAACAAAGGCCAACCCAGAAACCACTCGCGTAGCAACTTGGACCTGTGACAAATGCCTTCTTTGAGCATTAAGTTCACTCAAAACTCTCATTTCTTTCTATGACTTCTAATATGACTATAGGTGGCTTTCACAATCCAGAAAAGGTTAACAAGGCATTTTGTCCATCTTTTTCTTAGTACTTAGTGGGGTCACGTTTAGCGACTTCTCCTTCACTTTGAAAAATTCTTACAGTGTATTCTAGATATTTCACCAAAATGACATGACCTTGAATGTTCACATGATTTACTTCTTAGCCTTTGACATGCATGTGATTCTTACTAGGTGTAGATTCCTCCTCCTGAGTTCTGTCAGCCTGAAATCAACACAGGAGTCTGATATACATAAAGTTTTGTTGAATAGAGAAATGGTCAGCGTTCCTATGGATGAGATTACAATATGGGTCTGGACTATTGATACAACAATGAGAAAATAGCAGAAAAGTATATCTGCTCCTGTTAACCACAAATCAATGTGCTTCTTGGGTCTCATATTAACATATAGGGAAAAAAATCCAACAGATCAATAATTGCATGTCAGGAATTAGAAATAAATTGCACCTGGAATCATAGTTGGAACTGGCATCAGAGCTTAATCATGTTCAAAACAATTCAATATAATTATCTAAGATCTATCTGTGTTTTATTTTTTTAAAAGTCAGGTTGAATGGAAATGTGGTAAGAACCACTTTCTTCCTAATGTTTCCCATTTTTGTTGCATGTATCTTCCTTAGTTTACTTCTTATTAAATTTTTCTTACCCTTTTTTTTAAATTTTGCTTTTTTGACACCTGTACATCTACAAGGTCAATTTGCTCCTCCAGCTCTCCAGGGGTCTTTAGAGCTGGAACTAAGTCTTCTGAGATAGAAAATTTTATCATCTATTTGCAAATGTGTGTTTTGTAAAGTAAATGCAAATGTTTTATTTTTCAAGAGAAATATTAACACTAACAACTGTCTTAGTATCTTGAGCGATCTAGTTTTATTAAGGAAAAATGCTTTGGGAGCTAAAATGAACTTAAGAAATTATCTGGTACAGTTAGTGTTTTAAAATCATGCCCTTGCTACGAGATCTTACCTTGGGGGGAGGAGGACTTTTTAAAAGGAAGAACAATTTAAAACAATGTCTTTTTTTTTTAACAACACTGAGAAATAGACCTGGCACGTGTACACTGATCAACAACCCCAGCAGTATCTTATTTTATATTTTACATTTTATTTTATTAATTTTCAAGACCCTGGTCTCGCTAAGTATCTAAATCGCTCAGGCAGAATTTGAACTTGTGTTCCTCCTGCCTCGGCCTCACATAGTTCTGAGATTACAGGTGTGCCTCATTGCATCTGACTGAAAACAGCAGCTCTTCCCTGATGACACAGCTTACCACGGGGACTTGTCAAGCTCCGCAGTGTGAAGGATTTGCTGAGTAATTATCGTGTTGTGGCTCGGTGCTGTATTTCCTAGAGGATTCAGATCAAATCCAGATATGAACACAGAAAATAACAAAAAAGCACCATTCTAGAAAGGTAACCAACCATTGCAGATGGTGTGCAGAGGGAAATTTTCATTCATGGAGTTCTGCATACTAACCACTTTCAGCCGCCGTACTGTTACTTAGCACGGGCTGGCTGAACTTCCAATTAGAAACTAGAAGTGACACTGCAGAGGTGGGTCACGAAAACAAAATGTAGGCACAGAAACGTTGCAAGTTCCAGAACCTGAATCACCTTCTCCACCTTGTTACTGAAACTTTCTTGTACAGTTGTTTGTCTGTGAGTTTTTTAACAAGCTTGTATGTGGCTATCGGTGCCTGAAAGATCTTTATAAATAAAATCAACACCAAGGACTTAAGCTGTAATTACTAAAGTCACCCTTTAAATTAAGGAAAAGTAAACCTATTGTACTTTTCACTTCCCAAGCCCCTGTGGTTAGTTTTTATTTTGTGACTTTTAGTGAACTGGCGAAAAGAGCATTTTGAATGAGAAATATTTAAAAATCTTATTTCTCCTGCCTAATCACTCTGTAGTCTTACGTGGTCATCACCTGTACATGTAACGTTCAAAAATAGCTTATGTTTTCTTGACATCTTAGACATATCCACAGTCACGAAATGCAGTTTTATGAAATTCCTGAGCCTTTGAATTGGGCTAGATTCTCATAGCGACAACTGGATTTTTTTTTTTCCACAACCCATAAATCTCTATTGGTCCCTCTGGTTTATAGTCTGATTAGTATATCTTTCTGTTTCTCAGCTAAATAATGGTAAAATATTAATCCTGATAAAACTCATGATTTACACCATTCTAATATTGTATTCTTTGTATTTTATTTTACAAAAGAACATTTTATTTTATAAGAAAGTGTCTATTTTTTATTTTATAAACAGATACGTGCATTTTCCTATGCCTAAAGAACATTCGCTAGAATATTCAGTTGAATTAACTACCACACGTGATTCCAGATTAATCTGAGTCTTGAAGTAGAGCTAATCTTCATTGTCACTGTCTCCATAATTTTGGTCAACAGACAATAATTTAATTTGAAAAAGTATGGCTTGAAATAAAACTATAATGTTAGACTGAAACATTCAAATGTCTAATCATTTCACTGAGACCATATTTTTGAACTTTTTCCTAAGAATTTCAAACATATAGAAATAAATAGTACAAAAATTCTTCAGTGGGCAAAATATTCCTAGCTCAAATTCAGCTGTTCCTGCTAGAGCCCTGGAATAAACCTATCTCTAAGGAGTACTGGTTCTTCTTATTGTAGAATATCATTTACAAATCAAGGAACATTTCATATGCAAATTTCTGTGTTTTCCCTTTATTGCAGGCTTGCCTAGACTGTTCAATTCAGTCTAGAACACAGAGTGTAACTCTCTGCCTTACGAAGAGTCTGCAGATTTCAAGCAAAAGTGGCAGTAACTTCTAGGAAAGCCCACATTGCTAGTGTCATTTTCATTTGTTTCCATATCTCAAAATATCTGTCTAACTGAGAATTTCAATGAATTTATTCTGGGCTTTTTGATATCTTGGAAGGTATTTTTGTCAACCTAGGATACTACGTTGTCTTATTCTAAAACGATGCTGCAGCTGTTCTTAAAAAAAAAAAAAAAGATGGTGATCAAAGAACATCCGTGTCCATTTCACAACACAGTAAACTCAGCTAATTTTTTTCCTTAGGTCAAATACATTTACCTTCTGTGTCACATGCTGCATAATGTGGACACACGGATGAGAAGGCTGATGTTCCTGCCATGAGAGAACTTGTCTTGAGAGAAGGATGAGTCTCACAACACACATTGTGTGGTATTTGCACATATACAATGGTAGATTTCTCTCTGAGTGTGGAGAAAATGCCCCCATGTAGGGGATATTTGAGCTACGTCACGGGATCCTTAGACATTTAGTTGGTAGAATCATATAAGCAAGGATATTTGAATAGAAAGTAAAGAAAAATGTGGAAATGAAGAATAAGAGTTGTGAATAAAGTCATGTGTTGACTTCTCAGACACAATTTTAAAGGCAAAATGGAAATGAGTCTAAAACTGACATAACTGCCTGTATTGGTGTTGAACCATGTCAGCAGGACTAGATGGAAACAGTATTTGCTTGGGTCACTGTAGGTGATGGCTGAGGGTTCAAGTGGACCTTAGAGAACTGTACCTGAGATTTAGAATGCAGAAGTGAGGAGGTGACTGTCAGCCTGTGACGGTGGGTTGGGCGCCATCTGGAGTGGCTTACCTATATAAAGTTTGCTCCTTTTCTCCATCTCTAATCTATAGCAAAGAAAAACCAGAGACCTTCCAGGTAAAGAATTTAAGTTTTCAACTATAGCTGGACAAACGTCTGCATGAAAAAAGCTTATTTCTCCTCAAAAAGAAAGAATGTGGGGGAGCAGTGGGGATTCAGATCTGTCTATATAGACGAAGTCTGGAAACGTGCCTTCATCCTGAGTTTAATATGGACGTGAAGTTTTTCTGAAGAATAAAAAGAGGAGAAATAATTCTAGCACATCTGTCTTACATCTAAAACTATATATACTCACAGTTGTGGTTTTATACCCTGAAAAATAAATATAGTTATTGTACAAGAAAAAAGTAGTAAAAGATTGAGTAACCCTTTCTGACAAGTCCTTGTGGTCCTTTCTCTCTCTCTCTCTCTCTCTCTCTCTCTCTCTCTCTCTCTCTCTCTCCCTCCGTGTGTGTGTGTGTGTGTGTGTGTGTGTGTGTGTGTGTGTGTGTGTGTGTGTGTTTCTTTGTATGCAGGAGTAGGGAGGTCAACAACAATCTCAGAAAGTTCAATTATTCGTCCTTGGCCTGCAAACTGAAACAGAATAAACTGTTTGTATTGACAATAAACATACAGACAACCTAGCTCCTTTGATTCCAAGAAAATTTACTGCCTATTTTTTACATCAAAATCAAGGGCACGATTAAGAAGTCAATGATGATTATTTTATGGCAAAATACAGTGTCTGGCAGAAAAACATCTCTGGAGAAACAAGAAACTTAATTTAGAAATGGTCACAACCCCCTGAAGCTTAATAACAAAATAGAATTTGAAAGCTTATTTTACAAATGACCAGACAATTTTTCTCATTCCTAGAAAAAAGAATGGCTTTGCCTTGAAGATAAAATCATCTACCTTCTTTTACGATAAACATTTCCAAGAAGAGCACGGGAAATTTAAAAAGTAAGTGATGTGTCTAGGACTTTCATCTTTAAAATTCTGCGTTACTCTCTAAATGAACGGAATACACAGAGATGAATCATTGACACCCACTAGGAGTGCACATCGAACTCGCTAAGAAGCAGTGAAAGCACAGACAGACTACCAGTTGAAAACATCAAAATATTACAGCATAAACACACAGGAGAATTGTCTTATTTGTACTCTGTGTGCAGAATACTTTAATGATAGGCTAATGAAGATGCATTTGGACCAATGGACTGCAAGAGTAGCTCTATTCATACAAAGTCATCTTTGTGAAGAACATGACGTTGGGGTCCTTTACAAAAGAGATATGGATAAGGGATGAATAATTGGAACAAGTGTCAAAATATCTTGAAAGGCACATTATCTTTTACTTAAAACTTCCACTACTAGCTATTTGTCATAATAATTAAGAATGCAGCTACAAAGATTTCCATTACAATGAAAAATGAGAAAATCTTAACAAATTTTGATATCCGAAAAACTATGTATTGTTTAAATAAATTGCAGTGACAGCATGCCAAGTGGTCTTGTGGCTTTGTCTCCTGTTTTGATAGTGTGTGGACTAAACAGACTCCGGGGCGTCCCCCCTCTTCTGGCCTCTGACTGGTCTCTAGCCAGCTCTCCTTAGGGGACCATCTTCTTGGCCATCCCCTGCTTCAAGAACCAATCAATGCCATTTTTTTGTGTATGTTTATCTCTGTATTGCAATCATTGTGAGCTGCTAGATTTTTCAGAATTATTCCATCAAAGTGGAAGGCTGCAATAGCCACCTGCTCAACCTACAGCTCAGATGACTCCACGAACTGTCCTTTAGGGTTCTCTTTTCACCACAATGAAGTAGCAGTTCCCTAGGGGTGAGGAAATGGTAGCTGCTTCCAGAAATTGATAGAGAAAAAGAACAAGGACCCAAACATTTTTTGTTTGTTTGTTTGTTTGTTTGAGACAGGGACTCACTCTATAGTTCAGGCTGGCCCTGAACTCACTATGTAGTCCAAGTTGCTTTGAATTCACAGCAGTCCTCTAGCCTCAGCCTCTCAAATACTGGGATCACAAGCATGTGCCCCCACACCACACCTGGTTTAAGTGGTGCTAGGGAAACGACCTCAGGGCCTTGCACTTGCTAGGCAAGCATTCTAAGCACTGTGCTATTCTTTCAGCCCCTCAAACATTTCTTGAAGAAGTAAAACCAAAGTGTCAGCAACACCTTCCTCTGAGACAACGAAATGCCCCTAGATGAGAGTTCCAACTTTCCATGCATGGAGGCTGTCCTGGCCCTGAAGAAGAACATGAACCTGGTCCTTCTGGATTTGCATACCTTGAGCTTTTTCCTGCCCAACTCCATCCTAATGAGTTCTTTGACAGCCACTTTCTAGATGAGGAGGTTAAATTTATCAGTAAGATAGGCTTCCCTATGACCGACCTCCGCAGGCTGAGCTGAGCAAGCATCTCTGAGAAAGCCTTCCTTTCAAGGTCTAGTAGAAGCCCTGGGAGCCCAGGGACCTTGGATGAACTCCACTGCATTTTCAGGAGTTAGAGCTTCTGCCTGAGCCACCAAGAAGCTTCTAACCACCTCAGAGTCTTCACCTGTGCTTCAGAATAAATGGAAACAGTAAAGTATTTTCATTCACATAAACACAAAAGTAGATAATCACATGTCTACATAAATTTCTAGCCAAACAGTAAAACAATATTCATTACTAATCAAATACGTTTAAAATATATTACTGAAGAAAAATCTTTGTTTTGCTTATTTATTTATTTGCTTACTTTGAGATAGGGTCTCACTCTGTAGTCCAGACTGACCCTGAACTCTCTTGTAGCCCAGGCTGGCCTTGAACTCACAGCAATCATCCTGCCTCAGCCTCCCTAAGGCTGGGATTTAGAGATGTATGATACCACGCTCATTTTAAGGAAAATAATTTCATTTATCATACACTGTACTCTATGTGAATGAGTGTGTGTGTGCATGCGTATTTGTGTGTGGCAAAGATACATCTTGAATAATATACCCTCAAAATTACGATAGTTTTCTTTTTTTCAGTTTTTTTGTAAACATACCGCCTTCACTTCTAGATTGTTTTTATGATTGGCAGAGTAGAGGACAGTCTATCTCCAAGGACAGGGATGACCCATCTCTTTACATGTGGAAGGGATGTATGGTCAGGAACTTATCAAAAAATCACACATTGTCCTCTCTATGAATAGAATGCCTGTCAGTCATGGCTTCTTAATTTATTTTCCTCCTCTCCAAATATTTTGCTTTGCATTAGTATACCATGTAATGGTGTGTCCCCAGGGTGGGTGTAGGAGCAGGCTGGCTCAGACCAGTGACATCTTTGTCAAAGAAATTTTGACCTTCCAGGTAGAAAAAAAAAATCAGCTGCTTTAAGTACGGGAAGCCATGGGGAATGGGCATCTGAGAGCTCAGAGAAAGGCAAACAAACATCTACCCTGAAAATGTTCAAAGAACAAAGAATGGAGAAAACCTTATTTAAAACTGTGTTCTGAGTTAGCTCAGCCTGACAGATCTTGGCGTCCCGGGTGGCAAGCCATGAGGGGACTCGGGATCAGGGAGCAATGGGACTGAACACAATCGGCTTTGAGCCCTCGCGCAGAGCTGGGACAGAAGGCCCTTTGTGGAACCCGCCAGCCTGAGAGGACCTTGTGCTGAGCAAGAGCTGGATTACGAGTCTGCGTGCTCGCTTGTCACAAATGTTTTATTGTGTGTCTGGGCAAGTCGTTCTCACTTGTCAAGAAACAGCCAGAGTTTTGTTCTGCGCGGGCTTAATATAGACTAGAAGAATCTGAGGGGCTTAGGTGGGAGGGAGAGGGAGGAGGAGGAGTTCGGGCTTCTGGTTTATTCTGATTTGGTCGGCCCCTTAGCTCTTTGAATGGGCAACTTCCTGGAGACTTTCAGTTTTAAAGTCTTCATTAGTTCCAATTTCAAGTGCCATTTGTTCTGATAATTAAAATAAACTGAAATGTACTTGTTTGTCTCCATGTAAGTACCTTCTATTGGTGAGCTGTGCTGCAGACACTCGATGTCTTAGCTCTGACAGCCAGATGGCGCGAAGACTACAGCAGCGGTGGAGGAGAGTCTGAGTAGGCTTTTCCTTAGCTTGCTTTCTTGGCCACACTTCCTTTTGAAAACCACAACCAAAAGGTGCACTGATGCCGTTACTTGAAAAACAACTAATGCAATAAAAAGCGTATCAAATAATTGAACAATGTGATTTCTCCCCTCTCCTACAACTGTGCATTCATCTTTCTTCATTCTGCTATTTCCCCACATCCACCCTCCTTCCTCCCTGGGCTGATGACATCTATGGGAAACATAATTGTCATCACACAATCTGGCACACAGCCCCGGATGTGCTTCCACTAAGCTGCCATCTCTACTTGTACGTGCTGATGTCTCTAGACCCCGACTTTAACTACGGATATTATAACCTGCCTTCCCAATAATAGAGTTCTTGAGAATCGAAGATGATAAAATTTTAGCTGTCCTATAAATACATGTATGGCCTTGGAAATTTTTATTAAAATATAAACATGTACCCCCCAAAAGTGCATGTCATAAAAAGATGTCAGGGAAGGAGAATTTGTGAAGTTCATTATTTTTAGAGAGAAGGATTGCACGTTGAGTACACGTGTGTGTGTGTGTGTGTGTGTACACGTAGGGCTGACCCTCTCTTTTGATTCCAGGCATCCAGCAGGTAAGTCCAAGAAGTTAAGTGTGTCCATTGTTCGGGGAGAATAAGAGCGTGGGCTCTGGAATAAGCCCGGAATAATAATGCATTCTGAGGGAAAAGAGATGACTTCACTGGATTTAGCAAAGGATGAGCAAGAGCTTTCAGTGAGCAGATGTAGGCCATGAGGAAGAGAAAGGCCAGGCGGGCTGCTCTAGTTTTCAATGCATCATGATCCTTCAGAGAGACAGGGTATAGGAAGCTTATGCTAAATCACTGGAAGTAGATACAATGTTTCCTCTCTAATAAGCACTCGAAGAACCAGCAGAGCTCAAACAACCGGATGAGAAGAATATGCTCCCAAGACATGAGTTCTTCTTGACTTTCAAGGTCCAACAGCCAGGGACAGTGCTCCAGGGGGAGAGGTGTTAGTGTGAACTATCCGCAAACTCCGCAGGAAACCAAAACCAACTCTCCACAAAGACTGCCCTTCTCCCTCCCCCATCCTTCCTTCTCAAAGTAGACATTGCAGGCAGATCTGGAGAAAGGAAGTGGGAGAGAGAGCAGTGGAACCCTACCCCAGCACTCTTGGAGGACAGCAACCTCAAGGTAGCAGAGCTGGCGCGGGTGGGGGGTGCTCTTTCCTTTGACTAAAGACTGAGAGCATTTATTAATGCTTTATCATACATAACATACTCTACTTATTAAAACCACACTATGCAGCAGTAGGTCTATATACCTAGAAGTGGAAAAGCCGTGAAAAATACCCGCACTCTCCAGAGACCGAGCCAATGATGACCTGACTTTTTTAGCTCTGGATATATTTCAAAGATACGGAGAGAAATTATAAAATTATATCTTGATGTTTCTAATTCATTTTTAACAAAGCAGAATTCAGGCCATAACAGAGCACAATATTTTCTCTGATGCACTGGGAATCTTTTGCTCTCTGGAGGGCTCACTTTTGAGTTAGCCTTCTGTGGTCTGCACAGATGCTCTCTTGGTGTATGAGAGGTCTATCTACCTGGCTTTCAGAGAGACGTTACAGCATTCATTTTGTGTGATCCTAAGACCTACTATAGATAAAGAAAGGATCTCCCTTCCTATCTCACAACTGCCACTTGTCCACCTGGGTGACTCTCTGCACACCCATGTCATTAGCTTGGATTGCATGGGATGATGTCTGATCTCAAAGAATCATGAATATCAGGACATGCACATCGGAAGTGAGTGCTGCTGATCCGTGATCCCCACTTTTAGGTCTGGAAGGGGGCGGGGAGTAGAAAACCAAACACAGACATCCCAAAGACACCACACTCGATTCACTAAGTTTCTATGACAGATTCCTTGAACTCTGTAGTGGTGAGAAAGCTAACGATGTAATCCTAGTGCTTCAGGAGGCTGAGGTAGAAAGATCACAGATGTTGAGCTTTCAGTGCCCCCATGGGAAATTTAGTGCCTAAAGAGACTTTGTCTCTAAATAAACACACCAAAAAGGACTGGAGATGAGCTGCTAAGTGTACAGCACCAAGATTCAACCTGAGTATAAATACTCTCTCTCTCTCTCTCTCTCTCTCTCTCTCTCTCTCTCTCTCTCTCTCTCTCTCTCTCTCTCTCTCTCTCTCTCTCTCTCTCTCTCTCTCTCTCTCTCTCTCTCTCTCTCTCTCTCTCTCTCCATTAAACCACCTCTCTCCTCTCCTGTTCAAAAAAAGTCCCTCTTCCCTGAGCATAAGTGGTGGCAGCAAGAATAGTGGTAATGTATGGAGGTCTTTTCTGAGCTGTGAGTGGGCCTTGTCTACACAGCAGCCATGATTTAGCAGGGGTCCTAGACCATCCCAGTGTGTGGCTTCCACATCCCAGATCTGAAGAGGAAGGCAGGAAAGTGGGATTTGGGAATATGGGGAGCATCCTAGGCCTGGACCAAAACTGCTTGGCAGATGTGTGCAGCGCCCTCTGTCCCCCATTTGTGAACATGCCCTACCTAGCCGTTCCCTCTGTCTTTGCTCATTCCATTCATTATAAGAAAAAAGACAAATATAGATGCAGGCAACTTCTTTTATTTTTATTTCTCAAAATGTCCATCATGACTAATTATTAGGTTGGTGCAAAAGAGAACTTGACACTTTGTGTTGTTAAAAATGACCATTTGATGTTGGAATACAAACTTAAATAAATATGACATCTTACATTATTTTAATGCACATTTTTCAATTTTTTTGCTAATAACATATTATTTATCATTTATTTTATACTACTTCAGACATGGAAATGAAGTCACAGTTACTTTTGCACCAACCCAGTACACTTGGACAACCTGACCCTCACACCACTAGGAGAGAAACTCCAGAAACACCGTTTGGCCTTGAGACTACGGATCTGGGTGTGTACACCCGTGTCAGGTCTGGCATGCACACAGCCAGCCCTCATCTGCGGTGGTTTCGTTAATGTGTGCATATTTGTGCAGAGCTGTGGTGCAGACCTTAGTGTCTGCCGCAGCTCCGGCAATTAGCACCGAATCACTCATAAATAGTAATTAGCCATTCCCTCAGTCATGTCCCAAAGCCTTTTTAAAAATCCACAGAGAAATCTACGCATTCTATTCTAAGGATTTACTATAGGCACACCACCCATTCACGGCAGTGGGTGCCCTGAAGCTGGGAGCAAGGAAGCCAGCCAGTGGGAGCCCCCAGCAAGAGCTTACGCACCAGCTCCCCACAAGGAACCAGTGACCAGGCATGGTCAAGAGGCCAAGAGCATGGATGCTGCAAGGCCCAGTCAGCACAGCGTGGACCCACAGAAAAGAATAGGGCTGGAGGAACACAGCGTGTCAGGTGAAGGAGGACACCGGCCTGCACTGTAACTGATGTGTCCTCTGTGTCCCTCGGAATGAAGATGTTGAAGGGACATGTCACTCCTTCTCTCTCACTCATCCATGAGCCTGTTCTGTATCTCAATGTACAAATACCTTGTATCTCTCCTTCAAAAAACAACCCACTGGCCCAGGCCTGTAATCCCAGCACTTTGGTAGGTTGAAGTAGGAAGATTGCAAGTTTGAGCCCACGCTGAGCAATTTACCAACTTGGGAAAATTCAGAGATCAAAAATGGGCTGGAAAGGTAGCACAGTGCGAAGACAAGAAAGAAAAAGAAAGGAAGGAAGGAAGGAAGGAAAAAAAGGAGCATGAGGTCTCTTATTAACCTCTGTATTCCTTCTAAAAAAAAGCACACTCTGAGGTCCTGACAACACGTTCTTGAGAGTGACAATTAAACCTCGTCCTCCCATAAAGTGACCCAGGGTACCTTGTGATGTGCTGAGCACCAGCCATTCCATCATTCCAACACATATAGCCAGAGGCCTAGAACGGGTCATGAACATTTATCTGGCTTGTTACCTGGGCTTCCCTTATGTTTCCTCTATTCCATCTCAAACAGATTTATGTCGAGCAAAAGCCTGAGCTCAGCCTTTCCATACCGGCCTTCTCGACCCCGTCAGGCCGTCCTCATGAGTATGATCCAAGCATTACAAGGCCGGAACAATGACATGCAGGATTTCCTCAGTTGCTGGGGTGCGACCCTCAGGTACAGGAAATGGACACCACCTAAGCATTTTTCCAGCCCTATCTCCACGTTATCCTTTTGTTCCACTGATGGCCAGGCCGTTGTACGTGTTTTCTTAATCCCAGCTCCACCACCATCACCGCACACTTTATTCATGATGCCCCAGGTGCCCAACTCTTCCAGTTGCTCCACATGGTCTGTTGTCAGGAAGGCTAGAGAGGTGTTGACCTTGCCCAGCAGGACACATGCGAGCTTAGTCCCTGGTGTCTCTGATTCAGGTGTCCTCAGCCTTGAATGCTCATTGGTATCACCTGGGAATTTTATTTATTTTTTCAATTCATCTGTGCGTGTGTGTGTGTGTGTGTGTGTGTGTGTGTGTATGTGTGTGTGTGTGAAAAAGAGAGAGAGAGAGAGAAACTGTGAGTTAAGCACAGAACTTTCATATTGAGCTACATCTTCACCCACCCCCACCCCCACCCCGTCCCTTTTTTGAGACAGGTTTTTGCTAAGTTTTCTAAATTGCCCAGGCTGGGCTTAAAATTGACATCGTCCAGCCTCAGCCTCCCAGAGTGCTGGAATTACAGGCCTGAGCCACCAGACCCGGCTGGCATAAATAATAATTTTTTGAAAACTGCGTCTCATGATTCTTCTCCTACATGCACAGAATCTCCAGACCAGAGCGTGAAGCCCCAATTTTACTCACCTGTGAATCGTGATAATAATGACCTATTTTCAAGGGTTACTGTGAACTTTTAATTCTACAACACAGATTAAATGCCTGAAACACACTAAGTATATAGTCAATTACCTGTGACTATGTCACTGTGACCAGTTTTAGTTTTAGTGCACATTCCCAGACCTCCAGAAGTACGGGGGATGTCCAGTGTGACAGCCCCATGTGTTGGGTCAGACCTTGAATTCCTGGAGCACAAGCCTCTCTGGTGTCTGACATAGGAGGGCACCAACACATGATGTAACCATTCTTCCATTTGAAATCTCCCTGCCTGTTCTCCAAATCCCTAAATCAACATATCTTTCAAGGCCTTTGTCCAATTCTTGCTTCTCCCATTTACATATTCCTTCCCAACAGAACTTAAAGATCTTAGAGTATAACTCATGAATCTGGATTTAGCTCTAGTTGACCTATAGTAGCTCTTCCTTTATGATCTTTTAATGTTTGAACTGGCTATTTTTGTTTATACCCTTTTTTTCTCCAAACAGACATTATCTTTTCATCTATTTTTCTCTCCTCCGCAGTGCATAACATGGTACATAATACGTGGCAAACATTAAGAAAACGGATAAATCCTCTGACAAGGAAAGAAAATCCTCCTCCAATATTAGCACAGCTTGAAAAGGAATAGAAATGGCAATATGCAAAAATAATTCGTGATTATGAACAGTACTTTGTGTATTGACAAACCCGTTGTGTCAGCTACTAAAACGAAACAAAATCATACATGGAAAGCTGAGGCGTTTGGGGGTTTGCGTGGATAGCAGCCACGTTGAGACCCTGAGAGACCAAGTCACCCTTACGGTTCCCGGGTGTCCTAGAAGGAGAGGCACACTGTACACACGGATCTACGAGGTTTTTCTGCCTTTGCTTTCTCTGTTTGTGACTCTCACTCAGCTCTTTGAAAGCAAATGTGGGAAGTGACAGCCTGGAGAGCGCCCTAGTAGATACCGTCCCCCCTGGAGAATGCAAATGCGGAAATTCAAGGGAAGAAGTCAAACCCAGCATGGAGGAGGAGAGGGGAACAAAGAGCGTGCAGTGCGGCGTGATTTGTGGGTCTCTGCTGCCCTCATCAGAGGAGAGGTGGGCGGAGGGGCTGCAGATCCTGGGCGAGGGAGGAGGGCTGCTCTGCAGGCAAGAAGATGCTCACCAGGGCAGGGGCTCCTGGGGAAACGCATCAGCACTGCGTGGGGCGTAAGTGCAGTTTCTGAGATAGCAATACACTCTTCAGAAGGAAGTGCACTAATTGGAAAGCTGTTCAAATTATTCTGACAATTATTCAAACATGATGACGCCATTGCTACACCTCAGCCAAAAGTAAAAAAGGGATTGACCTTGTTTAAGGAGCTTCTCACCCTCCAAAAGGCTGCCCACTTTCTTATCCGGGGCTTTTCTAATAAGTGATTCATGTTTTTAATAAAATCCACCATTGGTGTCTCGTCTTTTCCTACGTCACGCAGGAGCTGCCCTGGGGGAAGCTGCCTATACAGAAGACGGACACAACACTGTGTTGTGTTTGCATTTTTCTTAAAACGTTATTACCGTAAAAGACACAGCGCCGTGAATCCCCTCAAAACACTCCCTCTAGTTTCAGGACACTCCCTTCATCCTTCCTGCCCCTTCCGGAAGCAGCCCTGGAAGTCCGCTTTCCGCTGCGACTTCAGCCGCTCTGTTCGGCTGCCTCCGTGACCGGAATCCATTCAAATCGCTGAATTTTCATAGTCAACTTGACTTTGGGGAAGACGCAGACGTATAGGGCACCAGATCCGGTGAATAAGGTGGAAGAGGACTTGCTGTCATTTTGGTTTTTTGGACAGAAACCGCTTTAAATCAACTCACGACACTGAGGCAGCCATGAAAAGGAAAGAGAACTTCCAGAACTGCTGCAGAAAGCAGCAAGAGCCAGGGCAGGAGAGCGGGAAAGTCCTTGTCACCTTGACAAGATACGGAGGTGCACAAAACGCTGAACTTCATTGTAAACCTTCAATTTTGCACTTGCACATATACAATAAAATGGGGGTGGGGGGAAGAAAGATAGGATAAGTGTGTTTGATGTGAAGGAGGGGATCTTAAGGGGCATTCGTGGCAGTGTGTTTTGTTGTAATATTTGTCAAGGTAGAATTTAAATATGCACCCTATTTTCTGATCATAGTTGCTACCTCTGGCTTTATCTCTGGAGGCTGACTCCCTGTTTTCTACCACCTCTGGGGAGGCTGGTTCTTTCCTGCATTCTGTCTTTTCCCCACCACGGAAATTTCATCCTCATCCCACTTCTTGGCAGGAAGGTAACTCATTTGGAAAAACCGATCTCCCCACTGGCTGCGTGTGAGACCAGGTCAAGGCTTGTGGGACATCATCCCTGGCTGGGCTCATCGAGAGGGCTGCCTGAGGAGAATGGGACTCGGCACTCTGTGCCTTCTCTTATCTTCCCCAAACCATGCTGAGGGAGTCAAAAAAAAAAAAAAAAAAAGGATCGGACTCAAAGGCAGAAAGAAGGGAGGAAGACAGCGCCAGAGAGAGAGATTGCTTCTCCATGAAGGAAGGAGTCAACGGCTCTGTCAGAGGTGAGTGGAAGGAACAGTGACGAGAAGACCCTTCGTAAAAGGAGGACGGGGATCTTCTCTGGAAGAAAAACAAGAGTACACAGAAGTGAACTTCCACTAACAAGTACGTTATGTGACAGTAGCAAGTGAGGATGCAAGAAAATAATTTTACTCTCTCTATCCTGATAAGTGTTATAATATTTTGAAATCACATCAAGAAAAAGCTGTGCTCATATAATTTTAGAGATACAAAATAAATGCCAGGAAACAACTAGCTAACAAAACAGAAAATGATGGCCTTCGGTGACCCAGATCTTGAGGTCCTTGTTCATGTTGTTTGTCTTCTGCCTACAAAATCTAAGGAAGAATAGGAAACAATTTTTTATGAATTTAAGAGGGAAGTGGAATCTCAGTGCATCACCCTCGGATCCCAGCCAGCCCTATCAAACCTCTGCTGCTCTTTCGTTACTCTTTTCCATGTTATACTTCAGGTGTGGACTTCTCCTCACAGAAACTTCTGGAAGGGATGGGCAGCATCCTTTAATTCATAATCCTTCCATCCCCGTGTGGCTTTTGAAAGTTGCCTTTCTTGCTGAGTGTGCCACTGTTCTCAGAGATGCTACAATTTTAGAAATACTGTAATAGTTGAGGAGTTCCTACACAACAAAGAATTGTCCTGCTCAAAATACCTTAAGAAATGACAGGTGTGTGGTATTGCTCTAGTTTCCAGCACAGCCATGAGCTGAAAGGATTAAGAAATACAACTGGGCCCTGTGGCCCAGGCCTATAATCCAGCACTTTGAAAGTTGAAGAAAGAGGATCACAGGTTTGAGCCCAGCTTTGGCAATTTAACAATTTAGCAAGACTCTGTTTCAATTAAATAATAAAAAGGGGGTTAGCAATGCAGCTCAGAATGAAAGGCCTGTGTTCAATCCCCAGTACTGAAAAAAAGGAAAAGAAAGAAAGGAAGAAATATAGATCTTTATGTGCTCTTTATAACTTAATAACAATGGGTTGAATGGACGATTAGATAAGGCAATATGTGTATTTTTGTTGGGACTCACAGTAGCAAAAAAAGTAGAAAAAGCACTATGTAATAAATTTACTCCACCACCCATAATAATCTCATCCAGTCCTTCTGAGCTCTGAATACAGAATCTAACCCTTCAAATACAATATTCTAGGTCTGCTGTAAGGTTTGGGATCACTGTGAGTTTAGAGTTCACTTATAAAAGAGGGCAAGGAAAGGCAATGAGGTGAAAAAAAGAATTTTGTGTCCCTACCAGAAAATTTCCCATCCTACTCCATGCATCCAGAAGAGACATCCACACTCATCCACATTTTTAGCCAATTCACAGCCAAAAGCTAGTCCTTCCGCGTTTGAGTTTTGATCACTTACATCCCAAAAGGTCATGCAAGCAGAACTCAGAGCAGATCCCATGTGGGACTTGACCACAGGCATGTCTGATATTCATAGGCTCAAATTGCTAAGAAAACAGGTTTTGACTGTGGCGTGTAGGTTTCAAAGTTCTGGGATGTGGATCCTGAAATTTCTTTCTTAATCCATGAATAATTATGTGTCTTTTAAAACAAACTGTGTTCCAGGAGTTCACGAAGAAATCTATAACTTCCAGTCCTAAAACATTTTCTCACAGTTGTCACTTAAACACATCTTAAAATGAACCTTATTCTTAGACAAGAAGATTTGTGTGGTATTATGCAATATTATACTGTCTGGTCACCAAATCATGACTGGATGGCCAGATATGCATTTGGTTAACTGCTCAGTTGCTAATCAAACTAATGAATAAAAGAGCAATAAAATAGTTTGACCTGCTACCATGAAAAATATTATTAAAATTACCCATAGTAGCAGTTGCATGGACAAAAATTTATACAAAAGTGTTTGGGGGTTAACAGAAAACAAAAATCTAGAAACAACATAAGAGGCATATAATAGGCATGTGACTCAACAAATGGATAATTGTTCAGCCATAACGAAATCATGCTTCCAAAGAATGTATAAACACATGTGAGATAACATGAAATAATTTTAAAGACAAAGTAGAAACAGTTTTGTATTATCACTCAGTTTCATAAAATGTACATCAACATAACAAACTTTTTGATAACTCAGCAACAGAAAAATATTTCTGGATGTTGAAGTTAGGATTAATTTTCTTTTTTTATACCTTCTCATATTTTTTCAATATTGCGCTGTACAAATGTGCTATACACTTTTAATTAAACCCTAATAATACTACCTGCTTGGCAACCGTCACAACCTCAAGGACAATGCGACCGTGTTTGAAAAAGCAGATGCAGAGTGTGATTGCACTCATTCCAGACAGACTTGCAGGGCCGATTCAGTGGGTGGGTGGGTGGGGAGAAGGAGGAATCATTTCTTTTTCCCTCTAAAGGTTTTGATTCCATGTTTTGAGAATTGAGGGTGGAACAATGTGGAATTCTAAACCAAGGAAAAATAGATTCCTTTTAGAAAAGTGTGTTTTGGAATGATTATGATAGAATTTATTCACAGCACCGTTCCCTTCTCGTCACTCTGGCTCCTAGTTCCCCGCCCCCTTCCGAGTTCTCACACTTCTGAACAGGAAAATAAATCAAATTACACCAACAAAAAGCAAAGTATTCTCTGAAGAGAGGTCCTGTGTCTCTCTCTTTATTCTATATTATGCTTGAATAAAACTCATGGGATCTCCTCATTGAATCGGCCTAAATATAAAGCCCTGGGAAATACCAGGCAGCCTCCTCTCTCCAAACACACGTACAATTCCCATTAATGTTAATAAGAACGATGGGAAGGGGTGAGGGAAAACCATTCCCCATTATGTTTTATTACATTTTTATTTTATGAACTGGTCTCTTGGATGATAAATCAGTGCTACTGCAAAACCATAATTCTTTGGAGAAAACTTCTGTGAAATTCCCCTTCTTTGTGCTATTCTGATGTTGTAAAAAGGAAAAGTCCAGCAGCAACAGCACATAAGCCGCACGATTTTAACCCATAGCTGCCATTGTGTCATGTTCAATATCCCCATGTAGTGTCGACTACAACATTCAGAATTAGCAAATACTGCAGTTCTGCTGAGAGAGAGAGAGAGAGAGAGAGAGAGAGAGAGAGAGAGAGAGAGATTGTCTGAGGTATTTTATAAATGCTCACTCAGTCACTGAGGTTAGGGAACATAGAGCCAAGTCATACCCACCACTGAAGCCTCAGGATCCAATGGCCGAGAAGGACTCTTCTGCAGAAGTCCTTTCTTGGTGACGTGATCCAACCTCGGGGCTGGTCACACTGCAAGGTCCTCATTTGTCTTTGCTCTGAGAGGGCAAGTATAGGAATTCATTCCTCAGTTCTCCTGTTTCCATCATTCCATCCTGTTGGTCTGGCCTTGAGGATATGTCCTTGACAGCATAATCCTTTGTTTCCGCTGCCCAATGCTACCTCCCTACTGATACTCAAATGACTCTCCAAACTTAATCTTTTCTGTCTTTTTTTAAAACAGTACCTTTATTTTGGTTAAAAAGAAAATCACATGACATAAAATTTAACATTTTCTTGTAAACACATGATGGGATTGGGGAATTAGCGTTTACATCCACCCCTTTTTCAGAGGTTCACTCCTTTTTGGACTCTTGCCTCTCTTTCTTCCCTGCCATTCACATTTGGACCTTTTCGTTATTATTTTTGTGCAGTTCATAAGAGAATGTCCATCTATAGTTAGTCTTTTCTGCTTGGTCCAGTTTACTGCATATTACTGACTCAAGGTACCCTCATTTTCATTCAAACGCTTCATATCAGTCTTTTCTATGGCTCCATAGTATTTGATTGCGTACAGGTACGGCATCTTCTTTAACCATTCCTGTATGGGTGGGCAGGTGGGTTGTTTCCAGGATTTGGCTATTATGAATTGTGCTGCGATAAACATAAACAGGTAAGTGTCTTTTTGGTATGTTGACTTTATTTCTCTTGGGAACACACCCACCAATAGAGTAGTAGCTGAGTCAAATGGGCTTTTTATTCTCAGCTTTCTAAGGAACCTCCAGACTGCTTTCCAAATGGCTGTACCAGATTGCATTTCCACAAGCAGTAGAGTTCCTTTTATGCCACACCCTCGCCAACAATTTTTGCTTTTTAAGTTCTTGATGTAGGCCATTCTCACTGGAGTGAGCTGAAACTACAACACTGTCTTTATTTGCATTTCTCTGGTGGCCAATGGTGAAGAACACTTTTTTATATGCCTGCTGGCCATTTGTATTGCTACACCTGAGAAGTTTCCTTTCATTTTAGCTGCCCGCTTCTTGATGGGATCATTTATTTTAGGTGGTTTTATGCTTTTCAGTTCATTTTATATTCTAGATATTAATTTTTGCTTGGAGTTACTGGTGAATATCTTTTCCCACTCTGTGGGTTGTCTCTTCACCTTGCTGATTATTTCTTCTGCTGTGCAAAAACTTTTTAATTTATTGTAGTCCCATTTGTTGATTCTTGCTGAGATTTCTTGTGCAGCTGGTGATCTGTTCAGAAAATCCTTTTCTGTCCTTATGTCTTCTAGGGTTTTACCTGTTTTGTCTTCAAGTAAGCTTAGTGTTCCTGTTTTGATGTCCAGTTGTTTGATCCAATTTAATAATGCGTGGTGACAGGTATAGGTCTAGTTTCATTCTCCTGCCTGTGGAGATTCAGTTTTTCCAGAACCATCTGTTGCAGATACTGTCCTTTCTCCAGTGGGTTGTTTGGCCCCTTTGTCAAAGATCAGTTGACTAAGGGTGTTTGGGTTTGTTCCAGCATCCTCTATTCTGTCCCACTGGTCCTCTTGTCTGTTCTTATACCAACAATATATATAAGTCTTCTTCAATCTTTTTTGTAAGGTTTCTGTAGCTTTCTCTGACTAAGTCTTGGCTGAGGGGTTGTTATAAATAACTTGAATCAGATTGAGGTAGGGTCCCTCTATTCCTATTTATTTCAGAGTCTTTATAATAAATGGGTGTTGGATTTTGTCAAATGCTTTTTCTGCATCTATTGAGATAATAGTATGATTATTATCTTTGCATCTGTTAATGTGGTTTATTACATTTATTGATTTTCATATGCTGAACCATCCCTGCATGTTTGGGATGAAGCCCATTTGGTCATGGTGTACAATCTTATTTATGATTAGCTGCATTCTGTAGGCAAGAATTTTGCTGACAATATTTACATCTATATTCATTAGTAATATCATTTTCTTTCTTTTTCTTTTTTGGTTGGGTCTTTGTCTTATTTTGGAATTAGAGTTATGCTTACTTCAAGAAATGAATTGGGCAATCATCCTTCCTTTTCAATTTCTTGAAAAAGTTTGGTGAGCATTGGTACTAAATTTACCTTAATTTTTTTTTTTTTTTTATGGAAGTCTGCTGGGAGTCCATCAGGTCCTGGACTCTTCTTGGTTGGAAGTGTTTTTATTTTCTTGACTTCATAGGTGGATATTGTTCTAATCAAATGTTTAATTTCTTCTTCATTCAGTTTTGATGGTTGATATATGTTTAAAAACTCATCCTTTTTCTAGATTTTTAAATTAATTGGAGTATAAATTTTCAAAGTAACTTCTCATTAACCTTTGGATTTCCTTGTCATCTGTTGTAATGTCACTTTTTTCATTCCTGATTGTACTGATGGAGGTTTTCTCTTTCCTTTTTTTGCGAGTTTAGCAAAGGATTTATCAATCTTCTTTATCCTTTCCAAAAAAAAAAAAAACTTTTCTATTTTTTACGTTTCTATTTCATTAATTTCTGCTCTAATTTTTATAATTTTATTCTTTCTGTTACTTTGGGATTAACTTGTTCTTATTTTTTCGAGGGCCCTGAGTTGTGAGATTAGGTTACGTGTTTAGGCTTGCTCAATTCATTTCATATGTGCATTTATGGAAATAAATTTTCCTCTTAATGCCACTTTCATTGTGTCCCAGAGATTGCATTGTAATGTGCTGCCACTGTCATTTGTCTCTGTGCACTGTTTTATTTCTTCCTTGATTTCTTCTGTAACCCATTGTTTATTTTGAAGAGTGCTATTCAGTCTCCATTGGTTGCATGGTATCTTTTGTTCATGTTGTAGTTGATTTCTATTTTTATTTCATTATGATCTGATAGGGTACATGGGATTATATCAGGTTTCCTATATCTATTTAAACTTGTTTTGTGGACTAGGATGCATTCTATTTTAGAGAATGTTCCATGGGCAGCTGAGAAAAATGTGTATTCTATTTTTGTTGGATTAAAAATTTTGTATATGTCTGTCAAATCCATTTCTTCTATGATATAGCTCACACCTGCTATGTCTTTGTTGATTTTGTGTCTAGTTTACCTGTCTTCTTAAGCGAGAGGGGTACTAACGTCTCCCATTATTATAACCTTGGAGTTTATGTGTTTTTTGAAATCCAGTAGCTTTTGTTTTATGTAGTTGGGTACACCATCGTTCGAGGCAAAATGTTTACGATTGTCAATTCCTCTTGATAGATTGTTCCATTTACAAGAATGAAGTGAGCTTCTTTGTCTTTTTTGACCAGTTCTGGCTTAAAGTTCATTTTGTCAGGAAAGCATATTTCTACTTCGGTTTCTTTTTTCTTTTCTTTTGTTGTTGTTGTTGTTTTTTTGCTTGCTTGTTTTATCCTTCCATTGAGTGGAGTATAGAACTCCAGCCTTTCATTTTGAGTCTGTGCTTATCTTCATGCTTGAAATGTGCCTCTTGCAAGCAGTATATGGTTGGGTTGTATTTTTTAATCCAGTTAGTCAAACTATATCTTTTGATTGGTGAATTGAGGCTGTTAGCATTCAGGGTCATGATTGATAAGCGTATCTTAGGTCCTGCCATTTTGTAACCCTGTAAATATTCAACTCTGTCATTTACTTATTTTTTAGATGTTCTCTCTCTTAAGGATAAACCTGCCACTGTGTTCTTTGTTGTGGTTGTTTCCTGTTTCCCAATCCAGCAGACCCATGAGAATTCTTTGTAGTGATGATTTGGTTGTCATAAATTTCTTCAAGGTTTCTTTGTCATGGAAGACTTTTATTTCATTGTTGATTTTAAATGATTTTTTTTTCTGGGAACAGGAGTCTTGGTTGACAATTATTACCTTTTAGGGCTTTGAGAACCTCACTCCAGGCTCTTCTGTCTCTTTGGATTTGTGTTGAGAAGTCCGCTGTTACTCTCATAAGTTGCCTTGATATGTCACTTGCTTTTTTTCTCTTATAGCTTTTAGAATTCTTTCTCTGCTTTGTATTTCAGCGTATTTATTATAGTGTGTCTAGGGGAGCTTCTCTTTTGGTCATATCTAGTGGGTGTATGTCAGGCCTCTGTCACTTGGATGTCTATTTCATTTTCTATATATAGGGAGTTTTCTCTTTTGACTTCAAATAGATTTCATAGTCTTTTAGTATGGATTTCCATTTTTTTCCTTTATTCCTACCATTCTGGTATTAAGTTTCTTTGAGTCGTCTATAATCTGTAGCATTCCATTTCCTTGTTGACATTGAATTATTTCATAGTTCTTAATAGTCTGGGTCATTATTATGTTCTTGTTCTCTAAATATAAAATTCTCTTTTCATTTTGTGTTATTCTGTTCCCTAAACTTTCTACAGAGGGTTTCATCTCTTCATTTTCTTCTTTTATATTTTTGAAATTCTTTAGTGAACTTGTCATTCATGTCCTGTCTTGACTTCTGTAGTCTGCTAGTTTAGCACTTTGCTTCTTCCTTAAGATTTTTGGTTAAATCTTTTTTGAATTATTCAAGTATTTTGTGTAAATTCTTTTCTGAGTCTCTCTTTTATTCTTTGAGCATTTTGTGAAGTTTCTTGTCTGAGTCAGTCTTGTGTTCTTCTAGTATGTTAGCTACTTTTATTTCAAAGTTGATAAATTTCGGATCTTCCTCTGGTTCTACCTGAGTCTCCCTTGGTGGGCTGGGAGCTCTCTGCAACATCTTTCCCCAATTTTTTCTCATTTCATGGTTGAGTAGTTCTTTAGCTTGCTGTGGTTACTATTTAAGCAAACTCTATTTTTTGATAATGGAGAGTGTTGCTCTAGGGCTGTGTAATATGTTATCTGCATCACTGAGGTGGGGCTTTTTGTTATAGAACAATTAGTTTTTTTCTTTCCTGCTAGCTATTTGCTACTAGGTCTGTTTTGGAGAGATTTTTCTGCTGTTGAAGCGGCCAATCTTGATATCCTCTTGCCTTCTGGCTTGTCTTGCAGGGAGTGGATGCTTCTGAGTGCTTCCAGTGACAGATGGCGACTAGACATGCCCATGTGAACTCCAAGGTGCAGGCAGGGGTCCGGGAACAGCTATTTGGATGCTTCCAGAGTGCAGAAGAGGTGGGTGCTGAGTAGACCCCATTGCTCTGGCTCCTAGGTGTAGGCAGGAGTCTGGATGTGGCTACCTGAGTACCCCTCATGTGCAGCAGTGACAGGTGGAGAGCAGGCCCAGTTGCGTGGGCTCCAAGGCATAGGCAGGGGGACTAAATGTGGCTATCTTGGTGCTTCTGGTGCACTGCAAAAACTGGTGCCCAGTGGGCCTAGTCCAAATGATTCTGAGGTGCAGGTAGGGGTCTGGACTTGGCTACGCTACCTGGATGCATCTTGCCCAGAGCAACAATGCGGGCTCCAGTAGGATCAGCGGCATAGGCTCCAGGGAGTAGGCAGGGGTCTGGGTCCAGCTACCTGTATTCCTCTGGCACACAGCAGCAATGGATGGAGGTTAGACCCAGTCGTGGGAACTCTGAGGTGTAGGTGGATAGACTATCAGTGGCTACCTGGGTGCCTCCAGCACACATTAGGGTCTGGGTGCGAGAAGGCCCAATCCTGTAGGCTCCCAAGTGCAGGTGTAGGAGTGTTGGTGATTGCATCTTTTCTCTCTTATCCTGTTCGCTTTCTCCACAAATTCTTTAGCCAGAGTAATCTGATCTATGTTATTCACTTTCCTCATCTCCTGGCCTTTTGAAAAACTGAATTTTTTCACAGCACTCTTAAGTTCACAGCAAAATTATTAATAAAGAGGAGTTCCTATATTTTTTCTGTCCCCACATACCTACAACTTTTCAATCTACTGACACCCACAGCACAGGGACCACATGTGCAATGATCAAGAAGCCCCTATAGACACATTATCATCACCCGAGGTCCACAGTTGACATTAAGTTTCCCTCAGTGCCATGGGTTTTGTGGGTTTTGACAAATGTATAAAGTGTATCCACCACAGGAAGCTCACACAAGGTAATGGCTGTGACCTAAAAATCCTTAGTGCTTAACTTACTCGTGCCTCCTTGTCCACCATGGATACTCACTCATCCTCTTACTCTCTTCATAGTTTTTGGTTTTTCATATAGTTGTAACATAGAAGTCACACATTTGAAGCAACACAATGCATAGTTGTTTCTCAGATCAACTTCTTTTACTCTGAGGTGTATTTAAGTCTCCTCTGTGTCCTTACAAAGGCTTCAAAACTCACTTAACATAGCTCATCTTTGTGTATGTTAATTGTATGGAATACTGAGTTACATTATGATGCCTTTGCACCCGCCACTAGCCCTCTGTTCTCACCCCATTTTCTTTCTTGTATCTAATAGTTCCTCCTTGCCATTGTCATGTGGCTTTGTTTTGCCTTGCTTTGCTTTTTTTCATTTGTTTTTTGTGGTACTAGAAATCAAGTCCAGGACCTTCACACTGAGCTAAATCCCCAGCTCATTTTTTAGTTTTGATTTTGGGACAGGAGCTTGCTAAGTCGTTAAGTTGTCCAGACTGTGTTTGAACTTGTGATCCTCCTGCCTCAGCCCCCAGAATGGGTCACTCCCCACCTCTCACCCAGAGTCGATATAGGAGAGAAAACATTTTACTTCTCTTTCTGAATCTGGCTTATTTCACTCAATGTGATGATCCCTAGTTCCACCCATTTTCCTGCAAAAGAAATGATTTTGTCCTTCTTTGTGGCTAAGTCTTCATTGTGTATACATAGTTCATTTTCTTCACTCATCTGTTGATGGGCACCCAGGCAAACTTCATAGCTTAACTCTTACAAGTTGCACTGCGATAAAAATGGGCTGCAGATGTAGTTACGGTATTCTGACTTTGATACTTTTGTAGATACATGAGGAATGATGAGGCTGGATCATATGATATTGGGGAAACTCCACACCGATTTCCATAATGGCGGTGGTAATTTACATTCATATCAAAAATGGTAATATGCATGGTAGTCCCATAGATTTATGGCCTGGTGATGTCATAACCATTCCAGTTTGAGTAAGTGTACTCCATGATGTTCACAAAACAACCAAGTGTCCGATGACACTCTGGTGGTTACGCTTAATTGTGCCAATACGATTGGCTTGGAAGCCACCTCGGGGGCTAGTAAAGCACATCTCTGGGTGTGGATGGGTCATAGAGGTTTGACTTTGGGTATTACAGATGGCCCCTGGCTTCTTCTCTTTGGACATCACTCTCCCAGCTCCGCTTATTGGTCACTACGTACTAAGCAACTTTGGTCCACTGTACCATTTGGAGCCAGCAACCAGGAATTGAATTTCTTGAAATGATGAACCAACTTAACCCTTTCCTCTTTTAACTTATGAGTGTCAAGCACTGCGTTCCAGCAACAGAAAGCTGACTAATACAAGCGCATGCCTTAGTAGGTGTGTTTGATGTTAAGTGACACCCAAATGTACACATATCAACATAGATACAAATCACCTACAGGAAAGCATCATATTCAAACATTAAAAAATTGATATTTGCTCACAGCTCTACCACTGAATAGCTTATGTGCTTAGTCATGGAGCTTAATATTAACAGATCTCAGTAAAATTAAATGATTTTTAAATGATTTTAAATGATAATCTACAATTATTCTGATCTCTAGAAACATATTCAAAATATTCACTATGCTCTATATAATTTTCTTATTGTCAAATGTTGAATGCAAGTAATATGCAACCCCAGAAAGTATCTACTCATGTTTCCATCTTAAACAGATTTTAGGTAGCTGAAACTAGAAATGATATTTACTTTTCTGTGCTACTAGACTGGACTTCAGCTCTTAGTGAAGAAAGCTATTTCCAAAATCTTCCTTGAGAAAGTTTGGACTTCCTGTTGGTCCACACTGAATCTGTAGTTTTGCAAGTAGCCTGTGTAGTGGGAGAAATGTTGGATTAATAGGTAAAATAGAAAGAACTCTGAGGAGGAGCAAATAACAGAATATGGAAGGGTGCAGTGCTGTTTTTATAAGATCTGTAAATTAATTTCAAAACGTTTTACATACAAATATTGTTTAATATTCTAAAAATGATTTAATTCCTAATTATGATATTATTATTTCATTAAAAAGAATATTTATGCTTTTTTTAAAAGTGCTATGATACTGAAATGAATTGGTCGAGGAGAGAGTGTATCCACCACACTCCAATAAGTGGAACAGCAGATTCTAAAACAGCATATATGAAATTGTCAATATTTCATTTTCAAAACTGCAATAATACACGAAGATAATAAAAATTGTCTAGCAAGGTGTTCACATAACCTTTGTAATTTGTCTCTGGAATTGAGATGCTCAGCACATTTTTGTTTGTTTATTTAAGAGTATTTTCTGACTGGTGCTATTGTAAAATATTTCTAAGTGGAAGAAATTAAGAATTTCTATAAATACGTGAGGTGATGGTCATGTTAATTAGCTTTGTTGTAATAATCATTTCATACCATATCTGCAGCTCAAAACATGTTGTTTTATACCTTAAATATATATTTCACTTTTCAGCTATACTCAACAAAAAAACCAAGGAAAATATTTTAAAAGGAAAAAGAATAGTACAATGAATTCTCTTTGAACTTCACAGATGTAAGTTTCCAACAGAATTAATAAGTGACTATTTGTATTCCTCCATAAGTAATTTTTCACACTTTCATCTGGCTCATTTAAATGCATAGTATTCCACTGTGTTAACATATGGTTGCCTTGCCTGATATTGTCCTCTTTAGTACTTTTCCAGTATTATTATTATTGTAAATTATGAATCCAGAGAAAAAATAAACCGAAGTTAAAAGTGTATTCATTAAATCAAACATCAATGTTACCTTGCCTAACTTAATTTAAAAAGTAAGCATATTCAGATATTATACTTTAAAGAGATTTATTTCCTTTTAGCTTATAGGCGTCTATATGGGATAGTATAATGCTTACTTACTTCCTACACATCTTTTTTAGGTCTTTAAACAGACCACCTCTATGGTAATCTTACACAATAGTTCCTAGTATACAGTTTTCAGGTTAAAGAAGCTAAGCGCATATGCCTATTCCTAGAACACACTTGCTAAAGCCTATTCTTTCTTTAGGAGGCCATTTATAGGAATTGAAATATGTTTAGGAAAAACAGAAAGTCCTCGTTCATGCTTATGAACAATGGCTTTTCTAAAATTCATCTAAACTTTCTAACTTTATCCTTTAAAAATAACTGTACTTATTTTACTTTCTAAAAATTACCTCCAGAAAGTACTTTTAACATTGGTTTGGTAGATTAATTGAAGTAACAAACAAGAAATACCAAACAACACATATTTTACTAGGATGAGATACTTTTAAATCTTTCTCAAAAAAGCAAACAAACAAAATAAAACAGATGGATGTGAAAAGTACTAAAAGCATGTTGAAATGTTGCAAATATAAGTGAAATGCTAGAAATGTTAAAATGCATACAAATTAAACATTAAAAGCAGAGGTTAATTCATAATTTACCCCGAAATTGATTTCAAAGGTTCCATATGCTTCTTCCTCAGCTAAATGTCTTCCTTTCTCACATGCTAAAGTTCTCTGTTTCTAGCAAGATGTCAAATGCAGTAAGTGAATTTTACCATTTCCTTTATCATTCAATATTTGGAAGTTAGCAGTAGTATGTTGGATGTTAGAAAATTAGAAATAGCATACTGGGTGGGGAGTTCTGGCCAGGCAGCCAGCAACTTAAGTTCTACCCTTGACTTTGCCATTAACCAGATTTAATGTTAATATATTCCTTTACTTTTCCGCACAACTGTAATTTATTCCATGTTCTGAATTAGTAAAAAATAGTCTTTGTTTGAGAAAAGTGAAGTACAAACTGGATACTTTCTTTCAGATGAGAAAGAGAAGATCAAATGAAAACCACTTGGGTTACATCATTCTTTGGAAAGCCAGAGTCCTCAGCAAGAGAAGACATCTCACAAGAGAATTCTTAGCAGAATTCTCCTGGCCATCAGTAAACCGCAAGGGCCCCGCCCACCACTGAGCTACCAGGAGGAGGGCAGAGGGATGTGTTTGTCTCTCCCCAAGATACCACCAAGTCAAACTGTGCCACCGGGTGAATGATCTGTGTTTTACAAAATCAGAGTTTGGAGATAGAGTGGTCATGAAAAAGTTGTCAGAAGTAGATTATGCAAGGGTAAACTACTTGATCAGTTTGCCACTCTCTTGATTCTTAATTGAAAGTCCTATATTTTCTGAAACTAGAGTTACAGAAGGTGCTTGTATTGTGTGTGTGCGAGTGTGTGTGTGTGTGTGTGTGTGTGTGTGTGTAAAACCCAAAACAGTAAGTACTTAGTCAGTGCAGCCTTCATTTTTTAATGTCATAATGAAAAGAAATTTAAGCATATTTTTGTACTTATACACAGTACATTAAATATATTACATATTTTATATGTAGCCCAAGAAAGTTTCTCTTCATTCAGAATAACAAAGGCAAAAGTAAAAGTAAACTGCAGATAGAACTTGCCTGATTTTAGCATTTAATGTCTGCATTAATTTGCATATTAAATATCCAATCAAATACTGGTTGTTGTCTGATGGTGGAATTTGACATGGCTTCTATTAGCTCAATGGCTAATGTTCTACCATCACCAACACTGTCTCATTCTACCCTACCACATCCCTGTGTCCTAGATACTGAGCCCTCGGTTCTGGCCCTGCAAGAAGATGCCAAATGAACCGAAGTCTCTAGAGGCTAAGGAGGAGACATGCCTAACAACCGAATTTGTTGATCTTATTCTCACCATTAGGTAATAAGGCAGTTAACAACAGTGACAAGGAGTAGAAGCATTCATTCATATGATTTTTGAAGTCTACCCCATCCGTTTTGGAATAGTAAGTCATTAAGTCAGATAACAGAACAAAACAGTGTCTCTACATAAGAAGAAACAAGAAAATGGAAGAAAAAATAAAGGAATGTTTCTATTCCTACAAGTTTGTGAATCTTCTCGTGGGCGTTTTCAGTTCTTGCTAGAGCAAAGTCATCAGAACGTTTCCTCACAATAATAGCGGAGAGGAGACTGGAACCCCTGGTGTGGAATGATGAATAGGAGCACTCAAAAATATCTAGATCCAAGCCCTAGGGCCTGGGAACACTATCTTAGGTGGTAAATGGCACTGTGTGAATACATGAAGAAGTTGGAATACAGAGACTGTCCTGGACTATTCAGGGGAGCCCTGACAAGAGTCCCAAATGTCCTGGGGAGATGGAGGCCCCGAGAGGTCAGACATAGAAGAAGGCAGTGTGGCACACTTCCGTCTTGAAAAGTTAGAAAGTGGGTCAAAACCTGAAGGATCCAACTGTGTAAGGTATAAAAGACAAGGAACAAAATCTGTCCTAGATCATCCAAGGGGAGCACTGATTTTGAACCAAGAAAACTGATATCAGACTTTTGTCTTCCAGATCTATAGATAACAAACACATGCTATTTTACGCCACAAGTTTAGCATAGTTTATTACAGCAGCAATAGAAATCTAATACAGAACATACAAATAAGAACTAATATGGACAGGTAAGTGAGAAAGTAAGGGAAATGGGCCACGTTTTTATAACAAGTAAATAACAATGGGACCAAGTATCTCTACGATGTAAGAGTGATACTGACTGCAATAGTAAAGCGAAAAAACTCAGCTGATTCCTTCAGGCAAAAAAAAAATTAGAAGTATGAAAGTAATAGTACTCCCCTCTCCCCACAAAATGCATCACCAGTTAAATTTCACTTCAAAATGTTCACAATGTCCAGGCTTTGAAATAAGTGAGTCAAAGACAGATACAGGCATGTCAAAAAATATGCCACAATTGCAATTAGTAATTTTGTAGAAAATTATAAAAGTTCAAGAAAAACAATTTGAGTCCTCATAAATACTAAGCTAAACAAATCCTTTATGTAAATTTTTAAAAGGCTTTTTTCTCACAAAAGCAAAAACATAGCAAACACATGGAGAAAAAATCAATAATCACAAAAACAAATATCACGATGATAGAGATACTTTTACTGAGAATCCTCTTTGCTGTCTGGAAGCCCATCCCCTCCACTGGGTTCATGATCTCGTATTGTCTGGCAGATCAAAAGCAATCATGAGAGACAGTCCAGACAAGTGTGGGCCATATGTGAACATCAGAGAAATAGGCACTTTTTTGATGAAGGACACATTTTGTGTCAAACCACTTCTGGGATACTGAAAATGCTTCAACACTCAATTATCAACGAAAACAGAAGATTAAGAGAACAGAATAGACTGAAGGCTCCAGTGATCTCAAAATGCAGACTTTAGTGAAATGTCAACTTTTCACTCTCTACATCTCTCTCAGGCTTTTCTATTGAGATTGACTGCTAAATGTTTCTTCCTACTAAAATAAAGAACGCCCTAGACTGAAGAATGTTATATATATATATATATATATATATATATATATATATATATATATATAATGTGTACAGTTTCTTCTCAAAGCTTAAAAGTGCTGTCACAAATTTTAAAAATTACTACTGCAGTATATAAGCAAACAAGGAAATTTGGGGTAAAGAGAAAATTTCTGAAGTCATCTATTCTCTAAGAGTATCTTTCCAGATAAATTTCCAGAATGAAACTTTTAGAGAATCTAGGTGAATTGAATTCTAGTCCTGAACAACACTTGAGAGAGAAAACAACTTAGTGTTTTGGAAACAGAGCAGCTTTCCTTACCACGGTGCAATCCCAGAGGTCTAGACCCTCAGTGGGAAAATAAGGTGAAAGTAAGCCGAGGTGACACTCCAAGCCCAGGAAATACCTCTGAATGAGGAACCAAAAATACTTTCCCAAGAAAAAATGAGTGCACCCCTCAAAAGAGTGCGTGTGTGTAAAAGAAAAGAAATGGTCGCCTTGATGGAGATCAGTGAAACAATGGACAATAAGGGCAGAAGGCTTGGGGAATGCTCTGCAGCATAAGATACAAAGTTATTTTCATTGGTTATTCCTGAGGGAATAAAATGCAGCTTAATGTGAAGGGAATAAAAACAATCTAAAACATATTTTTAAAATATGTAAGATTTGCCACACATTCAAAAAAGAGACTTTCAGTAAGGGAAGAGCATAGTAATTGAAATTTAAAGCTGATAAGATACATATATAGCACATTATATTGAGCTGAAGAGACAATTTATAAACTGGGATGGGATTATGGGAAGTTACTCAGTAAGCAGATATAGATAAAACAAAAACTGAAAAGGGGAATAGGAAATACCACACAAAAAAATATGACATGTAAGTAGCAGTATATAAAGCAAAAAGGAATGAATAAGGGAGAGGCAAAAATTATAAAAAATATTGAATGATAACTTATAGAAGACATTGATACAGTCAGGAAAAAAAGTCTTATTTAGATTTTTAAATAAATCTCTTCCAAGGCTTAGAGTCATTATATTGAGAAAATATCAAGGCATTGGGGAAAAAAAAACCTTAAAAGCTTCTAAGTGAAAAGTCAGTTTATCTCCAAAGAAGTAAAACATATACAACTCCTTTTCCAAAGTATATTATAACTTGAAAAATATGGTGATTTTAGTGTGATGGAAATATCTATCAACCAAAACTTTTATACAGCAAAAAATCTATTTTATGAATGAGGCAAAACACATCCAAACATAAAAGTGGAATAAAACCTCATTAAAGGAAATTTCAGCTATTTATCAAGCATATGATCATTCTTACTAGATGCATTGCTTTGAAAAATAGTGTAAATTTAAAATCAAAGCATTTAAAATACACAAAAACAGTAGAAATTAATATAGAGTAAAAGTATATTTATTTAAATGTCATATAATTCTTGTTACTATTGACTTTAGACTCTGACATGTTAACGTAGTGTGTGTAACTTCATCAGTCATTAAATGAAGAGAAATCACAGAAGCCTGACAAACTAGGAAAGAAGGCAAATGAACGGGCACGATCAGAGAAAAGGAGAGAGAGAGAGAGAGAGAGAGAGAGAGAGAGAGAGAAAGAGAGAGAGAGAGACTCACAGCAAATCCTGAAGAAGGAGAAAGGTACATAAGCTCAAAGACAAAGTGAGATTTAATACAGCACAATGAATAAATCAGCGACTATAAGCAAATTAAATGCTCCAATTAAAAGATTCTTTAAGTGTATAGTGAAAATCTACCTATATTTTATGAGATGCACCTAAAAAATAAAGAGTTGAACATTAATCAAAAAATTTACATTATGGCCTATTATTGTCAGATAAAATACATTTTAGAAACAATAAGCATCCTTCACTATCCAATAACTGAGCAGTTTACCAGGAAATTAGCATAATTAAAAATGTTTGCATTCACTAACATAGTCTGAAGTTTATGTAGAAAATAATTGATGGAATTTCAAAGACAAGTAGACAAATCCACAGTCATTTAAGAAAATAATAAAGTTAATACATTTCTCTCAATATTAGTAAAAAAATAGAAAAAAGCCAAAAAGGATATAGAAGATTTGGAAAATAGAATTATTGATCTTGTTGGTCTTGTTTCAAGGCCATTAATACCTCAATATCTAATAGGTGGACGTTATTTTCAAATGAATTAAAGATGTGTAATGGGCAGATTTAAATCAATTTAAAATTAATGTTTATATTACTAAGGAACATTTATAGCTACATGTTTAAACAAAAGGTAATACAATTAAAAAGAGACAAATTTGAACAGGACTTGAACAAGTCACCTCCAACACAGAGGGCAAGTTCATGCCCTAAAAGTGATTTGTCATCTTCAGATGTTGCTTCGTTTCACATAACCTCCCCATCTGCCTGTGCTGGAAAGTTCTTCAATAAATTCCTCTGCTTACACTAGCCAGAGAAGTTACCTGTTTTGTGTTTCATTTCTTGTCTGAACACGAGAACAATGCAGGTGCCACCCTCCGAGTCCTGTGAAGGTGTAGGGTTCCCTTGTGATCACCAACAGGTGCCCCCCGTTGGCACCTCTACCAGTTCTTCTCTCACCTGACCTGAATTTCCCTCTGTCCCTCCTCTGACATCCGTGCTCCCCTTTCTCCATCACGCCAATGATATCAAAGTGGAGTAGTGTCACAAGACACTTCAGCATATTTGGGTTCTCTGATTAAAATCGTCTCTTGCATTTATGTACGTATTGGAATCTCCAGGAACCCAGTAAGTAGTAGCCATTCCTATACAGGATTTGAGCAAACTGTGAAGATGAAGAAGCGGAATTGGAAAATGAGAGAAAAACTACTATATTTTAAAAGCCTAGACTCTTTTGGAGGCTAAAATGTTTCAGAACAACAGAAATCACACACACACACACACACACACACACACACACACACACTGGATCATAGGTATTGAAATTTGTCACACCTGTTCTACTCCATGCTTTCTACCTTTTGAGGATTGTCCCCGCTAAGGCGTAATAGGGGACCCACACCTCTAGCTTCCCAAACAAGGCTGGCCTAGAAGAGGTCTCCCTTGTGAGGACAGGCTTGGGCAGCCCAGGCTGACTTGGAAAGCACATTTTTCCTCCCTACCAATTCACTCCTGAAAGTAGTATGCAAAAGGTGTTTGGGCCATGTGTGCCATCTTCTCCTTCATGTGTACCATTTTCACTTTCTATTCTCAATAGTCAAACTCACTCCTTCCCAAATCCAGGAAACACATGACTGAAGTATCAATAGAGGTCTCACCGTATGAAAGAAAATGTCAGGAAAGAAGAGTAAGCATTCGTTCCCTGACCCACCATGCCACCCTTGCAAATCCTGTAATTTTCTATATGAACTTCTCCTAAAGAAGAACAGCTATCAGACCTACACCAACCAAATGCAGCGCTCCAAGAGGCCTGAGGATCGGGGTGAGGGGAGGCCATTGCTTAGGAGCACTGTTCGGGTTGCTGTTTCCCTCCAAAAGTGGCAGAGATGACATCTACCCTCCCGAATCGTTCTGATACGACCACACCACAATACTGGGCCCGGGTCAGTGTACAAACTTGCATTTCCAGACAACCACATAACATTTCACAGTAGTATTAAATTTTGTCTCGCCAAGGGCTACCACAACTTTACAGGCTGGGTCACAAAAGTATAAGCTACTATATTAACCTACAAAAAGGAACTGTGATGATTTGAAGACAGAGCCAACCACTTGCCGCAAATTTTTTACAACTCTTACATATCTTTCTGCATCTTTTCGTCTGTGTGAAAAAGAAATCTTCTCTGTCATGTATTCCTCTGGTAGACCAAAATTGCAGTGTAGGACACACATCATTTGGATAGCAAGTAAATAGCATCACCTGTAGACTATATTGGAAGCTCCAGAACATTCCAAGCAAGCACTCTTTAACAATTTATGTGAGATATCTGATTTTAGCATAATCATAGCTTCTTCAGCAACCTTATCTGTCTTAATTGATTGTAATGTGTCTTTCTGAAGTTCTATTTGAACACCTTTCCCACTAGCAGCCTTAATTTTATTCTGGCCTTCTTGTCCTTTCCAACACAGTAACAAATGTCTCTGAAAATGTGTTTGCTTTCTTACGATAAGATATTTCAGGGCCATATTTCTCAGTTCTGCTTCATAACATGGTTTTAGCTATTCCCCCAGGGGCCCCAGTTGTCATAGTAAATAATATTAGTGCTCAAAAACTGGGGTCAAGAAAACCATGACAATAACTCCTATTGAATGCTTTCAATGGACAGAGTAACTCCAAAAAGTGACGGGGAAGAGGGCATTTCCTTGAGATTGGGAGATCATATCGACAATTTTAAATGACTTTACCTCATGTAATTTGTTTTTCAATTTCACTTAAAGTAATGTAGGGCTAAGAATGTACTTTTCTACTCCTGGGGCATCATCTTTTCTGCATTCCCATGCCTCTCAGTGTGCCTCTGTGTGCTGTGTGTTTCCAAGGCTCTCTCCCACCCAAAGCACAGTTGTATTTCCATCTTCCTCACTGGCTTTCAGCTATTGCATCCTAGAACTGACCAGAGTTGAAGCTGAGCATGATTTTCTCAGAGTTATGTGAAGACACCACTAGCAATGGAGAAAGGAATTGCCAATGGCAATGTAACCAGGGCTGCCAGATAATTTGAAAGAAAATGGTCCTCAAACTGTACCTGGAGCTCCATGTGCACAAAGTAAGAGGCATCAAGGCACGGCAGAAGATTCTGAAATAATGATTGTAAAAACTTTCTCCTTTAAAATCCGCTCTCTCTCCCTTTGCTTTTTTCTTCACTTTTGCTTTGTCATTGGTATTTTGATTACTGATGTCAGCCCAATTACCACTCCATCATTCGCCTACCATTCCCCTTACAAGCAATTTCAGATATATCTGACCATCACCAGAAGGCTTCTTTCTGCTCATGTCCAATCCAAAAGAATTCAGATGCTATAAAAATGAAAAATATAGCATAAACATACAAATTTTTGTCATAGATTACAATATGCCAAAGCTGGGAAAAAAATAAGTACACAGTGAAATAAAACACTCTTTCATCTTAGAAAAGTCAAAGACATCAAAATATAACCTCACTTGCTGGGGAAAAAAATCCACAAATTCTGAACTGTATTCTCAGATGAGTAATATGGTCTCTCTTCTTCAGTAAACACAGGCATCTCTAAAAGCTAATTATTTTAACACCAAGTAACCAATATATTTCAGAAAAATCACAGCATTCTGGTTAGAATATACCACTGTAGGGGAAATGGCTTGGCATGCACACTACTAAACAAAAATGTTTAGATCCCATCCTTCTCTCTGTATGGAAATGGCCCAAATCTTGAGCAGAGCTAGGAGGTTTCGTGTCAGTGATGTTTACCAGTGGGCTTGGCCCGGTGAGCAGACATTCATTCACCATTCATCGCAAATTATGACAGATGTGGTGATCCAGGTGTCTTCCAGAGGTACAGGGTGTGTGGATGTGTGTGGGTGTGTGGGGGGGGGGGTGATTTTACAATTAGTAGTTTCTTTTCAGCTCCTGCTTGTCCACATGGCAGAGCTGACTTGCTCCTCAATCTCTTTTTTGAGCAACCTAGTGATGGATTTGTCTTCCTTTATCCTTGGAGAGTAATGACCCCCAGATCTATGTGGCTGGAAGAGCTAGGGTGTAGCTCAATGATAGAACTATGTGTGAGACTCTGGGCTCAATTCTCATCGCAAAATAAAAATAGAAATAACAAAGGAAAATAGCAAGCCAAGGACAGAGAGTGAGAGGAGAGAGAGATAGTTCAGTTGGTTAGTAAGAATGTAGAGATCTAGTTTGAAAAAAGAAAAGCACAAAAGTAAAAAATAAAAGCAAAGTTTAGTTGAGCTCAATTATATTAAAAGATCATGTGTTGGTGAACCAAAGGTGAAAAATCTCTCTTTTCATGAAATTTACTGTCTATAACAGCAACTATAGCTTATTATTTCCTAGATGAACCACAAGAGGGTAATTTTTTTCTTTCTTCCCTTTTTTTTTTCCTTTTGACTACATTTAGCTGCTTTCAGAAAGGAAGTAAGGCAGAACCATCATTATTTTGATGTTTTTGGTGAGTGATCTTGCTTGGTTAACCCAACATCCCCTATTCAGTATGGCTGACAAAGTGTCCCAACTTACCTCTGTGTGTCCTCAGAGTGTTTGCACTGCAGGGAAGACTAATAAGCAGCCAGGTGCACCTGTCTCCACCCACCCGCACAGGGTACCTAAGGCTAGTCTGGACAAAGATTAGAAGATTCATATAAATTTCTGGACTTTGTAAAATTAGCACATTGTCTCTAGTCTCAACTTTTTGTTGCTTCCAACCCAAGGCCTTAATTTCCTCTGTCTGCCCAGCAGTCTGGATCCCAGAAAAGAAAGGTTGCTGGGATTTTTATTAACACAGTGCCAACCCTCATGGTCTCTGCTCTTTCTTCTCTGACGCCAAAAATAAAGAAGAAAGAGGATATTTTTACCACGAGAAATTTTCTAACTCTTCATCCATTTCTAAAATTGCTCTGGGGCTACAGAATTGCTGGGCAGAGAAGTGATCCACTCACAAAACCGCTGTCATTTGTTATGTTTCTGGAGGTTAACTACACACCCCTTGCCCTGTCAGGGCAGTACAATTTTTACGGTGGTGTTCTTAGGGTCCTTTCCCATCCCTGCCCAGTGCTCCTTCCAATTGTTGGTGACATCAGTAGGCATGTGACATGCTCCTGCCTTCAACTCCTTCCAACTCTGCCTCTCCAAGGGCAAAATCATCATGCTTATATTTCGTGCATAGTTGCCTTTCATTCGGGGAGTGTAGGATAAGTGAGAGTAGCTTGGCTCATAAGGGATCCTTAGGACCCCTACAGAGATAAAACATTTTAGATAAGAACATAGTTTGCATTCTCTCCACTTAGGCCATGAATTACTGCTGAATGTTACTATAGTAATTGATTTACAAAATAGCTTTTATGTAGCCCATACTAACTCCCTCTTTGGGCAAATAGGAAGGATTTCCAAACTCAACAGTTTGTAGAAGCAGAGAGCCTGCTGAGCTGAAAAGCAAATACAGCTATCTGATTAATTGATTCTGACCTCATAAATATTATACTTCGGGGGCTCTAATGGAACGTCCTGAGGGTAAATTGTATGGCTCACCTCATTCATTTATATCTCTCGCTGACAGATGTACATTACGAAATGTCACTGAATACGCTGGCAATAAATGAGGTATAACATTAGCATCTTGATTTGGTGCTGGGGTTTTGTGGAACACTTTTGTTAAATGATTCCAGCAGTAGTAAAAATATTACAATATCACTCTCTGTGCATAGTCCTTTCCAGAGTGATCAGTCTCCCAGCGATTTACGTGGGTCTTCCTTACTTTTAATGAAAATCTCTGCATTTATAAATCAAATTTCTCACTTAATATGGGATTTTCCTCCTGTAATATTAAATAGTTGCTGAATATTGATAGCAAACAGCATCTGGGCATTATGTTATTAATATTCTTTATTTACCCAAAGGAAGAATATGAGATTAAGACGTCAATAATATCTGGCAAAACTCTAAAAGAAATGTCATAAATAGATTGTCTTGCTTAGAATTTAAATTTTCAGCCTCATGATAATTACAGAAAAGGCATAATTTCATGTCATTTGCAGCAACGTTTACATGTGTTAAAACCTAGAGACTGTAAGTAAAAGCAGAGTAATTTTACAAAATGATACAACAACATGCCTCAGCACAGTAATATACTGTGTGCTACAAACTGACTTCTCTCCGAGAGCTGAGCTTTCACAGAGGATGCGAGAGTACAAAGTTTGCAGATTTCAGTAGTGGCTAATCTCGACAGCAAAAGAATGATGATCTTAAAGGCCACTTGTTTTGGAAAGACGATAAAAAGAAAATCTGAATTTTTATTGAAAGGAACATTTTCGTGACGTACTTGGAGGACCATTATTCGTCTCTGTTTTCCATTCCTCTGGCTTAGCGAAATGAAAAATGATTCAGGTCGCAAAAGTTAAATTGAAAGAGACATGCGATTCTTTCATGATGAACAAGTTTGAGAACCTGACTATCACAGACAAAAATTTTTTATTGGTACCCGGGGTGTCACCATCCACACCACGCCTTGCTTTTTCTTCCTTTGGTCATGATTGCCTGTCTGTTATTAGAGTGCGGAAGGAACAGTACGTTTAGCTTTATTCTGCAAATGAACGTAGGAGTGAGGAAGCTGGATTGCGACACGAAGCAGCCTGCGGCTTTGCTGATTGTCGGAAACCTCGGGATCTAACTCAGTCACTTGGATGGGTTGCGTCTGCTGCTTTACATTAAGCGGAGCCCAGCTAACACGCAGCCACGATACTCTGAAGAATATCCAAGAGGAAACACACATAGTGCCGAATGCGATTAGTGAATTTACATTTTAAGTTCGTGGGTAGAAAGCTGGCAGAGAAAACACATGGCATTCGAGCCACTCCATGTTTTATACATCCAAATAAATGCGGCATGGAAGTTTCCAGTTCCTGCTAATGCAAGGGAGAAAAGCAACTGAAATGTATGCCGTGGACACTTTTCTAGACTTCCTGGATTATCCTGAACACACGCTGCAGGCCTCTGTTCCTGTCTCTTGTGCAGGGAAAAACTTTCTGATCCTCTTTTCCCATTCTTTTATTACTTTTTTTATCTCCTTTAGATGTACAACTGTAACTACGACATACCTCTCTCACTACAAAAATATAGTTATAAGAGTAGACCTTAAGCCTGTTTATCCCAAGCAGTATGGATTAATCTCTTAAAATTTTTAATTTACATTGCACTAACTAAAAATTCTGATTTCTTTCAGGTATGTGAAACTATAAATTCTGTGTTCTATAATTATGATAAAAATTTTAATTTACTTCAAATTAATTTACCTCAAATATTTTATTTCCCAAAAATAATAATGTATAGATAGAAAAGACAACATGAACTGAGATAAAACTTGATTTTTTGTGAGATTCTGTTTACAAATATCCACACTTAAAATTTCTTTGACCAGTTTCTTTGACAGTATATACATCCATGCTGTTTTTTTTTACATAATATTCTGTTAATGTTTAAGGAATATATTTTATTTTTAACTTTATTCTTTCTAAAGCAGTTGGATGAGAAGCTTGATTGTTACATCTGATAACAAAAATCAGCAGATGGGATGTTTGGTACATAAATTTTCAGTGAGTAACTGTAGATAAATCAATTACCTTCTTTTTCTGGTATCTAAGACAAATGACAACAAAATAAAAAAAGTTTGGGTTTGTCTTGACTTGTAATCTTTATAGAGCTACACACACAGAAATATTACACATATATACACATATATATCCATATGAAAAATGTATGCACACAGAACGAAAGATTTTTTGTAATGCCTTCAGAAAGGTATTGAGCGGTTTTGCAAAACAGTATTAAACCTTCCCCTTCATCTCTTTTTCTTCATTTGAAAAGAATATACCCAATAAATCCCTACCTGCCCCATGGGAACCAGGGGAAGATTAAATAATGTGGTTGTAAGCTTGTGTAAACTACAAAGAACTATAAAATATAAGGCAGGCACACAGCAGCTCAATCTGAAGGTTCGTTGTGCATGACTCATCTATCTTTGTAGGATTTTTCCATACTCAAGTTATCTGGAAGTCTGATTGGCACATCCATCCTTGAGAGCTTTTGGAGTTAATGAGACAGAGGTCTAAGGTCCATACTAGTTGTATGGATATTTTCAGGCATTTTGTCAAATCCCTCTTCTTACAACAGTGAATACTATTTCTTTCTGGAAATAGTACAGGTCTGTAATCCACAGAAGGTAACCAGTGCAAAGTAGGGCTTCTGTAACAACAATAAAACAATGCCATGACTTCTCAGCTCTTCATGAGCACATGAACTGGCTCGATGTGTTTGTCAGATCATTCTTCTCTACTAATTGCCATCCACAATGCATGAAGACTATTGTTTTTTCTTTCAGACATAATACATAAAGATATATCAAACATCACGTACAAAGTGACTCACACACTATGAAAGCCGGAGCTCATCCTGTCTCTACCTCTTAATTCCCACAATGGCCACCAAAGGTTGAAAGGAAAGTGCACAAGACAGAAGAACAGTTGTGTATCCCTGGAAACACAGTGCCCTAATGCTTCTTACACACACACACACACACACACACACACACACACACACACACTACATCCACTTAATTTCTATTAGAAACATGACCCACAACCCAATATCTGAAGCTTCCCATTTTATATTTTTCCAAAATTTGGGTCTACTTTCTGCTCACTCGGTGCTCTACTTCTCACGAGTTTTGTCTTCATTTTTTCTCACATAATAATATTACATAATTTAGGGTCATTGTTACGATTAAATGTGATAATACAAATGAAGCTCATAAATAGAGATAGACATTTAAAAAACAAAAATGAAAGATACTAGCAAAGTTAATCATATAACTAGTATAGATGATCTAAAAGGAAGAGGGGAAGAAGGAAGGCAGGAGGAACAAGATAAATTTTAGAAAAAGAAAACTTCCCATGTGTCTTTAAAGATTAATATATGAGTTTAAGATAAAAGATGACACTAAGTCCCACAGGTTATTCCTTTTCCAAGTGAATTTCCCACCATTCTCCCTTCTTCAATGACAATCAACAGCTGTACTGATACATCTGATGTTTTTCTAAACACACCTTGCTTTATAATGCATAAATCTGTTTTATCTTCTGTTTATTTGCTTTTGAACAATGTAACTGTCCAGCTTTAAATATATGGATAATTGTTTTCAGACTTGGCAACATTTATATGGAATGCAAATATGTATTCTTTCCAGTAGACTTTGCATTCTCTAAAAAAAGAGTCTTATTGGGTTTAATATCTTCAAGGGCATTTACAAATGTTTATTTAATTAAATTTCCACAGTTTTGCTTTCTTTTTTACGGGGAACAACTAAGTAAATATATAATGGTTTTCCACAATTTCTCATAGATCTAAGAAAGACATTTCATACCCTTTCAACCCAATCTTTATTTACCAACATAGTTACTTTGGAATGCAAAGAGGTGTTTACCACCGTGGTGGGAAGATTCAGTAATCAACCCTGGATGCATTTTAGAATCATATACAGACCAAAAAAAAAGTGATATTGAGCATACGTTCCAGAGGCAACTCCTGACCCAAAAAGTTAGCTTACCTCAGGAGTGGTAGACAAACAAACCTCATTTCACCCAGGAAACACCCGGCAATAATAACTCGGAAAGCAAAAGCAGTCTGGGCTCATGCCCAGGCGACCTTGAGAACTGTCTTTTAGATGGGGGAGTACAGCGTCCGGGCAGAGATTAAAACATCCACTCAGAAGGCAATGTGCAAAATCTAAGTTTTAATTATAAGATAGCTCTTATATTTCTGCCCTATATATTCCAGGGGATTTGATCAGCCAAAAGAGTGAGTATCTATCTTGAGTCTTGGTAGTCAGCACATTCATGACTCAGCACATTCATGACTCGGAGAAAGGGACTGAAGTATGTAGCTATGTTCAATGTGGCTTCTGATGACTCCTCCTTCAGCTGCCCCCCAAAGAGAAAAATTGTAAAATTATACTACGTTTGTGTACATTTGAATCCTTAGGCATCTCCAGTCAAAGAACCTGGGTATGAGTAGACACACACGCGGATGTGCTGTTACCAGCAAGAGGGGAGGAAAGCAGGTTCTCAAGTGGTTTGCTCCAATGATGCACTCCTGTTGCTTTATTTAACACATACGCAATAGGAAAATGAGACAATGAAGTAGAGAGAGAACGCCGAGAATCTGTGTTACTCCCTACTCATCTGGCTCAAGTCCTTGTCACTTCCCAAGTGGCATCCTCTATCCTGAATGGAAGCTGCTGTGAGACAGAAGGAACCACTGGGGAATTTGACTTGGCTGGTGGGACAGCCAAAGCCAGTGTCTGACGATTGCCATCAGCACACGTAACCAGATTGTCGTCTTTCCTCCTAGCAAAGTGATCAGTTTTCTTTCCTTCCTTCCTGTTCTTAATAGTTCATCAAGCAGTTTTAGTTTGCTTTTTGTCTTGTTTCATTTTAGGTACTAGGGATGGTACTCAGAGCCCACAATAAGCTATATCCCAGACTTTTATTTGTTTTTTTTTTTTTAAGACAGGGTCTCCCTCTCTCATCCATGCTGGTCCTGACCTCAGTAATAACCCAGGCTGGCCAACAACTTATGGCAGTTCTCTTGATTTAGCCTCCTGAGTCCTGAGATTATAGGACTAGTTGGTGTGAGCAACTAGGCCCAGCAGTCCTTCAGATAAGGAGGAAGCAGTGTGACTGACATGAGCACCTTAAAGGATAATGTCTCTCCCTGAGCCAAAAGAGAAGTCGTGCGGCTGGGAACAGCAGGGATGCAAAAATGTGGAGTACCATTCTTCCTTACTATCGTTAAAATACAATTAATTATCATTTTATCTTTTGGCAATTCTGGGGATAGAATTCAGGACCTTCTCACTGAGCTGCATCCCCAGCCAACTTTTATTTTGGGTTTTGAGATGCAGTCTCACCACATCTGAGTTCCCCCGATGGACTTGAACTTGCAGTACTCTAACTTCTTCCACTTTCCAGAGCACTAAGGCTACAGGCAATCTTTCTAAGAGAGCCTTTTCTCAATACCTTCCCCCAGACTAAAATGCACCACAGCCCTTAAATCTAAGACATTTTCAACTGTACAGTTATAATAAGAAGTACAGGACAATCACTCACCATTTTACCTAACAAATGTTCAGCCCTTGCTCTCTGCCCAGGACTGTGCAAGATGCTGGCACCACAAAGCCTGGAGACTGTAAACGCCTAGTGGGTTCACAGTCCGGAAAGGAACATAAATGTGTTTCAGCATTCTCCAGTAGTTTTGTCGTCCTGTGGTACTCAGTGTGGTCAGGTCAAGCAAAAGAGAATGCAGAGAATGCAAGGCAACACTGGCTACACGTATGGAGAACTTCCATCACACATGTTAACTTTATTGAGCCCTTGAGCTGAGAGTTGAAACAGGAGAAAGTTTACCAGAGAGAACACGGGGACAAAGGGAGGGTCGAGCGTGAATGGATGAGCAGCAGCAGCGAGAGAGAAGGGAAGGTTTTGTAACTTTGCCACAATATGTATATGCAAAAAAAATAAATAAGTACTCAAGATCAACATAAACTTTATGTATTGCACTTATACATATCAATAAAATGGGGGGGGGGTGTATGAGGTGGAAGGCAGAGCCAACCAAGGACAGGATGTGGGCTGTTCTGCAACCCAGGGAGTCGCTGAAATACTTAGACCAAGGAAGACACCGATTCAAGGTTGAAAATACCATGCTAGAAGCAGAGAAGGGTGCGGATTGGAACCGACTAAGTGTCAGAAGATAGGAGGCTGCTGCCGTGGTCCATGGAGGAGGGTGAGGGCGATGACCCTGGAGAGGAGAGAAGAATCACAGAAGAAGCCCAGAGCCACGTGGGAGTGAGCACAAGGGTGGCTGACTCCCCGAGAGAAGCTTGTAACTACGGATGCTTTAAATTAGAAGTGTATGACCTCGCCGTTCACTAGGATCAACTTGCCACAAGGAACGTGATGGCAGTGTGGTGACCGAGTGCCCATGTACCTATTTATCTAATCTATGTATCATCAATTCCATCTGTCTATCACCTGCCTATCATTTATTTTTGCTTCCAAATGGTGAGAAAATTCCAGAGGTCAATTTGGGTTGTGGGTGGGTGTGAAGAATGTTAGAGATACAACAAAATAAAAAGAGTTCGAGTTTTTCCCTTTTCCCCCTTCTAGTTTCTGGTATTCTACTGAAAGTGCCTGGGGAGTGGGAAGGTTCAGTCAGTAATCATGAGCCAAGGGCATCATTCTGAACAAAAGAGCTTATTTCTTCCAATATGTAATTCGTCAATTTTAAAGCTATGTTCATGAATTTTCCTTCTGGGAAATAAATTATCAATAAGCTGTCCAATATTGTCAGTTATAATTTGCTCATAATGTAATCATCAAGGGTTTATCGACCATCTGTCGTGCGTAATATTCTTCCTGGTCCCTATGGACAGTTGGATAAATAAGACATTATAACTAGTATTAAATACCTGAGTAAGCATGCTGGAATTCAAAGGAAAAACACCATTCCTCGGTTTAGATCAGAGTTCATATTGCATGAAGAACTTGCCCAGGGAAGTCTATCCCTGCTGAAACTGTCCACCTTACCTCCAGCCTGCTTATAGGATACCCATATTTCCATTCCCAATGTATTCACTTTCTTCTTGGAACCTAAAAGAACCTTCATTTCTGTGTCTTTGCTCTTCCTGTTTCAAATGTATTATTCTTCCTAGGACCACCATGGTCTTTTCTTTCATATGCGGTCAGCAAGTTCTACCTACATGACAAGAATGGTGAATGACAGCTAAAACAGTGATCATATTCATACCCATCCATTTATAATTTCCAAACTATCTTTTTAGCAGATGATCTTGGAGTCAGATTACTGGTATCATATATGACAGCAAAGTCATTCCTAGTCACCAGCTGCTTGTTTTTCTCCAATGTTCTCATTCTACCTGTCTGTTTCCTGAAACGGAGCTATCGTTCAATTCCTTCCAGCCCCTACCTGGGAAACCCACACTGGTACTTCCTCCAGGAAGGACTGTCTCTCATGGTCCCTGCCCCACATCCCACCCCAAGTCATTTGCCTCCCTCCTGGCTACACCACTAAGTCATCGGCCCCCACTGATCCTCATCCACTCTTCTATCCACTCCTGATCTGGACAGTGTTTTGTAAATGACTTTTCTTGAGAAGGCATGAATACTAACATCTCTTCATCCGAGATAGGACATAGCAGGTCGGTCAAAGTCATGATTGTACCAAAGTCCAATTTGGTGAACCAGTGAGCTTTTTGGAGTCATTTCCAAGACTGTGTGTACAGGGTTACTTATGGAAGCGTAGATGAGGGTTCCCCCACAAGCCTATTGGTAACTCCAAAGGCAGTCACTGAAAAGCCCACCCCAGCATGATTGCACCTTACAGAAACAGCATGCTGTTTCCCAGGACTCAGAGCTTGTGTGTCTAGTCAGCTACTGTTTTCCCTCTCAGGTCTGGAACTGGAATTGCATAAGTGATTAATCCCAGGCTCTGAGCCCAGCACTAGAGATGATTTAAATCTTAATAGGACAAGAAATATTTTTAGGTCTGGTCAATCGAGACTGCTTTATTTGAGCAATGTGCATGTGTGAATCAGTGTGCAAGTGGGTAAATGTGAGTGAGTGTACAACTGGCCCTCTGTACACAAGACCTCCACACACACAGATTCCACCAAAAGCAGATTCAAAATAATTTGGGGAAAAAATAATACCTGTACAGATATTTTTCCCCTCAACATTCCCTAGATAGTATAAGGATTCTTTACCCATGGCATTAGCATCCTGTGAGGTATTATAAGTCATCTAGAAATGATTTAAAGTATGAAGGAGAAAGTGCATGGGTTACATGCAAGCCTTATACTATTTTGTAGAAGAGACTTGAGTACCGTCAGACTTCTGCATCTGTGGGGATCCTGGGACCAATTCCCTGTGGACCCCAAGATCTGATAGATTAATATGATATGGATAAGGACACATCTATACGCCTGAGGACAGCTGTGGTGAGCTTGGATCTCATGTTATGGACTGGGGACAGGAAGGAGTATTGTAAAATGGCTTGCTCCGACAAAGCTCACACGTAAGCATTTGTACTGTCCCATCCGGCCTATTCTGAAGTAAGGAAGATACCCCAAAGGATTTGTGCAAAAGTGAAAAACAACTTTGCTGAAGACCCCAGATGCTTTTTCCAATATTGTGATGATGGCTGGAAGGAGAGCTCTTCAGATCCTTGGGGACATTCTCAACTTAATGCAGAAAAACTCCACAGAAGACCCCCTGGTGTTTTTTCACAACACTGGATTGTTGGCATCGAAGTCCCAGGCCTCACTGTAGGCACCACCATAAATCAATGTCAACTCCTGGAAAGCAAAACCAAAGAAGCATCCTGCCTCCTCGTTCCCAGCCTGTTTTCATAACACAACCACCTGCACTGGCTCCTTAACCGGAGCTGACCTCTGGGACCCATGCAGCCCAGAACAAAAATTAAACTATGTCAAGTAAATGGAGCAGGAGACCTCAGTGAGGTCCCTGTAGGATGGCAGAGTTGTGGCAGCAGCTTTCCTTCTATAAACCCGGGCCCGTTTTCCTCCAAAGTGCCTCTGAGTCCTGTAGTTGATCCAGGAAAAGGAACACGTCACACCTGCACTCTTTCTGTTTACATACTGTGATCCTGTCAATTTTCTAGTCTGAATAAATGCCACCAATTTAAAGCATTGAAAATGCTGTTAGAGGGTAACAAGTCCTATGCTAAGAGTAAGGATAGCAATAGCAGGTGTGGTATTTTTTTCCAAGTTTCATCTTTCTGTGCCTCAGCTCTCAGTCCCTAATACATGGAGATAACATCAGACCCGTCGCCTTCCATGTAGGGTTACAATAAAGATCAAACGAGTGGAGGCACATTAAAGGTCTTTGTAACACCGAGAAACGTGATACTAATTTAAAAGCAGTGATTGTACTATTAGCTGAATATAGTCTCCTATTTATCAACTATTCCCCAGTGAAGCGACAAGTTCACCTCTACTTTGTTTCCCCCATAGTCTCTCTGGCCAGCCTACAATCTGTTCATTCTGTGGCTTTGAAAAGGTTATTATGTTGTTGTTGTTTCTATGTATTTACTTAAGCAGCAGAACTTTTTAAAAAATGAAAGATGGAATTCCATTACATATCAACAAAACAGAATAAAGCAGGCTGAGTTAGTCCAAATGGAGAGAAATCCAGTGACCCCTGAGTTTACTCCGTGGATAGCCACCACAGGGGACCTCACGGGGCACCTCTTCAAGGTTAGGACCACCTCTTGTTCTCTACTCTGAAACTGAAGTTTACCTTGACCCTTTGACCATAATTTTATTCATCATTGTTCTGTTTTGTTCCAGTCATTGTGAATCGCTTGGAAATCCATAGTGACATTTTAATTTGAATTGATCAATATTCACTTTAACATTTCACTGTGATTTGAATTAATTAGTTTTAATTTTTTGCCACTTGAACTTTGGTTTGAGCCGTTACCTTTTTTTCACTGTTAATAGTGTTGGCAGGGTCAAAAAAAAAGAGGTGCCTGGCTCCACGGATCAAGAGGATCAAGTAACTCAGAGCAAGCCTGGAAGACATTGTCTCTGGGAGTCTCCAAGTTTGGAGCTGAGTTGCTAAGCTGCACAGAATGGGGGGATAGAAGAAATAGTGGTGAAGCGCATTGATCTGTGATGGGATCCAACAGGCCTACAGTAGTTCTTGGGTGAGACCAGACATGGAGGGCAAATCGGCTCCTCGCGAGGCCCACTTACATCCACGCCTGCTTCTCCGGTGTCCCACACCTTCCTCAAACTAGCTGTAGCAATCTGACTAAACTCTTTTTGTTAAACTTCACTAGATAATTTGACTTACAAAACAAGCAAAAACAAAATGCAACTCTAGTCAATCTCATATCCTTAATAATTTCAATTACTGGGTTACATTTAAGTAGATAAACTTCGGGAGTTTAAAGAGAACAACCTGTACCTGCAATATTCTGCCACATTTATTTTGTACACAGATGTGTAGTAGATGCCCTAGTATCTGTAGGCTCTTTTATTGATTTTTAAAATTTAATTCTCACGCAATAAAATAAACAGGTATCATATTCTCAGTTTTACAGATGAACAAAGTGCACACAAGTCATCTACCTCTTCTAAGGTAACAGAGCTAGAGAGGAATTGCAAAGTTCAAAGACAAAGTCATCTGGTTTCTAAACTCTGATTCATTCAATGCAGACATCTTATGAATTATCAGACTAAAGAAATGTCTTCCCTAGTATTTTGCTTGTAATTTAGCATTGCTATAGTATTTATTATGGAAATAATAAAATTCTCAGTAGAATATTAAAATATTGATTACTAAATAAAAGCATGTTGCTATGTTGGGAAGGGCACTTTTGCATAAATACTTATTTCAAACATTAGTGTTGCTTTGCTTCCAGTATAGCCAATACTGCAGCTAAAGAAGTCATATTCATTCTTCTTTCTATGGATACTTTTACCCAAAATCCAGCTCCAGGCTACACACTGACGACCACCGTCACTAAGCAACGCTCTCCTCTGCTGGGGGACAGGAAGTACCTGAGGATTTTGTTAGGAATTCTTGTTATACAGACAAGATCGAGTTTGATTGCAGCCTTCAGATAGGAATATTTCATCAACTTTCTCAAGGCTCTGGCATCTCGGGTCCAGTGTAATCTGAACTCCTGATCTTTTCTTTAATTACCAGTATTTAGGGGGAAAAAAAGCAACAGGATGTCCAGAAAGAAATAAGCCAAGAATGGTAAGAAATATTTCATCCCTCTGAACTTTGAGAGCTGCGATGACATGGATGAACACTGGACTGAAAATTTCTCTACGCCCCTGTCTTACCCGAAGCCCTGTCATGAGTTCTTCATCTTTCCAGTATAAAAGAGGCCTCATTTTGTGTAGAATGCACCTGTATTTGATCCATCTTTACAGTGATTAGAATTACTTTCACACAGCCGTAAATTATATCATAGAATGTTCACACACGGCATTTCGGGGATCTTGATCCATTTAAAATATTTTTCTGCTCTGTTTCTAAGAAAGTATTTCCTTCTGCATTCATTAATTAATTTATTTTTCCAGGTGATATTTATTTGACAGTCAGCTACAATGGGCCAAACATTGAGGGCAGAACTGGGTAATGAGTTAGAGAGATCAGACCCCAAGCTTGATGGCTGGTTGTCTAGTGATGAAATAAGTGAAACATAAACAAATAAGTGAGTAGTATTTGTAACTATTTTCCTGCGGAAGACACAACCGGGTGGTAGAGAAAACCAGAAGGAGCAGCTAACACAGCTAGTTGTTCATGAAAATTCTCTTAGAACATGATATTTATGGAGATAGCTAGACTTTAATGAACCAGCAAAACATGCAAATAGGAGCAGGGTAGGGGGGGTGGACCAAAAGAGGGCTCAGCATTTCCAAACATCCCAGTTGTTGTGACAGTGAGCAAAAGGTCATAGATGCCTGAGATGCATCAGGGTGGTAGGCAGGGGTGTGACGCTTAGATATGGGCTTGAGAACAGGAAAAGCCTGCTTGGGAAAGCCAGAAGGTGTGACTTGTGCTTTTATGTTTACCAACCCTAGTGAGTGAAGGACAGGTTGGAAGAGGCACTAACTTGTTGCAACGGTGCTGGCAAAAATCACACTGCTGCGGATGGACTGGGAGTAACAGAGACAGAGAGATGATAGGAGAGAAGTAGACAGCTCAGAGTCTTTTGTGCTGGTGCATCTAAATAAGTATAAGTGTATCAGATGAAAAATCAAGTTGTAAGACCATATCCCAGATTCTACTACCCAGAATTAGATAATTTCCCATACCCAATCACAAATAAAAATTCACACACAGAAACAAACACAATAATATTAGATACACACTTTTTGTCATTCTTTCTTCATTGCAAAGTTTTCTCCCCTTGAATAAATCATTTCTTTTTAAGTTAGGTATATGTTAATTTTATGATAGGGTTGTATTAAAGTTTATTCTTTTTTAGTAAAAGAGTTGTCCCTTTGTTACTAGATTTTGTAACTACAATTTTTTTATTCTAACTTTCTTATACATTGGTATTTGTGGTTCTTGGTTAAGTATTCCCAAGGAAGGAATTTTGGGTTAAATAATCCTATATTGCTTTTCAAAGCAGTGGAAGTGTGTGTGTTTCTATCATCAACATGTGAAAAAAAGACCTCCACTAAAATCAGCTACTGGTGTGTGTGTGTGTGTGTGTGTGTGTGTGTGTGTGTGTGTGTGTGTGTTTTGTTTTGTTTTGTTTTGTGACAGTCCATCTCTTCTTCATAATTAGAAAGCTAAAACACAGCAACTTTCATCCTCAAAATATACTCAAGCCATGCATTTCATGAGAAGCTAGTGACATGAAGACTACATGCTATTGGCAATCCAGTCTGGCAACAACTGAAGAGTTTTGTAAATTTTCGAGGGAATGGTGGAAGCGACCCACTAAAACCACAATCTGGCTTTGGACATAGCAAGCTTTAGTTTTTCTTCTCACTTCCAAGTAGAGGTTACCAGCAGACAGGTGGGATTCTAGGGCTCAGAGGAAATATAGGAGAGATGTGGTGCAAACATCAGCATTTGGGTGCATCTAAACCCATGCAGATCGTACACAATGTCAGTCAGTGAGAGAATGCAGAGAACAGAGGAAGATCTTAACTGGCAACTAGAGAACCCAGTACTGCAGTCACACAGAGAAGCCCTCATCCACAAATTTAAGAGAGTACTCCTCCCACAAGCAGATGACAAGTAAACCACGCCTCTACAACATTAGAACACGTGGCTACTTCCATTCTTCTACCAGACCCTATCCAATAAAGACAGAGAAGGCAAGTCATTGCAGGGAAGACTGAACTAGAAAGTATATTGAGATGGAAACAGGACAGGGCTAAGTGAAGCTGGGAAGGAGGGCCGTGTCGAAAGTATGATCCTCATCTTTGAAGCCTTAGTTGGGGGATACACAGAGGTTTAGAGCAAAGCCCAGGTTGTACTCTTTTCCTGCCTGCCTGGGGCTGTGAAGAAAGCAGGTATGAGAAGAGACTGCACACATCACATGGGCATAGTTAGAAAGCTGTAACCACACAAGGCCTAGTCAAACCCCTGGGTCTTTTCTAACCCCAGTGTGGTGGACAATGTGAGTCTAAAGCTGCCAACTCTCCACGGGATCGGCAAAGGTGGAAGGAGACAGGGACCAGCAAATCCAAAGGCCTCTGAAGTCCAGGTGAGGATTTGGATGAGAGATAGTGCCCCACGTCTACATGCTCTGAGGTCTCTGTGGGGGCCAAAGGAAGCAAATCAGAAGAGGTCCCTGGGACTGTCATGTGGCCTGAACAGACTAAGCAGTCTGCTCTGTGGAATGAATTTCTTGTTCCCAGATATCATCAGGCTGTGTAAAAGTGCATTAAAAAAATTGGGAAAAGGACATTTTGGCATCAGTGACAAACGCATTTTAAAAGAAGATCAGGATCTGATAAAATGGAAGCACAATTTTGCACATGTTACATGGTTAAGCAACACAAAAATATTACAATAAACATGGCACTTGAGAAAGAGCTGAGGTCACCTATGAATGTGAGGGTTAGAGAGGGCTCAGTCTGTGAGTTATGGAGATTACAACACCCTCTGGGGATGGAGGTAACACATGGGGTAAACTATGACAGCCAGTAGGTGGCTGAGATGTGAGGATGCGGCCATTTTGCATGTTCCCACAAAGCTCGGTTCTACTGGGCATGGTCTTCCCCTAGAGTTTCTTGCTCAAGAAATTGAACACAAGCAGAAGGAAGCAGGATTTATGCTTAAATTGTTCCCTAATACATCAACTGTGTTTTCAAAACACGCAGTATAGCAGAACTGACCGCAGCATGAATTCATCAGGTGCAGACAGCTGCAGATGTCAGCAAAACACTCGGAGACAGGCCGGCTGGGCCGTGTCTTAGCAGCTGTCAGACGGGCAACTTCGAGGGCCGACAGAAGAATCAGGGGCCTCTACCCTCCACAGCCAGGTAGGCTTCCTGAGCCCTGTATACAATCAGCAGGTCCACAGAGAAACAGGCCACGGCAAGGAATTAGAAGTTGGAGCGATTACACAGACATTGAAAGAAGTCTGAAATGACTGTAGCAGAATTTACTAGATTTATTTTCTCTTTTAAGTGAGACTGCTCTGAATTTAATACCACAACCCCCCTGACTCCCTGCTTGCTAATTCTCCAGAGGGAGTGCCCTAGGGTACATCTAAGTGGTTAAAGCACTTGCCTAGCATGCACGAGGCCCTAGGTCAATTCCTCAGCAACACATAAAGCTAGGTGGGCACAGTGGCACATGCCTGTAATCCCAGCACTTGGGAGTCCGAGGCAGAAGGATTGTTGTCAGTTCAAGTCCAGCTTGGGCTACTTAGTGAGTTCAGGAACAGCCTGGGCAACAGAGTGAGATATTGTCTTTTTTTTTTTTTTTAATGAGTTACAGAGTAGGGTTTTTTTTTTTTTTTTTTTTTTTTTGTAGTACTTCCTATTTTAGGTGCAGAGGATTGTCAGTTGGGCTGCTTTTCCTTGCTCAGCAATTCCAACAAAAGCAAGAAGACAAGAAGTAGGACGTGATCTATACCTTACCAAGTTAGCAGCATGGACAATTTGAGCTTCTGAGCGTGGCAGTGCTGGTGAGAGATGAAGAAGTGCCTGAGAAGTAACAGGATCCAGCCCTTTTCTTCCTATTCTCAGTTCTTGATGGACTTGGAGTGTGATTAAAAACAAGAAGGGTTTGTGAGGAAATTGAAGACTTGTGCCTGGGCCATGACATGTGTTTGTGATACATGCTTGTTGTTCTGCAGTTTCTTCAAAGTGAGATCATCTCCAACCTAACAAATGAAACCTCTGGACTTAAGAACTTTACATAAATCATCCTAATCAAATCAACCAATCTGTAGAAGAGCCAATGTTCATTTTCAACTCTAAACCTGATGCCCATGTTATAGTTTTTAGCACTTATTATTTCCTTTGTCCATCTTATAGCTCATAATCTCCATTAACTATGACCTCTATAGATTGCAAATTGCAAAAGTTTGTGGAGAAGAAAACATCAGATGAAGTGTATGTCTAGTTTTGATATGTAGTACTTAAGATTACATTTTATAAATAGAAAGTATTGTATTTGTTTTTTTTTCATTTTTGGTAAATGAACAACTGAATATAAAGATTGTTAATAGTTCATTTGGCCACCTCAAATTAAAGTCCTTCTTGTGGGGCTCATTATTCACCTGTGAGAATAGCACAGAGTATTAGGGTCACTAGGATATGAGCAAAAGAGCCACTGGCTAAGTCACAGTTGTATCCTTAAATATTATTTATGGAATGAATGACTTCATTCATTAATGATTAAAGAGATTGAATCTAGGCACCTCTATCTACTAGTTACTGGACCAAACAAATTAGATTTGTGACTATACAAACTGTTCACTTTATTAGATCTTCCAAGTAAATGTGATGTACACTGACCTGAACCTCTAATACATTCTAAAAAGAAACCAGAAAAGGGGTTGGATACCCTGGCACTCGTTGAGGACCTTACTGTGGTGTCCCTTACATGTGCTGAATGTGCTTCCCTGAATCATTTGGTTCTGGGTCCAGAATGGCTGTGTCAAGGATCATTTGATCCAGAATCTTCTTAAGGAAGAACACATTCTACCTTCCTAAGAACAAGATCACCATTGTATTGGGTTGGTACTATGGCATGGGTGGGTTAGCAGTAGTGTCCTCCAAAGCCCATGTGTTAAAGGTGGATCCCCAGAGTGGTGCAGTTGGAAGACACTGGGGACCTTCAGGAGGAAGGACTAGGGAAGATCCTTAGACTCATGGGTGTGAGACCCAAAGGGGATTGTGGAGCACTGGACCATCTTCTTTGTGTGTTTCTTCCCGGCTTATGGTGTGATTAGGTTGAGCTACCATACATCTCCTGCAGTTATAGTCACAGCTGGGACATGTCAGTAGGAGAGGGAAAACTGTCTCAATTTGGTGTAGGCGACTGTGAACACACTGAAATTCTTCATAAATGATGTAGCCCAAAATGCAAGTTGCTATTGTTTTCATATGACTTGAAAGAAAAATGCTTTCACAGAAACAATGTTGTTGGAAATGGCTACAACCTAAATTCAGCCCATTTATATTACCTGATGGGGAAAGGGCAAAGGTTCACCTGTGACAGTATTGTAGACAGCAGCTGGGGAGCACGGACCCTATGCATTTGTATGTGGTGCCACTATATCCCCTGCATCCAGATTAAGGCACAAGCAAAGATAAGAAACTCCAGAAGGGGACTTTCTAGCTAATGGCTGACAGTGCTTATGAGGTGACCCAACTGAAAGAATGAACACCATGGCCATGGTAACACATGTGACCAACTTAGGAGAAAGTACAGTGAATAATCTCATGTGGCCACGTGCCCTTTCTACCACAACCAAGGTCTCTAAGGAAAAAAATAAAAAAGATGCTGGCTTTCTTAGTGTTTCTACATCCTGGGACAAAATGTCATTTCAGATACCGTGAAGGTGACTAAGGTCACTATGGAGAGGCCTAATTGAAGGAGAGGGCAGGTAGAGTTTCCCTGAGGTATGAGAAAAGAGCTGTGATTTTTAACGTCTTTTGCAATCATGTCATGTCCCTCTCTAGGCTACAAAATGATTGGCACAATTGTTCTCATTTTCCTTTTAATTACTTATGACCAAAGCACTACTATTAAGATTGCCTGTAAAGGGCTGAGGATGTAGCTCAGTGGCAGAGCACTTGCCTGGCACGCTCAAGGCCCTGGGTTCAATCCCCGGTACCAAAACAACAACAACAAAAAAAAAAAAAGAAAGAAAGAAAAGATTGCCTGTAAAATATCAAATTCCTAAAGTTAGAAATTTGAAAGATTTGTAACGCTTTAATCTACATTCTAATGGAGGATGAGACCCATCTAAGACAGTGCTAAACCAGTGAGTGTGAACTAAACTCATCACATCTAAGACCTCACTGCCAACAGTGCTCAAGCCCTAGTTGACTTCCAGATCAGATGTCTTCATTCATTATTGCCTACTGGGTGTTAGACGACTTCTGGTTCCTTCATCATATGTGCATAGTCCCACTTTTTCCCCAGTCATTCACATCCTGGGGGAAAAATGCATGCATAAATCCAATATTGCATGTAGTGTATATAATTGCTCTGAAGGATCTTATTTTGTATGTCATATGTATCAGTGATACACATTGCCATAGCATTTAAAAAGAAAGACCTACATATAAGCAATGAAACCAACTATTCAAGAATTAATACTAACAAAAGAATAAAAAACAAGTAAACCTTAAACATTAAGGAAAATAAATAAAGAAGGAGAGGGCTGAAATTAGCATTTGCTCAATTGACACTACAAACCCTTCCATAGGCAACTTCCCCTCCGTTATATGAAGTGTTAGTTATATGAAGAGAATTATATGAGTTATATGAAGAGAAAATTCTTGCAAAAATCATGTATTAAGTATGTGAACTTCTAATGAAGTAGTCACTGACGTGAATGTCAGGGAAGGTACATTTGGAATAAGAATAGCATATTTTGAGTGTGTGTGCTATTAGGAATTGACCCATGGCTTTTGCACTGAGCTACATCACCAGCCCATTTTTATTCTTGATTTTTATATAGGATCTCTCTAAGCTTGTAAGTTCCCAAGCTTCATCTCGAACTTTGCCTCAACTTCTCAGAGTATTAACATTACAGACTTGTACCACCAGGCCCAATATGAATAATATATTTCAGATAGCTTGTAGTGAAAAAGTTAAAGGGTGAGCAAGAAATGCAGTTTAGCTCTCCTCAGCTACAATCTAATTTTATATTCTTCTAAGTGCATTACAGAGTTCACATTCTCCTGAGAGGCTCCGGGTTGTTTCTCTCCTGTTTCCTTACATCATACATTCATTTTTGCTATGAATTTCATACCTGGTGCCTAAAAGTACAATAGACTCTGCCAAACAAGGAAGAACTCTTGTTCCAATGACTTTTTCACCTAAAGGCAAAATCATGAAGGGAAAGAAAAATGAAGTAGCCGTGCAGTAGCAACTGGTATAAATGCAATAATTGCTTTTAGATTGAGAACCTGGAACACAATATCCTAGGAGAGAAAGCAAAGATGAGGAAACAGGAGCCGGCAACGCATGTCTACAGGGGATAGTCACATCGTGAGTGAGACACGCAAAAGCAGGGTCAGAAGGAGAGTGAGCTCCTTCTGCTCCACCCCTCAGCCCCCCAGCCTGGGTCTCATATCTACACCGCCTGGCACTGGCATTGGTGGCCAGAGAAAGAGCACTTACGATCTGTGCCCTGCCACGCTCTCGTGTTTACAGATAGCAGACATTTCATTATTAAAGACTTTCAACAGTCAATGGTTTTATTACTACTAGCATGCAAGGCAGGAATGATAATGGCAAATATTGCCTCTAGCTTTGCATTATGCTTTAGTTTTTAGATGTAATCACCTCCATTTATTCATCAGACTTTTTCCAAAACGTTACATCTTACCCAAGAAGATGCTGAGGTTTCCTTCAGGCCAATGAGCTCCAAATTCCAAAGCCGGAGCTTAATGACAGAAGCCTTCCTCGGCTCTTCTCCCTGCAAACACCGCCAGATGCTCTAGGCATGAACTTCATCCTAAACAGTAATCTGTGTGGCAGCCGTGTGAGGTTACACATCTATGTACTCCATTCCACTCAATTAGTATCATTGGCTTTGATGATCTGGTGTATTTATCTGTTTAAAATATTTACAATTTTAAATATGTGATGGTCCATTTTATTTTTTATCTAGTATATGTTATATTTTTCACATTCTATGTAATATTTATGACTCATTTCTTTACTGTCTCTACTTTATTGATGCCACCAAATTTATTTGCATATTTCCTCATTATTAGACATGATGGCTAGTTCTGTTCAATATGGTTCTGATGGAAAAATTCTTTCATAATAATGTTTTATTCTTTGTTATCATCTTCTTAGATTCCCAGAAGTTGGGTTTTAATAGCTTTTTTTATTGATATGTATACATGCAAAATTTAAGGTTTACAATGGAGTTGAGCATTTTGTGCACATAAGTATCCTCCCAAGGTCACAAGGGAGGAGTATACCTAACCAAGGATGTGAAGGACCTATATAAATGGTTTTAATAGCTTAAAGGAGTAATTTTATAGTTTTTACTTCCACTGCCAAATATCTTTCCAGAAGTATCCAACCGACTTACATGACAACATCAATATGTGAAAATAAACTCAGTGTTCACTGTGTATGCCTTTCTTTTATAACCCAGTAGACAAAAATAACCCAATTTGATTCAGCAAACCAACTACCACCTGAATCTTTTTGTAGACCTGGAAATACAGAGGTTCATATAAAAAAAAAAGACAGAATCTCATCCCAAGAAACAAAAAATCACATTGCCACAAATAATTCTAGAGACTCAGCAGGCAAGGATCATGTGCCACCAAAACCCACATGTGTTTACTGGACAAATTATATTAATAGGATTTGAGTGGTGATGCTTATTCCAGTTTTGTGTGATCTCATCTACAGTATGTCATTCTTACTCAGTTTTCAATACTTTCAAGAATAGGCCGTAACCATCTGCCTATATTCTTACCTCAAGCCAGAAGAAAAGAAAACCATATTCATCAGCTCTTCTTTGTACATTTCTCAGAAGGCCCCATTGACTTTGAGCCCAGAAAGTATTTCTTTTCAAATTTTAAAGACATAAAAAGTTAAACCTCTTTTCCCCCCGTTTTATTGATATGTATAAATGCAAATTTTAAGGTTTACAATGAACTTGAGCATTTTGTGCACATATGTATCTTGTCAAGATGACAAGGACTTTCCCACTCTCCTTTTGTCACTCCCCCTACTCACCCCTCTGTCCCTCCCCACTCTACCCACATGTTTCACTCTGTTTTTCGTTTTAAGTTCCTTATGCCCTTCTAGGTACTAGGAAAAGTACGTCAATGAAGAGACGCACAAAAATCAACCTCAGAAAGCTTTGCTTTCATTCTGCATCTGCCACTGAATAAACAGCCCATGGCAAAGTATCTAATTAGTTGTGTTTTTTATAAGTGGGTAGAAGTGCTTTGTCTCCCTACTCCATGACAATCCTTACATGACTAATTCTCAGTCACAAGTTGGCTCTCTGCTGGAAGCAAGTCTCCATCAGATTCTTCTACCACCCCACGTGGGCTCCATGCTTAGATCAAGTGGACTTTCTGTTTCTCTATCAAGATCCAGTCTACCTAGCATCACCTCCAAGAAGTCTATCTTTATAATCCAGCCAGTGTTTATTTTCCTTTTGCACCTCAACACTGTTAAATCCAGGCTTTTATTACAAACCTTCTAAACTGGTTTCAATTTTTATGTCTCCTCTTCTGCAATTGTGTCTCCATTAAATTCTAAACAACAGCTTATGCAGACGATAACATTTTGTTTATTCCTATAAGATGCATCAGAATTCCAGAAATATGGTAGGTACATAAAAATACTGGCAAAAAGTTGGTTAAAACAATCAGAGGAGCGAAAGCTTAAGTGACGCTAGAGAAGAAAGAAGAGTTAGACGGCTAATAATATGTTGGCCACCTCCCACCGAGGAATTTTTCGATTCTCCAATTGTATGCAGGAGACAGGCACACAGAACGAAGAAGACAGCACCACGGGGAGAGAGAACACCTAGGAGAAGGGATCTGGGGAGAAAGGTTGGAACCCTAAAGATGCCAGGAGGTGAGTACGTACTTAGGTGTTGTATTAGGTGTATCTTCACTGCTGTGACTCAATATCAGACATCCGTAACTTAATGGAGAAAAAGTCTATTTTAGCTCATAGTTTCAGGGGGTCTCCGTGCATTCATGGGGGAGGGTGGCTGGCGATGGTGGCAGTACACAGTGGAGGCCTCGCTGAGGGAAGCTGCTCACATCGGGGCACACAAGAAGCCAAGTCAGAGGGGAAGGGGCAGCGCTGCCTGTTCAGGTACTGCTGTGATGATCTGCCCCTGCTGCACCGAGCCATGGTGTTTCACCCTTCCTCCTACTTCTCAACAGTACCTGGGTATGTTACAACATCCAAATACAAGGGGCTTCTGGGGGACACCTCACATCCACACCATAACAGGTGCCCCAGTCAAGACCTCCAAAAGGGTCACTGAACAGCACCAAGACCTATGCCGTAGGAGCAAGGGCAGGCAAGAGAAAAGCCAGCCGTGGCCAATTTTCAAACTCTGTCTGGGCTAGGTGAAGGCGATCCTCCACTAGGAAAAGAGTACTGGAAAAGCCAGAGAGAAAAACAATGAAGCTCTTCTTGACAAGGACGTCATCATTCACCCTGTGACATGCATGCAGCTATCTGTCGTTATACATGTAAAGTTATTTTAACATCTAATTTATGTAACAATGAAGTATGTAATTCAATTAGACTATTAAAGTTTCCTTTAACATGCAGCCCCACACAAACATCATAACAACCAAGACATAGAATATGTTCACCATGCCATATTGGTCCTTCAGGATGCTTTGTGAGTAGGCCCGTGTTCCTCACTTCCAGGTACCACAGAAATGCTTTCTGCCACTGCACATTCATTTGACCTATTCTGGAATTTTGCATCTGTATTCAAATATACTATGTATTATGTCTATTATGCATGTTCTATCGTATACCCACACTCGTATCCTCTGTTGCCTTCCTTTTATTGCTAGATAACATGCAATGCCTGATTGTCTCACAATCTGTTTTTCATTCGATTGGACTTTTTGTTTCTAACTTGGAACCATTAAAGAAAAGCAGCTGGTAAAATTCAGTTATGTCTTGTTTCTGATTTTTGTTTTTATTTTTCTCCGGGATACACATCTAGGAGTGGAATTGCTTTTACCTGCTAAGACCATGTTTAACATATAAGGAACTCATCAAATGTTTGCCACAGTAGCTTGTGCTCCCGGGTAGCAGCAGACGAAAGGCCCAGCTGCTTCACGGGCTCGCCAAAGGTGATAGTGTAATCTTTTGGTGTTTCTATTTCTTTACCCATCTCAGTGGCTCTACAGTGATACTTCATCGTGGTCTTGCTTTGCCTGTCTCTAATGACTAGTGACAGTGTTTATTCTGTAACCTGTTTGTTGGTCATGTATACTGCTTATTTTCCAGAGGGCTTCCTTTCTTCTGTTTTATCTGATTCCTCTTGCTGACTTATTACATGTCCTTGTTAGACATGCAAATCAGGAATATATTCTCCGATCCTGTTGCTTACTTTTTAATTTCTTAATATGCCTTTCAAGGAACAGAATTTATCACTTCAATGAAATGTGTCAACATTTGTCTTTAATAGCTAGTACTGACTGTTTCTAAGAAAACCTCCTTGCCTGCATCATAGTCAAAGATTTTCTCCTCTGCTTTCTTTAAGTTTTACCTTTCAGCTTTTAGTTCAGGCGTATTATCCACTCTGTAGGAAATTTTTATGCATGGTATGTGTTAAGAACTGAGATTTCTCTCTGCATGGATGTAACTAGTTATTCCAGCACACTTGTTGAAAACTGTATTTAAATTGTCATTTAATTGCCTTAATATCGGTTCTGAAAATCAATTCACTACATACATGTAGATTAACTCTATTCAGCTCAAATGATCTATACATCTATTCCTATACCAATATTATGTTATCTTGGCCAGTGGAAAAATCTATATTTTAAATTTTGAAACTGTAACCATTGATTTTTTTTTCATTTTTAATAGATTTTGCAGTTCCAGATCCTTAATATTGCCACATGAAATTTGGAATTTGCTTATCAATTTCAGTGTTGAGAAACGTTTGTGAAAATTTTGACTGTGATCAAGTAGATCTCATAGGTTAATTTGAAAAAAAATGTTATCATGATTCTGAACCGCCAATTCAGGATTACTCCATATTCCCTACATAATTAGGGTCTTCCTTAAGTTCACTCAGCATTTTCTTGTATATTTCAGTGAAGTCTTTTTAAACACATGTTCTTACAAAAGCACCTATACATTTTGTCTATTCTGGAAAATGTTATAAGTAGAAATTTTTATAATTTAATTTGCAATTTTCATTGTTAAATTATAAATACACCATTATCCTTTGCTAGTCATGTAATCTGAGATTTCACAAAGTTCAAGCATTATTTCAATAGTTTCTTGTACATTCCTCCAAATTCAAGACATACACAGTCATGACATTTTACTAAGTTTTTTCTCTTTTTTTATAATCTGAATGTTTCATGTTTCTTTTATTTCTTGAATTACTGCAATGGTTTTTGAAATAATATTGAATGGATGTAAAGACAGTAGACATTTTCAGTCCCGATTTTAGAAAGAAAAAAATAATTTTTCACAATCATATACAATGTTAGTTGCAAATTTCTAAAGATGCATTTTGTCAACCTTTGAAATTTGTCTTTCATTTCTTTGACAGATTTTATTGTAAATGTGTGAATTTTGCATAGCTTTTATAACTTTAATAAGATTATGCAATTTTCTTTCTCAAGATTCTGAACTACATTTATTTTTTAAATATTAGATTAATTTTGAATACTTAGGATAAACACAATTTGGTCATGATGCATTGCCTTCATACATATTGCTGCATTTAATTCATCAAGGCTTAAGAATTTTTGTGTCTCTGTGTTATGAAAGACTTATGATCTGCCACTTTCATACAATACATTTATTTAGTTTTGAATCATAGAAATGCTACACTTATGTAATTCGCTAAATGTCTTCATACAGTGAGCCCACATTCATTTCTATCAATAACTGTTGATATCAATAACTTATTCCATTTATTTTGAATTAACTGATGTACTTGAGGATTATTGATTCTTTTGAACTTTTCGAATAATCAGCTTTTCGTTTAATTTCTTCTTAAATATTTGTGTATCCATTTGTTATCTTACTGTTGTTTCCTCTACCATATTTCTTGTTTCTGTTAACTTAAGAGTTAACTTTTCTCCTCTATTTCTATCTTCTCATAGAGGATATTCAGATCTCTGACCTTTAGATATTTGACTTCTTTACTAAAATTGTGACTTAAAGAACAAATTTCCTTCAAAGCCAAGCTACACTCACTCTACAAATTTTGTTGATCAGGTTCATTAAGCTCAAGATATTTTCTAGTCTTTTTGTACTTTCTTCTTTAAAACTAATGATTACTTTAGAGAAGGACTGGCTCTCAAATATATGAAAATTTTCCACACTTTCTTTCTAGTTTTAATGTAATTCCACGGTGCACAGATAGCATGGTTTCCTCGCACTCGGTTTTTGATAGAGATCTCTAAGCCCTGAATTTCCCTTCTCCTTCTGTGTCGAGGATCGCCTGAAGGCTTCAGTGAGGTCTAGGTGATTGGTTAAAATGAATGTATCAAAATTATTCAAAATTAATGTATCCTTACTAATTTTCTACTTATTCATATACTTTACTATAAATTTGTGCCTCTTTTTATCATTGAACTTGTCCCTGCAAATGTTATTACTGTCACACACTTGTTTTGATTTTAAAATAAAATTACTTTCCAAGAAACTTAAAATATAAGAAAATACATTTGCATTATACTTTCATTCAACATAAACATTCCAGAAAAATTAATTTATTTCTTAGATTCAAGTTTCTATTCATTATAACGTTTCATCTGGCTGAAAAATTCTTTTAACACGTTACATTATGTAGCTTCTCCAGACAGGAGTAGTCTCCTCTGAATTCATTGCTTTTGCTTGAAAATACCTTTTTATAGACTTTATTTGTGAGGGATACTCTTTGTGGTGGTAAGGTTCTATGTACATGGCTTTTGCTATTCAGTAGTTTAAAGATATTCCATTTCCTCTGATTTCAATTATTTCTGAAAGAAAGTCAACAATGATCACTCTTATCTTTGTAATTGTTCATGAACATGCCTTCTTTATCTTGCATTTAAGATTTCTTATTTATCACTTATTTGTAATAATTTTGGTCAAGGATGATTTGTTGTGGTCTTATGTTTTCTGTCCTGGAAATCCTTGAATTTCTTGGCCTATAGATTTACGTTTTTAATTCATCCAATTTTATTTCTATTTTAAAGATTACATTTTTTCAGTTCCAATCAATTGATTTGTTGCCTCTCATATTTTTCAATTTTCTTCTCATTCTATACATCCTTTCCTTTAAAATTTTTTATTATGCTCATAATAAATCACTTAAATTTGGGTCCTAATTGCTCTAAGGTCTATCCTGGTTGTTGGAACTAGTGTTTTCTTGCCAGGAATGTGTGAACTTCCTGCCAGATCTCTTTGCCTGGCCTCATAGAGCATACTCCCTCATACAAGCCATTTAGAACTCAGTCAATGTTTTGAAGAGACTTTTAGGCATGATCTTATGATATTTTTCTGTGCAACTGTCTTCTTCAATATTCTACCCACAAACATCAACTGTTTCGCTATGTCCAAAAAACAATCTGTGTCTCGACCAAACAAAACCACCATCTGCCTGGCTTCCCGTTCACGTGAATGATATGAAAAAATGCCTCCAAGATCAAACAAAATGTGTAAACCTTTCTCATGTGCTTTTCCTTTCTCAAACATTAAAGTCCTGTCTTGCCTGTTGTCTAATATCAGAAAACATTTGTTTCATGTATTCAGTCCAGATTTCTAATTAGTCCATCATGGCTAGAAGACAAATCTGCCTATCGTATCACTGATCAACATTTGGCATTGACTAGAAAAGTCCCAATGATGCCAAGAAACAATAACAAATTACCAAAGATCAAATATAAAAGACTGCAGAAATAAGGATCTGCAGTTAGAATATTGGAGAGTGGAAGACATTAAAATAATTAATTTCTTTGATATCAGCTATAAAAATAAATTATTTTATTGGAAGTAATTTTGAAGTATGGGTCCTTGGGCTGAAAATTGAAAAATAAATTAATATTGAAGATATAAGTTTAATAGTGTTTAATATATAAATGTATAAGAACGGATAAGTATGCTATATTATATATACACGTGTGTGTATGTGTGTGTGTTACATCATGAACTAGAAGACATTTAAATTAGTGAAAACGTCATCTGAAGCACTGGTGTTATAGAAGCACACAAGCACTATCTGATGGTTTCCACAGGAGCAGACGAGACACAGTTTGGTTGAGTCTTGCTCCAGATCTTCTGTGGCTGGATCACAGGAGACAGCTGGGACTGAGGTCTCATCAAAGGTTTAAGTGGGAAGGGCTGCTTCCAAGCTGCCTCAGGTCTGTTGGCAGAATCTGTGTCCTTGAAAGTATGACCATCCGTCCCTGTTTACTTGGTGGCTGTCACTCAGAGAGCACTGTCAGACCATAGGGGCCCCCACAGTTCCTTGTCATGCCTAGTTACAAGGAAGCCTACTGCCTCTAAACCAATAGAGTCTTTCTCATTCACTTCTTCTATGACAGTGTTATATCATAAAACCTAATCAAAGGAGTAAAATCCTATCATGTGTGCAATAGTCACTTTGTTGCACGTGAGTCCCAGGTTCTACCAGAGTCGAGAACAGGGTTACACAACTGTGGGACTTACCAGAGGCATTGGAGGGGTTCACAGAGGATATGACTTCCACAGGGGTCATGAAATAACCAAATGAAGCACAAAAAACATTTAGGTTACATAGATAGAGACACAGATGTAGATAATACAATATAGACTAGAAAATATACATGTGAACACAGAAGGCCTGAAGAACACAGGAAAATAACCACATTTAATCGAAGTGCTGAAGGATAGCGACATTTAAAAATATTTTCAAAGACACCTAAAGACATCAAATTACCACTTAGAAACTTTAACTCCAAACAGAAAAACAACAGAAGAAATGCCTCAAGCAGGCCCACAATACTCAGACCAATGAAAAACTAAAAGAAAAAAATTAAAATCATACCTAAAAATAAATATTTCCTACAAAAAGTTAATTATTCAATACAGGGTGGATTTCTCACGTAAACCTGATCAAAGCCAAAAAATACTAGAATGTCAGCTTTAAAGTGTTATAATAAAATGTTGCCAAATGAAAATTCCATACCAGGTAATATATATATATATATATATATCCTTTGACACAGAGGAAATGTGAAAGAGAAAGCCAGTAATGTTCATAGAACAAAACAAAAGAAACTCCCCACATTTTTGAGGTGTGCAAAGATTTCTTCAATTGGCCTAAAAGCAATAATCGACCTCATACCAAAGACTGCTTTTATATCACAAGGTACCACTGATGAAAATTTAAGACATGGGACAAAAGAAAATATGTACAATACATTTATCCCAGTAAGATTTATATCCAAAATACACAAACTTCCCAAACTCATAACCAAAGGGCAGACAAATTTATTTCTTAAAATGAGTAAAATATTTGACCAGGAACTTCACTTAAGGGTATAGAATATAGTTCAATAATTATAAGACAGCATCATCCCCCTCATTAGTCAGTAAGAAAAGCACAAACCAAAACAAGTGACTTACCACGGCAAACTTTCATCAGAATCCTTCAACTGTTAAATAAACTATGGTGTCATTGGACCACAAAAGATTATTCCATAATTAAGATGAGCAAAATGATTTTGTGTACACAATAATCTGGATAACTCTCAAAAACATAATGTTAAATGAAACAAGCTTAGCAAAAATAAAGATTAAAATGCCTTTGTACAAATTCAAACCAGAGGCAACAATCAATCCACCGTGGAGAACATCAGATTAGGGGTGATGTACAAGGCAGGATGTTACAAGTGGAGGCTAGGATAAAAATGGTTTCTGGGGTCCTGTTCTTGGTCTGTACTCTGATCTGGATGTTTCTTACATGGCGCATGCAATGTGAACAGGGAAGTGAACCTGTGCATTTAAAATCTATTCCTATCATGTACATGTTTTAATAAAGTGACAGCAAAAATTAAGACTCTTCTATATAAAATATTCTATATTTTGCACAGCCATGGAATGGGAAGACATCAGAAGAAGTAAAAGAAAGTCGGTTAACATACTTTAACTAGTATTTTCTCTCTCTGATAAGAAAAACGAAGGCAACATATTGCAATAAAAGAAGACCAAGCAACGAGAGTACTTGGAAAGCATTTTAAATTATTTTTAATGCCATCCATTACCACAATGTAAAAGTTATTTCTATTAGCAACTTATTCATTGTTATAAATATCAACTGCTTAAATTTTTTGTAATATTGATATATTGAGCACTTAGTATATGCCAGACTTTATAAGCATTTTCAATGTACAAACTCAATTCGTAGTCTAAATATCTCCATAAAGTATGAACAACCACTATCATTTCTTTTGTTCTCTAAGTGGGGAACTCGGAGTTTCCACGGGTGTAGGAACTTGCAAATAAAACCAGGTCTATACAGCAGTGCCTGTCGTACTCATAAAACTCAACTCGTAATCACTGAAACAAACAGAAGAGCCCTTGCTCACAATGTCCCTTTATGCCCTGTGTTTCTAGCAAACCATCCTGCCTCATAAAAGGAGCCCTAAGGAATGTCCGAGGAGGGCCATGACCATCAGGCTACTCATTACTTACTAAAATAATACCGGATAGTGTATTGTTCTCAGAAACTTTCGATCTCATTGTTTCTTGACTCACTTATTCAGCAGCTACTAATTGATAATCTACCGTGTGTAGGATTCCAAGTGCAAAGACAATGATACTAAGCAATACAAACACCCTTTGATACAGCTACTGATCTGGAGGGGATTAAGGAAGTGAGATATGTCTAGACAGTGAAAACCTCCATCAGTAGTAAAGAGGGAGAGAGAACATAGAACTACGAGGCATGATTGACAAATACAGTGAACGCTTACATTTTTAAATTTTATTACAGTAAGACACATTGCCCTTGAACTCTCCTCAGAAACAGCCCACCTTGCTTCAAACACACATATCTCCCATTCTTGCCTCTTTCTGAAGGAGTTCTGGCAGACCTCTTTTGTGAATGTCTTTAATTCCACTGTCACGGTTGCTTTGGTATCCTGAACGGATTCAAAATGTTGACCTTTCACAGTCCTTTTAACTTTGGCGAGGAGCCAGAAGTCACACAGTGCCAAATTCAGTGAATAATGTGGATAAGAAGACACACACTGTCATGTATTTCCAAACCTGCCTTTCCATTGGTGTACAAGCAGCAGCAATGATCACTATATTTTTGATCTATCCTTGAAAGGACACACCTGAAACTTCCAGAATTACATTAGAAAGTGGCAAGAACGATAGGATGAGTGCCTTTGAAGTAAGGAGGAATTTTAGTTTTTGAGGGGAATTGAAGACAATGTGTCCCTTCCTATGATTATTTTACAATTTAAACTGTCATCTGTATTTTGATTACATATTGTACCTCGATGAGGTGACCAGGGCAAACCTTGCAGAGTACCAAGCTTAAAGACAATGCTAGCGGGCCTAAGATAATGCACAACCCTTGAAACACAACCACAAGAGCAAATGCGAGGTCAGTGGGGCACCTGTAGGAACTGCATTAGATGGCAGCAGTGCCCTTTGACCGCCATGTTTTACAAATATTTTGTTTTTGAGTTTCACACTCACTATTGTGCTCAATCTGACTTGCAAGCCAAATTGGAGTCTTACAGGCAACTTTCAGGCTGCTGTGTTAAGAGCACTTTCATTCCAACCTTTGACTTCTATGTTTCACAAAACCTTTATTCTGAAATTTGCTAAGTCCACTGGTTCAAAGCAAACATAGAGTGAGTTCTACTGTTATTCGTGTTGCTTGTAAGATGTATCTCCGCCAAAGTGCTTTCTAAAACCTTTATCTCTGACCACATAAATCCTCTCTCTGAGACTGAGTTTCAAACTTTCATCTGATCCTGGATATACTGACAAAACAGCAAATTCTGGATCAGGATGTCTGGACAGGGAAAGATTCTGTATCTCTGCCAAGTTCCCAGGTGACACAAAGCTGGTCTCTGAATTGTACATTGAGCAACAAGATCCAGGAAGACTTGAGGCAAACGTAAATATCTGTATCTCCCAGTAGTACTTAAAAAGACTGTGGAGTTTACTGCTTTCCAGAATGGGTCTCTGGGTAATGGCACAGATGGTCAGATTCTTCATCTGGCTCTGCTTGTGGTAATTAACTTAAATAACGTATGTGAAAATGCTTTACACATACTAAGTGCACAATTAATATTATTTTTATCTAGTGGAAAGTTAAGTGCCTCAAATAAAAGCTGAATTACTGGTGATGTCATGATTAAAGTCATGCCTTAGTAAAATAAGTTCTTAAACTCCCGGGACTTATCAGGTCTTTATGATCGAAATGGGATCAGTTAACATATGGAGCCCATTCCTAGTAGTTGGCATTGGATTACACCTTGGGAGAACAAAAATGGGCATGTGGAAGAATCTCTGCCCTCTGGGATCTCCGATGCAGCTCAAAGAGAGAGAAAAATAATTCAAGAGAACATAATTAGCTACTAATAAGTATGACAGCACGTTAATTAACAAAGGGGGCAAGAGGTAGAGAGTTCAGAGTCAATTGGTTTAAACTTCCTGTTCCACATCCCACCACAAGAAAGCCTGATAAGGGCAAGAAGGGCGATCTAAAAGGCTGGCTGCCTCAGTTTCCCTAGCACCGGGCAACCCACGAGGTGTAATGAAAGCGTGCCCCAAAATAGATACATTTCTCTCTCGTGTTACTGCAGTGTGGATCTGTAACTCGCTTTCCCTCCCCCAAGGACTTATGTGTTAAACATTTAGTCTCCAGCCTATGGTGCCCTTAGGAAGTGATGTAACCTTTAGGAGGTGATGTAACCTTTAGAAGACAGGGCCTAGTGAAAGAAAGTTGAGTCACTGAAGGTAGCCCTGAAGAAAACATTCAGACCCTAGTCCTTTCCTGTCTCTCCTGCTTCCCAGGCACCATGAGGTGAGCAGAGCTCTTCTGCCACGCACTCCTTGCCATTGGCTCAACGTCAACAAGGCCAAGCAACCACGGATCAAAATCTCTGACATAGTGATCCAAAATGAACCTTTCCTTCTTATCATCAGTTCGTCTCTGGTGTTTGTTACAGCGACAGAAGTTAGCTAACACACATATAAATGATAATGATGGGTCAGGAATCCCCAGGCCCTTTATCTCGCTGCTTTCCAACCTTTCATGCACTATCTCAGAGGCCAGGATAGCTGCTAAGACTAAGGCAAGGGTTCCCCATTTCAACTACAGGGAAAGATGATAGGCACTGCTATGGTTTGGATTTGGAGTGTCGCCAAAAAGCCTCATGTATTCAAAGTCGAATAACTATATAACTATGTGTTATTGGGAGGTAGGGCCTGGCTGGAAGGGGAAGATGTTTGGGGATTGCCTAGAAAGACTGAATCAGCACTTTCTGTGTGAGTTATTGACTTGTGGGCTGGAAAATACAGAAGGAGCACCTTCCCTGGGTGTCGGGAGTCCAACTGGCAGTTTGAACTAAGTAAAGGAAAGAAGAAAAAACATCATTACAGCTCTTCCTGGAAAAGCTCTATCCTTACCTTAGTCTCTAGACTCACTTGCCTCCTGTTTCTCTTGTCTTTCTGTCTGCAATGTTGTGAGCAGCTCTTCAGCCTCTGCCATGAGCTTCTACCATTGCTGGCTGCCTATGAATGGACTGTATGAGACGTGCTGAACTGTGAGCTAAATAAATCTTTCCTCTCTTAAATCGCAGATGTTGGTTGTTTTTTACCAGTAACGATTAAGTAACTAAGCCAGGGACACAGATGCCTTCTCTTGGTCACACGACATTTTCCTCTCCCCCCGCCCCCATTGAGCAGCAACATGACCCTCATTGCCAAAGAAGGTTTAAAAGCATCATTTCAGCTTTGACTGGCTAAAAAAATAGGGTTTCTAATTTAAAATATTAGAGTGAAAGTAAATTTGATTTGAAAGACATACAGGGTCTATCAAAATGACAAAGAAGTAGGACATTATCTCAGAATACAATCTGAAAAAATATCTATTGAACTCAAGATTTGAAATGTTTAAATTCAACAGTCTAAAATGAAATCTAATAAAAAATGCAATTAGGCTGAGCAAAAACTTCTCAAAAGAAATACATGGATGGCAATCATTAGAATATGTTTGACATCATTTTTCATTAATTAATTACAAATTGGGAATAAAAACAAGGAGATATCACTACAAACCTATTTAAATGGCTGAATTCAAAAAATAGAACAATGCTGACTGCTGGCAAGGATACAGAGTAGGAAGACCGCTCATCCATTGTCGATGGGAACTCAAGATTGTACAGCAAAGTCATCCACAGCCTTTTAATATTATCCAGTAATTATGCTCCTTCATGACCCAACTGATTGAAATTTAATGTTCACGCAGAAACCTGCATGTGAAAGCTTATGGTAACTTTATTCATAATCACCAAAAATGGAAACAGCTAAATGTCCTCGAGCAGGTTAATGGATAAACGAAATGTGGGCACATCCGTGCAGTCTAATGCCACTCATGGATACAAAAGATTAAGTTGTAAAGCCATGCAATGATGGGAAGAAATCTTAAAACATTATATTTTTTAAAATCCAGTCCAAACAAGTTACACAATTTATGAATTCATTTATATGACACTCTAGAAAATGCAAAACTTTAAAAAGTGGAAATGAAGTGATTGCCAGGGATTCCAGATAGCAGAGATTGGGGCTTGTTGTGTTTTGGGTTTGGATTGTCCCCCAAGGCCCCATGTGCCTGGATGCTGTGGAACACCTATGGGTTCCATGCGCTGTTGTGGGGTGCGACTTGGTCTGGAGGGGTAGGTTACAGGTGTGTGGTGGAGGACAGATGCGGCAGATTGGATTACAGGCGCATACCCAGGAAGAATACAGACTCTTACCCCAGATTCTTCTGGAGGCCCCTGACTCTTCCTCTTGTGACCCTGTGGGCAACTGTTCTTCCCGCCATTGCTAGTCATCCATGAATGAGCCAAAATCTTCTGAAACTAGGAGCTAAAATAAATATTTTTCCTCCCTTAAAATGTGGATGCTGGATAATGTGTTCCAACAATAAACAGAGTGATAATACGTTCTAAGAAGCAAATAAACAATTAAGACAGCGATTTCTGGGGAAGCCCAGGGAAGTATTTTAGAGCAGTGAAACTATTCCATACGAGGATAGAATGCCGGAAACAAGAAGTCAGATAATTGTCACAAAAGCCACAGAAAAGCACAGCATAAATAGTGAGCCTCAGTGGACAGAGATTACAGATAATTAGGAAGTGAAAAGAATCTCAAGACAGTATGCAGAATATAGCAACATAACTGTATTGCAAATAATAAAAGAAATTCCCTGAAGGAAGGTGCTGATGCCAATGATTCTGGAGTCTCTGACACTGAAAGTAAAAGTGGTGGTCTATTCTAGTTAATCACAATTTCCGACAGATTAGCACTAATGAAACCACCATACATGTACACAGGATGACTGTGAATGGTGAATGTATATAGTGATGTCTTTAAGAATGTTATAGTAAAGATAATTACCATTAATCACCTTTAAAATACTTCTTCCTCACTTCAAAACCTTATCACATTATCTTAACAATATTTCTTTTACTATAACATTCTTTAAATTAATCATTCACTGCATTTTTCAATTATTCCTACATACTGGAACTGATCAGCTTATTAAAGAACAAAAGTCGATGCCAGCCAGGTTTCTCATCGTTAGAGCAGGAAGCTGCAGATAAGCAAGTGAGAGAGAACAGGGCGACAGATGTGGTGATGAGTGAGAGTCAGGAGCATCAGCGTGACCTCGTGGTTAGCTTACTGTAGCTACTGATGGTTGCATGTATGAATATTTGCTTATAGGTATATGTGTAGGTACACACACATTTATGTCCTTGCTTGGCAGCACAGAGGGTCCCAAAGCAACAAAACTCAGTGCTAGTGAGCACAGCTCATACTCAGTTCCTAATTTCTAATACTAGTCTCCTAAAATGCAGCTAATTGCCTATATATATATATATATATATATATATATATATATATATATATATAAAAGATGAGTTGGTGCCATAGAACTGAGATTATTTTTTAAATAATCACAACAATAACACTAAAATAACCATAAAGCAAATAATGAGACTATGTTGAATGGTTGTAAGAATGAACTCAAAGGGTGACCAATGCCGAAAAGAATCAAACACCAAGAACAAAATAAAGTATTTTTATAATGCAAAGTATGAGTTCATTTTCATAAAAATAAACAAATACACAAATGGAAAAAGTAGACAAGTCCTCTATACAGAATTGCAAACAATTTACATAGATATTCAAAGGAACAAATGTCATCCTCCACTCCTTATCTCTTGGTTTTTCTGAGCACATTGACTCTCTTCTCCAAGAGCAGATTCCATGAAGGGAAAAGAAAGTAACTTCTCAGGGAGTCAGTCCAACCAACATGGCCTCAGCCAGGTGGTCAAGCTTGACACCATGATGACAAGTCAGGCGGTTCTACTCTCAGTATCCTGTGATGTGTTAAGAGTGACACTTCTCTCTGTGCTTTTCCTCCTAGCATCCAAAAGCACAACTCAGTTTAATTATGAGAAAAGAAACATGCAAATTACAAATAGAATCCACTCGATAAACACCTGAATGGTGCTCCTCGAATCTTACATGGTCAACAAAAACAAAGACAATTTGAGAAAATCATGGCCAAGAGTTTGCCAAGATTACAGGATAGCTAAACATAATTTATTGTCCTGACTGGGTTCCTGAAAAGAAAAGTAACATTAGGCAAGCACTAAGAAACCTGAAAAAAGTATGGACTTAATTTAATATAATGTGTCAGCATAGGCTGGCAGGTTCAAAAGTGTGACGGATGTGACATACTAATGTAAAATGTTAATGACAGTGGAAATGAAGATGGGCAATGTATGAGAAATCTTTATATATTTTGATAACATGTGTCAATCCAAAGTGATTTTTAAATAAAAAAAAATGATAACTGCCTGAGAAACCAACACTCTGTGAGGCTGAATCAGGAGAATTGAAGGTTCAAGTCCATCCTTGGCAATATAGAAACTGAGTGAGAGCCTGGGTCAAATTAAAAAAAAAAAAAAATGGGCTCAAAGGGAAGGCCCTGGGTTCAATCCCCAGTACCATATACACAAACACCCACCTCCTAACACCCACAAGATAACTGAGCGTCTTTAACTACCTACAACCTAAAAACAATTCAAATATTTAGACCACTATGAGCAAAATAATTTTGAAGCTTGCCACATGGTGTGTAACAGCGTCTATTTTCACTACTTGGGGTGTGACTGCTCATACAGATATCATATAATATTTGTTCCAGCCTATAGTAGAAACATAATTTTTATCATTGAACACTTTTGTGTGTTTAAGAATCAGTAGAGGTACTGAGTAACTCAGGAATGCATTGAAAGATAAGTTTAAAATTTTACAAGAGACCACGCAATTGAAATACTGAGAGGGAACCGTGCTAACGAGGAAAACGAACTGCTAACCGGTTTTTCTCTCCTGCTGGTCTCACAGGAGATACAGCAAGCTGAGAAAATCCAGCTGTAGAATTGCCAAACAATCTCACATGTCAGGATAAAGATGCTCTGTAGAGCCCTGTTTCAATGGAAGAGATCAAAACACGCTCTACTTATAAGTATGCACATATGCGTAAAATACAAGGGAGCAAAGGTTAAAATGAAAGTATAAATACTGAACACTTTCATCTCAGCGACTTTTCTATATTAGATCCCAAAAGCGAAACAGTCTCACATAATGTGCAATCTAGATTTGAGTTCATATGCCCTAACACAGTTTATATCTGTCACTAACTGTGTCCCAGACAAACAGAAAAAATTTTTATCAAAAAAAAAAAAAATTGAGCCTAAGACCATTTGAAATTTGAAAATCTTACTGATGGAAAACTCGTGTATCTCACTTGGGGACATGGATTTAAAGATTCAAAGTTCTTTAAAGTGGTACACATACTTACTTGAGGTTTTATTTTTTTTAATTGAATCTGTATTCAGTGAAGACCGGACTTAGATGAATGTGAAGAAAAAGGCACAGACGCACAGGAGTTCTGAGGCCAACCCTGGAATGAGACACCAGTACACGGGGGAAAACAACGGCTGGTAGAATGCCAGGAGGAGAAGCTTAGGAAAACTCTATCTTCAAGTAATTAAAAAAATCATAAAAATGAAGTAACAAGCAAGAGTGGAAGGACCAAGACATCAGACCTTAATTTCATTATTTTCTGAATTTGAACATGAACACTTAGATACTGTTCATTCATCTCTAAATATGGAAAATTAATTCTCATTTCACCAGGCCAAAGATAACACTCATATCCATCTGCAGAGTGCTTTATCCAAAATGGACTCTCAACAATCATTAGTTTTCACTTACTTTCTCAAGGGTAAAGTGAATCATGGAAACCAATACAGAATTTCCACAAACGTCACTGAATAATAATGAAATTCAGGGAAAACAGCACTGATCCTTCAGTGAAGGTATGGTATTTTCAGGCTGTCCTGGGTGCGGGGCCAGCTTCCTTCATGGCCAGTACATCTTGACTACATCCCAGTTCTGCTCCGAGCTCGCTGTTACCTTACTAACACAGGCATGTGCTCAACGGGAGAAGCATGATACAGCTTAAATCCAGAAATTCCTCGGAGAAAAGGCTTTGTCGCCAGTTACCTCTTGCTATTTTGTTGATCTCATTTGAAAATATTCATCCAAAACCAAACCTAAGACAATTTTTTTAAAAATCCAACTGTATTAAGAGGATCAAACAAAGAGAACTGGAAAAGAAATTTAGTAATTCAATAGGTCTGTGTACAGAATATAACATTTAGCTGCTCTTGGATTTGTTGAATTCCTGTTTTCCTTTTAAAATACTTTTGGGAATAGGCAAAACTCCAAAGGTGTTTTGCTAAGCACTTTTTCTGTTCATGTTGAAATGTCCCAATGGGAATTTAATCTCCATGTTTTGGAGAGTTTCACACTTAGCATCAAAGAGTTGTTTTGTAAGGGTTATTTGATATATTAAGAGGGTTTGGAGACCTTTTTCTAGGGCTTCCAGATTGTTTTTCTTGGGGTGGGGGGAAGGCAGTGGAAATATGGTTACGTATAACCAAGGGGAAACTAATTCATACACCACTAAGTTCAAATTCAGTTCAAAATTCTACCGCAAACTCTCAAATGAAATGCCTTTTCTGCTTAAAAAATAAAAGCATTTCCCATTTTCTGATATATCAGCTAAATGCCCCTAACCTCACAGCAGATATACACAAAATTTTCTTTACTGCTACACTAATTTCATACATATCATTATATAAAGATGCAGCCTCTTAGTTAATGAAAATGAGGAAATGGCACCTTCAGGTGTTGGGCTCTGAACTCAAGAGGCATGAATGACTCCATCAGAATTCTGCAAGTGAATGGAGGACAAAAGAAGCCATATTGGTCAAAGCTAGAGTGAAAAAGAAAAAAAAGCAAGACTAATGAAGTTCTCTTCACCAATCACAAAGGTATTTAATCTTCACTTAATAAATCATCGTATCCTTGGGCTTTTCTAGTCCACAGCTCAGAAACATCCAGATGCTATTTCCTGCTGCCTGGGCTACAAAAATATCCTGCTAATTGGTCTCTCCATTTTTCTTCTCCCTCTTCTACCCATCTATCATGAAATAACCAGCTCTCTTATCTGTTCCCAGCCATCCAGCCCTTCTTCATAGAATACCCAGACAGATTTTCTTAAAATTAAAATCTAATCATATCTGAAATCCACTTGAATACAGTTAGTGGCTATACGTTTTTCCAGGAAAGCCAAAATTGAGCTGAGCTTCCGAATGGGGCCTACCTCTCAGTTACACATCGGAAGACTGCTGACCATCTCCGGAATCACAAATCAGGAAAGCCACGTCCAGACCCCTCTGCGCATGCTTTCCCTGCGTCCCAGCTGCTGCAGCCCTTGCTTCTCGGCCCAGTCTCACTCTGCCTACTCTCCAGGCTTGCTCACAAGTTCTTGATATTGAGGAGCCTTCTCTAGCCATCGCACATTCTGGTACGCACATGCATTGAGCTTTTTAAATATTTAAACTGTAAACAAACATGGGACTTTTTAAGAAGTTCAATAACTGGTCTAGCATTCTCTCTAGAATCTCATTGTGAAATTACTGCAAAGAATTTAATCTAGTAACATCCAATCCAGACAGATGAAGCTACTTTCTAACTAAGTCCAGAGTACTTTGATAAGTTGAAGTCAATCCTCCATCCCGTTGTACCTCCATCGCCTCCCACCCTTCTGCTCCTGTGACCCCCTGGCAGAGGCGTGCTCCACCTTCTTGGGGACATGAAGACGTAAGCCGTTGTATTGGCTTCCTCTTCAGCAACCACTGGGCTCCTTGTTCTCTTTACTCTCTTAGCTCCCTCGTGGCTTCTTGGGTGGAACACACGGGGAACACTCACCTTCCCCAGGAGAACTGACTCTCAGTAATATAAGAAATGATAAATCCTACCAGTGTTAATGGATTACACATGCAAGCTCTTGGGGAGGTTTCTCACCATATATGCCCCGACAGACGTTGAATTCAATTTTGTTCCACCATATTGTTACAATGTGGTAGTAAATTTTCCTTGAATGTTCAGTCTTTCTTGGCCTTCATCCAAGGAACAATTAGAACAGCCACTAATTTGGATGAAATACTATCTTTAACTCCCAAATCTGGACTACACCCAGGGAGAATCTGGATGTAAGGATTCACGGCGCACATCCAGCTGCATTTAAAGATTCATCGCGTTCTCTAATCATGTTTTTATTATCTCAAATTCTGTTCCAACACATTTTAATGCTTTAATGTCTATATCCTTCAGTAGACTATGAGATTTATCACGGAATTTTCAATATCTAACACAGATTTTGGCTTCTGGTAGATACTTGATAATAACTGGATGAATATTTTATTACAACAAATATAGAATTAATTGCTCATGCATATATCACTAGATTAATATTTCAAAACTATTAAGAAGGATAAAATTATCACAGCATAGATGAGGACTCTGGATATTTTTTGCCTTAGCAGTGTATGGTAAGCTTAATTTTGTCCTCAATTATTTACTCTTTATAACTATGTTTTAAATTTAGATACTTGATGTTTTTTATTCACTAGTAAGCTAGACTTCCTTGTCCCTTCCACTCTGAGCTTGAACATTCTAGTTGCTTTGGGTAAACTGATGTTAAAGTAATGCTGCAAATAGATTTAAATATGTTTGGATTCCATGTTTTAATAAGAAAGATAATTGCCAATTTGATTAACCTTCATAAAGATAACTTTAAATATTGGACAAAAAATAAAATATTGGACAAAAAAATGAAGCAGAACCAGTGTCACTTCTCACTGTCTCTGACCCTAAAAAGGATAAATGTCCTGTTGGAGAATTTGATCGTTCCCTCTCAGAGAATAATGCATGCTTTTCCCTGGAGTCAGAGCTTGAAAAGGACCTTGTTAGTTGTGAAATAGCTGTAGGCCCAGTAGCTGCTCTGTGCCACCAAGGACTAGCAAACGAGCTCCAAAATACAGCTACAAAAGTACTGTGTGATCTTACCTAAGGAACAGCAGTAAGCAGTGAGTGACTGCTGAGGCATTTCTGATCCCCAACTTCTACAAAAGTGTCACATCATTCACTGTAACTAGAGGTATACAGTAGAGGACAAGTCTAGGACATGTAGCTGAGACAAGAGAAGGGGGCACATGATTGGACCACCAAAGAGTAAGGCCGCTCCTTCCTAAATTACCACTCACATGCTTGTATTCAGACTTTACTTAATTTTCAAATATAGTCACATTTCTCTCTAGCATTAAAAAACTATCTTTCACACAATAAAAACTTCTGTTAACACTTGGCCCCAAAAATAACCCTTTTGGCTTTGGATGCACCCATTCTCTCATACTTTGGGATTCAAAAAAAAAAAAAAATTAGCTAGTAAAACAATAGAAAGGAAGACGCTCAAAATATCTGGTCACGAAACATTACCATGTCGATGGCTACTACTGTCCTCCCTTTTGCATATGGTCATTTTTATAAATACTTTCTGCCAGAACTCATTCCATATTCTCCTTGCCTGCAGAAAACACTTTAGCTTGCCTGGTGGGAAAACGTAAATTTCTATTCAAAATGATCTATACTTTAGGCAATTTTAATGGAGCCGTTATCCCTTTTCATTCACATTAATCACAAGACATGAGAACATTAAGAGGCATATTGTGGAACACCCCAGATGTACTCCTCTGTGTACACAGAGTGCCTCCCAAAGCTTCGTGGGCCCTGAGGACTTGTGGACAGGAATTTACTTGAAAATAGGTTACTTGCAAATATAATCAGGATTAGGGTGGACCTTTAATCCAGAATGACTGTTCACTTTTCAAAATATGTTTTGAAGGAGAGGAGAATCAGGACACAGAGGAAAATGCGCGAAGACCATGTGACAGTGAGGGTGGAGACTGAAGTTGCGGTGTAGTTACAAGTCAAGGAATGACAAGGAAACCACCAGAAGCTACGAAAAGATGAAACCTCTTTTTCAAAAAAAATTCAATCCTGCTGACACTTGATTTGTGCTTTGAGCCTACAGCACTGTGAGGGAACAAATTTCTAATGTTTTGTATCACCTATTTATTATGGCAGCCCTACGAAACTAATACATATCTGCCGGTTAGTAACAACCGAATTTCACTTGATAAAAACAGATAGCCCTGTCAGTACAGTTAATCATATTTTTGCATATTGATTTACTCACATAATGCATCCAACATGGACAAGTAGCATCTAGATTTTCAGTTCAACAAACTCATTGTTGCTCCCCCAAATGGAAATATTCTCCCTTTGAAACTAGCAATAGCTCTAGAGTAGCAGATCCTAAAGTTACGGGCATCAGAAGCAAAATTTTTCAAACAGAACAACAGGGATAAGAGTGAGGGAGCATTACAATGCTCATGTCTTGATTTTGGGCCCCCACAAACCCTTGTATGAGAGACAGAGTGCACATATGGATCGCTGGCATGCAGCATGTGGAGGAGGACCCTGGAGGACTGTCCAACCTCGAAAGTGTCAGCCTTCGAATGAGTGCCTATTCCACTCGTTTTCAAGGCAGCTGGCTCAAGAGGATGAAGGACATGAGAAGAGAAACTAATCGCTTATGCACCGTCTGTGCTCGTATTTCATTTGCTTGAAATGAGTTCATTGGTGAGAAGCAGCACTTTATGGTACAATGAGATGGTGAATCAGACATTTAATATTTTACAAAGGATATTTTTGCAGAAGTCAGGGAAGAGAAATTCAAATCTAGATTGTGTGACTATTGCAATGAAATCAAATCACTGCTTCTTCTATGAATGGTTAATGTAATCAACCTTCTATCTAGCAACTGGCCAAAGACCCTAGAAAATGATACCTTGCCGTCTTTACTCTTTGTGAATCAGTAATTGTAGCCAGATAAACCTAGACAAATCCAAAATCACTTTGCTGACCTCATATAAATCTCCACCCTGCCTCCAAGGCCATCTTGTCTGGAGTGACCTGGGCCAGTAACAAGAGTGGACGAATCATATCTTCTTCCTAATTAGCGATGAACACTCACAAAGGACCCACATATCCTTCACCTCTCACTAGCTTGGAGAGGTCTATTTACACATTTTTTCCCAGACATCCTTGTCATGAACTTTTCAATAATAATCTTCCCAAGTTTCTGGCTCACCTGCCAAAGCACTACCCACACACAGTGAATCAGGGAAAGCCTGTCCTTCTGACCACTTCTCACACACAAAGTAAACGAGCAGGTGCGCTGCTCAGTGAAGAGCTTCCCGTGGGGAGGTTCTCTTTTCACCCATCTCTCCCAAGGATGTCCAGAGCAGAAATACAGAAACATGGCTGCTCAGTTCTGAGGGACATCTGAGTATTATACAGACCCATCCGAAAATGAAGTGGAAGCTTTCTGTTCCTTGCAGTTGCTCATAGGATTTTTTTCTCCAAAAACATGGGTTTTAATAGAAAGAAAAATGCTGTTGAAGCCAGTGTCTGGCTCTTCTGCATCTGGGACACTTCCTTAATCAACTTCTTTAGGCCTTCCCTGCCCTTTTCCTACACTATTTCTGCTTGAAGGCAGCCTCGCATGTACCATTTCTTTCTGTTGATAGAGTACTGCGTGCACGCGCGCGCGCGCACACACACACACACACACACACACACACACACTATTTTTGTCTTGGTTGACTAGAAAACAATCAGTTTGTGAAATGTGCCTACTGTGGTTTGGATCTAGAATGTCGCCAAAAAGCCTCATGTATTTAGACGTAGTGGGATTACTGTGGAACTGTGTGTCACTAAGAGGTAGGGCCTGGATGGAAGGGCAGGTGCTTGGGGTTTGATCTGGAAAGATTGTGTCGACTTATTGAGACTGGGGGACGTGCCAGGCAGAGCTTTCAGATGTAGGCCAGGAGTTGAGGGTGGAGTGCTCACCCTTGGCGTAGGGCCAAACTGACAGCTTGAATAAAGTAAAGGAATGAAGAAGAAAGATTGTGACAGCTCCTTCTTAGGAAAGCTCTGGCCTTGACCAAGTGCTCAGTCCTTGGCTTGCTCCTCTCTTCTCTTGGTTTTGGTCTGGCAGGCTGTAAGCAACCCTCTTGCCTAGCTGGCTTCTGTCCACAAGGGGATGAGCATCACTCTAGCCTCTGTCATGTGCCTTTGCTATTGCTGGCTACCCCATGAATGGACTGTGTGAGACCTTCTGAAACTAGGCGCTATAATAAGCCTTTCCTTCCTCAAGTTGTAGATGTTGAGCATTTTTATCACAGCAATGAGAAAGCAACTAAGACAGAGGCTCAGGCTGCCTGGTAATTTGGTGATCCATAATTAAGTATCTAGCTTCTGCAAAAGCTCTGTAGTAATTCAGAACTGCTAATCATATAGATTATATGTGTCCATAAAAGAAACATGGCTGTGTTTCAAAATTTTAAGATTCATATACAATACCGAGATAAAATGTCTATATGGGCTTTTTTTTTCCTTCTAGCTCAAGAACCACCAGAACTCTGAGGTCATCTGATACAAATACCTGTCAAAAAATAATTTAGATATTGGCATCATTTTCTCTTATTCTCAGTCCTACTCAAAATTGGCAACATGGGCCATTCATAAAATCAACCTAAGCCATATTGAGAAGAGAAATGTATTGCTTCCAAAACCCAATGATATCTACTAAGAATTGTGTTGCTTTCTGTATGGTGGGAAGGTTCAGATGCCCCAACTGGATTTCCAGCTCGGAAAAAAAATCATGACATACTCAGTAACATTGGACCTTCTAGAAATTTCAGCAAGAATACAAGCATCAGAGATTCCATGGGATTTATTCTCTGTTCTCAGGCTTGCAAATATTCTAGAGTAGTTTCCACTTGCTGCATACAAGGTCCTAGAAAAATATATCAACAATACTATATGAGCCATTTTGATGTACTTTGACACAGTGGGCTATCAATGGTCCCATGGACTAGATATGACATGGGATAAGAACTGACTTAACCTCAGAAACATCCTTTCCTTGTCATCTTTTCAACAGATATCAAGAGTAAATTTATATTACATGCTGCATATAAAATGTAAGAAAATATGTTGATTTTATCCAACCATAAAACCACATCTAGAACAGCAGGTGCATTTGGAGTTATCTCCAGAATAAGTTTGTAACAACCCACTCCTGTTGACTAGAGACCAGCCTGTCTTCTACATAGGCCAAATGGGTGAGTGGAATGAAGATGAGATAAAGATCACCAGTGTTGTTTTTCCAATTTGTGCAATCTCTCCAGGGATGTTTTTTATTGACTCTTTTAAAAAAAAATAAACAAATGGGCTGGAAGCATAGCTCAGTGGTTGAAAACACTTTCTGGCAAGTACAGGACCCTAGATTCAATTCCCCAACCTCAGATGGTTTTGATGTGGTAGTACATGACACATTTTTAGAAAATAAATAATAAAGGCCTCAACTACTGTGCCTGGCTCAATTAAAAAAAGAAACTTAAAGACAGTTTTAACTACTTCTAACTGGACTTTTCTACCCTAAATGCCCACTTTCTATGTATCAAGAGACCAGTATGGGGATTCTGCCAGTTATGAAGTGTGACTGTTCCAATTATCCTTTCACCAATTGAATAAGCAGTCCCAACATGAGTCAGGAGATACATTGGACTTGCTTTGAAATGGATGAGTGAGGAGAGGACTCCAGTGTTCACTTGACCTCTGTAAGTCACCGTTTTGACTACTAAACCACAATGGCGCCCATTAGTGAACTCAAAACTCATACTATTTTCTATTTACCCTGGCAAGTAATCACAGGTCTATTTGTAGATGACTAAGAAAAAGCAAAATGTTTTGCAGTAAAGAAAAGTCCTCCCTCCGTGGAAGCTGGTCTCTCCTTCACCCAAGGACCAAGGGTTGTAGACTGGCTCAATTACAAATAAGCAAATATATGAAAGTTGCAGAATATAACGATAATATAGAAAAATAAATTGCATAAGATACATTATCAACAAAAAGGCTACAAACAGCTTTCAAGTTTCTTAACATCTACTCATGATCTTATTCTTCAAGTGTTACTTCCTTGGGAAAATCATGCAATTATTATATTCATTGATCTCACCCATGGAGCCTAGCGCCGGCGGACTTAAATCCATGTATAAGCCCAGGAGCAAGGAGAGAAAATGAAAGTGAGCACAGAGGACGGTCGGCAGATCTCTGCACCACAGACACCACATGGGAAGCCAAGTACAGGGGAGAATGTGCTTCTTAGCTTTCTGAAGCAAGAATGGGAAGTTTGTCAACTGAAAGAAGAGAAGAGGGCTGGTAGCTGGTAGCTCAGTGGTTAAAGTCCTTGGCTAACAAGCACAAGGTCCTGGGTTTAATTCTCCAGCAACACATAAGCTGGACATGGTGACACACTCAGGAGGCTTTGACAGGAGGACTGCTGTGAGGACCAGGCCAGGCTGGGCTACATAGTAAGTTCAAGAGGGGAAAAAAAAGAACAATAAAGAAGCACTGCTAATCAGGGCTTCAATCTTACCCAAAAAGAATCCACAAAAACTGGAAAATCAGTTTATGTGCTAATGTGGTATAAAGCCATCATCAGCAGAAGTTGGGGTTTGTCTTTCAAAAAGTTTAGCTCTGTAGCTGTACAAAACAGATACATTTCAGTCTTTCTATGCACTTCTGTGTTTTTTCTATTTCTCTTTCTTTCTTTCTTTCTTTCTTTTTTTGGTCTTTCTGTCTTTCTTTCTTTCTTTCTTTCTTTTTTGTGGAGTCATAAAAACAACTGCCAGGTTTTTTATAGGGATATTAAGATTTAAGCTGAAAAGTAAAAACACTGAGATCATCATTTTAGTTTTCCCAAAACCCTTAGAATAACCAATTTACCCTAAACAAACACACCCACACAAACACATACATGTACATTTTAGAACAACACACACTCAGAAATCCAAAGACTTGTCCTCAAGAGTCACCTGACTATAATGTCTACAGATAATGATCATTTGTCCAAGTTCATTGTTAATGAATCATAGGAGCTAGTAGATCTTTTTTTAACACAGACAGTAGAGTCACTAATGACTAAATTTAATCTAATTAGAGAATAAATTGTAACTCAAAAATAACCAATAGAACTTGAGTTCAGTATTCTTTTGCCACAGAATCACTCTCATTAAAATAAATAAATAAAGCCCCTGTGTCAGTGAGGGTACAATTGCAGAATCAGAGCCCCAGGACAATTTGACTTTGAGTCATCATGGGAGCCTGATAAATAGTCTGAGTAGTAGATTTCGCTTCAGGCTTAACATCATGAGGCTGATTATCAGAGAGGTAAGACTGATGTCAAGATTAGGCAACAAGAAAACGAGAGGTCCCGATTACATAAATCTGTACTACTTATTGGCACATATAAAACTATCCAGAAACAATTGTCTGAAAATCATGGGAATAATAGCTCTTACCTCTTACGGTTTCTATGGGACAGAGATTCGGGGGACAGTTTTGCCAGGCCTCATGAGGTTTCAGTCAAGTGTCACTGGAAGGCCTGACCATGGCTGCAGGAATGTCCTGAGATAGGACAGTGATAGTGTTGAGACACTTGCTGCTGACTAGAAGGAGAATTAGTTTTCCCACCACACAAATCTCTTCATTGGGCTGTTTGAGTGTCTAAAAACCATGTGTCATCCATCTTCCCCTAGAAAGTGATTTCAGAGAAAAACCAAGTAGAATGTCATGATACCTTTTCTAATGACTTAGTCTGAGAAGCCATGCATTAGTGTGTGTGTGTGTGTGTGTGTGTGTGTGTGTGTGTGTGTGTGTGTGTGTCCCTTCTCCTGCAAATTCATTTTATTGAAATCCTAACATCCAATACTATGGTGATAGAAGGTGGAGACTTTGGAAATAATTAGATTGTCACAGTGGGATGCTAAGTGGGATTATTGACCCCAGAGAGCTACTGTGCCCTTGTCCTTCCGTGTAAAGACACAGGAAAATGGCGGTGTGCAACTGGAAGAACTTCCCAGAACTGCATGTATCAGTGCCTTGATCAGCAGCATCTGATGTCCGGAAACATGAAAAACAAATTCCTGTTGTTCATAACTCACCAAGTCTATTCTTCTTTTGGACCCAGGGCCCTTGCACTGAGTTGTGTTCCCAGGCTTTTCTTTTTTAAATTACAGTTGATGTTGAGACAAGATCTTACTAAGTTGCGAAATTGCGCAAGCTGGATTCAAACTTGATAACCTTCTCCAGCTCTAGTATTATTTCACAGTGTCCTAAACTGACTGAAAAATGTAGTAGCTTTTATTTCATATTGTACTTGTTGGAAGAATTTAAATCCTGCTCACATCTAAAAAGAGTGGAATCTGTCTCTTTTAAAGATACAAATTGTGGAATTGTTTTAAGGCACAATATTGTTATATATTTACTCACATGAATGAGCATATATACTCACGGAAAAGGATCTAGAACAATCATAACAGCTTTTTCTTCAACAGCATAAAAAAAAACAACTGGAATAGAGCTAGGTATCTATCAGGAAGAGAATAGTTAAATGCACTTGTACTTATATTTTGTACAGTGACATAGTACTTAGCAATTAAAAAAACTACTGATTATGAATACATATAAAAATGTTTAAAATTTTGTGGCAACTAAAATAAGCCTTACGTGCTTGATTTCTGGTGTCTGATCCCACACCTATGAAGCTCTAGAACATTTAAACTGCACCATGTATACCAAGCCAAAGCAGCAGTTCCCTCTGTGGGCTGGGCGACGCAGACGTGCTACAAAGTGGCTACGAGGGACTTCCTGTGTGCCCTGTGGTGTTCTATAATCAGCAGCTCTGTTGTAGGAGCATTTACACTCACAGAAACCGACAAAATACTCCATGCTGGTGCATTTCACGGCATGTAATTTATACCAAAAAAATAAAAATATTAAATACTTGATGATGCACTTCTCATGTTTAAATATGAAACATACAGCCATCTTCAGCTTATTTTGACTCATATAGAAATGAAGATGGATTAATGAATGGATACAAAACTATCTGGTTGAATACACACGTGGAAAGCCAACATAACAAAATATTAACAGTAGAATCTATGTAGGACCTGTTTGAGTGTTAGTTGCCTGATTTTATCAACTTTTTGTGTGCTTCAATGTTTTATAATAATACGCGGGGGACATGTGCTTGAGCAATTTGGCCTGACTGCTTGTGATTCTGCCATCCCTGTGAAAAGAACGTTTCCAGTTTCACTTGCTGCTCCAAGGAAGCCAAGGGACATCTGGAGCCAACCTGACTGGAGCTGCAGCTGGAGGGTGGCCGGCAAAGCCCGCCAGGCTGAGCCAAGCTCCATCTGCTCTGCAGTTGGGAGAGGAAGAGTAAACGACTGCTTTATGTCTGAATCACGGGACAGTCTGTTACGTAACAGCACTGTAGCGAGACCTCACTGATCACTAACAGGATTGCTTCTCTGCATTACCACCCCGTGCACAGGTTGAAAATGCTTCACCGTATGTTGTGCAGGGAAAATTAACATCAACAATCCACGCAGTAGAGCGCTTTAACTATTGAAGACCTAGAACAAGTGCTTAGGGAAATGAACAGCAGATGCAACAAGAATGACATAAACTCGTTAACTACGGTCCTAGGTGACAGAACGGCCACACACTTGTTTCCCAGCAGAGGAATGTCAGCATCTGATAGAAGTTGATTGAATCCGGAAGCAACATATCATCCGTTTGGCAATGTTTGGATAAGAGTAAATGGAAAGCCTCCAGAGGTCCCTTTATTATAAGTTTGTAATTCTATGGCCACCTTACTGTTTAACCCAGAGACAAGTAGCCTAAAGAGAACAATAACAAATCACATCCAACTGTTAGGAGCTGCACAGGCCAAGATGAGTCCACAGAGTTGATGAGAATCTCTGGAGAGGTTTCGAACAAAAGAGGAGAAGGAAAAAGCTCATTGGGATCATGTCTGGCAACTTATCCAATTATTTTAATTAGCCCTTCTAATTAATTTTTCAAAGTTTCTCAATCATTTTATGTGCTGCCTCCTCTCTATATATCTTTTCTTTCTTCTCCCAAGACAGAACTCTAGAAATAGAGTATGGCCCAGAAAATCGCAAAACATGGACCTCTCTCTGTGTCGACTGAAACCAATCCTCATTCTAAAAGCCAGGAGGGCTACTAGGATCTGGGGAAAATCGTGACTCCAACTGTAGGCATCACCTCCAAGGATCGTCCATCAAAACGGGCTCAGGCTCCACAGGAGAAGTCTTCACCACTGCCTAAATTTTCTCACCCTTATTTGAACATAAAAATGTGTATTTCCACTGCTACAGTAACACCTAAATTTTGCATCCTTACATGTGTATCAATTTAGAGAGAAAGAAATATTTTTAAAACGTTACCTCTGCGTTTTATGGTTCACCTCCAGTCGTGTGAATTCAACTGAGGGTCTCTGGAAAAAAAAAAAAAAAAAAGGTCATCTTTGTCAATCCTTAAGCCAGAGAAGGAACAAAGGCTTGAATTGCACAATCTAGGCAGGTTGGATCACGTTATGGTTTGGATTTTGAGTGTCCCCCAAAATCTCATGCATTTAGAACAGTGTTATTGGAAGGCAGAGCTCGGCTGGAAGGGGCAGATGTTTGGGGTTTGACCTAGAAGGTTTATATCAACTTACTGAGTTTGAATGTTGCCCAAGGCAGAGATTTCAGATCCTTGTTACTGACTTGTTGGCCAGGAAATGGAAGAGAGACACCAACCCTTGGTGTAGGAGTCTGGGCAGACAGCCTGAGCTAAGTAAAGGAAGAAAGAAGAAACATTGCTGCAGTTTGTGCCTGGGAAAGCTCATCGCTTTGCTCCAGACTCTTTTGGCTTCTGTTGGCGATGGGTGAGCAACTCTCCAGCCTCTGTCTCTGCCGTGCGCATTGTCTGTTACTGACCACCAGCAATGGACTGTGTGTGAGAGACCTCCTGAAACTGTGAGCTAAAGAAGTCTTTCCTCCCTTAAGCTGTAGATATCAGGTATTCTGTGGCGGAAACAGATAAGTAACTAACCCAGGCAAAATTATGAGTTGAATTTAAGTAAACTCTCTTCTGAATTTCAGTCCCTAATGTTCACACTACCCTGCTGCCCTCATGTACATGGTTCTACATCTCCAGAATGAACAGTCATTTGATCTGTCATCAGTCAGATTAATCCTTACATTTCCAAGTCCTTCCACTCGCAAGGTGATCTTTCCTCCTCAGCATTATGATAGGCTGGGCATGTTACTGGGTTATTTTTTAATCCAATGTTGTATATATTTTACAAATTAAAAACCACATATCATTTTTATTATTTTATTCAAGCAAATGCACACACAGGAAAGAATAGTTTAAACGTGAACCTGGGTTTACACTTGGATTTTAATTGTCAGTAGTTATTTTGAACAAATGGAAGTTTTTTAAATGTTGCCAATCACAATGTTAGGAAGCGTCCCATAAAACATTAAAGGACATTTCTACATGGAATCAAAAGGCCATTAACAAAGCAGGACTTAATGCATGTCTCAGCTGGCTGCTTAGAAATGAGAATTTTGCCCAATCGCAAGTTTTGAATGCAGTACCTCCAGCAGCTGGAATGACTGGACAATTCCATTTTGTCCAAAGATTTTGAGTGCATACGCAATGTTATTAAAGTTTCCCTTTTTTACCCTTTTTACAGACACTTTATGAAGGATATGCATTCTTTGTATTTTACCAGCTACATAAGCCTGCCTGCTTTTTCAAAGAAAATTACTCCAGAACAACTTTTACCAATTTGTCGTAAACCAACACCTCTCGCCCACGGAAGTTCGGACTTGTCCTGCTCTGTTCTCAGAACACTGATTCAGAGCAATCAGGACTTGCACCTCCCAAACTGCAATTCGCAAGACCCAATAATTTTTTTTCTTTCGGAGCTCAAACACATTACCAGGTTTTAAACAGAAAGCAATATTCATATGGTAAGACTATTGTGAAAATTAAGACCCATAACATATGTAAATTACCAAACAGGGAGATATTTGTATATCTTAGTAATCATACCAAATATAAACTGTGACTTATTTTATAATGAAGAGATGAATAATGCCACATGCCAGACATTTAGGAAGTAAAATCTCTTAAGTTTTCTTTGAATTCCCTGCAGACATACACACTTATAGAGTCAAGATCACTTTAGCCATACTTCTAAGTTTTCTCTTTAGTAAAATAGTGCAATTTATAACTTGCTGTACATCAGAGAAATACAACTTAATTTCTAATTTACATACCATATGCATAGGTGTAAAGTTTGCAAAATATTGGAACAGAGCAGACTCAAAAATTTAGTAAGATCTAAGATGTAAAATAAAGAACTGCTTTAATTTTTTTTATCCAAGATACATGGAAAATCCAATTAAACTTCAGATTATAAAAAGAAAACAACTTGAGCCAACAACTGTTACAGTCTCTGCTACCTTAATGCTGTCTTCATCTCCATTCACGTTTCTAAATTTAGCTTCTTGATTTGCTAGTGTTACAAGATCTCAGCGTCTAGCCTGAAGTTGTAGCTAAACAGACCGGTGGATTCATGTCATCAGAAGTTGTACATGGATACATTATTAAAGCTCCATTTATCTCTCTCTCTCTCTCCCTCTCTCTCTCTCTTTCTCTATGTCTCTGTGTGTGTGTGTTTGTGAATGTCATTTTTAGAAATTAAAAAAATGTGATTAGTTAATGGTGTTTTCCACAAAATTAATAAAACTCTTTATTCAGTAAAGTCAAGGTTACACTATTTCCAATTTTCAGTTGTGGGTGATAACATAACCATGTTCATTAGGGATTCCATATTAGTTTTCTTAGACCCCCCCCCAAAAATGCTGAGTACTCTTCACTGGTAAACTCTATTACTTTTCTCCTTTGAAAAGGGGACTAGCAAGGCATAGCTGTAAAAAACAATTAAGTACATTTTCAATGAACATTCCAGACTATGACCATACAAATAGATTTCTACCATAACAATTGTCCCTCTGTGAGGACACATTATTAACTGATATTGGACAGGCATTTTCTCAAACAATGGTGGCTCCTTACCAAAGAGAAAAAAAAATTTTGCTAACAAATTAAATTAACTTTTTTGAAAACTCTGTTATTTTGTTAAATTCTTTTAAATCTTGAAAGCATCTTCCATCTCTTCTCTTCTTTTATTTTAAACCACCCTACTAACCACTCTAACAGTGTTCTGCACCCAGCAAGGCTCACATGTTAACTAGAAACAGTGGGGCAGGAAAGGATTTGCTGGGGAGTTTTCCCAAACCCTTCTAATCAGACCACACAGTGGGTGACTGCTTCTAGTCACAAGCCTCTGTTTACTACTCCAAAAGATACCTATGGACCCCGTCTTCTTACTTTCATTCACTTTTTCTTTTTTAATCAAAACACCCCCTGACATATTGAGATATATTTGAAAAGTAAAACTTTATTATTTAAAGAATATGAATCAATGTTTTGGTATATGTATAAGTTGTGAAATGATCACAATTAATCTAATCAACATATGTCACCTCACACAACACCTGTGTTTATGTGTGTGTGTGAGAGAGAGAGAGAAGACACCTAAAATACACTTTCAGTAAGTTTCAGTATACAGAGTGTGATCAACTAATTCAGTGAATGATTAACTTTTTAAAACAATTTTTGAATATTAAAAGACATTAATCCTCCTCAAAATACTTCCCTCTCATTTCAAACACATTTATCTTGTCATTCTTGTCACTTTCTGAAGAAGTTCTGGAAGAACTTTCCAGGGAGAGTCTCGAGTTGCACGATTGTGGCTGCCTCAGTCTCCTGAATTGATGCCAAAGCTAATTTTACATGGTCCTTTTAGCTTTGGGAAAGAGCTAGAAGTTGGACAATGCCAGATCTAATAAAGTTTTCTGGTGACATATTTAGAGTTTTCCAAGCAAGATATCAAGTTATTTGTAAGCAGATGACTTTATTTCTTCTTTTCTGATTTGAATGTCTCTTATTTCTTTCTCTTTTTTCGAATAATTGCTTTAGCTAGAACACTCAGTGATACACTGAAGAGAAGTGATTACAGTGGGCCTTCTACTTTGGTTCCTAATCTTAAAGAAAAAGCTCACTGTTCTTCACATAGACTGTATTAGCTATGCGCTTATCAAAACACTTTCAAGTAGGTCACAGAGCAGGCTTGATGGCTGACTCTGGGGGGACTGAAGTAGAAAGATTGCATGTTTGAGCCCAGCCTGACTGAACAACTTAACCACTTAGCAAGAGGACTCTGGGCTAGATCCTCAATACCAAAAGAAAAGAGTAGAAATTTTTTAAAAGACATGAATGTTCTTTTTTTCTTCCTAATTTATCCTGATACTAAATGCTTTGAATTAGAAGATGATTGCAAAAGATGCTATTAGCTCATGTAGGCCACAGTCTGACAAAAGATCTTTCTCTAGCATTTTAGAAATCTTTGGATTGCAGTATTTTTAAAAAAATTGTCACTCCTTGAAAATATTTGCAAACGTTTTTCAAATCTATATCATCTTAAATAACACACACATTAAAATTTGCTCAAATATATTTCAAGTTATATTTAAGTTAATTGCCATTGAAATCAATGACAGGTCATGCAGTCTCATCTGTGTTGATTTTATAAGCTCTACTAAATTAAAACCTCACTAGCATTTTTGTTTTATGCTTATTGAGGTCATGACAAATTGAATGTCACTAAATAGAATTTAATTAAAGATAATGAGACAAAATATTTGAACTGATCGCATTTTAGTTCTGCAACATAACAGATTGGGGGAATTAACCTAAAATGTATGCACTATGCAGAGCAGCCTGGAAAAAAAAAAGTCTTAAACCAATAAAATGATTTTTTTTCCTGTCCCAGGCTTATTGTCTTTTCCCACACTAATTATATGACAGTAAAATATGAAGCATGTAAAATTATACATGAACTAGTTTTTAGCTGAAGTTAAAACTGACTAAATTTTTCATCTCCATGCAATATTAATGCCATTAGAAACAAATTAGGGGAGAAACATCACAGAAATAAATATTTTAGATTTTCTTCTCTCTGGATGAAAAATACTTCATCTAACACGCTGTACTCAGAAGGTAAAATGGTTAATAAACCATTCAATCCCAAAAAAGTGTTATAAAATTTTTGCTCCACTTAATATATGTAGAAAATCATTCTTTTCTCTGAACATTCAGCTAGCTTTGATACATTTAGAAATACTTATCTACTTTTATGTACAACGCATAGATGAAAATTTTTATGTATTTGATAGATATTTGATTATCTTTAATCGATAAGAAATAGATAATACATACAGCTGTGCAACTGAAACAAAGTAAAATATCTTATCCAGACAACTTCAAGAAATGTCTACACAAATTCCTTCTCTGCTTCCCACAACAAAACATAGCAAAGTAATAAAATCAGCCTCAATTTTTAGACAGTTTGGAGAGAATTAGACATAAGTGAATGCTTCAGCTATGTGAGTTTAATTTGAAGTCAAACAAATCAAATATCTATTTTTGGTAAAGTATTATATTAAACAAAGAAGAAGTGGGAAAGAAGGAGTAGGAGAAGGAGCAGACAGAGCCTCATCACCAAGCAGAGAGCAGACACTGTCTCAGAGCTGCAGTAAAAAAATAGCTGACAAGGAGGCTTCGTACCCAATATGACTTTGCAGGAGACAGGCAAGCACTCTTGGGATGTTTCCTTTCTATATTGTTGGTGATGATTGTTTGGTTTCTATGGTGATCTTTGAAAATGTACCAAACAGCATTCTGGAAAGAGATGACTAGGTGGAATCATTATGTGTGCCAACGATCACCATGTGTGTTAAAACAGCTATCCCCACCTTTTCTGGTGTAAGGGACCAGTTTCATGAAAGACAGATTTTCCATGGACAGCAAGGAATGGGAATAGTTTCAGGGTGGCTAAAGCGCATTATCTTTATTTTGCACGTTACTTCTAATATAAATCAAATAATTATACAACTTGCCCTGTTAATTTGTGTTTGTAGCCACTCCCTGGCACTAGCATCACCACCTTAACTCCACCTCAGATCCTCAGGCGTGATATTCTTCTCATAATGAGTGTGCAATCTAGGTCCCTCACATGCTCAGCTGACAACAGGGCTATGCTCCTATGAGAATCTAACGACCCGCTGATTTTAGAGAAGATGGAGCCCAGATGTTCATGTGAGCGATGGGCAGCAGTTATATACACACAGAGACAAAGCTTACTATGCTGGCCCCCCACCCACTTCCAGGTGTGTAACCAGTTCCCAGCAGTTTACAGACCTGTACTAGTTCATGGCTCAGGCCTTGGAGATCCATGGATATAAGTAATTATTACCTCAGCAAGCACGGATAGTAACAAAACCAAGTGCTCATACACTAAATCGTTTTCCAACTGTATTATCTATGAATTAATATGTTTGCTTTGCCTGTCTCTTTCTTGTCCCATTATTCTAGTTCAAGCCTTTTTCTCATATGAAATAAGCCCCCACATCATTTTAGTACACCATTTTTAATAGGCAAAAAGTAATTAATGCAGTAACATGTAGCACTAAGCTGGAGTCTCACTTCTAACAGAGAAGATGGAGTTTCTTTGATTGCTGTTCCAATGTGGACCCTCCTACCTACCATAAGTATTTGTGATTCAGAAGATCTAAGCAGGGGTGGAAGAAGAAATCTGTTCAGTTTTGTAAACCCCTGGGGTAATTAGATGCCAACCAAGATCAAGAGTTACTCTTCTAGGTTATTGTTCAAAGGCAACTTCTTTAAACCAATAATACAATATTAAGTTATAAAAAGAAGTTAGGGATGTTTTGAGAACTTTTAAATGGTTTTTCCTTAACACTAAACTATTTTCCCATACCCAGAAAGACAGCAAGGGCATTTTCTTTGTAGAAGCCCTTGTTCATAGAATAGCAACCCCATCGTGTGGCATTTTGCTGAAACTGCTACTAGAGGCATATGAAGCTTAAAGCATGTTTTTCATAACCAAAAACAAACTTTAAAAATTCATTAATTTATTTACTCATTTGACATTTATTGAGCAGCTATTATATGACAAGCATTATGTTAGGTGATGAAAACAACAGAAGATGTACGATCAATACTGTAATCTATTCGTGCCTCCATTGGAATCTGTACAGCCATAAGAATAAATTCAGTTGACGTTGAGATATTGATTAGTGCATTATTATTCAAATTACCAATAGGATTCTCTAATTAAAATTCATAATTTCTGCCTCCTTAAACTCACTGCAAAGTTTGCTGAACTGGTACTAGCGCAAGGCTGGTTGGCTGCTGTACCAAGGTGACGGATGACCCGGGAGCCAGGGTCTCTTCTCTCATGTCATCTGCGGTCATTAGACAGGAAAACCTCAGCGAACCCAACAGCGCAAGGACCTTAGCAATTGTATTAGCCAACATTGAAGCCACAGCCTGCACTAACCAACTGAACCCCATCCCAGCAATGGCTTGATTTTTCAGTTGAATTTTTCTCCAGTTTTCTGAAATACTATTTAAACATTTTTTAGATAAATGGCTTAACTATTATCAAAAAGTGGAAACATACTAGACTAGGTTCTGATTTATGGATTGTAAAAGCAAAAGGATTGTTTGGTGTGACTCAATGGTAGATTACGTATTTGGCATGTGGTTTAGTCCCCAGGAACTAAAAAAGGTAAAGTGTTCTTCAAAATGGGTATATGCCTATATGCCCTTCACAAATACAGTATTACCATTCTTTGGTGCACAGAAAATTTTGAGCACAACACTGACTAGTAATGAGAAGCAAACCTCATAAACAAAATCATTATCCCAAGAAGGAAGTTTTTTGCACATTTTTGGCTACGTGCACTCTTTGGTCCTTTTACTAAAACAAGATCATTTCATAAAAATTGGCATTCTGTAAACACTTTTTTAGGCATTTCAAGAGGATTAAAATGTCAGAAAAACTAAAAATTTGTTTTGATAAGCCATAACTTTAAAATCCCAAAACTGATAAATTTATGGTGATATTCATTCTCTATCTGATCCAGTTATTTTCAGTGGTTTACAGTAAGAGTCTCTATGCAGGACATGGTGTGCAAAATTGCATTTGACTGTGTTTTTGAATCTCTCAATTTTATTATTCACAGAAAAATGAAATACAGTCAAGCTTATTACAAAGATTTTTAAGAGCACACTCCAAATTTAGAAAATACAGGAATGTTTGAGGACAAGTCTTTCAGCTGTAATTCTAGGTTGCTCAAGTGTTTACTAAGTAGTTGCATGTGATTGGAACTTGGGTGAAACCCAAGAGTTCTTCCAAGAGGCTCACATACTCAAGTAAAAGTAGATAAATATGAATAGGCCTTTCCTCTAGCACACAGAAAACCAAGGACAAAAATAGATGCCAAGCTTTTGAAGTGTGACTGCTGCTACTGATGAGCTAACTCTTATTTAATACCAATTAATTCAAATTTATATAGACACATGTGGCCATTTGAGGCTGTGTTAGACTACACATGACTAGAATTTCATACTATCACTGTGTTTGGTCGCTGTTATCCCTTTGAAGGAGTTTAGCCTCACTTTATGACACTGACTCTATTGGAGAAGGTGCTGGATGGTTATTTGCACAGCCCATGAAAGGTCCTCACGGCTAAAGACACTGTATTCACAGGCAGCAGAGAATGACTATTTTTGTTCCCACTCAAGTGATGACTTTGACATAGAGAAACATTTGACCAGTGAACTCTTAGGAAAGAACAGAAGATAAGGCTTCTAAGGAATAAATCAAATGCAGCAGAGATTTGGTAGAAGATTAAAGTTTAAAACCAACACATAAACCTTAAATTTTGCACTTATACGTATCAATAAAATGGGGGAGAAAAAACAACACATTGTGAACCTAGATGTGGTCAAGGACACCAGAGTCGAATTCCAAACACAATGATTCTGAGGCCATGAGTTGGATTATTAGGATAATGCAGGATACTGGTAAGAGAACACAGTCCCTGAACATCTCATCAGTCGCTTTCCCATTGCAGGCATGTGCAGGTCCAGCTTCTCACTGTGTAATCTCCGGAGCACCCAGGAGCCTGTGGATGCCATAGGAAGGTGATAGAGCTCCAGCACTGCTCTCAGGAGACAAATAATTGAGAGTATCATATATACGTACACCTCAAGTTCTGAGGTTCCCTCTCATCCAGTCACAGAAGGCTACTAGCTGAATATTGGGGTGTGTGTGTGTGTGTGTGTGTGTGTGTGACCTTTTCACTCCAGGCTCACCAGTTCAGGGTCAATTTAGGTCCTCTTTTACCTCTACCATCTTTTTCCCTAACTCCTCAAACTTTGGCCTGTGAAACGTTCTGTCTCAAGTTCTAGAATGAGGCAGCCCCTAAAATCTTAACTAAAATTCAGTAATTCGAATGATGCTTGTTAGAAAAGCAGCTAGAAATTTGCGAGGTTCCTCACCGGGTGCTAAATACCCAGGAACTTTTGTTTGTCTGGTGTCCAATATTTGCCAGCTCACTGCAGTCTTCCGAGTCTTTCAGCCTACCTGGATTTCCTGACTAGCAGCAGCCCAGCCGCATTGCAAATGTAGATTCCCGTGACACTCTATCTTGAAAGCCTAGTGTAGTAACGATGTAGGGAAAACAAGTGGAAGAGTCCAAGGGGTCTCCTTTTAAAATACCAAGCAAAGTTCTAGGAAAGTTCTAGTTAGGGGATGGCTGGGGCATATCCTGTTGAGAAGACCAATAGATAGCTTGCAAAAGTCAGCTAGGAAGCAAGGTCACACACACACCTGTCACAGATTGCAAACATCTCCTTCTTACCTGCTGGGACATTTCTTCCCCTCGCACCTGCTCCTGTGGATGGACTCTTATACCTTCCTCGCCACTGAGATATTATACATTCATAGACCTTTTCATGTTTTATTTGAGACAGAATTTCCCTAAGTTGCCACGTTGCCAGTATTAATTTTTTAATTTCCATTAATTTTACAGTGTTAACATTTTTGAAATGATAATTGTGTTAAATAGACTATAAAATTAACTTCCAGTATTTTTCTCATTTCTTTGAAACTCATTTAATTTCTTTTATTTTTTTCCTTCCAAGTTACTGCCAAAGAACATTTTAATCCCAGCTAAATTCTCAAATGTTTCCTTGAAAACACTAATGTCAATCTTGAAATAAACATTTTTCACCTCTGTTGTCTAAGTGTAAACATTCTGTCAGATTTTGGTTTTGCGTGACTGATGAAAGAAGAGTTGGGTCACTAAATTTATATATTTAGCACCAACTTTTATTATGATCCATGCTAATTTTACTTGTTAATAATTATGTATATAATGAAATTTAATTGACAGATTTAGAATTTTTGCTGCAGAAAAATTCCTGCGACTTTACCTAATTATTTAAATTTAACAATAGCAGTTCAATCAAGAATAAAATCACAGATTAAGATTTTAATCAGTGAAACTTTTTGATGTGTATGTGTATAGATATTTAGCCGGGGCTTGAGTGGCAGAAGACAGTGGTTTTGGTTTGGGATAGTATTAGTTTTAAAAACAGTAAGTGTTGGTGAATAAGTGGTTCTTGGGGTCTTCTCCCTGAAGCAGTCATTGAGTCGTAAAGATAAAAGATCACATAGCTTTGTCCACTGGAAAAGAACTTAGTTCAGCTGTTAGTTCAATCTGTGACTCTTGAATTTTATGTCTCAATTCCATGTTGTATAAATAAATTTGTAATAATGATCTCACTCATTTCTTCCTATTGTTCTTTAAGAAAGAACTCTTAGAAAATTATGAAATAACTAAGTATGACATTGTATCTATTACTTTATTTGTGGTATACTTTTGCAATGTAGACTTAAGTTCATTTAATGTAACAATCCCTTTATTCATTCTTTGATATGAATTTAGCCTAAGAAATCTGGTTGATGTAGTATTAACCTAAATGTCTTTTGTATAGCAGCACAATTGACAATAGTCAAATCTTGAAAGGTGCCATATGCCTGTGTACAGATAACTGGATAAAGAAAATGTGGTATATATACACAATGGAGTATTACTCTGCCATTAACAATTTGAGACTTTTGGGGGAAAATGAATGTACCTTGAGACCATGATGCTCAGTGAAATGAATCAGATCCAGTCCAATAATATGGGAAAACCAAACCATAAAAAACATAAGAGACATAGAAGAAAGTAAGAAGAACTTTGTAGAGAGAGTAAGGTAAAGGGGTGGAGTGAGAGAGTGAAAAGAAAAAAGGGAGATGATATATTTAAAATAAAAGAACCAAATGAAAGTGATAGTGGTAGTTAGGCGGAGGAAGGGAGATGTGGGAGGGTCAAAAAGAGGGAGGGGAAGGGATTGTAATTTTGATGCAATATACATGTGCACAAAATCCTCAAGTTCAGCGTAAACATTATGTATTAAATATGATATATATATATATATATATATATATATATATATATTAATAAAATGGGAAAAAAGAATAAAATCTCATGTTGATCAATCTTGTCATTGAGAAACACCCATCAAGATATTCTTACTAGTCTCTTATGTTGGCCATTGTTGTGGGTAGGATCTGAAGAGTCCCCCAAAAGTCTCATATTTTTAGTGTTATGGATTGTCTATGGAACCATGTGCTGTTGGTGGATTGGGGTCTAGTCTGGAAGGGTGGATTACAGTTAGGTTAGGATTCAAGGCATGTGAGTTAGGATTAACGGTGTGTAGTGGTCACACCCTTCACACCTGAATCCAGGAGGGGCTGATCACTGGGCTGAGACCTGGAAGGATATATGAGCTTCTTCCTGCCTTCCTCGAGGACTACGACTTGGACTGGTCTCAACTAGTCTCATCTTGTCTTCCTGTTTATGATGTCATGAGAAGCAGCCTCCACCTCTGTCTCTGCCATGTACTTTGATTGCTGCTGGCCGCCCCTGAATGGACTGTGACCTGAAACTGTGAGCTAAAATAAACCTTTCCTTTCCTAAACGTGTGGGTGTCAGGTATTGAGTCACAGCAATGAAAAAGTAACTAAGACAGCCATGAAGAAACTCACCTTTCCTATTTTGACTATTAGGGGTTCTCAGAATCCTCAAAGAAGCTAACTAAGTATGGATATAAATTGAGAAAAGTAGGCTTGGAAGAATAATGCAGCAGTCACGACATATTCAGGCCCTTACTTCAATTCCCCAGCACCATATGGTGGCACATGGTGGCACGGGGCAGTCATCCCAGCACTCAGAAGACTAAGGCAAGAGGATTATGCTGAGCTACCCTCAACTACATAGTGAGTTCAGGACCAGCCTGGACCACAGAGCAAGACCTTGTCTTCAAACAAAAATAAATAAATAAACAAACAAACAAACAAACAAATGAGAAAAACACAAGTAAATGTGTCATTTGCAAACCTCCTCTGGTCACAAGTGTTTGCCCCCTTCCCTGTGCACATTTTTTGCTTATTAATGACATGAGCCACGCACAGTGCAATGGTTTGGATCTGCAGTGTCCCGTCAAAAGCCTCTCGTATTTGGAAGGTGATTGGGTCACGAGGGTTAATTGAATTTGGTGGATTAATCTCTTGATTTCATGTGTTGTTAGAAAGTGGGGCCGGGTTAAGTGGACGGGTCCCTGGGGCCACAGTGTGGAAGGAAATATATTGTAGCTTCAACCTCTTCCTCTTCTGCTTCCCGATGCAATGCCATGAGCAGCTGCCCTCCACCAAGCCATCCAACCATTGTCAGACAACCACGCCAGGACTGGTACCTTTGAATTGTGCGTTTAAATAAACCTCTTCTCCCTTAAGAGATGGGTGTTGGCTACTGTGTTCCAGCATTGAAAGAGTGTTTTACAACACACAGTTTGGATGCTGGTGCTCTGTACCAAGGCCAACAGAAGCTGAAAAGGGAGACGCAAGGCAGGAAGGCAGCACAGACCAAATGTAACTGTGTGGACATCCTTGATAACTGGCACAGCGTTTATAGACTCACATCTGAATACGTAATTAAATCTACCTAAAGTCCTCAGGACAAAGTTCTGAAGTTTAAAAATTGGTAGAATGAGTTTGCCACCATTCATTAATATCTGTATTTCTTAATTGAAGAATACTTTACATAAAGTAAAATCTAGCCATTAAGTACACAGTTCTATGAGATTTGCAATGTACACATACGTACCCACCCTGTAAGTTAGTTTTAATGCACTGAGTTAAATTAATCACAATTATTTTCCTCTGTTGTGACTTTATTATCTTCACTTCAAAACATTTCTTAACTTGTCTTGGCATTTTCTTTTTGACCCATAAGTTATTCAGAAGAGTGCTTCTTAATTTTCTAAATAGTCTCTGGTTTTCTGAGATGGCTTTTTTTTCCTTTTCTAATTTAATTAATTTTTCTGTGGATAGGTCACATACTCGGTGTGATTTAAGTTCTTGTAGGTTTATTGAATTTGGCTTTATTTCCTGACACAGTTGAGTTTTCCTAAGGTCCTATGTCACTTGAAAAGAATGTGTTTTGTCACATTGTTGGATTTTCCTACAAATATCAATAAGGTCATGTTGGTTGGTCTGTGCTAGGTTTTTTGTCCCCCTGTGGGTTTGTCTGTTGACTCAGAACCTCAGTTCCTGGGGAGAGATATGGAGAACTCCAATCCAACCATTGTGGTTTCCCTAATTAGTGCTTTTTCTGTCCTTAGCACATGTTTCACACATGTAGGAGTCCTAGGATGGCTGAGCACTTGTTCAGGATTATTATGATTTCTTGATGATCTTTCATTTTTATTGCTTTTTTGCATTACTCGCACTCTTTGATTATTTTTCTTCTGTGATACAATTTATTTACCAGTCAAAATTATTATGATTAATATTTGACAATTATATGTTTTCCTACATTATAACTTTATAACTGTTGGCATTCTTATGATTAAAGTATATTTCTTTTAGAAGGCATGAGATTGAGTTCTGTATTTTATCTAGTCTGACAGTTTTTGTCTTTTATTTACTGAATTTGGCCCATTTGCTCTCAATGTCATTACTGACATGGTTAATTATTGTCACTATCATGGCATACTGCTATGTAAAATTTGACCCACGTCCTTTTGTTTGTCACCACCACGGTCCCCCTAGCGCTCATTTGGAGTATTTATAATCTCTTATTTTACTCTATTAGTATATTTTGTTCATATTTTCCATGGAGGTTGCTCTGGAATTTACAGTTGGTGTGCATTATGAATCTTATGATATATCCTTGTGTATTACGTCAAACCTGACAACATTGCACCTCGGTTTACCTCCGTCCCGGCTTGTGCTTTTATTGGGACACGCTTCCACTTCTATATATGCTGTATATATCATAGTATGTTATCTATATTCTAAATTGTCAATTACCTTTACTTTCAAAATTATAATTTAATAGTATATTATCTATATTCTAAATTGTCAATTACCTTTACTTTCAAAATTATAATTTAATAAAATTGAATCTAATTTTAGACCATATTCTATGAATTACTAATAAATAGTTATTTGTGTGTAGCCCCCAACTTAGTCAGAAAAGTTTGAAACAAAAGTCTTTGTGAGATACACACACACACACATACACACAAACACATATATCAGAATAATTTCTCTCTATGTGTATATATATAAAACCAGAAAAGTTTCAAACAAGAATTCTTTGTGATATTTATATGCATGTGTATGCATATATTCTTCCAGGTGCCAAGATATTTAGTTAAGCATTACTGCTAATGTGTTTATGTCTATGAGTGAGGGGGACTCTGTGTGAGTTTACAATCAGAAGCAGCATAATATGTAAAGGAGATTACTCCCTTTCAGGAGAACCTTGAGAACTTTGGACTTAAACTGTACCTGCACTATCAGCTGTCCTGAATCTCCAGCTTGCCACACATTACAGACTGTGGGACTCTTCAGGTCTCATACTCAAGGAAGCAGTTCCCTACATTCAATTAAGAGAGAGAGTGAGAACTCACACACATGTTCTATAGTACATACATGTGTATTAATATTTCACATAGTTTCATTTAGACTCTCCTATTAACTACTGATGCATATCTTTCTAAGTGCCATATCTATACTGACCTCAATTAAGTATCCATTTAGATTTTCCTAATTCTATTTTAAAAACGAGTTGTATTTTTTCATTATTGAGTTCAATAATTCTTTACATACATAATCTGAATTGATTTTTTTCAGTCTTGTCTTTTCAATCTCTCTTCATATTCTCTTTTGGGCATAATACTTTAAATATTTATGAAGGCTCATAAACCAATTTTTACTGATTGTGCTTCTGATGGTATTTTGAAGAACTCTACCCAACCCCACATTATGAGAATGTTCTCTACATGTTCATTGGTAAAGTAAAAATTAATTAATTAATTAAGAAATAGGGTGAGAACAGAAGATCTTTCATATCTTCCCAGGACTCAGGACTTGCTCGATTGCTGTGTTGTGGAGATTTCCATATAGTCTCATTTTTCTTGAAACAGCATAACTTCTTCTAAAACTTCTTATGATGCACATTCACTCGAGATCGATTTGTCTCAACTATTTCTTCATCTGAAAAGTTTGTTCATATATGATATACATATGTACTGAAAGTTCACACCTTAGCCTACAAATAGGTATGATTATTATATGTCCATTGAAAATAAAGAAGTACTTTTAAAGGAGGACATATTAGCCTCTTATGTTTGGCTTATTTCACTGAGCACTATGATCCCCAGTGTGACCAGTTACCAATGAAGGCTTCAAATCTATCTGTCTTTACGGAAGTGTAGAGCTCCACTGTGTACATACTCCATTCCACGTTTTTTGTATCCATTGTTCTGTTGATGGATATTTCAGTATCTTCCATATTTTAGCTACTGTTAGTTGTGCTGCTATAAATATAGGTATACATGTATTTCTTTTATATGTTGCTCTTAATTCTTTTGGAAAGATGTCCAGCAGAGGTATCACTGGATCAAATAGAGTATCTATGTTAGGCCTTTTGAGGAATTTCCCTAATGTTTTTCATAATAGTTGTACTGGTTTACAGTCCCACCAACAATACAAAAAGGTTTTTTTTTTTTTTTCCCCACAACCTCACCAACATTGGTTTATAAACCCAGAATACAGGCATTTGTAGAACCAGACAGGTGTGATTGTGGGAGTTTGGGGTGATGGGGAGGATGAAGGAGGGCCAACAACGAGAAAGGGAAGGGACTGGAATGCTGATGTGGCATATATGTGTACAAAATACCCAAGCTCACTGTAATCGTTATGTATTGCATACATATATGTGAACAAAAAAGAGGAAAATAAGTAAAAATGAAAAAGGACATAGCCATGCAATAGAAGATGACAAGAGTCTGTCCTAGCTATATGAAGCCTTTCAGGACTTTTTCTAAGCCTCATATTTCTGCTCCTGATCCACATACATTTGGAAACTACCTCTGTTTTGGTCTCTTTGGAAACATTTGGCCCAAGTTTGAGCATTCTGACAGTAGTTGGATAGGAGAAAAGAAGAGGGTGTAGTCCTACGTCATGAAGGCTACGTGAAAGGCTGTCTTGTTTCTAGTTTTGGGGAAGTCAAGGCTTTCTGGCAGCCTCAAGGCAGGGCTACAGAGTTCCCACTTTCTCTTCATTTTCCATCACCTCCTCTTCCCCCTTTTCTGCACCAGGTGTCAGGGTGAACTGAACATCTGAAAAATTCTAACTAATATATGCATATTCTGTCTAGAGGAGGCAATATACAAATTTGAAGGGTTTTTTTTTTCAGGAATTTATCTTTGAAATATGGAACTTCCTCTCCTACAATAGAAAACAGGAGCTGTGTCAATCACAGTCAAATCCCAGAAACAAAAACTTTTTACTCTAAAAGAACACAAGTTGGAAACATCCTGTCACTGATTTCTGGGTCTTTGTAGAAACGTTTAAAAGCATTTCACAAAGTCAAGCTTAGGGAGAAACCCCTGTGACACCCTCCTCTCCCCAATCCCCATTCACCACCCTGACAAGAGCAACGAGCAGCCACCACAGGCAAATGAAAGGGATGAATTTCAAGTACCAATGTGGGCGCAATCCTTGTTGAGGACATGTTCCATTGTCCCTCCTGCTCTGTTGCATGTCCAGGTTGGGAAACTAATCATGCTCAACAGTTGTATTTTATTTCCACTGGAATAAAGACAAAAGGGAAGATAGGCCCATATGGTCCTTTGGGCTTTGTAAATGAGTGTTATTACTGACACAAGAATGAAAGCATTTGTTTTTACCAAATTCCTCTTTTTACAATATTGTATACACACCAACTGCCTCTAAATACAGAATGTCTTCTCAGATAAAGCTCTGAGATACTTTTTAGGCATGTTTTTGCAAATTGCACTTATTTTCCAAGATGTTTACTCCCAAGTATTTGTAAAATGATATTTCATTTTACCTATTTTAATGTTAAATTATTCATATTCCTATAAAAATAGTTAATGCTTTCTAGGCTCATAATATAACTTGTTTGTGTGGTGGTCCTTTCCTCATATTTCAAAACTGCATTAAAGCTTAATTTTATATCTGCAAGGTCATTGTTCAAGATGACAAGCCACTAAACACGAGGTTTATTTATTTGTATTATGGAATTTAATCTGGCTCTCCATGGTGAATATAAAAAATGAACACAAAGAAGAAAACTTTATTTTCCTGTTCCTTTGAAAAAAAAATTCTTGCATAACTGTTCAAGTAAAGCATTTCATTTCTCTCAAATAAACGAATTGAGTTAAAGTAAACACTTTATTCTCCATAAAATCTACAATAACCTTAGAACAATTTTCCATTGTCTCAGTACTGCAACTGGGTTAGTCATAGCTTGGAATTTGGCTGATTAAGGCCCAGCTAAGTAGCACAATGCAAGCAAACTCGGGAAAGTTCATACCAAGGGTTAGTGTTCAGAAAATGTTCTCAGCTGCAGATGTGAAAAGAAATTCCACTCTGCGATTGTCTACAGAACTTTGGATTCATTACACACATTTCAAAGGGTCAAAAATTTCATTTAACGGCGAGAGAGAGGAGACTGCATACTTTATCACTCTGCCACCAGAGGCTGTGTTATACAGTGAGTGTCAGGAAATCTTAAATAAGACCTCCTAGTTTCCAGCACAACAGACACGAAGTAGAGGTGCCAAAGCTAAAGAGAACAAGAGCAATAACACTGACCCCTTTTGGGAAGCGGAATGCCTGACACTACCAAGACAAGCTCAGATGTATAATGTGGAAGGAGTACAGCTAGTCCCAGTGGTGCAGTCCGGTAATTGCAGTGTTCTGGGAGGCTGAAGCAGGAGGAGTATAAATTCTAGCCCAATCTGACCAATTAACATAGGGGATTTAGCAAGATACTGATTCAAAATAAAAAAGTAAAAACTCGCCTGGGGATGTAGCTCAGTGTGAAGGCCATGGATTTGATTTCCAATGTCTCAAAAAATGAAAAAAGAAAAGAAAGGAAAGGAATAGAACTTCATCATAGAACCTACGTTGGCAGTACAGACGACATGAAAGTTACTTGTATCGAGTCCTACATCAGAAGGTAATGTTAATGTTAAAATAGTCACCATACTAGATGAGAATTACCTTTGGAGCCTGGATCAGGTCTAGGCTAAATGGCCCTGCTATCAAGAGAACAAATGAACCTCAATTAATCCAGCCAGATTCTGTTTCCCTCTAACACTTGTAACCTGTTTAGAATACATGACATATTTTACATAAATCCATATGGTAAACTGCAAAGGGAATTTTCTACCTCACAAGTCCCCTTCAATGATGTCTCTTCCTGGGGCAAGAGTGCAGACTACAGAATTTATGTGTAAAGGAAGTTGCTGCCAGTAAACACAGCCATCCAGCTTACTGCATTGACATACGGTGACATTCCCTAGTAATAAAAATTATAGAGTATAAAAATCACAATAACATTTACATACAAGAAGCACCTAGTGTGAGCCACTAGGTGCTGAGTATGAAAAGCATTAACTCACAAAGAGCTCAGCCCCAAAACAACAGCGCTCTTTCCAGTCTCAAGTTTTCAAGTAGATCTGAGAGTCAACTCTCTACAGAATTCCTGATTCATCACCGTTATTTTAAATCTACCATTAAATCCACCATTAAGACCTACTATTTAAAAACACCATTGCAGAGCAAAAGCCAATGAATGGGATACCCATATAATATCACCACAGGAAAGAAAAGCCAGGGCTTGCTTTCTTGTGGTGACACAGAGTGCCATGGTCTGCATCTAAATCTCTTCATTGTTGGCCACGTAGTGTCTGATATTTCAGTAGCTATGTTTAAACCATGAAAGTGGATAGAAATGGTACTCATCACACCCTAAGGTTAGACCCACTACTGTGTTAAGCTGTCCCTGAAGTCTGTGTCTTCTGTGGAAGCCGAGGGGAGTTGTCCCTCATCACTACCCAGACAAATAAGTGGAGCAGGAATGTGAGAGACTATGGTGTATCTCATCCCGAGAAGTGTGCTCTTTCTACATGAAGATTTCTCATGAGAGTAGAAGACCAAATGTTGTAGTAATGCTCCCCTTTAAAAATCACAGGGGGGTAGGGCAGGGAGGGAGGAAAGGAAGGGTGGGTAGGGGGAGGAACAAACGGAGAGTGGGAAAGTCCTTGTCACCCTGACAAGATACGTAGGTGCACAAAATGCTAGACTTCATGGTAAACCTTAAATGATGCACTTATACATATCAATAAAACGGGGGGGGGGGGGGTCACAGTTTTGTAGATCCTTTATTGTGTCAATCTAAGTTCCAGTGGTAGAGTTAAATAATACAGTGAAAACTTTAGAGAACTTCACTTGGTGGCAGACTTTTCAAATAAAAGATAGGATGAAGCTACATACCGCATTCAATTATATGGATTCAATCAGCAGAAAGCAAAACACAGCATAACTATGCTGTTCATAGGCTTACAGTTAGTCAGAAAAACTATTTTATTATGTATACTTAAGTTGATTAAAAATAATAAAAACATAGGGTCTATAAAAGTGTGCAGAGTAGAAAAAATAGAATTTTGAAAAAATATGACATGGCATAGCAGAGAAAGTTATTTCTATCAAAAAATTATTTTCCATTCTCAGTTAATTGTAAAAAAAAGCTTGTAATTGTGGTACAAAAGATAGGAAGGTAGATCTAAATACATATGTGTGTGTGTGAGTATTATGAGTATATGAGCACACACACACACACACACACACACACACACACATATATATTAGAGAAAAACATACACTTCAATACATATGTTACAATAGATGAACACAAATCCATAAATGAGATCATAAGCATCAATGAATTTGAGTATGGGAAAGAATGCTTATCTAGTAGGCCAAGAGTTTGTAGAGGAGTTTCAATAGCCATACTGTAACCAGACTTTAAATGATCTTATCTTTGCTGAAATGATCAAAGGTTGCCTGGTCCATACATTACCTCAAGAGAAATAAGGTCTAATTATCATATAAAGCATCCTGGCTCAACTGGGACACAGTGGAGAATAGCAGAGCCTTCTGTGCTTACTCGGCATCTTCATTTTGGGAAACCACTTTTGTGCTTGCTTCATAGCTTCTAGCAGTGACAGCTCTTCTCACGTGTACAGAACAGCATTAAAGACTAATGGAGCAACACTAGGTATTCTTTTTTCCAAGAAGAGTCGTCTTCCTTTGAATGTTTTTTTAACATAGTGTTAAAATGAGGAAATGCATATCCTCCACAAATGGCTGATCAAGTGTCTACCGTTCTAAATCCTTAAAAGAAGGAGCTGTTGCACGACAAATTCAAGGCACAGGTCGTCACCCCCAGCCCTTCCCCAAATGTTGCTGGAAAGTCTGGCCCTTAAAATATTAGAATTTAGAACGGCAACACCTAGCTGGAGAGGTGAGATGGAATTAGGTTTGTCCTTAAGAGTTAGCATCTTGAAGCTTCCTTTGTTATTTGTTGTGGACACTTGACACTTGATCAGCCATTTGAGGTAAATGCAAACACTCTTGAGTTAGGATGGGGATGGAAAAGTGAGGGAACATTAAAATCAGGCAGGTCCTGCATTCTGAACTGCAGCCCTGAGCTAAGGAGAAAGCTTTGGGCATGTTTTCCAAATCTGTATTTTCTTTTCTGTAAAAGAGTGTTGGAGTATTTCTTTTTCCCCATAGTCATGATATTGGCATTAAAAGAGATAAAATTCTAAAGTGTCTAGAATCATGTCTGAATAAGACTGCCAGATAAACCGTCTCAAAGAGTTTGTTTTATACATATGTTTATTAGAAGTTTCAGATTTAACTGGATGTCCTGTTAACTTTATGTACTAAATCTGGCAACACTACTTCTGGCACAAGCAGATGCCTAAAATACTTCTTTTTCCCTTTCACAGTCCTTAAAACGTAGGCCTGTTATTTTTTTCTCTATAAAGCAATTTGAATAAAATAACACAACAATCACACAAATAATCATAAAAAATCTGCAACAGAAATTTATAAGAACCTGAAGTTTACATGAAGGCATTGAACCTATCTTAAATAAACTCCCAGCTTCCCAAAAGTAAAATATAAACAAATGCTCTACAAGAGTGAAATAATACAACTATGGAATATAAAAACAAAGAGAAAGTACTTTAATTGAGTCAATCATGATTTTGTAGAACACATATTTACTTACAAACAACTTCTGGATCTAAAGTAGCTCCAGGAAGGATATATCTCCAAGATATAAATACAGCTATACAAACACTGCAATAAAATTCTCACAGACACAGATAATGTTCTGTCTTAGAACAAACTGGTTTTACTGAGAATCTCTCCAAAATTTCTCAAGAGAAACTTCAGTTGGAGTTCTTGAAGTTCTTGCCAACCAAGATACTTAATGACTTGATCGTAGACTTCTCATGAGAGTAGAAGATGAAAGTTGTAGTAATGCTCTCCTTTAAAAATCACAGTCTGCAAATCATGAAAGTCTTTGCAACCAATTCTTAACAATATAAAGTTTGGTTGCTTGTTCAGATTTTGTTTAAATGGTTGATCTTCCTTTCTTCACAAGGGTAATTATCAATATTAAATAAGATGTTTTGAATAATTCACAGAACACAGAATTAGCCCTCAATAAACCTGGGTTCTCCCAATACTCTTTCTACTTCAACTAAGCTCAGATGTTGGGTATGAAATGACAAATAAAACTTAGCCCCATCCCTATACCTTTATGTATGCTGTGTTGTCTATGATATTGTTCTGGCTAACAAGCCATAAAAAATCCTACTGGACTTATCTGGGAAAAAGAAGCAAATTTTTCAACCATGAACATTTTGGTATCATTTTTCTCAAGAATTATATATCGGTGAAATAAGTCAACAAGCTAGTTATCCTAGTAAAAAATGGAAAGCAAAAATAATAGTTTTTTGACTCGAAAAATAATTAATGTAAAGATAATGGGATCTTATGGGAGGCTATGCTGACAAAGAGAGCAAAATTCTCAAATTCGCCCTGTCGATCCTCCTCTGACTCACCCAAAACCCTATCTTCACCTTCATGTCTTCTCCCATGGCCTTGACCCCACAGCCAAAGAAAATATGCAAAATCTATGACTACAGATTTAGGAAGACAAAGGTAACACAAGATTGCCTGGAGCAGTAATTAATCATATCTCGAGTGAACTTCACATCAGAGCAACTATATGAAAGGGCATGCTGCAACTCTAGCCAAACAGTTTGGCTGAGACATTAGTGAATATGCTGGAGTCGGGGACCAGGTAAAGAAAGAGCAACTAGGATTCAGACTTCTATTTCAGTTTATGGAAGATTTCTGATACACATAAACTGCTAAAATAACAATTTTTGCCTGGGATCACCATCTGTATGTTTTCCTTGATTAATCTGTCTTAATGAAATCCTTACTCCTACCATAATAACAAGACATAACAACTTCTTGGAAATCTTACCTCTATTGTCTCAAGCAAGATTCCAAAACAGCTGAAGTCAAAATCCTTAGATGTCAGCAGAAAAAGCCTGTCCCAGTGTGCCCTGGGTTATCAGTCTGTTTCTCATAAACTACCTTCTGAAATATATGCCACATTGCTTGAAAAAAATAACATTGCAGTCTATGTCTGAGAGCTGAACTGATGAGCCTACTTTGGAGGCCAAGTCCAATAAAAATGAGTCAAACCAACAGAGAAAACTTGACTATTGTAAAGGCTGAGCCAGATGTTTGTATAGAGCCACTCCAGTCGTATTGCAGAGTTCAGAAACCAGCTTATAAGAAACAGATGTTCAAATCCTGTCCTTGTGTGCTCCGGGTTTTCTGCTGATATTCCTAAATCTGACTCCATTTCATATTTTATTTTGTTTGGTTTTGTTTAGGAGTTCTTTTTGTTGCAGTTGTTAACTCGTAATCATTTTAAGAGCCAAGCCAATCATGTTTATGAATATAACCTTTGGAGAAGAGGACAAATGTAGAAGCTAGGCTTGGCAGAAGCAGCCTTTCCATTTCTTCCTGGCTTCAACTTCCAAAAACCTGTAACTTCTAAGTGACCATAGAGAAAGCAAAATGTGTAGGAGCACATTGTGAGGCCGAAGACAACATCCTGGGTCAACCCCCTTCAAGTGTCTCACAATTAGAAAGTGCCCACATGGGGCTAAGGCAGAGAGACACCTGGAGATCATCTCAGATTGATGTATATATTTTATCTGCCCAAAACGCATTCCTCAGGAAAAGTTCTGCTCATTCTAAATTCTACAATGAGAAGAGACTTCTGGCCGACATGCATGGCTCTCCTACCAGTATCTTCCCTTTAGCCCAACCCATCTGACTACAGCAACAATGAAAACCGTCTTTCCTACTTTAATTTCCAACTTGAGAATGTCCTAAGTGTGCAAAGCCCTTTTCTACATGTATCGCCGAGGGAATTACTGCTTCTCCACGCCACTGCTGCCCTGATACAAGCCTGTGTGATGTCACTAACCACAGAGTCTTGTAATGGTTTAGGCTGGCTTTGTTTTCTATATTTCTGTCTCTAGTAGCACTGTTAGTCGCTGGAGGGGATAAATTGTTTCTTATTAAACTCTGTGTCCTTATCCCTTTCCGCAGAGCCTACAAATAAGAAGAAAATACTTAAAGCACTCAAAGACATAGGTTTCTTGTAAAAGTCAGGCTAATTTGTTTTAAACTAAGCATTCTTATGGGTACAATTAGAAAAACTATATTCTTTTATTTTTAAAGTTAAAATGTGCTAAAATCCTAAAGAAGTGAAAATATTTAGAATCCAGGACCCAAGGGCAGGGTAGTCCGAGAGGCCAGACAACGCCATGGAGAGTCTGAGATTCTCTTGAAGTTGGTGCTGCCTCCAGAAACTGGTGATCAGTCACTTGAATTCAAGGCCTTCCAGGGACAAGGAGACCATGTAAACCTGCCCAGATGGAGATGGGAAGCAGCAAGAGTGTATCGCAGGAATAAGAGTGAATTGAGAGTGCAGAACTTTCATGAAGTTCAAAGCCCAGATACGAATCATCTTATAGCAACCAAATTACAGTGATGTATCAATAGCAGTGCTGTTTAAAGCAAAAGTTAATCACATCTAAGGAAGTAGCTGCAAATCATCTGTATGCATGTCCATAGACAACGTTTAGCCCTCAGTCAAAAATCATCGGGCGTGGGCACAGAAAAAAATAACTGATAGACAAATTGAGAGACAGACTTACCAAGGTAGACAACTAGAAAGTATTAAGAACAAGTTTTAACATGCAGAAAGATCAAGGTAGAATTTTCTGAGTGATATTGATCTCGGTGGTAATTGCAAAGATTAAAATTCAATGAGCTGCTTGGTTGAGCTGTGTCTATTTCATAGGACTCCTCATAGTGGAAACTCAGGAGAAATGCCAACATATATGTGTATACCAGCCATGTGCACAAAAATGTTCAGACTGACATTATTCTTCATATCAGGAGATAAATATACCCACTATAGAATGATAATATTTATTGTGGTCTATTTAGACAAGAGAATGATACAGGCATAAATACCCATGACATACCTTTTTGTTCAACCTTTAAGAACCTCTGAGGAAAACATTTGAGGAGAATCCAGGCACAGAAACAGATTCAGGATCTGAGTTTACAGGTATAAAAGTCTAAAGCAGTTTGCAACCTCATACAGAGGTTACCTTTGGGAGAAGCAAATGATTGGAACCAGGTACCAGGGCTGCGATGCTGGGGATTTTTTGTGGCCTGAGATGAAAGGTATGGTCCATTGTGTTTATTTGGTAATAATTCACTGAGCTGTATATTTATTATTTATGATTTGTGTGCCTTTCTCTGTCTAGGTTTTACTACTTTCAAGCCCCATATAAAAATTATAAATAAAATAGGCATTCAATAAATGTTGGTGAAAGAATTAAAGCAGGAGCAAATAGATCAATGAATCTTGTTGCAAGGATTTACAACCACTGGAGAGAAAAAGGTATCAGGGACAGGTACTAACAAATGAATAACGTAACAACTTCACCTGGATGTGCAAGGATTTATGTCTCTGTTAAAACGAGGTGACTATTGGGTACTCGAAATAAATGTCTTTCAGGATATTATCCAGCGTTTGACTTAGCCATAAATTCTTGCTGTTATTATGACCTAAATTACTCTTGCAGTTAACATTCTATTTATCTTTGGCCATATTTTATTTCTCTCTTTCGAAAGACTGCTCTCAAGATGGGCCACACTGACAAAATAGATCTCTGATTGGAAAGAACAGTAGGAATCTTGACTGTTTAAATAAAGAAAGCCAATCTGTTTAAGCATGCATCTATGCTTCCTGAAATTAACACATATAGATACTCAATTAATTCTTCTGCTCACTCTCACTACTAATTAGAATACAAACTCATCAACCTATCTTTAGAGTCCCTAAGATCTCTGGAAAGCCTAAGAGGCCTTTTTTCCAAACAACTAACTTATTCTTCACTTATTAATAATACAAAGGAAAGGTCTGGTTATTTTACTTATTTGATTGAATTTGACTTGATTTCAATCAGTCCTCACCACCTTTTTCCAAATATGATCAATTTCCAAGCTTTTTCTTTAGCTGTTGCAAAAGCCCCATCTATTATTTGACATCTCGTGAAGAACCTAGATTCTAGATTGTCTTTGAGAATGTGTAGTAGGGCTCACAAAAGTACTGTAAGTACCTCAAGAACCAAGGAATACACCAAAGCTTCTCAATAAACAAAAACATATAACAAAGGATTGTTTAAAAAACTAAACTAAAATGAAAGAAAGATTCCAGCATAAGTCACACACAAATTATTCTCCTCCTATACTCTGGAAGTTAATTCTTCTGATCAGCTCAAGCCCAAAGATAAGGCAAAAGCCACTGGGGCCAGAAAAGTGGCCAAAATGTCACCTGATTCTTGGGCAGCCTTGAACTCCTCCTCCTGGGACTTCAACCATGGATCATGCCCTCTGTGACACACAAAAGAAAGATCGACTCTCCATCCTAAAGGCAGTGTACCTCTGACTGGAAACCAGCAACAGTCCCCTGAAAGGCCAAGGAAGACTATAAAACCACCAAGACCAGCAAAGCATCAGCATGCATTTAGCTGGAGATCAAGTTCTCCATCCTTAGTGTGGCATAGGAGTTCTATCTCAAAGAAGAGAGAGAAATTCTTCCCCTCCTCTCAAGACTCGCATTGTGGGACAATGAAAGGACCAGGCATGGCATGGTGACCATGCCAGGAATCCCAACGCTCTGGAAAGTTGAGTGAGTAGGATCTCAAGTTTGGGACCATCCTGGGCAACTTAGCAACTTGTGGAGACCTTGTCTCAAAAATCAAAAATAAAAATGGGCCAGGAATTGGCACAGGTGAAGGCCCTGGGTTCAATTCTTAGTATCACAAGTGTAATAAGTTCTTACAATCATTTTAAAAATAAATTCAAACTAAAACACTTACTAAGTAGTTTTGTTCTAATTATTTTAGCTCTTCAGATGACTTTCTACCTTTGAAACTTTTGTTATATCAGCACCCCTCTGCCTTTACTGACTTAATTTTTTCTTTTAATTGACTCAACCTATTTCACTTAATTATATCAGCTTTATCTTTGGCAATAATGCTTTTAGATGCATGAGCTTGACATACTCATGACATTATTCTAGCGTGCTTGAAATACATACACAATCATGGAATTTTAGAACTTGTATCTATCATTCTGGCATTGACTGTTAGTTTACTAATTAATGGCTTTCCATGCATTAGAAAATCTTATATACATCTCAAGTTCTATGCTTCTTCTAACCCTGCTTATAAGAATATGAGGCTGAGTGGTACAGGGGAATGAATTCATTTTCCAACTCAGATCTAGGCTCTAATGCCAGTCCGATCACTAATGAACACTCTGTACCTGTTTACTACTTGTCCCAGGCAAGTCATAAGACCTACCTTACAGATACATAAAACTTAAATGACATTATGTTTTCAAAAAACTAAGGACATTTTCTGAAAAACAACAGAAACTTCACCAGTGCAAATACCTCTCTCATTTCTTCTTTAGCAAAAAATAAACCTGCAATTCTTTGGGGATTGCAATTTATTTTTAGCTTTTTGTAACTGCATAGGATATTTTATGCAAAGGAATAATACACATACTGCATTGGTGCTATTATACGGATTACATGATTTTTTTTTTGATTCTCTCTTGTACATACCACATTATTTCAAAAGTCATTGTTCAGGCATCTGCTATTCCATTACAGTACAGATGTCTCAAGGGCAGATTCTGAGGATTCAGTCTGCCATCCAAACATCTCTGGAGTCTGTCGCTTTTTGCAACTCCATTATCAACATCAAGTCCAAGACACAACATGTCTAAGGTAGATGGTGCTAACAGTTTTCTCGTTGGCTCCTGCTTGCTCTGCTCAATCCATCCTTTCATAGTGTAAGCAGAAGTGATTTTTTAAGACACAAATTATGGCCCTCTCACTTAAAACTCAGTCATTTAATATTACTATCCAATAGCATCTAAAATCCTCAACATAGGCTAAAGGATTAAATAACCTGCCTCCTCCACATGCACATGGTGCGATATAGTTTTACTGCCATTCCCATTTAAATGTAACAGTCATTTTAATGCTGCAATCCACAGTGCTCTTTGTTACTTGGAGACAGTTGGGCTTGCCATGTTCTTCTCTCCAGAATATTCCCCCTCAGCACATTTGAGTTCTTTCTGCCTTTCTGGTACCAGAGTGAAATACAGTCCCCAGACAGAAGGAAATCTCCAGGCATCTTAGACACCCTGTTGTCTGTCCAAAGTGCAGTGAGACAGCTGGCTCTTCCACACCCTCACAACATGAAGGCAAAGAGATCTTCCTATTGTTCCATGCTTCGTAACAAATGCAGCTCTGGCACACATGCAAACATTTAAGGAATCCATAGATGTGTTTGAATGAACCCACTCACATTCCAAAAGTATAATATTAACTTTTCCATAAAACATATTGATGAAGACATTTATTTGTTTGTTTATTACTTCTCAGCCTTTGGCTAAGATCAAGTGTATTTGTTTATTTATTTATGGTACTGAAGATGGAGCCCAGAACCTTTGCATTGAACTACATTCCCAGTGCAGTTGTTTTGTTTGTTGGTTTTGTTTTCTTCTGCGTTTTTTGTTTGTTTGTTTGTTTTTTGTTTTTAATCATTTTGGTTTTTTTCTTCGAGACAGGACCTCACCAGGTTGCTAACTTGTGCTTGTCCTGCCTTAAACTTCCAGACCACTGGAATTACAGACCTATGCCACTGGGCCCAGCTACACACATATATTTAACTTCTTGATTCTACACCATGTGGAACATACTTTTGACAAACTTTTCCATAGTCCTCAAACGTTACTATACCTGTGTGTCGTGCATGCTTTTCCACTCCAAGTTAAATCTAATACTGTTGTGTTCATGCATTTCTGCATCGTACGCTCACAGAGTAAGCAGAGGGCTCCAGGACAAGCTGAGTGCCCCCCTCCCCACCCGTGTGCTCCTGCTGACCACCCCCCACAGCCCCCTGAGCACAACACTCCCTCCTCGTGAGTGGGGCTCCGGAGACTTGGAATGCTTAAACCTGCCTGCCTGCAACTCCGAGGGGGCCGAGGTGTCAGTTCCAAACCCACTGATAAGGAAATTCCCTAATGATACCAGCAGGCCTGGCATTGATAAAGTCTCTCCATCTGGTGTGGTGAGGGGGGTGATCACAGAGCCGGGGTTGCACTGCGTGTTTTCCTGGCTCCTGGCCATCACCGTATTGTGACAAGGCTTCTCTCTCTTCCCTTGCTCCACCATCCCACTCCTAGCGACATATCAGAATGGTCCTAGAAATTCTGCGTGACTTCTCACAGCTTTCCTTTCTTCTTTTTGACAAAACCGAGCTATTTTGTTTGATAGGGGAAAAGACCTTCCCCATGGACATACTCTGAGAGTTCTTTAAGGGAAAAGAAAGTTTCAGATGCAGTTTGTGTCACATTAACTTCCCCTTGGAGGCCAATGTGCTGGCTAATGGAGTTGCTTGGGTACATTTGAACAGTCAGCAACATCTTCAAATGAGTGTGGATGCTTTCTTCCCTGGTCATTAGACACGCTCCCTTTTTCCAGTTGGGAGCGCTGGACGGGTGGTGGCACACTTAGGCACCCAGCTTCATCTAATGTGCCCTGGGTCTTGCCAGGTGTCTTGTTTCTCCATAAAAATGATTTACAGATTCTCCATCCCATTGGTATGAGTGGAAGGGCACATCCACGTGTCACTTACACTGACTCGGGATGCCTGTGAAACAACAGATAAATAAGTGGCCGGACCACAACAGTGTAGACTCGTAATACACAGAAAAGGGTTTTTCCTGATGTTGCTATCTACATATCCTCTAGTGGGAAAAAAGTAGAAATATTTGCTTATAAGTGAAGTTTCACCTGGCATTAAAACATAAATATAGATTTCTTTTCCCCAAACGGACGTGGAAATGTACATAGCAATTCACTTGCCTTGTACAGAATGTACAGAAAGACGTAATCACAAAAGTTTATAATGGGAGGGTAGGGAGCAAAAGGGAATTAAAACTGATTAAGTTGTGATGTGTACATGCACCAATTCTCCAAGGCTAATGTAATCATTATTTGCCCCAAACATACTAATAAAAATACTAATTATAAGGAAAAAAGATTTGAAGAGTGCTGACTTGGAGTGGAAAAACACATATCCTAGCCAAGGACATAAGCTGGTTAAAAATCTGAAAAAGAACCCACATGTCCAATTTCTAGTTAGTTCTCTAACCAACACAATAGATGACATCATTGTTTTATGGAATTAATGAATTAACTAATGTAGTCTTTAACATAATAAGTAGTACAGGAAATATTAGAATAAAATCCCCAAAAAATGTTAAAACTTTTATTTACCAGCACAGTTTTTTTTTTGAGTATTCTGACCATATTTTGTGATGGTTTTTTGCTGTAATGTGCTCTAAATAGATATATAAGTGTTAGCGTTACCATTATAATGGTTTGTTTTTACTGATTTCACAGTATATATAAAGATTTGTAAAATGACATGATTATGATGGGGTGTGTGTGTGTGTGTGTGTGTGTGTGCGCGTGTGTATAATAGATGATATAAACTTTCTGTGAACTGTGTGTTATCTTTTAGGAGTTACTCATAGATAATTTTTAGTCCCAGTTTGATAATCACCTGTCACCAGAAGAACTCCCCTGCTGCTACAATTTAGATGATGAATGTGCGCAGATAAACTCTTTTTAACATTGTAAGTGAAGTACATTCTTGCCCTACATATGGTATGTCTTCACTAATAATAGAATACTTTCAGTAAAAGAGGCAAAATATATGCTCTGATCAACTTCAAGTTTTCCCTACCCCTGGACTACCTTTCCCACTACTTTCTTCCCAATGGCAGAAAGGACATGGCAAGCCCTACCGGAAGACGGGACTGCTTACGAGGTAAGTGTGGGCATCTGTTACTTACCACACAGGTGTGATAGCACATTCACAAAATCTCACTGTATACCAAAAAGTGATTGTGCACTTCACCTACTTTTGATAAGCCTAAAGAGGTCAGCTGTGGTGTGTCTGTTCAAGTAGATGGACTGCTGCAGTTGACAACAGATTCAAAGGTTTGCCTTCAGTATGATGTAGGCTTATGTGACACCATGGTTAACTGGGTAATCGGCATTGTGTCAACACCTGGACCATTTTCCCAGTTTGTCCATCTTCCAGTTATGTGCACCAAGCAATGTCATTATTCTATGCTCAGAATTTGCTTAGTATTAAGCAGTTCTAAAATGTGGGTAGTATTAATGGCTTCAGTTTGATTAAGTGAGATTTATTAATTGGGCATGTCTAGAATAAGGTCCTCAAGAAATCTTGGCTGTTATTGAAATGGAGTTCATAATCAAGTAGCTTCATTTCCTCCCAGTGAAGGAATTTCACCTGAGATCTCCTGTCTGATTCTCCCCATCTTGCAGTAAAGTACTTCTAAGATAAGTGGACTTAATATTCAGGAAACTTTCTTTCATTTCCTGACAGCTATCTATCACTGCATTGCATTAACACTGTGCCCTTATAACCAGCTCTTTCTCTCAGTCCTGAATCATGGCAACCTGCATCAGACCAGTGGCAGCCCTTCCGGTACCAAGAACATCTTCTCACACTTTGTCTAAGGTTGCCCTTCTATTCTACTTCCACCTTCTACGGACACGTGAGATCGATTACATGGCTAGTGAGGCTACTCACACCAAGTTCCTACTCAACCAGACAGACATTTTATTTTACTTTTCTAGTAAAGAATGAGCTGGAAAGATTCTCTGTTTATATGTAGATTTTCTGTCTCTCTGTAGATTCCCATCAAGTGGATGGTGAAGAAAAGTGGCCTGAGACTAACACCACTATTGCCATACTAAATACTTTTTGCTTTTGGTGGTCTGTTCTGATTTCAAAGTGGGCCTATCACGACATGTACTGGCAGACAGTCATGCAATTAGAAAATGTTCTCCTTAGGCATGCTACAATGTAGCTTCACTAAATTTTTACAATTTTTTGTAGTTTGCATATTTTCTTTCTCATTTTGTGGTATAGGGGGCCTGAACCCAATGTCTTCACAAGGAGATGCATCTGTAGCCCTTTTTTTAAAATTATTTTTTGATTTTGAGACAAGGCAGCAGAAGCTGTCCAGATGCCCAGGCTGAGCTCAAAATCTCCACCTTTCTTCCTCAGCCCCTCAGAGTGCTGGGATCGCAGGCCTGTGTCACAACACCCAGCTTGCTTTGATAATTCTAATCAAGATCTTATTATTTTGCTTCAATCTGGCAGAAAGTTTTACACATCAGCTTACTTAGTCATGAGCACACGCTCATTGCAATATAGTTTCCATTCAGTATTTTGGTTAAAATAGAGTCTTTTCTTGAAGGTATGGGAAATGCTTTCTATATTGTAAACTGGAAAGTAATATGGAGATGCTTTATCTTGAATATTAATCTGTTTTTCCACACACATTTATTTTTGCTGCTCTTGTTATCTTATGGATACAAATGAGGTAATTCCCCAACAGCTAATTTTTCCTTAAGTTTTGAAATTTTTTCTTATGCTATAAATCTATTAGAATTCTTACAGAAAAAAAAAACTATCAGATACTTCCTCTTGTGGTCTATCTTCTCAAAAGTGTTCAGTCAACTGAGTTTTTGTTCAGCATATCCCTAAGGCAAGCTTTCAGACCAGGGGAGTTTAACACACTTTCCTCCAACACTCCCTAATCTCCAGTTTTCTTCGTTCACACAGATTTGAAATGGATGGTCTTTGTAGTGTAGAGAATTACGGGTCCATTTTTACATTGTGCTTACCAGTGCCAACCTTGATTTTTCTTTTCTCAAAGAAAATAATAACCATCTCTTACAAAAACACCTGAGCTAGCTGTGTTTGTGTCACACTAAAGCTCTTTTTATTTCATGGCTAGTGATGTATTGTGGCAGCGTTTTCCTGACAGATTGCTGCACACTGCAACTTACGGCAACCAACACATACCATGTCGTGTGTTGTTGTCACCTTGCAAGTATTCTAATGGCAGAGAGAAGACTGAGTTTTTATTTTGAAGTGTTATGCACGTAGGCTTGTAACTATTTGCATTAATGAAAAGGAAAGCAAGTGGAGATAACGTTAAATACTAAATAAAGTTCAACATCTACATGAAATAGATGTGTATCTGAAAATCTGAAAACTCAAAATAAAAAATAGTGAAGTCAGGCACTGATAACTCATTACTGGCTTCAGAATTGGAAAGCATTCATTTTTCCTGTCTCCTCTCCACATCTGCACTCTCTACTTGGGAAATAAGTCATGCATTTTGCAGCTCCATCATAGAAATTGCCTTCATGGAGATATCTTCTTTAAAAATGTCCTACTGTACAAAGTACAGGTAATGTGAGAGCGGCATGGGTCAATACCTCAGAAAAAATAAATTGTAAAAATGAATTATTTTTGTGTTTGTCCTGATATCTGATGAAAAGGAATGTGAATGATAATATGGTAACATGATTGTACACAAACTACTTTTTTTGTTTCTCATCCTACATTAAACGTGCAGTTCATACTAGAAACTGTGCCTGAGCAATGTCCTTTAATGTAATGCTCATGGTAACTATGTAAGTGTGTATTATACTAGGTTTTCACTTGGAAAACTAAGGCTCAGAGTTTAAATTATTTATAGCCCTTAATGTATTACTCATTGTTCAATACATGTGTGTGTTATAATACTAAGTTTTCACTAAGAAAACTAAGGCTTGGAAAGTGTAAATAAATTGCCCAAGTATTACAGATGGCAAGTTGCTGAATGAACAATTTAAACTAGACTGAATTAAAGCTCAAAGATCCCTGCCATGTGTTCCCATGATAGTCAACCCTACCCCTCCACATTTTGGGCATTTCGTCTTGGGACACCAACTAGCAGGGTTCATTTCTTGTATCTGATGAAATATTTTCTCTTTTCTCAACAAGTCTTTGCTATTCTTTACAAAATCTTTGAGAGATCCTTGAGGTTTTGCCTTGAATGCAAATGCTGTTTAATGATTTATTCTGTCTAGGCGAGGGATGAGAGCAGGCATTTGATCCTCCCTGAAGAAGTCAGATTTATCACATATGCTGCTGTCCTGGGACCCACCGTCTTGGCTGTGGCGGGTGACGCCAGTTGGCTGCTGTCGTCAGTCATACATTGTGTGTGCCCCCATCCTTCCTACTGTTGAGTTTGGCCATATTTTCTACAGTCAGAAATTGATTCACGTCCTCATGCACTGCAGCAGCAGATAGTTTGTCTCGTTGATATGTTATTGGCTTCCAGAGGCCTGACAATTTTGCCTGTGTAGTTTTAATACATACTGATGAGTTTCCTGAACCAGTATGTAAACTCGAAAGTCCTTACAGTATCTTAAATCCTTTTGATTCTATTTACTAGCTCACACTATGGAGGGTCTTTGGAAGATAAGGCATTCTTCAGACAGAAAAATGATATTTTTAAAATAACTATGAACTTATAGAATCACCATACAACATTAAATTTCTTTGAACATAATAAGATGATAATCTCACTCTGATAATATGGTTAATCTAATACTTATTGAAATTACTAGTTAACATTTGTAAATAACATGAACCTTTAGGTGGAAAAAGCTCATTAAATCATTGTCCAAACTCCTGAATTTTAAATTCTAGAACTAAAAGGTAATTTAATGGCTTCTTGAAGTGGTTCCTATTTAGATCACTGTTTTACAAGTAACAATAACTATGATTTCAGCATATTATAACAATGCAGTCAGATGCCAGTGGCTACCATAAATCATGTAATTAATACACTATTTTTTAAACTTAATCAGCCTATCAAGTAACTCAGACTCTGAAAACAAATTTATAAGTGCTACTAGTTATATAAAACAGTCCCTCTGCCACAGGTGGGTTTTATATTGAGAGGCTAAAAGTAAGTTTGTCATCTAACATAATGTATGGAGTTCCTTAGACTTAATTTTCCAAACTACATTTGGTGAAATTTGGACGCAGTTTGAAGAAAATGAGCAAAAACTGTCCACCAAGGTTATGGAAGATTATTTTGTGAAGTTGATTGTGAAATACAGGAGCCCAGAAAACACTGCTGACCTTAAAGTCCTACTCCAGATCAAAGATATGTTGCTGAAGATCAAGAATTAAACTCTGGGTTTGTGTTGGCCCTGCCTTAGCATTCTCCATCCAAATGTTCAGCAATTCCATCCTCACTGTTGAGGGCCATGGAGCGCAGGGGTGAGACAGGATTACCAAAAATATATTAATGAAAACTGATCATTTCCCTTACCCATGTAATGCTCTTTGAATAAAACATAGTTCATCAGACTGGGGCAGGGAAGGAGAATGAATAAGCAATTTATTTGAGCAATATATAATCCAAGAAAAAGCTGACAGAGGGAGTCAGCACCAGAAGAACAGAATCACATGCATTTCTGTGGGTCTCATGGAAAGATTTTAGGCCATATGGCAAATTCTCATGCCACAGAGCAGAGAGGGCCAGTTCTCAGCAATGAGGCTTTTCCATTGGAAGAAATGATCCCACCAGCCTCTAAGACAGTAAATAGCTTACTCATAAGCCAGAGAGCATCATCTACAACAGCAAAACTAAACTAGCATTTCCATTTTGAAATATCTACTGTAACTTCCAGTATATAGGAATCCGACTGCTGTACCTCAGATATTCTGGCAGCAGAATCCATTCAAAATAACTCAAAGTTAAAATAACTAGGAGTCAGGTGAATCAGGGCCAGGCGTAGTCCTGACATGTGCTAGTTATTTCTCTTTTCTAATCTGTTAAATCAGAATGTAAGAGTTAATTAGGCAACTCTATGGTCCTTTTACTCTATGATTCTATCAACTCTATAGCAAATACATGTATATGAAATTGGAGAAAATTAAATTAAACCTTAGGTCCTAGAAGAGACATCCTCAAAATGCAATTTCAATATTGAAGACATTTCATCCTCTAGCTAACACAGACTTCCAATAAATGTCATTTTGGGGCTGAAGAAATAGTTCAGTGGCTAAAGTGCTGACCTAGCAAGCTCAAGGCCCTAAGTTCCCTTCCACAGCACCACATGAACTGGGTGTGGTGGTGCACACCTGCAATCCCAGCACTTACTTCAGTACTCGGAAAGCTAAGGCAGGAGGATTGCCATGAGTTCAAGGACAGCCTGGACTGCAGAGCAACATCCTGTCTCAAAATAAATAAATAAATAAATAAATAAATAAATAAATAAATAAATAAATGTATGTTATTTTTCACAATGACTATCTGCATCTACAAATTAATCAGTATGATCATATCATAATCTTAATATAATCATTGGTAGCTGCTCAAGCCAAAGGTTAATAGATGTTCGTCCAACACAGGAGAAGTTGGAAGGTCTGTACTACTGTTTTTCTAGTTTGTAAACAAAATGAATTCATAAGAACCTCTGTACATACACAAGAAATCGCATCACATTCCTCCTACTTAGTACAAAAGTAACACAGGACCCTTAATTATGATGTCCAATTCTTTGTGGTGTCATCATTCTTTAAGAAGAGGGAGGTATGCATTAAATAATAAATCATATTTCCTTGTTCTCTTCTTTTATCTCTCCATATCTCTTCCTGTGTAAGCTACTTAGACTTGAAAATCTTTAAGTCAAAAGCATTGCTCAAGGGTCTAAAATTTTTTCTACTCAAATTCACATCTTTACTAGTTTCAAAGCACTATTTATTTTTTTGCAAAATGCCCCATCAATCCTTAAATCCCTAGATCTTTATACATTCTACCACGTGCTATCTGACAGCCTTCTCGTCATCTCTGCCAATTAAGAAACAGAAGTATACATTTAGCCTTGACAGCCATTCTAGCAAGTCAAGGTCTTAATCGCCTCCATCATCTTTGCCAAGTTATTGCTATTCATCAAATCTTTGGGTTTCGAATGCCAAACCTCAAGTGCAGCTGCAGAAGTAGGGCTAGATTCTCATGAGGCTGAATTTGAGAAAAATTGATAATGCCAGGAAATGAAACTTGGATCAAGCAGTCAGTTCTTGAAACTAATTCCCTAGGGTTGAGTAGAGTTCATAATTTAGTTTTCCCACCAGAACACATGTCATCAAACTAAAAAGAAAACTATCTTGAGTAAAGAAGGTCAGTCAGTGAAGAACCTCTGACAGGTCGTTTGACACCTCAATGAATGCTATAGAACAGAGCTCTCACAGACATGTTTGGAGGGTCTCAAAAGAGTTTGGGTGTTATATTTATGGCTGCCAATCATTTTTCAATTTGTCCTTCTGTAATGGTAAAACCCTATATTACCGTAAGTTCTGCTTCCTTAAATTCAAATTCAGAATTTGAATAGTTTGTCTTGCTCGTGGGAAAGACATAAAAAAAGGAAAATGCATCCACCAATCAAAATGTTCCACAAGAATTCCCATTTGGAAATAAATGTTACAATAGATTTGATATACATAATTAATTCTGCTAACATAAGTGACAAAGAGAGTTCTCCTTTTAGAGAACAATTATAATTGTTAAAGTTGGATTCCTAATGCTTGTCAGAAATAGTTGCAATAAAAGAAGAAATTTCATCATCTGATGAGGATTGGTGGCAATAAAAATGGTGATTCTTTATTTTTCTTTTTTTTTTTTGTAGAGCATTTTTCCTAGACCCTCAACTATGAATCAATTTCTTCATCCCTGGCAACAATTTTGGAAGCAACTGAGTGTTCCACAATAAATAATAGATGCACTGGTACTGAACTGAGCAGTTCCTGTGGTTTGCAACTGATATCACTGACGTAAAAACAGATCAATCCAAAATTGTTCATAGTAGCTGTACAATAATGAAAATGTTGTTCATGTGAAAGAAAAATAAAATAAAGTGCTGGAACCAGCAATAGAAGTTAGAAATACTAGTAAGTTCAAAAAGCTATCAGAGAAGATTACAACATGCTTTAGGTATCAGGCTCATACCACTTACTGCCCCAAATAGATCAGTATTTGTCAAGGCAAAAAATAAGTACGGAACCAAAAACAAATAACTGAAGATGAAAAAATACTAATATTAATTAAAACTTTATGTTGTTATTAAGTTTTTGCACATACACATATATAAAATATATAGATGATAGATAATATACAGAGGTAGATTAGATAGACAGACAGACAGACAGACAGACAGACAAAGTAGGTAGATAGATGAGATCTATCTAGGAAAGGCAAAATTGTTGACCTGCCAACAAGCCATCTCAGGCCTAAAAACACTCCATGCCAGGCCACCACCCTCTCCTGGATCCTTCCAAAGTTCCAGCAACGGATGTGCCCCGGAAGACCTGCCAATAAGCCATCCAAGGCCTAGGTGCCTCCCACTCCATGGTGCTGGATTCTCCCTATGCTCTTTCAAGGGCCCAGCAGCTTACGTGCCTCCAGAAACTTGCCCAGAATTCATCCCAGGCCTAGGTCTATCCAGCCCTGTGCCAGACCCTCCCGGAGGCTGCACCAAGCAAAGGACTATTGAGTGCTGAGCAGGATCTCAGCCTGAAATTCTACTGGGACCACCCATCCATCTAAAGGCCCCCAGCTCCAGCTGGAAATAACACAAAGACAAAAGGGAAACCCCGAGGATCAATAGCTGAGTAAAACGCACTAGACTATGAGACCCAGAACCTAAGGATACTTAGATCCAAATAATACAGGGGGTAACTAATTTTTGTTTTGCTTTGTTTTGTTTTATCTGATATTCTGTGTTTTGATTTGAGTTCCACTGGGTTCTGGTAATGCTGTTTTAATTGTTGCTGTTTTCTTCCTTCATTTTTTCTGTATCTTTCTTTGGTTTAGGTTCCTACTTATGCTAAAATTGACCAAGTTTCCTCAATTTTTTCTTCTCTAATTTTATACTCTTTCTTTATTACTTTTTTCTTTCTTTCTTGTGCATGCACCCCTTCCTCTCTTTCTATCTCCTTTTGTATTTTTATTTAATAGTTTCTGAATTTCTCCCCTTTTTGGTTAACTATCTAAGCATAGTATCATAAATATTTCCACAGACACTGTCTCCCCTTCACTCAGAGTTCTCCCTGACTCATCTGAATCTAGCTTAGAGTGCTCTTTCCTATCTGTTGCTCTCTGACAGGGAAAGGAACACTGACAAATCACTCACTATCATAGGAATATTCCTCAGCTTCCCATTGTATATCTAAAGCTCTCTTATTGTCTGACTTATATTACTGATATATATCACTAGTACCCTTTAATAAGTCAATAATAGGTTGAGTTAGATATATAGTAAGGTTATATTGAAGCTATTGATCTTGTGAGTAGAGTGGTTATACTGCTAACTTTGCTAGTGCGATCTGCCAGTGAATTGTTAATACTGAGTACCATTGTAAGTGCAACCTTTATTCAAAGTTTGGATGTTAATATTGATAAAGACCTCTATACCCAAGATATGCTAATGGATGTTCTCGCTATAGGCCACATATAGTTCTGTATTCTGTTTCTTCTCCACCAAAGAGTAAAGAAGATTAATGTCTCAGCAAAAGTCTGGACGTTGAGAATGTCTTTGAAATTAATATCTAAACAAATTGAAGACAAATTTTAGATTCTAAAACTGGAACAAAATCCAAATAACAAGGCAAATTAAACAAATGTATCTCTGGAATAGAGAGTCTATCAACAATACCTGAGCTTCAACTCACTACAACAGAACCGTGGGGAAATGAGGTACTAAGTCACGGACAAAAAAGACTAGCACTCCAGAAACTGATTCCAGAGATCATGAAATAGCAGATCCAACAAATAGTAAATCCAATAAAGATAATCATTTCTGAGACAAAAAGCTCACACAGAATATAAAAGTGACGTACAGAGAGCTCAAAGCAGACATACAAGGAGTAAAAAAAAAGCTATTGACAAGAAGTATGAAGAGTTTAAATAAGAAACAGACAGATAATAAAAGCAGTTTAAGAAATCAAGGAACAATTCAGCCAAGATATAAAAACAATGAAAACTGAACTCCAAGAAGTGAAAAACTCACAGGAAAAAAATAAATAACCAGTTTGAACACTTTGAGAACAGATTAAAAGACCTGGAAGAGAAAGCAGATAAGCTGGAACATACAGGCAGCGAAGAACACAAAACAAACAACAAAAGAGAGAATGGTTACAACAGCTGATGGATGACTCAAAGAGAAACAACCTCAGAATTATGAGAGTGCAGGAGCAAAATGATGACAAAACAAAGGCTTAAAGGAACTGTTCGATGAAATTATGGAAGAAAATTTCCTAAATCTAAGAAAAGAAATGAACATTGAACTACTTTAGGCATATTAATCTCTGAAAAACTTCAACCAGGAAAGAACATCCCCTCAACATATAATATTTAAATTCTAGAGACCTAATCCAAAGAGAGAAGCTTAAAAGCTGTAAGAGAAAAGCAGCAAGTGACATACAAAGATAAGCCCATCAGGATCATTGCAGGTTTCTCAATCCAAACTCTAAAAGACAGAAAATCATGAAGCAACATTATCCAAACACTAAGAGAACATAAATGCCAACCCAAATTGGGAGAGACAAAGATGGTCACTATATACTGGTTAAGAAAACGATAGAACAGGAAAAATTCACAATCATCAATATATATGCTCCTAACTCTGGAGCATCCAATTATGTACACCAAAAATTATTAGATCTGAAAGGACATATAGGCCCCAATGCAATTACAGTAGGGGACTTTAATACTCCACTATCACAGATAGACAGATATACTAGACAGAAAATTCACAAAGAAATATAACAGTTAAATGACACTATAGATAACTTGAACTTAACGGAGGTCTACAGAGTGTTCTACCCAACATCGACAGAATACACTTTCTTCTCAGCAGCACATGGAACATTTTCTAAATTAGGCCATGTTATAGGCCATATAAAGGAGTACGAATAAATCTAAATAATTCCTTATACACTTTCAGATCACAGAGAAATAAAACTGGAAATTAACAGCAAAAGAAGCAGCAGAAAATACACAAATACATGGAGACTAAATAACTTACTACTAACTAAACAATGGGTTACAGGAGAAATCAGAGAAAAAAAATCAAAAACTTTATAGAGTTAAATGATGAAGGAAGTACATAATATCAGAATCTATGGGACACAATGAAAGCAGTACTTTGAGGGAAATTCATAGCCATAAATGCATACATCAAAAAAACAGAGCAATCACAAATAAACACATTAATGATTCACCTCAAGATACTAGAGAAACAAGAACAATCCTAGCCAAAATATAGTAAAAGAAAGGAAATTGATTATAGGTACTATTGATACTGATATTGAATATTTTATTTTATAAAGTCATTATATAAAGTCTACTTATCTTGAAATTTTATTTAACGATAAATTGTGAACATTTTATAAGGTTATAAAAATACTTGAAAATATCATCAACAATGCCTGCATGCTATTCCAACAAATGAATGTATATTTCTCAGACTCTTGAACATTTAGAGATCCTCCAAATTCTTTCTATTAAAAATTCTGCTTCCAACATCTGGTGTGCAAATATTTCTATATTCAGGGTATTTAATTAGGACAGATGCCAAGAATTATAGCTACTGGATACTAAAATTTTAAAATAAAAAATATTACTATCAATAGTACCTAAATGATTACTTTTTAAATTATTTATTCATAACACATTTTGGAACAGAAGAAAGAAAATCCTTCTAAGGTTTCAGCAATAGAAAATATTTTAATTTTCTTTATATGTTTCTAAAATCTCTGTACTAAAAATTTCCAAAGAAATCAATCATATTTTAAAGGAAAAAGTGAATTTGAAGCAAAATTCAGTTCAGCTTTTGTGCGGTTAGGGGACGTGCTCTTTATCCCTGCACACTTTCTCTGCAGAGCTGGGATGGCTTTTCCCCATTATTCTCTCTGGGCTGCTGACATTATTAGTTTCCATAGCCGTCAGATTGTCACATTTTCTTCAGAGAGGCTGGCTCCGATGCATCTTCTATCTGTTCATATATCCAAATACCGCTAACAGGGATAAATTTCATGATGAATATTTAAGCTCTTGGAAATGTTGCAAACATCTTGTCTTCTGGGTCAAGACAACTGACAGCCTGTTCAGTATCCTAATGAAAGTGATGACCAGTGTCTGGAGCTCTTTCCGTGTAGACTTAGTCCTCCCACACTCTTTATGCAGAACAGTGATGTCTGAGTATGAGCTCATTCTACAATTATTAAGAATCTCAGTGGGATAATGGGATAATAATTGAGACCAGCTTTGTTTGACTACTCATATCTCGCTTGCATCTATGAACACTGTTGTCATTCACCTCTGCTCTATTCTGGTGTTTTAGCTAAGTATCATTCTTCCTCATGAAAAACAGTTTTCTTTGTTCTTTACATTAATAATATGATGACTTCTTGTTGGTATGCCAAATAATTAATCCTCTCAAAGTAGATTCAGCTTAATATAAGCATGCTAATCCTTTTGCACTTTTCAAGCAGGAAGGGAGACACCACCTAGAATATAATTAGCTCCAGCAGCTATCTCCCACGTGGTGGAGAAACGCTGACCCATGGGCCAGCCAGAAAGGTGACACCATAGGTTGTGGCACAAAGAAATTACTACATTCACTTCAAGTGGCATAAATATTTTTGAACAAAGGAAAGCCAAAAACGTTTGAAGGAATGTACAGGGTAGAAATGAAGACTTGAAATGACAGTATTACAGAAGCTAGGATTCTTTAATATTGAGACAACTTGAAATATTTGATCAGCAAGGATAGGCAAAGAACAAGTTATACGAGTTATATTTCTTTGGCTACTTACATTTTCTTTTCCTTTGGGAAGAAACCTAAAATTCATGGAGCAAGTGTCTTACTGAGGAGCTGAGGTCAAGAGTAGTGAAGGCAAATGCTAATCCCAGAGAGGCAGATTCAGCCAATGCATAGTCTTAGCAAATTTCAAGTCATGGGAACTGCTGAAAGTGAAGTTTGGGAGACCTGTTCATTAATGGCAGTGTTTCAGCTGGAAAAAACCGTAGTTTTACTTCCAATAATCTGGTTGAATACCTAGTGGTATTGGGACTATGTCAGCATTAACTACAGAGCTAAATTTAACTATATGAGGGGAAAATTAGGGATCAAATGAGGTACATTCTACAGAAAAGTGGAAATAAAGGCAAGATTGTCATCTTAGATGCAGGACATTGTGAATTGGGGACAAGGAGCTGAGAGGGAAAGGTGTTGATTTATCCAGAGTATGTGTCTGTGATGTAGCTCATCTGTGACACAAAAACTTCCTGGTCTATTGAGTAAATCCCTGCCCATAGCTCTGAAGAAGTTGCTTGTATCTCTCCTAAGTTCACCGTTTCTTCACTCTCACTTCCCAAAATCTAATACCTTCTCTTCCTAATGTATGACCTTTAAAGCGAAGGTGAAGAAAAGCAAAATTTAGGACAGGTGTATACAACTTCTTCTTGACACAAATCAAGGAACTAGAAGGAAAATTGTTGTGAGCTTGTTCAGTATTTCCTTCTATTACATACATATGAGATATAGTATCTTCTAGGTTCTGACATGGATTTAATCTGAAGGAGGATTAAATGACTCTGTAAACTAAGAAACAATTGAAAAACCATCATTGGTGGAAATGAAGATTTTCTCCCAAGTTATCTATTCAAAACTTTTTCCAGATTTTCAATAATGACCACAGCTCTATGATCAGAGACAGTGGGTAATGCACGTAGTAAGCAGAAAGGTGCCTACACACTCTATGGATTTATGTTTTAAGAAGAAGATTACTTTCCTCCACTTTCTGGACTCCGGAGGTTAAAGATCCAAGGGACAGAAGTAAGAGTGGTCCCCTCACCATTATGACATCCAAAAATCCACTTCCAGTTTTTTAAACTTTTCTCCATAGAATTCTGAACTTGTCTGTTTTTGGATGTCTATTTTTCCAGAAAGGACAGTGCTTTCTTTAGAGCCAAGTTACATGTGTTCCTAGGCTACTATGAATGTGACCCAATATAAATTTGTAAACTTTTACAAAACATTATGAGATTATTTAATGATTTTTTGTAGCTGAATTGTGTAGACTATATTAGATATTTTATATTGTGACCCAAGACAGACAATTCCTATTCATTCAATGCAGATCAGACAAGCCAAACTGTTGACACCTGTGGTTTGGAGGACAGCGAGGAAGCTGGTTAGGACTGCTCCCTGGCCACTTCAGTTCCACATGCACCTGGACGGACAGATGTGGACTGTGATACTGGACAGAGTGATTGATTTTATACCACAGAAATCAGGTTGCTGCTAAGGAATGAGAGAGCCAGACCACTTTAAGCAGAATTCAAGGTCTTCTTTGGAGCATTTCTTAGTATTTCCAGGTCAAAGAGTAAGAATTATTGTAAAATTAAAAGTCCTACATTTCTTCTCCTCCCAATAAAAAAAAAAGGCTCTTTTCTATTCAGACCCTTCAGAAAGTAAGTGTCAGTCACTTAATTAGATAAAGAATTCTAATTGGGTACTTTGGTTAAGTGCAAAAAAAAAAATCTGAAACTAGGTAGTATTTGAAGGAAACCATGACAATATATTCCAGGGACTCATGGTCAAGTGTGGCTGTGAGGCCACTGCAGATATGTATAAGGCATCATTCGTTTGCTTATGTTTATGGACTCACAAGTATTCACAAACAGGTGCCTTACTAATGACCTCTGGTCATGTCACTGAACACTTCTTTTACTGTGGACCATTCGGTTTCCTTCTATCATTTCCTACTATAAATAATTCTTTGTTAAACATGTTTGTGTGTAAATCTAACCATGCTCTTAATTACTTACTTAGAATATGAGACAAAGTTTTAGTTACTCGACATAAAAATATATATTCTTGACAGATATTCAAAATATTTTTAAATGTCAAGGAAGTGACACTCACCTGGGAATATGCATCCTATCATTCCAATATTGAGTATTACCTTTCAGACAGCTGTATGTTCCAAATATGATGTATACATGTGTGTATGTACACTGTTTTCATAAGCAAAATGTTGAATTAATTTCTTATTAACTTTTAACTTATACACTGATATTATTGTGTGTGTTTTGGTTTGTTTAATAGTAAAATATTTTTGTATTTCATCATTACAAACCCTTTCAGATTATTGGATTGATAAATGTTTTATTTTATTTTAAGTGGTTAACTCTGTCATGGTTTGGATCTGGAGTGTCCCCCCCAAAAAAACTTCATGTACTTAAGAATACTATGTACTGTTGGGAGCTTGGACCTACCTGGAAGGGTCGGATGCTTGGGGCTTGACCTGAAGGAGTATATACTAGTTCCACCCCACTTCCAGACTTACTTCTCTGTTCCAATGTGCTTCCAGGATCTCTGTCTCCAGAGCACCCAGCTCTGGATATGGCTCTAGCTGTGGGTCTACCATGTGATTCCACCATTTTCCAGTTGCCCACTTATGAAGAGACTGTGACTTTCTGATACTGTAAGCTAAAATGAAACTTTTCCTCCCTAAGTTGTAAATGTTGGGAATTAAGTCACAGCAATGAAAAAGTGATTTAGACACTCTCTCTCTTTTCTTTTGAAATTCTCCTTCCCTTCATCTCAGGAGTAGTTCCTGCACATCTCCAACAATAAATAGGTCATACGGACATGTAACTTAAAAAAAAACACAAGTAGTTTTTAAGCCTAACTCATGACCCACACACCTTCTCTGACTTGATTCTTATATGCACTACTCTTGTCTTCATTAGTATTCTGAAAATCCTTGAGTTCATTAATTCTGCTGTGTAAATTTCAGACTATCCTCCATACATATAGAAAGAGCTCAATAAATATTGTGTTAAATGAAAAATATGAATTAATAAATATAATACTTTATCAGCTTTACAAAAGTCATTCAAAAACACTCAAGGCACTGAACATTTATTAATTCTAATATATTCTTTTTGCTTGTTTACATTTGATAGTAAAATTTGTTTCTTGTGCACATCACATAAAAATATAACTTTAAGCAAAAAACTAACATTATACCTATTCACTACAAAAATAAATTTAATGAACAGGAAAGGTTTTTTATGTAAAAGACAGCTACTATAATTTATCATTTTATGAAATATTTTCTCTACTACTTATTTATTTGTGATATGCAAGATGTCTCACAAGCATTTTATAAATAAATTACATTTTGTGCATCTGGCATGTGCTTTTAAAATATTCTACAAATAACTGAAGGAAATCCAAAACAACAGACTGGGCAATATTTCCGGGATTAGCAAGCTACTGGAGCTCTCTTACCCTTCTGGAAATATGTCCTGGATTAGGTTATTCACAGCCATTCAGAAGTTGAATCCTAAACCAGAATGAATGTGTTGAATCCAAATTGTAGGATTCATTGCTGGTCCCAAAGTTGAGATTATAATCACTATTAAATAATTTTTTAGGGAAAAAATCCTTGGTATTTTCAACAAATAATAAGTTTTTTGCTTTGTTGTGTTTTTTATTTTTGAAAGAAAAACTTGTGAAAATCACAATTACTATTATCTTCAGGTTTCTATTTTTGACCTTTCATGGACTATAGGAAAATGACTCTTGTGTGAATATCCTTGCGTTCAATATCATGGCTCTTAGTATTGTCTTCAAAGAGCTATAAAAACCCACATTTGGGGGGCGGGGGATACTATTGTCAGTGAGTATATTCTGTTGAACAAGCCTCGCCCTACTTGCAAAGGACTTACTCCAGCTTTATATTAAAAAATACATATCTTCTGGGTCAAGATGGTGGCTAAGTAACAGAGCTGTACAATGTCTCCTCACTGACCCACTTAAAAAGTCAAGAATTTAGTCATAAAACACCTGTTCAATGTAGCCAGGACAGGGAGGAGCATCCCAACAACTGAAAGGAGACCAGGGGAAGGTCAGAAATCCCAAAGGAATATCGAAAGTGAAGAAGAAGGGGGGAAAAAGCAGCCTAGGAAGCCGCCCCAGGCCCACTGCAAACTGCTGGGAGCTGCAGACACCTGCAGTCAGAGGAAAGCTCATGTGGATCCCAGAACATCTGACAGAGCTAGGAAAGAAAGGAGCACCCAAACAACTGAAAGGAGGCCAAGGAAAGGTCAGAAATCCTAAAGACATATTGGAAGTGGAGAAAAACAGCAGCTGACTGGGCCCGGCCCTGAGCTGCCAGCATCCATAGACCATAGACAAAGGAAAGCCCAGAGGCCGGAACCTCAGATTGAAGTACGCATGAATCCAGGAGAAGTGGGAATTGTCATCAGCTTGTAGCCCCAGGATCTGAAAAACAAACTTGCAGGAAATGCATACTACAAACACAATATGCCCTGCCCCAGAAAGGCCTCCTGCAGCCCAGATCAGAAGCAGTGCTCGATGGCCATAACAGGCAATGATGTAAGCAAGAGCCATTTAAAAAAATGCCCCTGGCTCAATGAATTAGGGTATATAAAAAAAAAAGCTCAGAAGAGCACATCAGGGATTTGGGGGTCACCTTTAAATACCGCCTAAAGAGAAACTGGCACAAGAGGCAGTTGCAGAGAGGGAAAAAGAAGACTGCAGTCCTCCTGAACCACTCAAGGTAGTGGGCACAGCTCCAAGGGTGGAGAGCTCCACCACTGGGGAGGGAAGCCAGGACAAGCAGGAGAGCTCTGCCGAGGGTGTTGGGGTGAACAAGACACATCAGAGGCCGCCTGACAGTCAGGTCTCCCTTCACTGCCTACTCCCAGCACAGAACCAAGAGGAAATGTGCATATCACATTACAGACCCTCTTAGCTGTTCAAAGAAACTTCTCCTTTAAGCCACTAAAGTGAAGTCCCTCAACACCAGAAACATGGGAAGAAGATAGGGCGACAGGGCACCCACAGAGATGACTGAGACCCCAGAAACTAATCACGAGGGCCCTGGAATAGTGGAACTCATAGGAAAAAAAGTCAATAAACAAATAAATGAGTCAAACAATCAGTTAAAATAAGATATTCTCAAAGAAATGCAAGCAATGGTCAGCAGGCTTAAAGAGGATCTTACTAAGCAAATAATGGTCCTAGTGGAGACAAAGCTCACTGAGCATACTGAAGCCACAAATGAAAAATTGGCTGAAGTTAATAAGGAAATGAAATATACGAAGGAACATTTTAACAGATAAGTGGGAAATATAAAAAGAAATCAAGATGAAATGAAGGATATAAAAAACATTTGTGACAGCAGAGGAAGTTGACTAGAATATTGTGAGGACAGAATTTCAGACCTTGCAGACAAGGCTGAAAAAACAAATGTTATAATTAGGCATGAATTCAAAGATAGGAAGCTCATAACAATATACAGGGAGCTGAAGAAAAGTAAGCCTACCAAAATAAAGGATCCTATTGAAAAGTGGGCAAATGAAATGAAGAGGTAGTTCACTCACGAAGAAATGCAAAAGGCCAATAGATACATGAAAAGATGTTCAAAATCTCTAGCCATAAGAGAGATGCAAATCAAAACAAGGCTAAGGTACCACCTAACTCCAGAAAGAATGGCCTATATCAACAAGTCAAATAGTAATCAGTGCTGGCGAGGCTGTGGGGAGAAAGGAACCCTCCTGCACTGCTGGTGGGAATGTAAATTCGTACAACCACTTTGGAAAGCAGTATAGAGATCTCTGAAAAGAACATAAACAACTAGCCTCTTCAATTTAGTGACACCCCTCCTGGGAATATTTCCCAAAGAGGGCAAAACAACACATATCAGAGTTTCATGTATACCCATGTTCATAGCAGCACAACTAACAATAGCTAAAATATGGAAGTCACCAAAATACCCATCAACAGACCAATGGATACACAAACTGGTATTTATACACAATGGAATACTATACGTCTATAAAGTCCAACAGTGTGGCGGCTTTTACAGGCAAATGGAAGAAATTTGAGAACATCATGCTTAGTGAAGTGAGTCAGAAGCAGAAGGCAAAACATCGAATGGTCTCTCTGATATGAGAAACCCAGATCACAGCTATCTCATGGAACTTAAAACGAAAAACAAATGAACCATGGGGGTAGGGTAGGAGGGTGGGGGTGATAGGGGAAGGAACAAAAGGAGAATGGGAAAGTCCTTGTCACTTTGACAAGATATGTAGGTAGATACACAAAATGCTCAACTTCATTGTAAACCTTAAATTTTGTGCTTATACATACCAATAAAATGGGGGGGGGGGGAGAGCAAAGTTAGAAATGAGCAAAGGGGCTGGATAAACCAGCTGATGGATGATTCAAAGAGAGTCAATCTCAGAATTAGGGGTGTGGGAAAAAGAGAAGACAGAACTGAAGATATTTAGAATTTATTCATTGCAATAGTGCAGGAAAATTTTTTCTGATCTAGAAAAAGAAATTAACTTTCAGGTGCAAGAAGCATGTAGAATACCAAATAACCTCAACCAACAATGAGACTCGCCATGACATATCATAATCAAAACCTCAGAAATATAACATAAAGAGAGAATATTAAAATCAGCAAGAGAAAAACAGACATTATTCTACCAATGCAAATTCATTTGAATTACTGCTGATTTCCCAAGGCAAACTTAAAGGTTAGTAGATGCTGGAGCAGTCTGTGGGAGGGTCAAAAATGGGGAGGGATTGTGAAGTTGATGTGACATATATGTGGACAAAATACTCGAGTTCATTGTAAAAATTATGTATTGCATACATATATTGACAAAAATAGTGGGAAAAGAATGCATATTACATTTTTATATAAAGCATATCTGATTGACAGGAGATAGGGATACTACTTGCACCAGTAAGCACTTTGGCGATAGATCAGAGAATTCATATGATTATCCTTACCTGCATGTTCCCATGTACCCCCATCATACATTTCAGGGCGTCCTTCCCAACAAATGTTGTCACTTAGAACATTGTTGAAAAAAAAACATGTCTGCTATTTCCTCTATGATCACTGTACTGTTATTTTTTTCCTCCACATTTGTTTGAAGCTAAGGGCTTAAGATAGTAAGTCATCTTTTGCATTCTTGGATTCTTCAGTGCTACCAATGTCATCATTGACTGAGAACAACACACTCTCACTACCTGATCTCTCAGTACCATGTATGCCACTCAGCATCCCCTCGGCTTAATGAACTCTTCTTCCAGTTATGTTTGCACTCATCTGTCTGTGTTGACCCAGCCTTTGTCAGGAAATCACCAAGTCATAGACTCAATTCCAGGAACTTCTTTCAGAAATGAAGAATAGAACAAGCCAATCTGAGCTATCTTCTTCTTTATTTCTTGTTTAAACTCCTGGCTGAATCCTTATTGAGGAACACTTTCTAAATAGAATGAATCTTAAATTCTTTCTTTCATATTCCTGACATAAGAAAAACATTGTATGAAGTTTTAATATCAATGTATTTTTTTCTCCACCTGGTAGTGCTGTTCGTATTTCCAGCCAGCCTCTCCATATAATGTTTCCTCTAGAAATCTTCCCATGTGCACAAAGAGTGATGCAACCCATCATGGCACAGAACTTAGCTATGACAATGAATTTCCAAGTGATGTTTATAAGAATACTTCCCTATATCCCCGAATTTGAGAAAAAGAAAAAATACATACAATGAAATACAAAATATCAGTCATGAAGTTAAAGAAATATTTCATAATGTGAAAGAGATATAGACTAGCTCTGTGAGGATATGACCTTTAATCAATTCAAAATAAGAAAGAAGAGTAAATTACAAGTTTTCTGTACTTTAAGAAGATTCAATCCCTATGCTTTAGTTGGTCCTGGAATGGAGACTTAAAAGTATTTTGCTTTCCTTCATCATTTGTACATAAAAAATCTTGAAGTCAACTACTTACCCAGTTTGAAACTAAAATGTACTCTACTGCACCTTGCACAATATTTTAGTAGGCCAAATAAAATAATTAAGAATGTTTCATTCGACACCTATTTCTGGAATGTTTCCTATATGACAAAAGTTCTTTTAGCTGCTGGAGCTACAGCATCTTGCAAGACAGATAGAAATCTCAGAGTCCCTGGAAATGGAGATCCTGAGGGGAAGACAGACAATGAATTTAAAACAAACAAACAAACAAACAAATGGAATAATGCCAGATAGTGGCATAACCTGGCGAGACAAAAAAAAATAGAATACTCTGATTTCTTTTCAAGTTGTGAAGAGAACATTTTATTGGAAAAGTATAGAATAAAAAAGAATAGAAGGGGAAAGAAAGAGAGTAATGCTTCTACTAGTCAGAAGCAGGACCCAGACACGCGGGTTGCCCAGGTAGCTCATTGTCCAGAGGTTTCTACAGATGAGCTGGGTTAGGGACTAATCTATGTTAAGTAGCTTGGCTGCCAAGCCTGGTTGCTATGCTCTCCACCCTTCAGCAGAATAGCATGATATTAAAATGATTTTTAAAATGAAATGCTTGACAGAGTTGTGGGAATATTATACACCCAAACTCAAAGGAAGTCTTTGAGAAAAAGGTAAAATGGGAATTTACTGGAAGAAGCCTGTAAAGATTGGGCAACTTGGATGAAGAGCAAAATGATGTCGAATTATGAGCCTCCAGTGAGGACTCCAGAGACACGGGTTGAAACAGCTGGTTCACGTGCACAACGACCTTCAGAAAAGCAAAGGAAGTCAGCTTCGAGGTTATAAAACCTAAACAGATGTGTTGAAGAAGGCAAGAAATGGTTGCCCACATTACTGCTAACTCAAGTAACTTGGAGAAAGAGGCCTCTTGCTTGGGGGTAGGAGAAAAAAGTAAATGCAGGTGTTAGATTTGAAACCCAGTACCAGGCACGCATTGCAAAAGGCATTACTGGGAAGGACTTACTCTTCCTACCTCAGGCCAATCCCCACAAACTAAAAGACTAAACCTGTTATCCATGTGGCTAACTGCCTTCGCCATTTTTCCGCAATATCAGGCAGCAGATGGAGGCATAAGACTCCACCTGTCAGCGAGCAGGGCACAAGTAATACAGGACTTTTGAAGCTCAGTGTTGGGTTCCTGCAGTGAGGCTCAGCACCCAGCAGAAACTAGAGGGCTCATATTCACACCAGGGCTCACAGGTGGAGTCTCTGGGCTTGCGTGGACACCAATCAGAGAACTTTGATTGGGACAGACTCATGTTTTGACCTGCAACATTACCAGCCTTGGAGTAGGTCTTTATCAGCCCCGTACTAGACTCTGCAGGGTCCTGTGACTGAAACTGAGTTGTGACTCAATTTAGTGTCAAGTTTGGTCACCAAGGGAAGGTCTCTACCACCTACCCCCTACCTCGGTTAGCACAATCACTCCAAGTCCAGTACTCGAAGCCTCAGAGAAAGGCATAGAGAACGAATTATTTTTTGGAATTTTTCACTTAGTTCTTGCTGAACAGCACACCGACTGATGACTTGGGACAAACGGAGGATTGGATGGCCTTCTGTTGCTGAAATCGTGACAACACACCAGTATCAGACTTGGGGTAAATCTGCATTTGGGCACTATCTGGTGACTGAAATAGAGGCAGTGACTACAGGTTTGAGAAAACAAGCAGCCTACTTAGTATTTCTGGAAAAGTAGGAACAAAGTCGAGCTCTGCAGACACGGAAGCATCCAATACAGGACTTTTGAAGCTCAGTGTTGGGTGCCTGCAGTGGAGACTCAATACCAGGCAGAAACTAAAGGGTGTAATATTGAGGAGATGACACACAAAACATCACAAGTTTTCAGGTGGGATTAGGGACATAGCTCAGTGGTTAAAGTACTTGCCTAGCAAGCATAAGGCCCTGGTTTCAACTCCCTAGTACCACACAAAAATCAGCTGGTACTAGGGAGTTGACGCCTGTTATTATTGTTGTCAGTGTAAATGTAAAGAAGTTGCTCACTAAGTGAGATAAATATTCAAAAAGTTTTCTCCATTTGGAAAAAAAACATGTTTTCTTACCTTAAAATGTTTTACTCTTTTAAGAAATTTCTTTTGAAACAAAAAGTAAAACATTATTGTTCACTTGATGATTGACAGGCAATGCAATCGTTTTTAATTTTGTGAAGGTTCTTAAAAGTTTCCCAGTCCCTGACAGAAATATGTCATCTGTAGGAAATAACATGGCTGATGCAGATGTGGAAGCCATACAGACTTGGGTAACAATGAAAAGAGAGCGTCTACATGTACAGACAGAGAGATGACCCAATTTCACAACTGGATTCCTTTATGCCTCCTGGGCCTCATTATTGAACTTGTACCACATTTAAAACTCAACATCGGTGAATAGCAGATCTTTTATTTTAAAAGATGGCATGTCTTGAGATAAGAAAATGGAACAATTTTCATTTGTCTGACCTGATCCCTTTTTCTTTCCAGGTCACTCACATTCCATTCTTCTTTAGTTGCTGCTTTAAAGTACCGTGTCCTCCTACTGGTCTCTAAGAGATTCTCCCCCCAACACCTGCTGAAACACTTATGAAAACACAATGGAAACAAAAGAATTTGTAATATCACTGAAACAAAAATCAGTAAGCCTTATGACTCCAAAATCAAATGAAAACCGGTAGAAAGTACCCTACCAAAGTGAGTCATAAGGGTGAGATGCACGCTTCTTCACCCAAGAGTATTATGCATATAGAGCCTTCTTTTTCTCTCTATAAGATGTAGAAACACTTACATCAAAAAGCTGAGATCTACACGAAGCAGAAAACCTTCTTGAATTTAGTAAAGACTTTAAGTGCAAACTAGAAGCTTTCACTCAAATAGTCAGCTCTTAGACTCATGTTTGCAATTCCCCAGGTGGAGAAAAATGGACAATAACAGCCAAGCAAATAAAAGTTTCTGCAAAGGCTGGACCCATTTCTGTCATTTTCAAGAAACCATTGAGACTAATAAACTATACATCCATTCAATATGAAAAGGAAAGGAAGATGTGTCTAAGACTCAAAAAATGTTCACTTATAAAAACTTTAAGCACTGAATAAGTTTATTGATCTTGGAATGAAAGACATAAGTGTATTCAAGAAGGGAAGTTGAGGGCTGGGCACATGGCTGAGTGGTTAGAGATACTGCCTAGTTTGCACAAGGCCCTGCGTTCAATTTCCCAGCATTACATAAGGTGGTGCATGCCTGTAATCCCAGCACTTGGGAGACTAAGGCAAGAGGATTATGGAGTAAAATGCTATCTCCAAAAAAAAGGGAGGGGGAGTTAGAATATAAAACCACTGGACAGTAGTGTTGGCTATATTAAATATAAGTAATTACTCTCATCTGGTAACTAAAAGGAATATCAAAGAATAAAATGCAAAAAAGATCAAGCAAAATATTTGATCTAAAATTAACAATATGAATCTTAAAATCCTGACTGTAATTCAAATCAAAAAACCAGGAATTGAGAAGGGGGGAAAAAAAGCATACCAATTCTTTCCCCAATTCTCAACAGTGTTTGTCCAGAAGTGAGAAAAAATGTAGATTAAAGAAGAGGTTTAGCAATAACACTTAGATATCCTAAAATGTTGAGGGGAAAAGGGACAATGTGGCTTATAAAAATGAATTTAAGAGCTCAAGAAAATATCTCACAAAATGATAAAATTCATTAATATAAATAAGGCCACTTATAGAAACAAATGTATATGTGATAAAATGTACATAGACCTAAGAATGAAATTTTAAAGTCAATTTTTTTATCTGAACAATTCTTGAACAGAAAGAACAAAAACTCCAACATACATAATTCAGAACTCTGAAATTTACTATGGTGGAAATCTTATCTGGGTCTAGATTCAATCGCCACAGACTGAAACTATTCACAAACTTTTATACATATTGTTTGGGTTAATCCAAGCTTTATTTCTCTGGCAATTTCTAAATGAGAATTGAAACAGGAAGTCAGGCTAATTTCAACATCAATGCACAAAAGACTTACATCAATCAAGCTAAAGATATTTTTACATATACTTCGAAATTTACAAGTGAAATTTAAAACTCCGTCCATAGTAGCAATAAAAGGAACTAACAATTTAAGAATAAACCTTACAAAACAAGAGAAAGGTCTACACAGAGAAAATCAGAGAACCCTGATAAAAAGAGATTAAACAGGACCTTAAGAAATGGAATGACAATTCATGTTCCCATATAGGAAGAACTAACACTGTCAAAATGGCCACCAAAATTGCTATACTGATTCAACACAATACCAACAGCATTCTTCACAAAACTACAAAAAACAACTCTAGAATTTATATGGAGCCAGAAAAGATCTGGAATTTCTAAAGAAATTCTAAGCCACAAGGGCAAAGCTGGAGGAATCATAATTTCAAGCTTTAAAGTATATAGCAAAACAACAGTGATTAAATCTACATGGTACTCACACAAGAACAGAAGGAAGACCAACGGAACAGAATTGACCTTACAGAGACAAAAACAACACTCTCCACCACCTGATTCTCAACAAAGGGGCCAAAACTACTCACTGTAGAAAAGACAGCATCTTCAACAAAGGGCTTTGGGAAAATTGGATATCCATATGTAGAAGAATGAAACTAAACCCATATCTTTCAATGTATACTAAAATCAAATGAAAATGAATCAAAGAGCTAATGTTGAAACAGGAACACTGAGCCCATTGGAAGACAAATACAGCTAAAATTCTAGAAAACAAGGACAGGAAAGGATTTCAAGGTTAGAATGCCAACTACAGAAAAAATAGAAATCACAATCAACAAATGGGACTATATCAAACTAAAAAGCTTAGCACAGCAAAGAAAATGATCAACAGGGTGAAGGGACAGATCATGTGAGGAGAGAATTTTATTTATTTATTTATTGCCAGCAATGTCTCAGACAGAGAATTAATATCGAGAATATCTAAATAGCTCAAAAAATGGGGCTGTTAAAGGACTTGCCTTGCCCTAATGATTCTACAACACCACATAAACCTGGACATAGTGGCTCATGTCTGTAATCCCAGCACGCATGAGGCTGAGGCAGGTGGATTGTCATGAGTCCAAGGCCAGCCTGGGCTATACAGTGAGTTCGGGACTAGCCTGGGCTACAGAACAAGACCCTGCCTCAAAAAAAAAAAAAGCTTCAAATATGAATGGTCACATTAAGAAATGGACAACCAACTAAAATGAAAGAAATTTCTCAGAAGAGGAAGCACAAAAGTTTGACAAGCACACGAAAATGTATTCAACAATACTTTGACCATCAGATAAATGCATATCAAAACAGTGCTAGGATTCCATCTCACTCCAGTGAGAATGGCATACGTAAAGAACTCAAGAAGAATTGTTGGGAAGACGGTGGCAAAGGAAGACCTTTACACCATTGGTGGGATTGCAATCTGGCTCAACCACTATGGAAAGCAACGAGGAGATTCCTCAGAGAGCAGAGAATAGAAATTCCACAACTCTGTTGGTATTTTTCCAAAGGAACTAAAGTCATTATAACATAAAAACAAAAGTATATCCATGTTTATAACAACACAATTGGCAATAAACAAATCCTAGAAGCAATTTGCCAATCAACAAAGGAATGGATAAAGAAAATGTAGTACACACACACACACACACACACACACACACACACACTGGAATACAATGCAATGCAGTCATAAAGAAAGACAGCTATGAAGCACTTGCAAGAAAATAGGGTCACCTTAAGTCAATAAATGCTCAGTGAAATGTTCCAAACACAAAAGATTAAGTATCGATTGCTGTCTCTCATATGAGATTGCCAAAAACACATGCATAAAAAGATTTAAAGTAAGAGAGAGGGTATGAAGCATGGTGATGGACTGCTAGGAAAGGGAGAAGACGCTGAGAATGAGAAAGGTGAGGGTAGGGAAAGGATAAGAGAGAGAGAGAATGTGGCAGAAGTGATATGTACAGACACAAATTCCCCAAATTGTATGTAGTTAACACTTTATTGATTCTGTAGCCCAATCATATTGAAATAAAAATATTAAAAATAAAATAAAAACTCACGGCATAGCAAAAAAAAAAAACCTGTCATAGTGAGGAGCAACATGTTCTGAAACACATGGATGGAAAGGAAGGATACATAACACAGTTGTGTCCAGCCAGACTGGAAAACAGCCGCATGTGAATCAGACACTCAATGTGCTGCTTTTCCTATACTGCACTTTCAGTGCATTTTAAGTATTTAAAGATTCTCAAATTTGAAAAATTGAAAAAAAATTCCAGGAGAAACGGATGACACCCACTTAGAACTTGATTTTATTCCAACAATGGCAGAAACAGTACTTACATTAGATGTTAAGATGCTTTCTCTAGAATGAAATAGGATACTTCTCTAGAATGAAATTAAAATATTCTCAGAAGAAAAGAGGGCTAGGAATTTTTCAGAAAAGTAAAAAACTTCCATATCTTTATTAATAGGCCACTTGAGTGTAAAGCATGCTCATAAAGCAATGTTGACACTTATTCTCCGCAAAGCTCAGACATTCTGGTGACAAATCTGTGAGGTCAGCCTTCATAGTTGTCAACCCTATGTTTTCAAGGAGACAGATACTATTTACCCGATGGTTGTCTTTTGAAAATACTATTATGTTCTTTTTCAAAAAGAGAAAGCAATTCAGAATGTTGTCATTTAACCAATTGTACTTAGACTTGTTGGGCTCTGCTAGAACATCATGGAGACAATAGTTCTTATTCTATGAATCACAACTATATGTACCATCCATCAATAGTAATTACTCTGACAGCATCCTGCTTGTAACACCCACTCCATACCCATCAGCACACACACACAGCCCATTTCAACAGGAAGAAAAAGGCGGCTTGTGCAGTTGTCAATATCACAGTTGCTATGGCCATATTTACCTGAAAATTCAAAAGTAACAATCCCCCTGTCGAAATCACTTGACCTACATAATGAAGGACATCTTTTTATATTCTGATTAATTTTCATTAAGATAGCTGAGCAGATTGGCCCTACGTTTATTTATTCCTGATTAGTGTCTTAATTCATCCTCAGTAAACTAAGCAATAGACATTTTCATTTTTTACTAAAACTTAAAAATCAATTTCTCAAAGTTGTACACTTTGCAGAACCCTGAGTCAAGACAAAATAAAAAGTAAAATAAAAAATTAAATAATCTCAAGAATAGTTTGACCCCAAAAGCTACACCCTGGGCTTCCTTTCTCCTTCTGACTCTGAAGTCTACTTTGTAAGACATTTGAGAATTTTTTTCAAGGTACATTGTTTCAAAGTGAACCTCTGAAAATAGTTATGGTTCAGCTGCACTTGTTTCAGGTCTACTAGTTTTTAACAAATATTTAAAGTTATCTTTCACTGTAGAATTTTAACATGAGAATTGAGCTTTCAAGATTATCTTTTAGTCTTAAAAGACACAAGATTATTAAAATTTAAATGCATTACTGAAACGACTCCACATGACTCATTCTCACTTTACAACAGCAAAATAAGTATAGAGACAGTGTGGCTTCCACATGGCCACCCATGTAATCAGAGTAGGACTTGGGCTCAATTCTCAGGAGTCTTGCCTGGTCATTTTCCAATGAGAGCTGATTCCAAGCTGATAGAAAAAAAAAGGTGCTGTAGTCTCTCATCCTATCAATAGAACATTCTAGGCCACTGGCAATCGGTACACAACTTGATCTACCATCCAAGTACTTGATTTTATAATAGTATGAAACAGCTGTCTCTTTTTTCTTCTTCTTTTTTATAAATTAATCTCTGTCAACATGAGCAATAAAGGACTCAAATTCTCATGAAGGGGATGTCTTTGGGGCTTAGTAAAATTAGCAGCATATAGGTGATTCCTAGTTTCATGTTTCTTTAAAGCACAAAGAGTTTTCTTCTGCCCCAGAACAAAAATAAATTTTAAAAACACACTATATAAAGGAACTCTCTGAGTGTCCCCTAGAAGGAATTTTACCTTGTTTGTACACTGAAGAACCTGAAATTACTTAATATTAAAAAGCAAATCAAGTCACAAGGAGAGTCATTTTTAATAACCTCAAGTACAGTGTTTAATAAAAGTATAATTACAAGTTGTAGGCTTGTTTGTTTTCATTATTAAACAGCTCTGTAAGGCAATTTTAATCTCCATATTATCAGAAAGTACTTAAAAAGATTATATTCACAAAGTCTTCATAGTGAAGCACAGACTCTAGACATCACTAAGAAAATGAAAATGCTCTTTTAAAATTATTATATATTAGTAAAGATGGTGGAAAGGTCTTCTCTTAACCTGTGGTCCTAAGATGTGGGCTGAGATTCCATTACCAATGTTAATAAAGTGGCCATGTCCATCCAAGCTGGCTTCTTTTTTTGCACATATGTTACACCGAACTCAGAGTGAGGGTGCTATTGTCAAAGTCCTCTGTGGACAAGACTGTCTCACTATGAGACTTCAGACACTAAACAAGATTTACAGAGAACCCTAATGCCTCCCTACTGCCTCCTTAAGTATGAGAAACGGTCACAGTTTTATCTCTGCCAGTTCAGACAGGACATTTAACTTCAATTTATTTTATTACTTTTTGATGTCTCTTTGTCTATAGCATGGGGAAAAATATTTCTAACATTTTTCAGAAGATATGTATAGAAATAAAATTTGTTAGTACCTATGAATGTGCTTTGTAAATGCAGAATACAAAAGCATTAATATTTGGTCTTTCATGACCAATGTCAGAAATATTAATTAGTAAACAAGTGGTTTTTATAAAAAGCAAAAGCCTCAAAATATGTCATACCCTTTGAATTACAAACTCTTCTTCTAAGAATCTATTCTAAAGAATCAGTGGTGACCACAGGTGCATACAGAAGGTCTTAAAAAGGAAGGTTGTTGACAGCATCTAAACAGCAAACACAAATGAAGCAAATGGATAAACATAGTATTTTAATTAATTATAGTCACTAGATTATCTACTGTCTAAATATGATGTAATTGTATTATGAAATGGGTATAAATTATAAACAAAAAACAAAATGGGGAACTATATGTGCAGTACGTTTATAAACATAGATTATGATTATAATATATGTGAACTAAGAATGCAAATGAGAGAAAAGGTTACCTGGCTAGTTCCAGGTGTTGGAATAATAAATTATTTGTATCTTCTTCATACTTATTATCATTTTGAACTTTCATATAAGAAATTTGTTTTTTTATAGTCATAAGCAGATTATTAATAAAGTTCAATGATAAAATGCCTCACAAGTATCAAATGCATTTACAGGAATACATCATAAGCATAATGATAACTACCATTGCCAGGGGACTCCTAACTAATTGCCAGGCATTGTGCCAGCTATTTTGTGTACATATTTTATATTGCAAAGTCTACAAGGTAGGTGTATTATTTCAACTATGAAACTGAGAAAACTACGTCTTGGGTTAAATATTTGGCTTAAAGATGAAAGTCTACTAAAAATGTAAACACATCACTAAAACTCTAGTTTGATTCCAAAGTACATTGGTGTATCCTCTGTATTTTTTCAAATATTAAAAGAGCAAAGTATAATTACCATGTTCCACTCAATAGTTTAGCCAAGAGTAAAGAGAATACAGGAAAAGAAATTACATAGTGCCAATCTTCAAAGAACTTATAGTCTATGATGGGAAAAAATACACAAGTAAGCAACTCATCCGTTACATGAGAATACCTACAAATTAATATATACACTAAATATATATTACATATACCATGCAAATATAACATTTTAAAGATATTCTAAATATGAAGTATAATCAAAACATGCAGTGAATGTTTTAATCAAAAATTCATTACAATAAAAGACCCATTATGATTAATCCCCCTCAAAATGTTCTCACTGACTTTGAACACACTTATGTCATTATTCTTGCTACTTTGAAGCAGTTTTGGAAGTCTTCTTTCATAAGTATTTTTACAAGCTGTAAAAAAAACATAGGAATGCTGCTGCCGAGAGCCATGCCGTGGACAGGCAGGCTTATGAAAACGTGGTGGTGCGTCCTCTTTCACCTCACTCACCACATCCAGTACCATGTGACTTTTGGTTCTCCTGCAAAGTCAAAGTGGCCGTGAAAGGTCAGTGCTTTAAAAAAAAAAAATCAGAACATCAAGACAGCCACAACGATGCAACTAAAGATATTCACAAAAGGATAACACCCCTTAAGTAATATATATACTAAGCAATCTGCTTCTACAGTATACAGGAAGAGGAGGGAATATGCCATTACACTGAACATTACGTTGAAACCTGACTTTTGGAGTGGGGCAGATGTAAGCTGCCATGCTGGCTTACCCATGTAGTGAGCAACCTTGGGTGAGTTGCCTGATGTCTAAGTAACATTTTTCTCGCTATGGCGGATAGGCCTGACATCCACAACTTAAGGAAGGGAAGATTTATTTTAGCCCACAGTTTCGGAAGGTCTCACACAGTCCATTGATGGCAGCTGGCACTGATGAAAGCACATGGCAGTGGGCAGTAACCTCACGGCAGAGGGAAGCCCGTAAGAGAGGATAAAACCACCACCTACTCAGTGTCCCGACCTTCTGTGTTAAGCCCCAGGCGTCCACCCTTTCCATCCCCGCCCGCCTCCCAACAGCACTGGGCTCCGTAGGTAGCCCACCACGTCCAAACACATGAGGCTTTGGGGACACTCCAGTTCCAAACCACAACATCTGACATCACTACGAAGAGCCACAAGGTCTCCTGAGAGGGTGACAATGACGATAATGCTAAAATCGTACAGAGATGGGAGCAGTGAGGGAGATAGTGGGTATCGCTGGTATCAGAAAACAGGGAGGACAGTTAAAAATTTGAGTCTGTTGGAGAGATGGACCTTTTATGAAAATTTCAGAGTCAGAAAGCAGTGAAATTATAGACAAGTCCTGGTATTTCAGGAGTTCCTCAGCATAAATGAAACACTGCCCTGCAGCTCAGGGCGTGGCTTTGCCTTTAGATATTAGTCTCTTGTTCTAAAGGACTGCCAAGGACCTTAAAATGATAATAAAGTTGTCTGGCTTGTAAAGTAGGGTGGGAAATGCTAGATTAAATCCCTAATGACAGATAGGTAAGACATTGTGGAGCCAGTTGATGGAGTGAAAATCGAGTGTTCCCAGTTTTCAGAAGTTTCACTAATACTTTGAAGACTTCAGTCATATCCGAGAGCACAGTGCATATGGTGCTAATTTTTTTTTTCTTTTCTCTTCTTTGGACTCTTATTAGCGGACTTAAAACAACAAGGCAATTTACAAGAGAGAAAAATAAACATAGCACTGAAGACACGAGCAGTAGTTCTCCCTTCGTGCCCGTGCGCTTTCTCCACCAGAGCGTCATTGCAGGTGTTGCTCTGCAAATGTATCTTAGATGCTATCTGATTAATGTGGTTCTTTTTATTGAAATACAGAGCACTGATTATACCGTACAGATTTCCAAAACGACCTAGGTAATTATAGACCTACCTAGCAAACTCTGTTCCTTATGCTCTCCAAAGGAAGTTTCATTATCCCTGTATTATCTTGAACACAGAAAGAATTTCCTGAAGGTGACCTTTTTATAGGTGGTAACCATAGTAACAGATTTCCAGCTGCTAGCACTCTGACACCACTGGCACACTGCAAACGTTACAGGGATGCTGAGGGTTGATGTTTTGGGTTGCCCTCTGGAGACAGCAGCTGCATAAATACTGATCAATCGGAAGGAGGATTTAAAATGAAATTTAAAGCCATATTCCCTGCCCTCTCGCCTATCATCAGAAAGGGATCTTGCTTTCTTGCCCCAAGATCCTGGTAATATGCTCAGAGACAATTAAAGTAAAAATAAAAGATGTGTATCTTTAAGAGATGCATGGAAAAAGAAAATTTATTCCTTACATTATTTTTAAATAGGGCATTCAATGGATCAGGGAATGAGAAATAAACACTCATTTGGGAGTCTAATCTTTGCTTTAAGTACCTCAGAGTCCCCAAGAGCTATAATGGGAGCTGCACGCTCTCTTCCGTGGGAACTGGCTTTGCTCTGTAATTTTAGGAAACTGTAGCTTCAGCACTTAATCCAGAATAAAAACTTTTGGAGAGTAAGAAAGTCAGGAGGTAACTCTCCTGACTAACAGTCAGCCAAAGAAAATACCAGACAGGAGAGTGAGAGTAGCCTATCATCACCAACCAAAGGGAAAAAAACGAGCATTCTTGGGCCATGGGTGATGGGAACATATTTTTAATATTGAAGTAACTAAGAAAAAAACTGCACAGAGCCTCTGCTTCCACTCAACAGATGGAGTGGTCACTTTCATGGCTCGCTTCTGTATTTTTTCTGATATTCATTCACATGGTTTCAATAAAACCATCACTGGGCTTTTTATAAGATACAAGAAAATAAAAACTCCCTTCTTTTGTGTGAAACATTTATTGATGGTACTCAATAAGTTATAAATTTAATGATTTTCCAAGAAGCAGGATTGTTTTTAATTATTTGATATATCTCCATGTCCTATTGGGATCCTATTAATTTTTGCCTGATTTTAATGAATACATCTGTCTGTATGTCGCTATTTCTGTTCTTTAAAAATAGCTTGGCACAACACCAATGTTTCCATCCCGTCCCTAAGAAGCTGCAGCTCACTGCTTCGTCATTGGCCACGACTGAATCACAGAGCTTGTCTCACTGTTCACACTGGCTGCCATTCAGGCAGTATTTCACAGAACTTGAGGCATCTAGAGGCTCATCTTATGGGGAAAAATGGAAGTCTATAGCCTCTCTCTCTCTCTCTTTTTCTGTGTGTGTGTGTGCGTGTGTGTGTGTGTTCCAGTTTGTGAAATGTAGGCTTAAAGACATTAATCTCTATTGTGGGGCACTGTTTTTTACATTTTTAACAATCCCAGCAAAAACAGAAGTGGCAAAATGATTCTAGCACTACCAGCAAAATGGACCACAGATTTCTAAATTAATAGAAATACTTATAATTCACAATTATCAACTCCAAGGACATGCATACCTGTTTGGGGGCCTCTGTGTGAGAAACACTAAACCACGGACAGCAGAAACAGAGCTGAGATGAACCGCAGAACAAGTGGCTTCCCGAAACAAGGAGCCAGAAGAAGGGGTGGAGGCAGCCTGGAACTGGGAAGGTCAACATGTGCAATCTGGCCCGTCGCTCGGGTGTGCTTGGATTTTAAATTCAAGCCTTAAACCCTGTCCACTTTCTGTTATTTTCATTAAAGGGCTTATGGTGTTTATTCACGGCTTACTTCTGTAAGCACGCTTCTTTAAGCATTCAATCATTCAGTTTGTTTTCATCGAGTGCTCACTCTGGGCAAGGCTGGGATTGGGGAATACCGCAGCAAAGAAGACAAAAAGCAGAGGAGGCAGCGGCGGCTGTCAATCAAGAGGGAAAGAAAGATTCTGGGAAGAGTTTGGTTTTCTTTCACAACATATTCAATTGTTAGGAAGAAAAAAATTTTTAAGGAACTGTGAGCCTATGTGTGAGATAGCATCAACCTAACCTTGTTAAGAGGTCAGAGGAAACCTTCCTGTAAAAGTGACATTTAAGTATACATGGGGAAAAGAAAAGAAGGCAGCCGTGGGGTCAGGAAGTGTGGGAAGTTGCCGTGACACTGAGGAGACATGAAGAAAGCCAGCTGAGTCAGAACTTGACGAAGGGGAAGAGAACCTCACTGAATAGGAAATGCTGCATGTCTGAGTTGCAGAAGACCTTTCATATTATCCTGACTGAAATAAGGAAACTAGGTGGCAGTTTAAGTGGACAGGCATTAAATACAATTTATATTGCATGAAGGTCATTTGGCTGCTGAGTCGGGAGATGGTCCTCAAGACAACTACCAAATGGACTCAAAATTCTTGTGATGTTGCCCTCCCACACCGATCCTAGTTGGTAAGTTATTGCTGGTTGGTAAATCCTAGTTGGTAAATGTCTGCCCTGTGTCCTGTCCCCGTGACTCTACGTATACTTAGCCTACTCCATGCCTGTGTTGGCCCTGCCCTTTTCCCAGATTCAAATCTACCCATGTGTGAGGCACCATCTTGGATGCACTGTCCTCCTGACTTCCTTCTACCTGCATTAGGTATATCTTTTTTTTTAGTTCTCCCTCCTCTTATGTTTATGGTATTTTCATATTCTGCTGTAATCGTTACATTCTTTCCACCTTACAAAATTTCTTGCACAGATAACCCCAGCATCTTTGCATCCCCCAAAGCACCCCGCAGGTATACATGTTAATAAATCTGCAGAGACTCAGTGCAGCCCAACTTGTTTCTGTCCTGCTCGTTGTCTGTCTTGTTTTCTGAATCTAGAGCTCTTTTGGTTACTGTGAGAATGTTGTTTTCTCCTCTACAATCCCAATTATCTTCACCAACCCACCTCAATTACTCCATTTAAAAATAATACGTGGGATTTTGTCTTTTCTTTGTCTAATATCTCTTCTCTTAGGAATCCTGTGTACTTGCTAACTGACTTTATAAAGTTCTCTCTAAAAGCCCCAGCACAGCTTTGCTCAGATGCCTCACCCCTACTGACCACACCTCTCGTCTGTGTCTCTCACTCTGCCCCATTGTCACCCTCCCTTTGCCATCCTGCCTGTCCTGAGAGACTTCTGCTACTCCTCCTTTCACACCAGATCCACGCCTTTTGATTATACTTTCATCTTGCCAACTACTGGATGTTGAACCCAGGTCTTTCCCACAGAGCTAGATCTGTAACCCTTCTTAGTTTTTATTTTGAGATAGGATCTCACTGAGTAGTTCAGTTGCCCAGGTTGAGCTCGAACTTGCGACCCTCCTGCATCAGCCTCTGAGAGTTCTGGGATTATAACTTGTGCCACTGAGCCCTGCCCCTTTGCCACTATTTTTATCAAGGCTCTTCTTAGTTTCCCTACCCCCACTTCTGAATCTCCCCAATAATTTTTCTTCCTATTCGCTTTCCTCCTCTCAATCCTTTGGTTTATTATTAGATTTCCCTAACGTGCCTTTTTATATGAACATAGATAAAATTACAACTTAACAAAAATAACAAGGTTTGGCTGCAGCTGAGTAAGAAGATGGCTCTTATACTGTTCTCTCTCTATCCCACCTCTCAGGAGAAGTAGAAGCTTTGCTTGCTTAGCTGTATGGGAACTATACCATCTGATCTTTAGAGAGTCTGATATATGAAAGGGGCAAATGTCTTCCTGAGGTCATGTCATTATTTCAGGCAGCCCGTACTGCCCACTTCAACAAGAGTTCAACACGTTTGGAACTCAGAGCCTTACCACCATTTCAGAACGAATACAAGGACTAAGAGCAGGGATTTTCCCTGTAGTCTTCCCTTTATTGAACCATAAAAAACTGAGTGTTCATCCTGACTCTATAGCCAAAGCGGTAACTACGAGGGCCCTGCACTGTTCAGGAAAGCCAAATACACAACATGTAGTCACAGTTGCAGGTGTGTTTGTCAGGAAATGGGGTACTGTGCTCGCCATGTTTCCCCCTCGAAGTGCCACTATAAACTCTGGGCATTATATTTAACACAACCACAAGAAATTTGAAGAGTCAGAGGGAAGAAAGCAAACTGTATAGAAAACTTTGGATATTAGAAATAAGAGGACTAATAAAATTGACAAACTTCTAGCAAGATTGGGAAAGGAAAACAGACAAAACATATAATATCAATTTCTAAAATGGAATAAGAGAACATTAATTCTGCATAATGCCTTCCAGGACAGAAGAAGAGAGAATACTTCCCAATTCATTTTTGTATGTAGTATTTCTCTCTAGCAAAATGAGATAAAATTGAAGCTAAATCATACAAAATTAAATTATTCAATTGTATAATTATACAAAAAAGAAAACTACAGAACCGTATTTTTCATGAATGTAGACACAAAATCCTCAATGACAACAACAAAAAGTAGAATTCAATAATCGACATAGATGACGACACTCCATAGGTAAGTGAGATTTCTTCTCGGGCTTCAAAGATTGTTAAGTTTGTCAGAAAGAAAATAAAAACAATTAAATTCAGGTTGAATTAAAATAAGGAAACATTACAGCAATCAATGCAGAAAAAGCATTTAACAGAATACAACACCCTTTCATAGCCAAAAGACTTAAGAATATTGAAATAGTAGGAAGATTTCTTGACAAATATTACCAGCAAAAAAGATTGCTTATTTTCAAAATTTGACAGTAACATTATTCTTAATTGAAAAAAAATGAAATGTGTTGTTCCAAGATTAAGAACAATCACAGCAAGTCCATGTCCACTCACATGTTTATTCAACAGTTCTTGGAGCTCTAAATGGTGCCTTAAGCCAAGAAGAGAATGGGGAGGCAAAGACTGGAAAGGAAAACCCAAAACTGACACCACTGGCAAATGACAAAATTGCCAATGTATAGCTAAGGAGTCCACAAAAAAAAAAAAAAAACCTTCCCAGAATTAGTACGCTCTTCAAAATACAAGGCAAATAGAAAAGAATGAACTGTTAATGTACAGATGGTGACATACGGGCATAAAATCATAAATACGATGTCATTTGAAATCATTCAAATAAGCAAAGACTTAGGTATACACTTAACCAAGGTACAGAAGACCTAAAAGCTGACCACTTCGCTGCACCTGTGAAAGAAATCACAATGCAAGCACACGGAAAGACATGCCATGTTCAAGAAAGGGAAGACCCACCGTGAAAAGGACACCAGTTCTTCCCAAAGTGAAGCGATACGCACATTTAATGTAATTATCATCAAAATACAAATACTTTATAGTTACAAAAAATTAAAATGTATATGGCAAAGCAGAGGAACTAAACTAGTAAAAGCAATTTTGCAAAAGAGCAAAACAGGAAGCCATCTATCTATCCAATTTACAGATGTAGCTTCTTATGGTGGCGCTGAAAGATCTCGTCACTCTGGTAGATCACACAGACCAGTGGAACAGCACAGAAACCCAGACATTCAGCACACGAATATGGACAACCAGTTTTTGATGAACACACAAAAGTAATTCAAGGAAAAAAAGGTAGTGTTTCGACATATGACGCTGTAGCATATCAATAGTCATAGACAAAAAGAAAAAGAAAACATACCTCCAGCTCAAGTCTCTCACCTCAAAATATTAATTCAAAATTATTCACACTTACATGTGAAACTATAAAAAATTAGGACAAAAAGAATAAAATCCTTAAAATCTAAAGTAAGAAAAAAGTTTTTAAGTAGCAAAATCATTTTCCATTGAAAGAAAAATGATAACTTAGACCCTATCAAAATGAAAAACTTTTTGATATCTTGCTAGAGAATTTTACAAAATACAAACTAGAAGAAAATATTTGCAAACACTGTATTTGACAGAACGATTAGTATCTTTAGAGGCTAGAGGAATAGTAGAGTGATCAGAGTGCGTGCCTAGCAAGAGCAAGGTCTGAGTTTGATTCCTCAGAACCACACAGACTGGGTGTGGTGGAGCACGTCTGTAATCCCAGTACTTGGGAGGCTGAGGCAGGGAGTTTTCTGAGAGTCTGAACCCAGCTGAGGCGGGAGAATTGCTGTGAGTTCAGGACGAGCCTGGACTACAAAGTGAGACTCCATCTCAAAAATAAGTATCTTTATTAGTTTATTATTAGTATCTAGAGCAAAGATTAGGGATCCTTTTTTTTTCTTCCACGGACTATTTGGATATTTATGACATCACTCATGAGCTATACAAAAGTATCAACTGGAAAATTTGCTGATATATTTGGCAGAACGTGTAATTAACTCATCCTTAATGTGACAGTTGAACTGCTCTGCTTTAGTGAGGCCTTGGCCAAACCAGACTATGTGACTTTTTCAGCTGTGCATGGCTTGGTCTAAATTATGTGTTTTTGAAACTTCATAGTTTTAAAAATTCCAGTTTGTCACCAGGCAGAGATATAAAGAGGCTTCCCAAAAATAAGGATGTTCCAAATCTGTAGTTACTAAGAAAATGTAAAACTATAATTTCATACCACTACATACCACCAGAATGGCTAACATGAAAGCAACAACAGCAAATGCTGGCAAACATATAGAGAAATTCACACACCACTGTTGGGAATGTAAAATAGCACAGTTTTTTTTTTCTTCACACTTAAACACCTAGTTATTATCTAATATACCAATTTCACTCCTGGGGATATATGCAGGAAACTGAAGGATTTCATTCTCACAAAAACCTGGTCACAGATGTTTATATCAGCTTTACTTGTTATACTCAAAAACTGGAAATTACCCAGATGACCTTCCATGGGTAAATTGCTAAAGTATGGTATATCTACACCAGGGAATAATATTCAGCCATAAAAAGGAATAAATTGCTAACATATGTAATAATCTGAATTAGTCTCCACATTAGGATACTGAATAAAAATGGAAAGTCCAGTTCCAAAGGTTGTATACCACATGAATCTTGAACTTTGTCTAAGATATATATAATATTCTCGAAATGAAATATTATAGAAATGAATAATAGTGTTTGTCAATGATGAGGAAGGGTGTAAATATGAGAAAGAAGTAGTGTGTCTATATATAGCAAGGTCACATGGGGAATCTCGGGATGAAAACCATATTTTGCATCTCGACTGTACCAGGCCAATATTAATACAATATTGTACTGCACAACATATCAATGTTCAGGAAAATCTGAATAAGGAATCTATGGGTTTCTCTACACTATTTCTTATGACTACCTGTGAATCTATAAATCTCTAAAAAGTTTTAATTAAAATAAACTTTGATATTCTAAAAATAGTTTTTATTCAAAAGGAAGAATAAGTTCATGAAATAAATATGTCAGGCTCACATTACTCCATATACAGGAGCTCAGATCATGGAATAATTCCCCAAACCATTCAAATGCCGCCAAAACAATGGTAAAGTGTGCATTTGCTGCAGAAGGACACAAGTTTCAGGGTTTAAGGGAAAAAAGGGACTAGTAAGCTGCATAATTATAAACTTTTTGAACTCTCTAAAGTAAAAGCATTTTTTATCAGTACCACGCTGAGAAATTCTACAGCGTCTTGTGTAGTTGGTTTTTCTGAGAAAAGGGTGTATGATCTTACCCGGAACAGAAGTTCAATTTTTTAAAAAGACCTTTTAAAGATGCTTTCTTCCCCCTTCCTCCCACCCCATTCTGTGAAATAAAATTGTTGAGATACCTGTAAATTTAATATTTCAACCATTTAGAAAACTGATCCTATTTTATGACCGATGCAAGGATAAAAGTCTTCTCAAAGCGATCCAACACCCTGCTGTTATGTAACTGTCCCCAACACCTCATCATCCTGATCTTCACTGTCTATTGGTTTCTTGCTTTTAACACCTTGGTGAGAAGTATTTAGCAGGACCTATTTGCAGGCTCACATGGAGATTTTTAAAAAGAACAAAGCTTTTTAAAAAAAAAAAAGAAAGAAAGAAAAAGGAAAGGTCAAAGTAAATTCAGTGTCATACCTTCCATCCCTGAACAACGCCACCATCCTTGGAAAGTTGATTAGCTTATTATTTTTTGTGAAAGCTGAAAGCACATTATGGAGCGCTCTACCGTCAGGCAGGCACCCCCAGCGCATTTGGACTCCCCTAGTTGCCATGGTTACTAATTAACTCGGGCCCGAATGCATTAGACTCCAGAGCGGAGCCTCTGTTTACATGATAGGAAATACTTGTGTTCTAAATACACTAAGAGGATATGCGAGGCACATTAAATTGTACTGCTTAATAACATTAACTCACCTGCTATTAAATGCTTTAGAAGGTTTTTGAATCAAAGCCCCACTGTTAATCCTATCTTAAGTTTCACCTTTGACTCTCTTGGCTTGAAATATACCTAAAATATTGCTTTTTTCGTTTTAAAAATATGTCACATTGCTTTTAATGCATACAAATACAATCGATATTTTTCTGAATCCAGAGTCATGTTTCTAGATGATCAAATACACATGTGCTTCATATTTTTAAAAATTTAGGCTTCAAATATATTTTCTCAATTATTTTATTTTTAAAAACATGTACTAAAGCCATTAGAATGCTATAATTGTTACTGGAAAATAAACTATAGTGTTTAATTCTATGCTGTTTGAGGCAATATGAAGGAATCAGTGAAACATGTCTTTTTCTCAGGTCCACCAAATATATTAAATTTTCAAGTAAAACTTGAAGAAACAAAATTGTGTTTCACCTTTATAGTGTAAGTTTTTATACACTTAAAATATTCAAACATACGAAATAACTTGCCAAAATAAAATTTAAGTATCTCTGATTCTTTCAATACTTATTCTACTTTAACATAAGAAAACTTTCTTAAATATCAACATATCAACATAACCTGCTAGAGAGGAAGTAATTTTACAATGATTGCTATTCATTTCACACTCATATTTTGTTAGTAAGCTAACCAAATAACCATATGCTCTTAGGATGTAGTGATCATATATATCACAAAAAAGTAAAAAACAAGTTAATGTTTTAATATTTCTAATACCTTCTATATACCTTTAAAATAAATTCTGCCACTGCCTGTTTGTTAAAACTGAGACAAGAACATGGTGTGTTTAATAGGAAAATTCTCCCAGAAACAAAAAAAAATTATTTCTGCTACCTAAACACCACCACCCACTGCATGTGCGTGCGCACACACGCACACACACGTGCGCGCGCGCGCGCACACACACACACACACACACACACACACACACACACACACACACACACACACTAGCCTGCTTCAAGCTTCTTTTCCCTGGCTTTCTTTCATTTATGCTCTCACTGTTTCAGTCAGTTTCCTTGTCCTTCTCTCACCAATAAAACGGCTCCCTAACTTTTCTCACCTCCTAATTTACTCCTCACATATTCATCCTCCATTATTAGTACTGCTCAGTCTCCTTTTTCAATTAATTTTTTTGTAAATACATGAATTCCAAATTCTATATCACAGTACAGATGTGGAGTTTGGGGTATCAGTGAGCATCTATACCCAACACTTTCTCAGAAGTTCACCCCTTTCCTAGCTGACCATTGCCTCCCTTCCTACCCTATCATTCATGTTGGGGCCTTTCTTTGCCATAATTTTTGTGCATTTTATAAGACGGACACCCATCTACAGTCCATCTTTTGTGCTTGGTCCATTTCACGGAGCATTGTTGACTCAAGGTGGCTCCATTTTCATTCGAAAGCTTCATATCTGCCTTTCTCTGTGGTCTCTTTTTAAACCTCTGTGCTGAAGACCCGTCCATTCATGGGTGCGCTTATTAAACCAGTGCACCTCAAGGCCCATCCTCCGCAGCTGCCGAGCCTGCTGTGAATGAAACCGCGGTGCACGCTCTCTGCCATAAGGGGGCACACTCGCGAGCTCCTCTGTGCTCCTGTGGGCCTCTCCTGCTTCCTCCTGCTCAACCTCACCTTCCACCTTCCTGGGTCCCCAGGACCCAGCCTCCAGCCTCAGTAGTCAACAAAAGGTGTGGGCCTATTAAATTTTATAGGATGACATGGAGAATAAAGGTATATGGACAAATGGAGATGACAGAAATGGAAACAGATGAATGACAACAAGCGCTTCCAAAAGCAGGATAACTTAAGTGGCATCCGGGTTGAAAAGAAGGAGTGAAGAACACTCCCCAGAAAGGAGGCCTTTCCACAGCCGTGCTACTTCTTATGCCTGGTCACTTTGGAAGCTAGAGCAAAGTCTAATCTACAAAGCAAAGACTAAGGAAAGCTGCCGTGAAGCATTTAGCTCCGTCTCCGATTCTGTTTCTGTCTGCTACATCCTTTTCCTTGACATCCGTTCACCCAAAAGCCTATACACTCCAATGTGTACCCTTTACATGACCTGACCTCGTTGGAAGAAAATTTGGCACCGTCTCATGAATATGAGCACACTTGTTTATTTCCCTCCTCCTTTTTCTTGAATTCTCCCCCTCTAGCTGAATGTAGGAACAGAAAAACTAAAACATATAAGTAAAAAGAATGTCAAGTCCCATCAACAGAATTAAACATTAGAAATAGTCCAAAGTAAAAAGTGTCCAGGAATATCTAAATAAATTATGATAAAATCCGGGAAAAGAATCAACTGGAGAATGCTTAATTACATGGGGAGAAATCATTCATGTAATATCAAGCAAACAAAACACAATATAAAACTGTATGAATGATCATCTCTTGAAATATTAAAATATGCATATGAAAAGGAAAGCAAAATATATCAGAATACCGCCATGGTTATCTCTAGATAAAAAGCTATGGGTAAATTGTATTTTTTTCCGTGCTACATTATCCAGTGGTTCAGTATTAGATGAATAAAAGATGCTACAGTATGTTTTCCATTAATTTACTGAACTAGCAGTTGGTTTGACTGAATTAATCCATCCACTCATCTTCCCTTCCGTGTGTCACTGAAAAAGGGCATTCAAATGGTTCTGTGCAGACACGGCCTTCGCTGCACCTGAGCTCTTTCTCAAATCACTGAAGTAAGTGGTGGTAGGGTCTTCAACCCTGGCTCATCAGCGGGAGAAAGCAGACCCCAGATGGCAAGCTCTCTGAAATCAGACACTATAATAGAGAAACGTGGGCTCTGGGAAGGGAAGGCACAGTACTTAGACTCTAAAAGCCTGCCTTGCCATAGAAGTGTCATGGTGACTGCTAATGACCTTCAAAAATACAAGGTATTCATTATATCCAGGTCATACTGACATTTTACGTATTACTTGGGGAAGTCATTTTCAAGTGCTACTGAACAGTCACAGGAAAACTTGAATCATACCCTATGCACAGAGAACAAGAGTTCCCCCTCCTATACTCAAAACTAATTTTCCTTAATGCCTATTGATGTTTCTATCACTTACCTTGTTTGTTATTCTCAGGGACACCTTGAGGTACAGGTTGGTTTGTTTAAAGCACAAATCTGCATCCTTCCTTCAATGAGCATATTGGGTTGGAATTTTTTTTCATTTGACATTTGGAATTTTTGTGGTGCAAAATAAAGATAATACCCACCACACCTATTCTATTGATGGGAGACTTTTAAAGGCTGTTGGACTGTAAAAATGAAAACAATGTAGGTAGGCTTTGTCCTGTCATCCCTGGTAAGAATTTGTCTGATAATCATGTTATAGTCATTGTGTTGTAAAAAAAGACAAGGTGACACTGTCACTACCATGAATGGCACCATTCCTGTGAAATTTCCAGAAGCTATTCATATGAGAATATATTTTAAAAGAACTAAAGTACTGAACTTGTGCTTACTTAGATACAAAGCAAACTGGATGTATAGGAAGGAGATATGGGGATGGGGGAAGGGAAAGCAAAAATAATTATGATGCGAATATGTACAATGCACCAATTTCCCAAGATACGTGTAATTACTATGTATTACAAACATGTATTAATAAAAAATAGTAATTAGGCAAAACAAAACAAAAAAGGCAAAGAGAATTGAAGAATTCTCCAGTCTGAGTGGAACTGCCCTTCCTTTCCTCCTTCAGACAGCAAACTCCTATAATCTGTATCCTCAGTGCAGAGACCTTGGAGACAAGCTCACAAAGACATGCATGAAAATATCTGTTGCTAAAAAGTGACATAAAAGTCAAATGATTTAAATGACAGCTCCATTATTACATTGATTGAGAGAGAGAGAGAGAGAGAGAGAGAGAGAGAGAGAGAGAGAGAGAGAAATGTGAAAAAAATCTCATTCTTGTATGGACAAACAACCCCTAAGCTTGGTAAGCTTACGAAGAGGAAAAATAGTAACTTTCTAGTTCTTGGTATCACTCATAAAGAAACTGAAGTCCTTGGTTTTTCGGCATTTTATCTCATAAAGACAGTTGAAATGGGTTTATTTTGTATTGCTCAAGACTTTTTTTTTTTTTCCTGAGCACCATTTTGGTAGGCAGGGCACTCATCTGCAATGACTGAAGGGACAGAAGTTTACACGATTCTTGACTGTTCGTGGTCAACAAATCTCACACATCTTCGAACTCACTCTCGGACTAGAGCAATTCAATTTTTTACTCTTCCTCCATTATGTATTAGTATATGTATGCGATATACAATGGCCACATTGAGCTTGAGAATTCTGTGCATACATATATCACAACAACATTACAATCCCTTCTCCTCGCCTTATGTCCCTCCCGCTCCCTTCCTCATACCCTCTAAAGATGAGCTCTCTGGATATGAAGCAGTAAGTCATCTGAGGGAAGAACAGCGCCACCTGGAGGTAGAACAAGGCTCATTTCCTCCCACATATAAGGTGTCTATCTCCCAGGAAGTACCCTGGCCCGGGGCTTTGGTAACAGTGAGATGCACATGCCCATGATTAGCTGACCGCTTGAAGTTCCAAGAATCAGGCAGAAGGACTCAGTGAGAAACAATGTTGAACAATAGTCAAAACAGGAGATTACAGAACCTGCATGCTGTGTGGCTTAGGGCTATTCACTCACTTCTCTGGTAGCATTTTCTCCGTACATAATACAACTGAGATGTGCTTGCTTAATGCCTTTCACACTCAGTAGAGAATTATATCAATAGCGAAATTTATTTCATGAAGCCCTTTGAGATCTTTCCGCGTAGAAAATCCCCAAGGACTAAGCGCTAGGGAAAGCAGAATGACAGCCTGTCGGCTCGCTGGGAAGCTGCAGAAGGAAGACGATGTGGCTGGCTGTTTCTGAGACGGTTCTGTGAACTGGAGCTGTAAAGGGGGACAGAGAGTGTGCTTTGCAGGGAGCAAATCAAAGGTGAAAGCCGAGGATTTTAATTTTCTTAATCACAAATGGAACATCTGCAGAGCTGCAGGCAAACAGACTCTGTGACCTTACAATTCCAAAGTGCCTTATTTGGGAGCAGGGACTTTTTTTCTACTATTTGAGCTTTAGAGTTTTAAAAGGTTTTATTTTTTTTTAAATTTCCACGGGCAAACGCTTGCTTTCCTAACTATCCCAACAGATAGATTAACAGACACACATGTGGACATGTGCACATACACACACGTCAACTTAGACTTTCAGTTGGATACACCTCATTATTTCCTTTCAAAGGTACCAATGCTTTGGTGTTCCCTCAGCTCATTCTGGAGATACCTACTCGTTACCATTGGGCAGACTCAGGGTCACAGTCTTGTGTAGATCAGAGATGACAGCTCCTCCCCAGTGTCGATGGCTTCCCAGTCTGGCACCCAGGAGAGGCATCACAAAACGATCGGAAAAAGAAAGACCAGCTAAGACCCATCAATGGCCCACACTGGCACCCAGCTGAAACCTACTTTCCATTCCTATATATTTCTACATAAGTGGAGAGCACAGTGTTTGATATTAAAAGACCTTATCTCCAATCCTGACTGCGTTGTGCTTGGAGAAGCCTCAAAAATGAGGGTTTAACTATAAAAACAACTTCCAAATTTGTAGCACGCTCCAGTGGCTTAGGATTCTAACACATACAGATGCTTTTCTCACCTTACCATCAAATCCACCACACAATACCAATATATATTTTCACATATATGAAATATTTCTTTATCATAATTATAATATATGATATATTCATCATAATAATATATGATTAAACCATCTCAGGTGTTTAATCCCATAGGAATGCTATTCTACCCAAGAAAGGAACCCTTTCAAATAGGTAATATATTGGAATTTATTGTTTATTTATGATCTGTTAAAATTTATTATTTATCCCCCTATTGAGTTTATCAAGTTCTTTGTAACTACAGAGCTGACTTACACTTCTCTTTTGCATTTTTTTCTTGCACTGATTTTTACTAATTTAAAAATACTTAGACCAATTAACTGTCTTAGTTACAAAACCAGAAATTACTATGTAGTCTCTTGGCATTCAGTGGTAGACCTTCTCATTTTTAATATTTCTCTTTACTCCACGGTTTAACTGGAAAAAAATTAATTTTATGTTACATTAAGAGAGAAGAATGAAACAGCACATTAAATAAAAATGACAATTTCACATTTTAAAGTAGAATTGATCTAAGGAACAAATGTCAAGGAAAAACATTTATTATCAACTCAATCTTCAAAGAGAAAGGTATGAAACAAGATTAAATTATGGATATGGTTACTGGGTCTCATCTTCAGTAGGGAATCAGACTAGAAATCAGGAAATCACACTCTGCTGTGTGATGTGGGCAAATTGCTTCATCTCTGCAGCCTCCCTTTTGCATTCCAAAATGATGAGATGATATTGTCATCTTGTCTCCAAGGGTCTGTGAGATAGCATGCAGATATGTCATACTACATTTTGTATTACGCAGATAGTCATTATATAGTGTCACCTATTAAGAAAATTGATTTTTCTCTTAGTGTGAGAAGAGTACACAATTTTACAGCTTAGATACTTGAACTGAAATACTCCACCCCCTTATGTCAGCTGAAACAACTGATTGGTTCTTCCATTATTTATAACTTTAAAGTATGATTATATCAGTTTTCTGGGGCTGCAAAAGTTACAAAAACAGAAAAATCTGTTCCTTTACATTTCTGGAAAGTGGCTTTCTTTTGTGACCAAAGGGAGACTCTATCCCAAACCTTTCTCCTAACTTCTGGTGATATTATGGATGCTTGACATTCCTTGGTTGATGACAACCTAACTCTAATCTTTCATGACATTCTTAAGTCTCTGAGTCTATCTTCCTGGCCTGTAAGTCTGTCTCTTCTTTATTTTAATCTGTATACAATAATAAAACTTGTCACACAAACTATGGACATGGTTAATCTGAGATCATCGAGTTAATAATCGAGGAAGCTTGAAGTCAAGCCTGATCTCTTAACTGCTAAGTTAATGTCTATAATAATCCCCACTGTACAATGTAGCATTTATCCAGCCAGGGCATCCAGTCATAGTTTCCAGGGCAGTCAAAAAAGGAGACAGGATATAATGCACCAGAGTTGGAAAAAAATGGCAATTTCACCAGTAGGATAACAACAATGGAAATTTTATAAATACACAATAATAATAACATACAATCAAATAGCTCCAATGCTAAAATATTAATACCAAAAATGGTCCATAGGTCTTTATTAGCATTAGCTTACTCTTTGCAAGCAAAAACTTCATAAAAAGTATTAGGCCATGAACAGACTTTAAGCTCTGTGAACACAGAAAGCCACACCTAGTTAGTTAAAGGCCCTGTTGTCCCACATTCTGGCCCCTGTCTTTGGGCCTACCACATGCCAGCTCACCAGCTCCTATTCGACAAGCTTTTCATAGGAAACAAATGTTGCAATAAATGCTTTCCTTATTATTTCATAGTTACAGGAATGATATAAAGACTACTACCCCCTGATTATTTTTAGAAAATTGAGACTTTGGAAAAGGCAAATCATGCCCAAGTTTATAAACACTCTTACGAGTGTTACCACTTAGTTTAATCAATTATCAATACTAATCCTCATATTTTGGGTAACATAAAGAGCAACATACTTTCACCAACTGTCCAGCACATACCACTAAGATCTTTGTAATTAGTTCCTTCCAGAATACTTGGAAATCTTGAATATAACTCACCCATGGATGGCTGCCTCATTTTATGAGGGAAGGTTAATGGCCTTGAACTGAGATATTTTCCACACAGGTATCAGCCCTGCAAGTATCCCATGAAAACCAGACACTATTGGAATTTTGAATTTTCATTTCAAAATTTTGAATCCCTGAGAAAATTATCTACTCAGAAAAGCTAACGAAAATGTAGACTCTACTTTACAAATGAGAGTATGTTTGAGTTATCAAGTAAACACACTTTTCAGTTTTGCCCTGCTCAAATGTACAGCTTTCAGAGAAAAGTGGTCTCCTACACTCAGGAAGTTCACTCTGAAGAAGGTTGAATAAGACAGAAACAGAAGAACAGTTGGCAACATTAATAATCAGGGTGATTATAGAGCAGAGAGAAGCCACCTAAAAGACAAGACAAGACAGCACGCGACACGGTCCCTCAGTCACCTCAAATGGGAAATACTAGCTCCCACAAGGATAAAGGCTGTGGTGTGGCACAAGTCTGAGCCACAGGCACACATGGTTGTCATGTGATATCTGTCCCTTATCAATAGGGTCCTCAGAACACAACACCACCCGTGCTATATATGATAGGGCACAAATGCTTTGTCTATAGACCCACTGGTTATACACTGTCCCACAGCACGCATATCTAGTAAATATATAATTGTCACAGTCTGACTAAATGTCTTCAGTGCTCGCTGTGTACTGACACATGTTCTCTGTGTATACAGCCCTATGCACGGGCTAGGTGTGCTATGCATATTATCTCATTTAGTCTTCAAAGCCGCCCAGTGTCACTGACACAATTATAATCATCTTGTAAAGAGGAAGAAAGCAGAGATGGTATCGGCTTGCTGTCCAAAACTGGACACAGTTCTCTCTCACTCCCCTTGGTTTTCTCTTAAGCTCTGCACTCCATTACATTTATTAGGCAAGGACTACACCACACCGTGTAATTCTAGTCCCACATACAAGAGGCACAGACAAACTCTATAACCTTGCATAATGCAGAAGTATAGAAAATAGGCAAAACCGTTACATGTAAATGGTGTTTGCCCACTATAATTTACTGACCCTGTTTAACAGAAGATATTCCCCCGCTCTCCTACCCTCACTTGGAGCACTTCACATCCTTCTTTTTGCATGAATTTTTGCCTTCCAGTACACTGGCCCTCTAACTGGGAACAAACAAACCAAAGTCCTGAGTGACTTCTGCTTACATTAGCCCTTTGCCTGCAGATAGACGAGGTCTCTAACCTGAAGATAAAGGAATCTTGGGGCACTACATTCTTTATATTATGCAGGGGTGAAAGGTTAGAAAAAGTTACCTAAGTAATTTCATATTACCTTCCCTTTATTCTCATGAGAAGAACATATATAACACTGAGATTTCTGGGGTAAGAAACGGTGATCTCACCTGTGGGAGGAAATGCCTTGCTCAAAAAACTACAGCTGGAAACCCCAGGGCGCTGGTTTGTTTGCCAGAGGTCTACCCAAGTCAGGACAAGTTGGGTATTATGAATAACAAGGCCTGCTGATTGTTGTTCATGTGTACTGTGTATGCACTATCATAAATGCTCTTTCGTTTTCTTTCTTTCCTATCTGTATCTCATTCCTTTCCCTTTAAAGAAAATCATAACATATGAGATTTGTCTGCACATTGCTCAATGTACCTTGATACCACAAAACTCTTGTATCAGACAGAAATACAGCAGGAAAGACTGTTCAGTTCTAAATGGTAAGACGCTTACGCAGGTGTCTTAGTTACTTTTTCATTGCTGTGACTCAATACCCGACACCCACAAACTTAGGAAAGGAAAAGTTTATTTTAACTTACAGTCTCGAAGGTCACAGTCCATTCAGGGGTGGCCGGCAACAATCGAAGTACATGGCAGAGAGAGAGGTGGAGGCAGCTTCCCCGGACAAACAGGAAGACAAGCTGAGGCTAGTTGAGACGAGTCCCAGCATCCTCCAGGAGGGAAGGCAGGTGCAGCTTATGTATCCTTTCAGGTCTCCGCCCAGTAACCAGCCCCTCCTGCATCCAGGTGTGGCCACTACACACCATTAATCCTAACTTAACTGCAATCCACCCCTCCACACCAGACCCCAATCCACCAACATCACATGGTTCCCTTAAAATACATGAGACTTTTGGGGGACACTCCAGATCCTAACCACAACAACAGGTGTTGACAGGGTTAGTGCATGACAGAAGGGAAGCTGATGGTCCATAAGGTAGAGACAGAGAGAAAACAAGACCAATGAGCACAATGCTACTGGAGCCAATTAACACAGAAACCACAGGAGAGCTGAGATACCCAACACGAAGAGAGCAAGAATGAGACTCTGCTGCTGTCCATGGGTTCCACACTTCCAAAGTGGATAGTATACAGGCATCCATTCTTCAAGTTTCAGAAACTACATCTACAAAAGCGATTTGAGATATAGTGATGTAATGGTAGCCAAAGTTGGAGGCTATTTGGAAATAAAAACTTGTAGAAGGAGAGATAGTTTGGTGAAGGCTGAGAGGGGAGAATTATGTTATAAAAGAAGCAAAACTTATTAATTCTGGTAAGGCCAAATGGGTGAGTCCTTTGATACTGTGAGAAAACAGAGATAGACCAAAGGGACAGTGACAACGAAAATGCTTTAAGAATTGTTCTACCAAGACTGGAGTCAATTAATATTAAAAAGCACCTCTGATTTCAGATAGACAACTAGTTCAAATCAGTATTTATTTTTTGGCTCAGTAGTCTTAACATGTCAAGGTAACAGAAGCAATTAATTAACCTCAGGACAGGTAGTCAATTAAGCAGCATGCTTCTAGAATGTGCTCAATAGTGGCAGATTAAGAAAAAAAAGAATATAATCCTATTTGACCATACAAGGATTTTCTTTTTTAATGCTGACGGTGACCCTAGGTGTTCATTGGAAAGCTGAAAACACAGGGCACACAGCAACAAAACTGGGTAATTAAACAAAGCAAAGTAAATTACTATTGTGATGTCATTTATCTTGTTAGTCTAACACCTTTCAGGAAACACAAAGAACTCCACACTGAAAGTGCACACACCAGTTTGAGCATTTCTTGTAATCTATTAGGCTTCCTTCAGTAGAAAATAAATTAGGGTGCCATTCCATAATTCTCTCCTGAGTCATTTAGGCAGGTGTCAAGGATTCACTTGACATCCTTTGGAACCCCAAAAGACTTTGAGCTAAAACTTTTTTTTAAATGGTGCAAAGATGGGAAATCACCATGGAGTGAGATGCAAACACATGAAAGGGCGTATCTGAGAAACACAGCATTAAGTATGCTCAAGGGACTCACAGGGGGCTTGGCTTGGGCCAGATTTGTTGTTGCTTTTGTTCTCTGCATTTAGATTTGCCTTTAGAGGTTGGCCTCTTTTCTGACAGATCTTCAAAAGGAAATTGGACAGACATACCAATGCCCTTCCCTAATCTGAGGTCCTACAGAAAATCTGCAGCAATGTGGCTTACTGCTCCTACATCACGTTTATGTTTATTTTTGATAAAACTCAGAGTAGAACATATCAACTTTTAACTTTCAAATTGTCATTTATACCTCTATGACATTCTTGTAAACTTAATACTCTGCTATAAGCTTAACTTGGATTTCAAAGCCAAGAATGTTAGAGGAACTAAATTCTCAGGGATATGAGAGCTTCTCTATAAAACATGAATGATTTTGAAATGTTGCCCAATTTGCATGATTGAGAATCATTAGATGTATGCCACCCACTCCCTTGTTACACCCTCTGCAGTTTGTTCCATGCTGATACATTTTAGAAGAAATTCCAAGCCTTCCTTTAAAACGCAGATTTTCACTTTCCAAACTGGACCTGGAAAAATGAGTCCCACCAAGAAAGTTGGCAAGAAGAGGATTGTTCTGCCACCAACCAGGTGGTGACCCCAGAGCACTCCATCAGTCTCAACAAGTGCATCTGTAGAGTGGGCTCTGAGAAGCACACCCCTGGGGCACTCAGAAAGATTGAAATATATGCCTTGAAGCTGAAAATTCAGATGTGCACACTGGTACAAGTCTGGCCAGGCTGCCAGGGCCAAAAGGAAGAAGGTAGGTCTCATATCCAATCTGTGTGTGATTGTCTAAAAAACACAAGGAAGATTCATAAAGCAAACTGCCTACTCTATTTTCCTCTACCACTTAAAAAAATCTTCATTAGTGTAAATGACCACTACCCTCTATCAAATGAAGTTAGAAGAATATCCAAAAAGAAAGATTTTTTTCAATCTAATGTTAATTTAGAAGGCCTAAAAAGAGCTATGAGACATGGTGTTAATAATTTGAGAAGCATTATAATTATCGATCACCTCACAGGATTTTTATACCAATGCTAGCAGAAAGGACAAACAGGATAATACCGTTTTGCAGTAGAGGAAACTGAGATTTCCAAAGGTCAGTGACTCACCCATGGAGTCAACAAGTCAAGTTGTGCTGGAAAGAAGCCACCAACACAGAGCACCACATGGGCAAGAAGGATCTTGGGTCAGAGGAGCCCAGGATTCCAGTCACCCTGTGCCCTTAAATCACAGAATCAAGCTCTGCCTGGCTCTAAACATCCCCATGCAGTGATCACTTAGATTTCCTAGATGAAGACAGGTAGTAGGAAGCAAGTCTGGCTCTGTGCTCACCAAGAACACAGAAGCCACGATGCCTGCTGTTAGTTGCTTTGCTTTTTAAATTCAGTGCTTCTTACTGTGAACTGTAAGTTAAAATTCTAGGTTTCATACCTGTTTGGGCTACTGACTTGCTATTTTATCCTGAAAAATGAACTTGACCTCCTGTTTAACTAACTGCAAAATGACTGTAATAAGAGTGATCTCTCAGGAGTGGTGCACAAATTCTTTCTTTTAATTGCTATATTTTCATTCATGTAGAAGAAAATGCTATGTCAATTACAGATTACTGCTAGGTTAAATGTCAGCAAATCTTATGCAAGTTAGGGGGAGATATTGATCAAGCATGACTTCTTTTAAAAATAGATGACATCAAACATTTACAACATCAGAAAATGCTTTCAGAGGACTGGCACTAGTATATAACCTTCTCACAAGAAATATAAATGCCTATCAATGACGGAAATAATCTAGTTGCTTTTGAGTCCACTAATTTTGTTGAAAAACAAAACATAAAGCATTCAAGAAAAAAATAAGGTTATACAAGGTTTCAAGAAATATTTCAGTGGCTGAAGCCACTGTCTTCTGTTCCCCTTAACTATCCAATTAGGTCAATCACCATCATCAAGTGGTAATCGATGATTAGTAGTTTATATTACCAACGACTTACCCAAGGAAACAACTTCTACCCATATATTAAGTAAAATACTTGGCTTCTTAGTGTCTCACCTACCTAATCTTAAATAGACACAGTTGTGAAGGAATGATTTTGTACATAAGGATTAGTATTCATTTCTGATGGTTTTTGAAGCTGCTACAGAGCTTTTACCAAGAACAAAGAGTGGATAATATTGCTGCAGACCACAGGGAATGATTTATGGATGATGCCTAAAGAAAAGAACAGAGATATTCTCCCAATTAATCAAGTTCCAAAGTACCTTAACAAAGGATGCCATTCTGGTCATTGGAAGCTCATTAGCCCAAGATGACCCCTACTTTTCAAATAACCTTAAAAGAAACCGTGTAATGAAAATAATCTATCAGCCAGGAAGTGATGAAAACTAGCTCTTAATGAGACAGCAAACTCAGTGGTATGTTTCATACAAATAAATAAAGTCCATCCTGAATATGCATAATTCGTGGAGGAATTTCAATATATGTTTATAAGAAATGAGCTCTTCTAAAGAAGCCCTAAAACTCAACAGCCAGCTTCCTGGTGATGTTCCACAGCATGATTTGATCTGGGAAGAGTTTATTTATTTATTTATTTATTTCTCTTAGTTTAAAAAAAATAAATTTGCTGCATTGGACTACGTAAATAGTTGTTTTAGTATACTATGTCTACTATTTAAAAAAATAACACACTGTCATTATTAGAAAGCTGAGAGCTGTAATTTCCTAGCGAAGGGAGCCCTGTAAAGGGTACTATTAATAAGAAAGGCCATAACAAAGCTATTCACATAAATAACAAAGCAAACATGAACTCTACAATCTACTTCCCATCTGGTTTAGCACTGCACACCCACTTTGCTCTTTTGAGCTTAAATATGACAAACTGGTGTACTACCACTATCTCAAACAACCCAAAGAATATCAGTGTGGAACATAGGCTCCCTCAGCAGCCATTACTAAGCAACATCCAAGCACAGAGGAGATGGTCCCCACTGTTCCCTGGACAGGAGGCAGAGAGTCTGGTACACACACTTCTGTAAAGAGCTACAACGCAATGAGAAGAAACAGCAGAGGACTGAAAGGCCAAGGCAGCACAGTGACAGACCTCAGGAATACCACAAAGAGCGAGCCAGGGCTTGTTTTGTTGTTAGTGATAAAATCCTGTGAGCTCAGGCCTTCGCAGACCTTTGAAGAGAGCCATAGCAGCAGCTTCAGAAAACTACAAAAATGAACTGATCTCAGACTGTTCCTGGGAAGGAAGTAATCACATCCTCTGTGCTACATTTCATTCTAATTAAACAATTCCCCACTGGCATCACATAGAGCTAATCTGCTCTTTTACCCATAGGCCGCTAAAGGCTTATATTAAACATCTAGAAATGAGACAGTTTTGCCCTCTGACTGTCACAGTTATTTTTAGTATGTCAGATAAGATGAACCTGTTATGATAATAGTCATTTAAGACTTCCCCCAAGAATTCCTAGGGCTTCCAAATACATTATTTCCAATCCTTCACATGTTTCTTTAGGAAAGACGGGTAGGGCTGGTGACAGTCCCAATTCACATAGCAGTAGGTAGGAATCCTGGGCTGTTTGGGGCTGACCCCATCACCTTTTCTGGCAGCATGATCCAAGTCATTTCAATGAAGAAAAGAGTTGAATTAATGCCTGTTAACCAAATCCCTTCCCTGTGACTGTGGTAAGTAAGCTAGACATCCTCAGGCCTGTTGAAAAGGCCTATAGGTGCCTGTAAGTTCCTCCTTATCAGTTGTGAGGGATATTGCAAGATATTTGAAAAAAATGAAGGTATTATACTCATTGACTTATCAATAGCAGAAGACTGTGAAAAGATGAAAAAGCATACATTTAAACTTCTTTATTAGATTAGATTCTCTTTTCATAGGACTAAAACAGCCAGTTGTTCATTTAAAGAACCTCAGATTGTTCCACAGCCCTTGAAGGCTTTACCACAAGCCAGGGCCAGGTGCCCAGGATTTGCCCAAGGTCAACAAATACCGACACAGAGAGCCTCAAGACAAGGAAAACCGTAGTATTGGGAACAGAGTGGTAGTCATAGAATGTTGCTTAGCAAACTGAGCTGCTTCTGGAGTCATCTTGCCTAGGCCTAAATCCCATCACAACCTCTTAGCCACTTGTAGCCTTGTTACTTAGCCTCTCTATGCCTCAGTCTCCACATCCGTAAATTGGGCACTATGAAACAGTATTAGTTTACAGGGCTTATGTAAATTAATCCTGTCATTGTTTGTCAAACATTATACGACATCTAGCTTACAATGCACACTCCTTAAAGCTCAGTAATCTCAAGTTGTCACCATTACTCCTAAACCTGGTTAGTCAACAGAAGTACCACTAACCTTTTAAAAACTCTCTTTCTTCTCTCTTTCCCCTATATTTTAGTGAAATAGTAAGTCATGTGTACCCAGGAAACTTATGTCTTCAAAGTTCACTTGGGAAATTTCTGGTCAGTTAAAAACTATTTTAGCACTGATTTAATCCTATTCATTATCTCAAAGAATTACGAACTTCTCAGAAACAGTCTATAGAAACAGAAGCAAGCCAAAGCACTTGTGTTCCAATCACAGTACTTCAGTGGTTTTCATCTACTTGGATGCATGTGCGTCAGTGCAGTGGCTCTAACGTGTATTTATCATTGACCACAATGGTTTTCTACTATTATCTCCTGTAGCCACTGAAAGTTACGGTCAACGGGCAGGCAGGATATCTGATTGATGCATTTGCTTAAATGCAGGTGATCAGCACAGAGTTACACATAAACTTCACCTGTAAGACACTGATTAGCTAAGGCGCTTCATTTCCACACTGAGATTATGGCCTTTTTCCTGAATGAACGCTGCTAGTTCATTCAATTATATCTAATTTGTATATTTAAACAAAGGAAATATCATCACTAGTGAAGTACTCAATAATAGTTAATTTTATAAAAAGACATATAAATAAAAGCATTAAGCTAAGCACAACTGGTGTAACCATAGCACTCTAAGAGGCTGAGGCAGGAGGATTGCAAATCCAAGGCCAACCTGAGCAACTTAAGGACCTCGTGAGATCCTCCTTCACAATCAAAAACATAGAAATGGGCTAGGGATGTAGACTAGTGTGAACATCTTGGACTTGACCCCCATGGGGGGTGGGGGGAGGAGGAAGGAAGAAAGGAAGGGAGGAAGGAGGGAAAGGGAAGGCAAGGGGAGCAAAAACATTAAGGAAAGAAGTCATCTTACTAGAATCTGAGCTTGATGGTGCCAAAGGAAGTGACAGGGACTGGGCTACCCTGCTCCCACAGGCCCCCAATTCTCAGTAGCTTTTGTACCACACATTGCTCTCTTGAAAAGCTATAACAGAGCAAAGGAACATAATTTCATTTAGACCTACAATCTATCGAGTGCTTTCAGGGGTTTAGATGCTGTAGCCTGCAGCAGACAAGATAAGAAATCTGCAATAAAGATGCACTCAAAGGAGTGCTTTCCTCTTTCGCTAAGAAAAAAATATTTTATGGAATAGTGTCAAATATTATCTTGAAATTTGTTTCTAATATGCTAGACAGGTGTATATAGAAACATGACCTCCTTTTTTCACAAACAAATGCCATAATTAGAGATCTTATCAGAATACTTACCCTTTCTGCACATTTTGATGGAAAGAGAAAAGGTTTGCAATGCGACCAACCTTCCCTCCATCCCCAGGTCCCTCCTTGGCCTCTTGCATGATAATTCATCCCCCCTAATCTCAGCTTTTGTCAATGCTTGTGAGTAACATACAAATCACTGGAAACACTGATGGTGAGGGTGTGAAATTGGCCAACTCAGTTTATAATGAAGAATATGCATTTGACAAATACATATTTTTCAGAAATCTTTCTTCTGCATCTATTAATCTTACCACACTTGAGTGGCTGGATGCAATGTGCCCCTCCCTGAGCAAGCGCCATACACCTTCCCGATCAGCCAGGGAGTGACTCCAGACTTCACCATGGCCAGGAAAGAGGAAGTGCCACAACCACCAAGTTCCTGTGCATAGAAAATCAAGCAGGTCAGCCATAGCCAGCCAGGAGGGAGCATACCAGCTGTGGGTAGATCGGAGAACAAAGGGCGGGAGGTGGTGCGGGAGGAAGTTTGCCGGAAGTCTAACCTAAGTGAGAAAAACTGAAAGAAGCCTTCCTACCTAGCAGATCAGAGCCAGAACTTCAAGGAAGGAACTTGAAAGCCGAGGACTTGGGGCCCTGGAAGGTTCAAAGAGGGGTGCAAAGGAGAAGTGCCTTTGGGACTCTGGCTGGAGGAAGCAAAAAGAAAGAGCGGAGTGTGTGACGCTAAATGTAAAACAAAAGTGAAGCAGGACTCGACAGCCCTCACTCCTCTTTTCAAAACGAGCAATCCACTGAAAACAGAACTTTTGCTCAGGTGAGAGAATAATCTATTCATTTCCATTTATTTTTGATGTATAAAACATTAAAATTGTATATCGTGTACCTCGTGATATTCCATTATTTGTATATATCATGAAATATTCAAATCAGGCTAAACATACCTGATACTGATCATGTCTTTGTGGTGAAAGATTGAAAATCTTTTCTTCCATCTTGCTGCTATCTGTGGCCAGTTACTGCCGTCCCCACTCCCCCTCCTGGGCAACTGCACGCCAGGCGTCTTGCTCTAGTCCAACCGTTTCCATTGGGCGGCCTCTCCCTGTCTCTCCCTGGAGCAGGACAGGCTCGAGCTAGACATGGGGAAGCCACCCCTGACTGCCAAGCCCATTCTCAAAGTGCCATGCACCAGCCAGCTGACCAGCAGTGTGTGCCAATCCATACAACACGCTTTAAGAAAAGTGTGCTGAGAAAGTACGTATAAGAAAGAATGCAGAAAAGGTACACAGAAACCACGTATACTGGGTTTTAACATTTTTTCATTTTTCCCCCAAAGATTTAGGGGCTGTGAAAAGATTCTTAGAAAGGACTAACATCAAAATACAGTTATTTTAGGACAACTATCTATCACTCAAGATAACTGAGAGATAAAGTGTTGGGTTGTGGGTAACAGCAGACAGGAACAGAAGGGACAGCAACAAGGTGGGTCAAAAATGAGAAGGTCTTCAAGTCGGAGGAACTAAAACAATACCTTAAGCGATGCCATTAATTAAAACCATTTCATGTATACATATGAGGACCAATATGGAGATGCCTTACAGCTTCTGTTTTCACATGTACTTGATGCATTCTCAAAAAAAAAAAAAAGGAAAATTTTCAAATGGTATGTGTGACCGTTGAAAAGATTATGTCAATTTAAAGGAATCAAGAACCATGCCTGGATTTGGGTTTTGGGAACCACACCTAGACTGGAAATTGAGAACCAGCCTGGATTAGAGTGTGAGTGACTTTTGGGCCAGCCAATGAGGGAAGAGCACCCACCCATATGTGAGAGGGCCAACTGGAACTCCAACAGTATAAAAGGGAGGAAGAAGGGAGATTGTTACAGCTTCTTCCTCCGGGGAAAGTTCTCACCTCTGCGACTGTCTATGGATACTGACTTGCTGTACACCGCGGATCTTCATCACAGATTTGCTCCAGTCTCTACTTGCACCTGTCTGCCCGGTGCTGCTCTTCAGTCTCTGATCTTCAGGGTCTGGTCTTCGTTGTTGTTCTTCAAACAACCGAGATCGGCAGCAGACTCTCACCTCACCGGCTGTCCTGCAGTCCCGGATGGGAGATCTACTTCACGGCTGAGCAGCCATCTTGGACTATCTCTATCCTTGGATTTGTAACCCTTCCTACTTCTTTTTGTTATAAAATCTATAAATTCTGCCTTTGAAAGAACCCAAACTAATACAGTATGCCTGGATCAATATGCCAGAGCAATAGAAAGCCTTATGCAATCAGATTTTTAAGAGCACTGTACATGGCTCCGTATGCTGCCTCTCTTTGTAATGGACTAACCACGTGTACAACAAATTCAATGCTATGTGTCGATACCATCACTGCAAGTACAATGCAGGGAACAGCTAAGACAACAGCTAAGACATGTTTAACAATGCCAAATGCACTTACACTTTATGTTTTGCCAGTCAGACCAGAAATGAAAATTACTTCTTTTTGGTTAAACAATATTGCCAGCCTGACTTTAAATAGCATAGATACGTTTTTAATGAAAATCTTGACACACTCCTTAACTCCTTGGATATTTTTTCACCATTACTCACAATAAAAATATATGATACTACATAAACCACAAACTCATTGGAAAAGAAAATATTGTCTTGTCTGTTTTGTAAACAAAGTCAGAGAACAGTAGCAGCAGCTTCAGGATACTTTAAGATAGTGTTAATATATTTTTCATGATGTACTTTCAATTATTTGCTCTTAGGTACTGTCATAAATATTTTAAATGCCTTTTATCTCCTGTGACAACAATTAGAACCTATATTTATCGTGCCCTCATTTGTGTTGGCTTAATCTAATAAATCAAGAAGTGATTTGACCACCCTGAACTCTATCTCAGCCCGTAAGTACATGTAATGCACAATTAGATAAGCCTAGAATTTATTTCCTTTCTATTCTTTTATTCTCAGGTATTTTAAATGTTAACTCCCAGCTCCACTAACTCACTTGATTATCAAATGAAACTAGGTTTATTAACCCTAAGGCAGTATGGGAGAATGTTACCTTTACTGAGAAATGTCTCTGAAAGCTCACATGAGAAGTAGATTTTCATAAGTTTTTTGAATCTGGAGTATAATGGCTTAAGCGGGTCTTCGAACATGGGCTTCTGTCTGCAAATGGGCTACGTGTATGCTACCATAATTTAGGACTGGTGGATGCAAGTAGGTGAGCATCTTTAGACAAGCCTCCATATGGAAACAGTTGCTTGTTAAGAGAGCTATTTGCCCAGTTGAGAAATGAAATGCCCTGTGTAAGAATATTTACTCAGAGGAACAAAGTATTTGCTCAGATAAATTGTTTTTTAGGAGTCTTTGAAGAACACAGTAGACATGTTTATTGGTTTCTTCTTTCTCTCCCTGGGCAAAAATCTTTTAGAACACAAACTCATACTGATGATAACACAGCAAACCTTTATTTTTGTAAATACTGTAAATGCATTTCTAGGATTGTTTTTTAGGGAAGAGGATAGATGACTGGAGGTAGTGGTAAACCTCTCTGAGATCTTGGACATTATTAGGGCTTAGGGACACAGAGTATAATTGTAGTTGGCAACTCTTGAGCCAACGCTGTCACACCCACACCTTGCACCTCACACTTAACAATTAGAAACCATCATGTTCAAATTTTGCAGTTATCTGAACATAGCAGAATCATTCAGGATTTTCTCTTCCTTGCAATACCATTGTCTCATCTGTTTGGAGTAATGAAAGTTTACTCACCACTCAACTCCATCACTCTTAGCCCCACCACCAGATTCTGTGACATCATAACTCCCTCAACTATTTGTCACTGAACCTCAAAATCGCTCATATAGTCACATGTAGCTCTTACTGACTAGACTGAAAGGTAGAATTCTGCCTTTTCCATTATTAGTTTTCTAGAACCTAACATACAATAGAAAATGCTTAGTAAATATTTTTGAGTAAATTAATGCATAAAAGACATAGATAAATAGGTGGGTAGCTAGATGGATGGATGAAATGATGGTTAGATGGGTTTATGTAGAAATTTGTGGAAACAACTTGTCCTTTCTTCTTAAAAATGAGGCAGAAACATGTGGTTTCAGAACTTCATGACCAATTGTTTTCATTGTCTTCTTTCATTCAATGCATGTTTATTAACTATATTCTAGCATACAAGTACTATGCTAGTTATTGAGTTTTGTAAAACGACAGTCAATAAAATGTCTGCTGTATCAGAAAAATTACTTTGCTACCATGACTGCTTGTTCTAGGTAACCACTATGATAACCAGCCACGTCATTACCACCACCAAAACCATGATCTCAACCACCACCACCAGTATAACTATCATCACAGCACCCAAACCTCCAGACATCCACCACCATCCAATGCTTGCCAATGTCACAGTACCAGCCACAGAGCTCATGATGATGCTGAGTCCAGTTCTGAGGTTCTACAGCTCAAAGCTGCACCAGTGTGCAGCTGTGGGTTTCAGAATAAAATTTCAAGGAGAAAGGATTGGAAGATTGTTCAGAAATGCAAATCTCTCTTTTTCATAAAAGCAAAATAGACGGAAAGCTTCAAGAGGTTATAACTGTGAGCAAAGACACAGTAGTGGAGGAAAGTACTTGGGGATTTAAAATTAAATTCAGACTCCTCAGAAAGTACATGAGTTTTTCTCATTGTAAAACTCTATTGTCAAAACCTAACATGAGATCATAGGGCCACTGACAAAATTCCAACTTTAAACTCCTTTCTAGTTCATGAGCAAGTTCCTTGTACTCCATGGAACTCAGGAACTAAAAGGGAGAAAAAAAATAAGATCTCTGATTTTAACATTAAAGATGGAAGTGTCTGTTCTCATTTAAGTTCAAGGGAATATTTTATTTTCAAAACTGAAGATAGACTGATGGCCACTGTTATAAAATATTGACAGTTCTGTGCCACTACCAATTAAAAACAGATACTACCCAGAAGTGTTTTACCATTTCCCAACACTTGTTTACTTGGTTGAACTCAATCAACAGGATATGGGAATGATTTAACTCTCATTCTTGTATTTTTGCTATTAGGATTTTTTACAGCTGGTGTTATGGTTTGGATCTATTGTGTCCCCCAGTAGCCTCACTAGTCTGGAAGGTGATTCAACCGTGGAATCATAGTAGTTAGTCCACCGATTTCCTGTGCTGTTAATGGGCAGGGCTTGATTGGAAGCTGTAGATCACCAGACATGACCTTGAAGGATATATGCTAGCTCTGCCTTTCTTCACTCTCTCAGCTTCCTGTTGGCCATTGATGAACAGCTTCTCCTCAGCTAGGTCTCTGCCTTATGCTTTGACCATTACCGGCCACCCATGAGTGGATTGAGACCTTCTGAAACTGGGAACTAAAATAAATCTTTCTTTCCTTAAGTTGTGGGTGTTGGGTATTCTGTCCCAGCAATAGAAAAAAGTAACTAAGGCAGCTGGGCTTCCACAGTTCCGAATTTATCCTGAAATTCAACTTTCTCTCCATGTGTTACTTATTAGGGGAAAAAAAACATTGTACATATCTCAGATCAATTGAGAATCAAAAGGTAGTGTCTATTTAGAACAATAATCACAAATCTACCAAAAACTTTGCATAAAAATCTCTAGTTCCAGAAGCTAGCCTTTTAGGGAAATCCTGAGTCTTTCATGTTTCTCCCTCAGACTTTTGAGCAGGAAAAACAGAAAGATACAGACAAACTATCACAGTAGATCTACAGGTTGTACTTTGGGTTAACTTTTGCACAACGTAGATTATGCTGTAACAAGTTTAGCAAGTACTTCCGTATTAGTTTTCTATGTCTGCTGTAACGATCTGCCACAAAACTGAGGGGCTTAAAATGGCACAAAATTATCTGACAAATTTGCAGTTAAGAAATATAAGATGAGCCAACATGGTGGTACACACCTGTAACTCAAGCATTCTAAGAGGTTGAGGCAGGATGATCATAAATTTGAGCCCAGTGTGGTGAACTTAGTGAGAATCTATCCCAAAAGAAAAAAATAATGAAATCCTTTTAAAGGGGCAAAAAACAACAGGCCACAATTTGGACATGTCTGCAAAGGGGAAAATAAAGTTTCACTAAATAAAAAGGAAGAAAATCTGTATCCAGAGAGAACTAACATCATATTGCAAGTGTGCTCACCATTTTAGATAAAAATGCTTTAAAAGCATAAGCATTTTTATAGTGGTATTATATGAATGTGCCTGCATTTTGCTATAAATCTTTCTCATTTGAGCTTCCATACCTTTTTTCTTTTGCTTGGAATCACCTAGAGAGATTTTGTATGACATTTGTATAGGGAAGCCTAATTGAAATTGTAGGCAAATTTAGAAAAACTCACTGTTGGACAGTATCCTCTAAGAGAACTTTCCCCTTAATATCATCCTATCTGTGTGAATGGCTTTACTTATTACTAGACTGGAAAAGTCACTTATCCGTATGAAGGTCTGTGGTAGGCTTATTTACTAACAGAATCTCAGATGTCAACCTTGTATATAAAAAGAGAACAAAACTATGGATGAAGAGAACTACAGAAGAAGCTGAAGTCGATGAACTGGTATGTGAAAAATTAGAAGAAAAGTAAAAAAAAATTCTTTTACAGGAAAGAGTATTATAAGTAATGTATAAACTAATCACAAAATTTAGTCAAATATTAACATGTTAGCTGGAAATGGAATTGTTATGGATTACCTATGGAAATATGTGCTGTTAAGAGTGATGCCAGCTTGGAAGGGGCAGAACACTAGAGCTTGTCCTAGAAGGGGTAGACCACTGAGATATGACATGGAAGGGTATATGCTAGCCCTGTCCTTCTTCAGTTGCTTGGCTTCCTACCTACCATGCCGTGAACAGCTTCTAGTCCTGCTAGGCCTCTGACATGTGCTTCCATCATTGCCAGCCACTCAGAAATGGACTGATATCTCCTGAAACGTTGAGTTAAAATAATTTTTTTTCTCTTTTAAGTTGTGGGTATTGGGCATTGTTTCCCAGAAAAGGGAAAGTAAGACATCAACTAAACGTAGAATGATCCGTGATTTTTCTTCCTTTTGGGATTATTAGGGTGATAATCAATCCCCAGTTTCTTTTTTTTTCATGTACATCAGACAGAACTTTCACAACAGTGTCACTTCGGTATTGCTAAGACCACTGACTATTCTATTTCAACCATTCTCCAGATTCAAAATTCATTTATTATTGGAGATTTCCTCTCCCTATTCTATCCTTGTGCCATGATAAGGAAAGAGTGCGATAATGTGACCCATTATTTAAATTCCAAGGTCACATCATAGGACACAGCTCCAGACATATCAGGGAGGCCTGCACCATTATCCAAGAAATTGAGCATTTATTCTGAATGCAGGAGACATAGGGCTTGGGGCTGTCTTCATTGGAGAACAGATCATCAAGTCGGATAATGTGAGATACAGGGCAAAAACCTGTTAAATGTATCGCATATTTCAATAAGTTCAAGGCTTATGCTTTCACTAAACTACATTATTTTCTTTCTGGGGGAAAAAAAAACACCTACCCATGACTCTAACTTCACTGCAGTTAGATAGAGCCATATGACCAAGTTAAATCCAGTAGAATGGGGATCTAATCATACACTTTTCCTCTAGTTTGGGTGTTTAAAATATTTTTATGACCCAGCATAACTGTCCTTTCGCTTTCAAAAAAGACCTTTGAGGTTATGTGCTGACTGTGGCAGAACTATAAAACCAGAAGGAATTATCTCGGATCCCCACATGAGAAACCAAGTGATCAGAAAGTTCTGTGATGGACTTGGGACATATGGAAAGTAAACTTTGTTGTATCAACCGGTAAGACTGTGTGGCTTGTCAACTCACATTAACACAGTGACTTGGGGCAAAAGGAAGCACATCACTTTTCCCAACAAGGTGGAAAAAGAAGATGCACAAGCAGTGCTCTTCAAATTCTCATTTCTTCTCCTAACATTTCAGTTCTCCTGGCTGCACTGGGTTGTTTCTATTACCCTTTTTTATTATTCTTTCACGCCACTGGCTCAGTCATGATGTCGCCTCTCTCACTCCTGATATTGATAACAGTTTTTGCTTTCTTAAACCTTGATCGATCTGGTTAGATTACGGTTGCAGTTAGCTTTCTTCTTGCTAGACACAATAACCAACACCACAACTTCAAAGAAAAGAGGTTTAGTGTGACTCACAGGGGAAGCCAAGGCTAGCTGGCCCAGGGCAGGAACATTCTGGTGTAGGGAGATGGTAGAGCAAGGCTGTTCACGGTGGCTTCAAAGGAGATGGGGAACAGTGCCAGGGAGGACAGGGCAGGCCAGAGGAAAGCCCCAGGGGAGGCCGCTACCACCCACGCAGCATACTGAGAAGTGGCCTCCATCAGTCCACTGAGCAAATCCAAGCTAATCAAGTGGGCACAGCCGAGCCTAACAGTCACGATCATCAGTTTTACCACTCTTGTTAAGGAGCCAGTTTCTGCTCTTGTCAACTTTACCTTATTTCTCTGTTTTCGGTTCCACTTCTGTGCTAATATTTACTGTTATCTTTTTTCTCTCTCTCTCTTCAGCTTAAGTTTCTTTTGCTTTTCTAATTTCCTAGGTTTGCTACTTAGGATTATTTTTAGATCTTTTCTAGTATGTGCATTTCAATGTTATAAATATCTCCATAAGCGCTGACTTCAATGGGTCTCATAATATCTTCACATTGCTTTCCTCAGATCTCAGTTCTGACTCATGGCATCTTTAGAAATATATGGCTTAATTTCCCAGTATTTTTGGCCCGGAAGCCAACCTTAGTGATTGATAATGCTAATGCCAGCATCGATGACCCCACTTATTTTCTGCCTGCTCTGCCACTTACCCACAAACAGATGATAAAGTCATCAGTTATGATAGTGGATTTGCCTGTTTCTTCTTTAACTGTATTCAGTTTTTCCTTCATGAATTTTAATACTCTCCAATTGGGTACATGCATGTTAAGGATCGTTTTTTCTTCCTGGAGTATTGCAGCTCTTGTTACCATATCATTTCCAACTTTATCTTCAGTAATTTTCCTTGCTCTGAAATCTGATTGGTCTGAATTAATACAGCTTCCATGGGCTTAAATTCCTGTTGGCACAGTATTTCCTTCACTTTTAACTATCTGTATCCTTCTAAAACTTGCTTTTCACAGATAACATATAATTGGGGATTGTCATTTTCAGTTTTAAGTCCACCCTAATCTTTGTCTTTTTGTGACCATTCATATTTAAAGAGTTTATTAGTATGTTTGATTCATGCCTACCATGTTTGTAACTCTTTTATACTTACTGTATTTATTCTTTGCTTGGCAAGAAAACTTTTCACCTAAGGCATTTTGCTTTTCAGTTGCAGAATTCCATTTTATGTAGTTCATCTTTTCCTTCTGAAATTTTCTTCATTATGTATTTGACTTCAACAATATATATATGTATATATATATATATATATATGTATATATATATATATATGCTTATATATTTACATATAAACACTCTATAGCACTTCTGATAATTCTTACATCTGAGTTCATTTCAATTGGCTACGTTTTATTGCAAGTTACTTTTCCCTGACTGTTATGGTTTGAATCTGAAGTGTCCCCTGAAAGCCTATTTGGACATAGTGGGATAAACTGTGAAACTGTATGTTATTTGTAAGTGCGGCCTGCTGGAAGGGGTGAATGCTTGGGGCTTTATCTGGACAGACTGTGTCAACTTGCTGAGATCGGGAGGTTCCTAGGGCAGAGCTTTTGGGTGTATGTTGTTGATTTGGGTGTGTATTGATTTGAGGACTAGCTTTCATGTGTGTGTTGTTGATTTGTGAGCCCTGGGTGTGGCGGGGGGGGGGGGGCCTGGCCACTTGAACTGAGTGAGGGAAGGAAAAAGAAACACGGTTACAGCTTCAGGCCTTGCCTGAGTCTTCAGGTATTGGCTGGCTTCTTCTTTCACACAGCTTCTGCTTACAATGCCGTGAGCAACGCTCCTGCCCCAGCCATGTGCTTCCACCGATGCCAGCTACCATAAATGGATGACGTAAGACCTGCTGAAACTGGGGGCTAAATAAATCTTTCCTTCTTAACTTGTGGATGTCAGGTAATTTGTCCCAGCAAGAAATAAGTAGCTAAGACACTGATCCTTCATATATTAAGTTTGTTAACTATTGTGGATAACAGGAGCTCTATACCATCCTGTCTTACTTGAAAAGTATTCTAACAAGGTGTATAAATTATATATATATATATATATATATATATATATATATATATATCTTTATCATCCTGTAACCTTTGCAGGTTTTGCTTTGCTAGGGTGTTTTTCCACCTTTCCTTAGAGCTTAGGCTAAATATTAATTGCATACCCATATAGAAAAGCTAACAGAGAATGATTTATTGCATTTTCACTTTACATTCACATTTATATTTATATACAAAATTCTTAATACAAAGAATTAATATTATAAATAAAGTTAACTAAAGGAAACAACATGTATTTCTTTTTCTACTTACATCACACTAATATCAATAAAACTCCTAAATGCCATACGTGCATTTCTTTGCATAGAGACACACATAAGAGTCTTATTTTATAGATTTTAAAAACCAAGGCTTTTTGCAGTCAAATGCCTTGATGACGGAATTTAGCAGCTTATCTGAAGAGAATTTTTTTAGAATTTTATGATATCCAAAGTGTTCCATTTACATGGCAACCAATGCACATTAAAACATGAATTATGCCTTTTCTCTAATATAAATGCTCAAAATAAATATAAGAAAAATCCACAAATAATCAAACTATTTATATATGTTTGCATGTGTGTGTCAATCAGTTAACTAAATTTACTAATCAAGTGTCACTTCTGAGATTTGTAGAAACAACATTTGTTACAGATGTTAGAAAAGAGATCATTGAAATAAATACTATTTGTCCTTAAATATTAATATTCCTCTTATAGTATGAGAGCTACCACATCTCATACATAGTCTTCTGGACTTCTTCCTCTAACTTATCCATGAGTGTGGCTCAAAAATTAATTAGTAAGTGGATTTTTAAAATCAGATTTTTATGATTTTTGTATAGAAATCAGTAAGCAGTACACAGGCTTGCCTCTGAACAGAAGTATTATTCAGACATTGGCTTTGGCTGTCACTAAAGCAGAACTAATGGGATTTGTATTTTAATGACAATTTTCTTCAAAGTAATAAACCAGATTTAAATCCATGCATTTTGCCAAAAGGAAAGAATGGAGTGGGGACCTAGCTCATTCTGGCTCTCTGTCCTCAATACCGCTTCAGTGTGAAGAACTTACCTTATAAAACCTGTGACGTGTTTGAAAAAGCACACAGGACAGGGGAGAGACATCAGTAGAAGGAGACTGCAGCAAGGTGATGATCACCTCTGAGGCTGCGTATTGACACGACACTTCATCTGTGACCATTTAAAGGCAATTTTTTCAATCTAAGAAAAATAATTTCACACTACTCTTAAAAGGGTGCTGACAGAATACTCACATGAAAATACAACCCAAACTTCCAGTTATTACCTAATGTGTAGGTTCTTGTATTATTTAAAAGAAAAATTCACAAACCAGCGAAAGCACCCTGATGTTACAAAAGAAACTAGAAATTGTCCCTGATTTCAATGTCAGTTTTTTTTTTACTCAAGGCAACCCAGTTTTAGGGTGTCATAAGTGACAGTTTTCTGGGGGGTTGGGGGCAGGGCTAATCCAGAAGAAAAGGCATTATTTGCAAGGGTTGATCAAAAACTAAGGTGAATGTTTAAATTAGATGTATTACAGTAAAAGACACATTGCCATTAATTTCACTCAAGATCCTCCCCCACACACACTCTTCAGAGACACTTTCCATTATTCTTGCCACTTTCCGAAATAGTTCTTAAGGTCTTCTTTCATAATTATCTCTACAGGGTGTGATCAAAAATACAGTGAACAATTATCTCTACAGGGTGTGATCAAAAATACAGTGAACGTATCTGCCGTGTGCCATCTGACAGAAAGGCAGGCTCACATAAACACAAGGGAGTGCCCTCCCTCACCATATTCACTGGTCTGGCACCTTGTGACTTCTGTCTCTTCCACTGAAGACCAGCATTTTTAATTAGTTCAACATGGACACCGCTGCAACTGTATAATTAAAGACTCTCACATAAAAGGACTTCCAGAACTGCTTCAAAAAGTGACAAGAATGATTGTTAAAAAATGAACTAAGAGGGAGTATTTTGAGAGGAATTAATGTCAGTACATGTTTTACTGTAGTTTTTAAGTTTAAACCTTCATTGCATTTACATATCACATCTCAGATGGTAGGAAAGCTCAAAAACCATAAAAATAGTAAAATGGTGTGTTTCCATACATTCCAGATGCTTTGACAAAATGCTTCAGACTGAATAATTTATAAACAACATACATATATTTCTCAGAGTTCTGGGAAATCCAAGATCAAGTTACCCCTGGATGCAGGGAAGGCTGGCATCCTCTTCCCAGATGAGGCCCAGGAGCATCCCTGTGTGGTGGAAAGGATGAATGCTGTGCCCCTGCTCTATGTCACGGTGGCAGGATGGAAGAAAGGGGCGAATTCAACCCCTCTGGCCCTTCATCAAGACACTGATCTCATCCCAAAGGGCAGAGTTTTCATGGCCTTCAAGAGTCCCACCTTTAAACAACAAGTTCCTGAACATTAAGTTTCAATGTAAAAAAAATTGGAGGTTGCATGCACACATGTCAGCCATTACAGGTGCAAGCACACTAGATCAGTGAGCACAGGAATGATTTGCAGGCTGGAGATGTGAACATGTCTTTAGAAGATAGAAAAGACAAACCAAGGAGAGCAGAGAAATCTACATCTGGTGGCTGCAGAGGAATTGCTGATTCAGGGTGCAGAATTCAGAAAGTGTTTAGGAATCGATGGCCAGACTCCACTCCATGCTGCCCTGGCAGCGGAACTGATGATCAGAGAGGTTGGAGTCTAATGAAGGAGTCTTCCCGAAGCAAGCAACGCAGCGGACTATGCTTCTCTGTTTGGGCAAATGCTATGGGCAGAATTCTAAGACTAACTTTCAGTGACTTGTGTGCAGGCTCCTTTCCTTTGGATATACATGGAATTTGTGATTTTGATGAAGTGCCACTCCCTCAGTAGCTACATGATATGATAAATAGAAGATGGTCCAGATAGGTCCAAGGAAATTATACATGCACCTTAAAAGCAGAGAGTTCCTTCACCTGATGACAAAAAGGAAAGTGAAAGAGATTCAAGGCATGAGGTTCCAAGGATCTGGCTTGCCATTGCTGGCAATGAAGGTGGTGATGCCAAGCCCTCAGGAAAAATGGAGATCAACACTTCCCCAGCCTCTTCCCCAGATGACAGCCCAGGGTGCAGCGCACTTAGCACCGTAACCGGGGCTTAGTCAGACTTTAAACAGAGAAGTAGTCAAGTTGACTTGAACTTCTGATCTACTACCCATGAGTTAATAATGTTAATTTAAACTGCAAAGTTTCTGATTGTAATGCAGCAACAGAAAATGAGTATGCTTTGATTGATAGATAGATAGATAGACTGAACATAGATAGACGGATAAGTTATAGTTTAGATATTAAATATCTTTGAATAAGTACTGTGGCGCTACCAGGAGGTGGTGAATCTTTAGAGGTGGAGTGTTTGGAAGTGGGAGTCAGTGGAAGAGAGGTCCTTGGAGACATACCTCTGAATGGGACCCAAGAACAGTGGGCTCTTCCTCTTTATTCTTTCTTTGCTTTTCGGTCGCCATGAAATGGACAGATTCCCTCCATTACATGCCTCCACACTGATGTGCTGTTTCTCAACAGGGCCACGTGGCCCTTGACTGAAACCTCTAAAACTATAAGTCAAAATAAATCTTTCCTACTTAAAGGTGATTATGTCAGGTACTTTGTCACAGTAACAGAAAAGTATTCTTTATTTTATGCTTTTTACATAGAAATATAACATATAAATAATTATAGTGTATAACATATTAAATATGTATTGCACAAGTAGTATATATATATATATATATATATATATATATATATATATATATATAATGTGCATCTATACTGAGAACTTTGACATATGTAAAGGAAAAGGAGATTTACGTTTTGAAGTTTAGTGAGGCAGATGTCAAGAGGCAAGTCCCTGAAACACAGTACAGATTATCGGCAGTTCATACATATGTAAGAAAAGCCTATAACATGGAAAGCAGAGACAAAAATCAAATGGGCGAAATAAAAGGACCTTGAGGGAATAAAGGCAATAGAAAATGCAGAGGGAAGTCCCCACATTAGCTAAGGTTGATATAAGCACACAGATGAGAGAAAACATGCAGAAAATAATTGAAAAGCACAATCAAAGCGTAAGCATATTATTTGTTTTTATTCATAGAAATAAAAACAATGGTGGCAGAAATAAAAGACCACAATAGGAAGGTCAGAAAAGAAAACTGACACATCTTGCAGGAACAAAAACAGTACTAAAATGAAGGAGAGTATTGGTCCATCAATAGAGAAGGCTGTGTGTCTGCCCATCAGAAATTCTAGAAAGGCTAAAATTCAGATGTTATAGTCAAACAAGTTCATGAAACTAAGCACAGAGGTTGCAGGTTAGTTACCTTAATAGGAACCCAGCATGGTGAACTGAAAATAATTCCAAACCAGGAGGCAGCAGATTCCACTGCACCCTCACGCTCTGAGTCTTTGTCCTTCTGAAGCCTATGGTCCTTGACTCCCTTTCCTTCTCTACAAGAGCATCTCTGGTGCTCCTGACCAAAGTGTGCATCAGTGACATTCTCAAGAGGCATCACGCTTTATGAGAACTCAACTCAAAGTGTGAACAAAAGCTCAGTGCTTTTCTAACAGCTCTGGCTATTCCGTCCGCTTGCTCCTACTGCTTCTGTGGCCTTGATTCCCTGTCTTTGTGTGAGACTTCTGAGTGTTTGCAGCTCAGATTTCTTCCATCCCCTGTAATCCAAGAGAGTTTCACTGTGCAAGCCAACCTTTCCCCACCTCACTTCCTGAGAGGTTCTCCACATCTCAAGCCCATAAATAATTGGTTTCATGTAGCTCTTCACCACATTTTAAGAAGTAAATTACTAAGATCGAAAAGAACAAGTCCCACGTCCCTCCCCCCACCACAAATGACACAGTGTGCTTGGTTCCCACTGCACGTTTCCAAGGGATATGGAGTATTCGCGAAGGTTCACACGCAGCCACAATGCAGCCTACACTGTTGGGGGAAGCGATGCTGCGTGCTGTGGAGGGCGCCCTGCTACCGCAGTCACAAGGCACGAGCCCGAGAGCTGGTGTGGACTCTCCACCGGGGAGTGGGGAGCGGGGCTGTTCTAATACGTCACCTTACAGCTTCTTCCCACTCAAATGACAAAGGATTTATGAGCCAAATTTCAAGCCTTGTGTGTTCCTTTCTGCGAGTCACAGGCTGAAAAGCAATGTCCTCTTGGGTAAATAATGGGACACAGTGGCACAGAAGCCCTGGTCCTCTTCCACAGAGTGGTGCAGAGCTGAAGGCTGGGGCTGTGGGAACACCATGTATAAGACTGCCAGCTTTCAATGACAAACAGCTGCAAGAAAGATAAGAACTGGGGCGGAGGTGGGGGGTTCAATCCAGAGATTCTGAGATAAAAATTACTGTTCCCTGGAATTGCAATGACTCAATTTCATGAGTGACCTCTGGGGAAGGCTGAATCCCACATTTGTACGGCAACAGCGGCCACCTTCGGGCTCCGTTTGCTACACGGAGGCTGCTCTGCTCCTCTCTCTCTCTCTCTCTCTCTCTCTCTTCCACCTCTTCTTGGTTTCTCTATGTATCTCTCCATCTCAGTCTCTCGGGAGCGCGTAAGCCTGCGGATGCCCGGAGCCCTGGTCCGCGCTCACACGCCCACTTTGTCAGGCTCGACTCCCATTGCTGTGACAATGTAGACCTCAGAGTACCTTCATAGAGTATAACGTATGGCAGAGCCCCAGCGAGAACGTTCCAGGAGCTCAGTGTCCCGACCGCTTGCCGCTAAACGCTGCCTCTGTGCTCCTTGAACATACTTCTCACTAAATAACGCGTGCAGTTAATTAAGCATTTTGGGAACGGGGATGGTTGTCAAATCGACTTCATTGAGAGATGCCGGACACGTCGGTAAATCACAGTTGGGTGTGCTTGTCAGGTGCTTTCAGAGGCCATTGGCTTGTGGGTCACTAATGTGGGGGGAGATGACTCTCGCTAACTCTGGGCAGACTGCGCAGCCGGCTAGGGCCAGATGGAAGCAGAAGAGAAGAGGGGGCAGCTCCAGGCTTGTACATTCGACCCTTCTGGAGTGTGTGCATTTTCCCCTCATTTTTATTAATATATATTTGAGATACACAATGGTTAAAATGAGTTTGAGAATTTTGTGCACATCTATATCTAGTCAACATTACAGTCCCTTCCCTCCTCCATTTTGTCCCTCCTGTCACCTCCCTCATCCCCCCACCCCGACTCCCAGTACCCAATATCTCGCCCATTTGATGCTATAAACTGCCTGCATTCTGTGTTTCTCATGATAGAGAAATCATGCAATAGGTAGATTTAATATTGTTAAATGGTTATACTCTCTAACTAATGTACAGATTCAATGCAATTCCTATCAAAATACCAGAAACTTAAATAACAGAACTTAAAATAACAGAACTTTTAAAAAATTCCAAAATTCATAGGGAACCAAAAGAGACCTAGAAAAGCCAGAGAGATCCTGAGTAACAAAAGTAGGTGGCATTCGACATTATAATATCAGACATTGGGTTATATATATATGGTACTGGCACAAAAACAGACAGACAGGTTGACGAATGGAACAGATGTGAAGATGCAGAGAAAAACTCAAGTACTCTCAGCTACCTAATCTTTGACCAAAAAAAAAGTGGAAAAAGGATAATCTCTTCAATAGGTAGTTCTGGAAGAACTGGTTATCTACATGCAGAAGAATGAATCTAGACACACACCTATCACCACGTACCAAAATCAGATCAAAGGAGATCAAAGATCTAAATATTAAAACAAAAACACTAGTTTCTCACTAATTCCCCAAACCTCATGCTTCTAATGTGTTACAGAATTTGGAAATCATGTATTTACAAAAAGTATTATTAAATTTTATCTCATGTGTATTTTTTACCAAAATAAAAGAAAAATAAAACAAAAACATTGAACCTTCTGGAGGACAAAATAAGCAACAATCTAGAAACCTAGGCATTGGTAAGGACTTTTTTAATAAGATACCTGATGCAAAAGAAGTGGCCCCCATAATTAACAGACTGGTTCATATCAAATGAAAAAGCTTCTACATTGCTAAGGAAACTATTAACAGAGTGAACAGAGAACCAGCAATAGGGGCAAAAAGTTTTACCACCTACACTTCAGACAGGAGGCTAATAACTAGAATATAAAGAAGAAAAATAGACTCCCCAAAATCAAAGACCCAGTTCACAAATGGACACCTGAGCGTGCGCATTTCCTACTGCTGCTACCAGTGACTCTGCAGGGGGCTGCCAGGCCTTCACCCTCACACTGGGATTTTCAGCTTCTTGGATCAAGCAGCTACCTGTTTTCCCAGATCTCCAACCTGCAAGCAGCCGCCGGGGGACACTATTGCCATTGGCGCTGGGGAACACTGTCGCCACTGGCGAGCAAGTCAATTTACAAATCTCTTCTGCTATGTACAGTCTATAGGCCCCATTCCTCTAGAGGAACAATCTACCATTGTTCTCACAGGTTCTTTCTTGCTTTTTTTTTTCTTGTCCTTCTTGCATGCCAGTCTCTGTCCCCCTGCTGTTATGCTGGCAGGCCTTCTGCTTAAGATGTCCTTCTCTAGATTGTCATCACTGACTCCTCGGGTCAGATCTCAATCTAAATGCCATCTCCTTTTTTTTTTTTCTTTTGAAACAGTGTCTCACTGTGGCCCAGAATAGCCTTGAACTCACAGCTATCCTCTTGCTTCAGCCCCAACAACACCCACCCCGAACCTGGGGCTGGTGATATAGGCATGTGCCAACACACCAGCTTTTGTGTTGCTGGGAAATCAAATTGAAGGGCCTGTGCTTGCTACACAAGTGCTATAACTGCTATGCTATTCCTTTTCTTGCCTTATTTTCTGTTTTCAGTGTGAGTTTCTTGCTTTACCTACATGATCTTTTTGTTCCCTATAAACCACCCCAAAACAAAATGGGTAATTATTGGGCTCCTCGTGACCTTCAGATAATCAAAAGTGACTGGGTACTACAGACTGAATTTCTATGTCCTCCTAAATTTATACAGCAAAAGCCTAACTCCCAAAGCACTGCTATGGGGGGTGGGGGGTGCTTTTAAGAAGACAGCCACCTGTGAACAAGGAAGTGACCTTCATTATACACCAAATCTACCAGTGCCAAACCTGGGGCCACTCAGCCTCCAGAATTGTGAAAAATAAATTTTGGCTGTTCAAAAATAGATGAAACTCAAACTTAAAACAGAAAGGCGTAGACTAATAAGAAGGCAAGAAAAGGCCGACGGAGTAGCAGAGTAGTTACAGCACTTGCATATCAAGTACGGGCCCTTCAATTTGATTCTCCAGCAACACATAAGCTGGGTATGGTGGTGCGTGCCTGTAATCCCAGCACTGGGGAGCTGAAGCAAGAGAGTAGCTGTGAGTTCAAGGCCAGCCTGAGCCACAGTGAGACACTGTCCCAAAAAGAAAAAAGGAGATAGCATCTAGATTGAGATCTGATCCAAGTAGAGAAAGGCATATTCAGCTTATGAAATTCTGTTATAGAAGCATTAAAGGTTAAGGACACTTGCTGATTCTGATTTGGGAGAAACACTTCTTTAAAGCCCTTGAGGCTTTAGATTCTGGATTTAAAAGGAAAGGAAAAGAGTTTAGAGAGAAACAAAGAATTTAAGATGAGCATATTCTAATACCTGAAGAACATAACCAAACCAATTCAACCCAAGAGACAAAAACCACATACAGCAACTTTTTCAGGAAGTAAAGAGATCACAGCAGGAGGTCTGGCTCTTAGAGGTTTAAACATTAACACCAACACAGTGCTCATGGGAATACAAAGGTTGAGCCCTCTTTCAAAAGGAAAAGCCAGCACTGCTCTTTGTTCCCTGTACCTGTCAGCCATCTCCTTTTAGAGGTTTCTGACCTGCTCTGATTCAGTTGATCCTGCCTTAACTGTGCCTGTGAATGGTGATGCTGACTTGCTGTACAACTGGGCTTAGAAATATGAGGTGTAAGACTTCACCTACAAAATAGAACTTACCTCAAATCTCAAGAGAATGGAAAACATTTCAGTCTCAGGTAGAGGACACGGCGGTGATCACATGAACAAAGATGAAGTGAGTCATCTATTGGCATTGTGGACGCTGGCCAATGTTGAAAGTCAACATGTTATGAAATGATCAGCTCACTGAAATTTTTCCTGGTTCATGATATAGCCAAAGGAATGACACTTTCTGCCATACAAAAGTGAGTACCGATAAGGTTGATTTGGGATGTTATTTTTTTATTCTGTTTTGTGAATGCTGACTTTAAAAAATGTTGATATTGTGGCTGCTAGGACAGTGCTCTACTGTACCCACCTTGCCACTGACCGACTATTTTGAGCTATGCTAGAGCCACGGGCACAATACAGCAAAGGAGCAAAAGGAGGATGTGGAAAGGTTCACCTTTCCCTCAGAAGCTTGGCATAGCAAATGGGCCATTTTGCCAACAGGGCAGTTATTAGAAACATGGGACACAAGGTACATAATGGTACAAAACAGTTCATTGATGTGACAGAGCACCTGAACTTGCTTTAAGAATTTCTAGAACTATAAATTAGACATAAAGAGACATGAGACCAAACAAAAATGTGGTTTTTAGACCTTGCCTAAGAAGAGAATGATATTTCTCCACAAATTAAGATAGTCTTGAAAGCTGACACACAGCCAAAAATCTAGGACCCTGGAATTAAGAGATTTCAAGTATTCACAAAATATGTGAATTTAAAACTGCAAAGTAATTCTCACTTTTGCATGTTTTCTTCTGATTCTTAACCATAGCACACAAATATTAAATAGTTGTACAAGCTATTTACACTTGTACTTTCTTCCCCTTACTTATAATCAGACATTGTTCTAAGTTCTTATTTGCTTCTCTAAGTATTACTGTTTTAACAGTTCTACAAAATTCTGTCACAGTGGTATACTATGATGTGTATAATTATTCTGGTAATAATTTGTCTTTTAAGTTGTTGAATGGTTGCTCAATCTCAGCTCTTGGGAAGAATGAATATTTAGGTTAGTTTCAAGCATTTTCCCATGTGAACATGGGCCTGGAGCAAGCGGGGGGTGGGATGGGAGACAGTTTTCTCAGAGACAAGCACAAACATCACTTAATAGCCTTCTAATACAGGGATCCCCAAACTCCAGGCTAAGGACTGGTACTGGCCAGCAGCCATTAGGATCTGGGCTACACAGGAGGAGTTGAGTGATGAGTGAACCTATGAAGCATCGTCTGTATTTCTACTCACTCCCCATGGCATGAGTGTCTGAGCTCAGCCTCCTGTTAGATCAGCGAGAGCATTAGATCCTCATAGGAGCACGAACCCCGCCGGAACTGCCATGGGGAGCATCTCTCTTGCAAGCTCCTTATGGAAAACTCACACATAATGATCTGAGGTGGAGCTGAGGCCAAAAAGCTAGCACCTCACCCTACCCTTCTACTCCTCCTCAAGTCTGTGGAAGAACTGCCTTCTGTGAAATTAGTTCCTGGCTCCCAAAACCTTGGGGACTGCATTTCTAAGCACTCTGAGAGAGGTCCCAGAGCTGCCAGCGGTGTGTGTCCATGTGTGTTTCCGTAGCTTAGATTTTTCAAGGACACCAGTGTGGCTCAGAGCATTCATTCGTTTGTAAGTTCTGTGCAGCCATTTACTAATAGTAAAGTTTGAAACTTTGAAAAAAAATCTTATTTTTTAAGAAAGTAAATAAGAACAGACTTAATGATGCCTCAAAAACTATGTCTTTGTATGCAGTTTTAATGGGAAAAAATATGTAGGTGGGTACACAAAAAAAGATATTACACATGTTTATGGTACTTCCTATATAGCATAACAGTAAAACCAAATTTTTAGGAAATAGCTGGCAGTACTCAAAGTTTTTGCTCAAAGTTGAGAATAATTGATTCCTTCTGATATTTCTAGTTTTCTAGTCAGGGCAGAATTTTCTTTGCCATGAACAGTTTTGGAAACTCATTCTGAAGCACCCTGGTTTCCCTTGTGGACAGCCACGAGAAAGACTGGTTTCAGGTAACTTGACTATGTTGACCACTTTTAGTAAGAAGGGGAGAAAGAAATGGGAGAGAAGACAGAGAGATACCATTGATGCAAGGAGTTGTTTCTATTATTAGTCTTCTCTGCTCTAATCCCACTCTCTCTTTCTCGCTTACTTGCTCTCTCTTGTAAGAAAGCATGAGTTCAAGAAAACATTAAAATGTGGCAGAGATGGTTCTGAAACTTGGAAAACTCCTGAAATTATGTGCTAAATTATCATGTATGTAAATACATAATGATCTGGAATCCCCAAAACAAAGAGTTGGACTGAATTGATGAACTGAAGTAGTGTTAGATTTTTAGAAGTCCCACTGTGGTTCTGATGGGCAGTGAAGTGTGATAACTACTGAGATTCTGAGGTTAATAAGGAAGACACCCACTAAGAGGACGAGGGTAGTAATAACCTTTAACAGTTGGGACACTTCTATGCTTTGAGATATGCAGTCAAATTAATGTTTCTAAATATGAAAGTCATGACTGTAAATTATAAATAATGAAAAAATACAGAATTAAACAAAATCCTTAGGATGAAGTAGCCATGACAGAAACTACAGCTTCAGAAAAGCCCACCCCTAATACTGGTTACTTGAGATACCAAAAAGTATCTTTTCATTTGATTTAGCATCTCCAAATATTCCCTTGATTTCTTGTACAAAATCTACAGTTATATTTATTTTTTTTCTCCAACAAAATGAGAAAAGTCCAGAAAAGAGGCAATGGTGTTAATGGAAAACAAAAGCCCTGGATGGGAATATCATAATTAAGTGCTAGGAAAAAAAATGCTCAAAGCTTGAAAACAATCAGCATGAGGACTGCATGTTCTTATAATGTCGCAACGGAGTACAATCTGACCAATTCATCCTACGGGTGCACCTGGGTCTAGTTCATCATTTATCAGGGCCTGTGTTCTATGAAATTCCTTGTTAATTCATGTTACTTCTGAGATTATACATTAAGCCCAGTAGAAACATAAATTGGACATGGACATGGACAGAAACTACCTGCATGTTTTGCACAAGGCATGTCCTAGGGACACCCTGATTTTGGGTTTCTAGCTGCCAGAACTATGAGACAATAAGTTCCTTTCACTTTAAGCCATTTAATTGGTGTCACTTTATTACAGAAGCCCCCAAAAATGATACAGGTGGCAAAGTGTAAGATTTGAGTCACACACATGTACAAAAGACTCAGAGATTTTGTGGTTTTAATTCTGCTTCTGATTGGTTAAAATCACTACAGCAAGAAATTATAAACTTTTATTGTTGTTTTTAATTAGATGGTAAGGAGGAGAAATGAAATTATTTTTAAAAGAATGACAGTTTAATAAATCCATCTACTTCCCTGCAAGTATAATAACAGCTGTCTAAAGGAGACACTGAAGACGAAACATAAAAATGACCATAGCAAAAGAAATTTTATGTTCTAAATATAAGGAAATAGAAAAATTAGCTTACGGTTGTATCAAAGAATTTTCTTTATGCATTCTATAGCAAAAAAAAAAAGACATTGATAAAAGGTCCCATCCCAAATAAAGGTCAGAATATGATGTATAAAACTGAGTGGTCAGTTCATTACAAACTACATGCTTGATGGTAAACATTTCAGTCAAATTTACCCACAGAAGATTACCTAAGTTCAACTTTACTAGAATAAACTTACAAATTTTTCATTTTTCTGAGTTGCTTCTAAAGGTCAGTCATCACCAATTTAATAAGTAAAATATTTGCCATATCCTCCCTTACTTTACAAGCATTTATAAATTATATATTTTGACAAAACCTTATACTTTGGTTTTGTGATGTAGCAAGACCTTGATCACAAAAATATATATATATATATTTTTACAAAGGTCTGGGGAAGGAGCTTAGTGTAAAAGCACCAGCTTTTGAAGTATGACCATCTTGGATTGTAGAGGGACTATATGCCTTTGTCAGAGAAAGAAAGAACCCAAGCCCAGTCCTACAGGCCTGGAATCCCAGCACTCTGGGAGACTGAGGCAACAGGATCACCACTTTAAATCCAACCTGGGCAACATAAAGACTGTCTCAAAATCAAAAATAAAAATTGTCTGGGGATGTAGCTCAGTATGAAAGTCTTGGACTCAATCCCCAGTACCACCCACAGAAAAAGGATGAGAACAATTTGAAGTGTAGAGAGATGGGGGCATTTCCAGGTGAAGATAGGCATAGGCTGGAGTTGCATCGCTGAGCCAAAGCATACGGAACAGACTTAAATCTTCACAGCCTATGTCCAGTATTTTGGTTAAGCCATTAATTTTCACCTCCAATACTCTTGCTATTTGTAAGATGATTGAACTGGAAAAAAAAAAAAAAACGTGTGATTGAGCCCCACAGCCCTGGACGATTCCCCCCTCCCCCCAATCCCAGGCCTTGCTTACACCTGGGTTTCAGGTTTCAGATGCTCAGAACAGGAGAGAAAACCTCCACTGTTTTAAATTTTGTGGGGACTTGTCAGAGCAGGCCTAGGAAGCGAACACACGTGGCACGTTTTTTTTTTTTAACTTGATGCAAGTTTGAAATAGCTACATAGAGAAATATAAGGCAAGAAGAACACTTAAATAGGAATGTTGTATGTGTGATGAGCAAGTATCTCCTCTCTCCAAAAAGCTCTGCTTTGATTGGGCCCAAGCCTGGAAGACTAGAGCCAAAAATACATAAGGAGGAAGGGGAGGGGGTCCTTTGAAAAAGATCGTGTTTAAAGGAAGGAACATTAAGATTTTTATAGAATTTTAAAAGTAGGGAAAAGTCACAAAACTTCAAGCACAGAAGAATAAAGGTGCATATACTTCCATGACACAGATTTTGGTGCTATTAATAGCCAGTGTTAATAGTGTAGGGCTTGAATATGGATAAGCCTATTTTTAGAGGTTTAAAGAGACTCTTTTTAACAGATGTACAATTTTAAGTTATAAAAGAATTTTCTTGGCATAGTTGTGCAGCATGAATTTTTTTCCACTTTGTCATATTAAACATAAGCAAGATTTGGGGTGGGAAAATTAAGATTTTTAAATCAAAACAAGAGATGGGTGTGATTAAAAGCATATCATAAAAACAGATTTTATTTTAAACCAGACACAGAGACAAAAGTAATATATAAGTGCATTTGTCTAGTGATGTCAGAACACGAGAGGCCAGAAGCAGTAGTTAAAGACAATGGACAGCACACAGACAATAGAAATGACGGAGAAAAGTTCCGTGTTCTTTCTCCCAGCACTGCATGTCCTGGGACCTTCTTTACCTCAGCTGCCCCATGCAGGAGAAAAGCCTAGAGAAGACAGCCCTCGAAAAGGCCTTGGGTTAGCCAAAATTCTAGGGCCACAGTAAGAACCACTGGACAATGACCTAAGCAGTAATGTCTTTCCTCAGGGCAGAAAGTCACTGGCTAAAGAAACAGTTTATAAATGATCTACCAAAACTGGAAGCACAGACTAGATCCACTCAGTTTAATCTCCATCTCTTTTAGGGTGAGAAAAAGAGGCAGAAACAAAGAAAAAGAGGGAGAGAGGAAGAAGAATCAAATTCAAATGAATAACTATAGCCAAAGAAAGATGAAGAGGGAGGGATAAAGTGGAAAGAAATGAGACTAAAGGAGACAGGGGAGAGAAAGAAGGGGAAGTAGGAGGAGACAGGGAAGAAAAGGAGAGAGAGAGAGAGAGAGAGAGAGAGAACAGAAGCAAAAAAGAATGGTAAAAATCTCTATGAAAGTCTATGCCATAGCTTCACCTTGTTATTCACAGCTGAAGAAGAGAGAAATGTCACATGACTGGAAATATAATTTCTTGAGGGCAAAGTAAAATATGAAAAAAATTTCCCATTGCAAATAAGGCAATTAAAACTATTGAATTTGACAAACCTCTGGACCTAGCTGAATTATGCTATAATTCAGGAGGAAAAAAAAAGAGAGAAGCAAAGGGATCAGAGGAGCCTTTGGCAAAACCCTTTGATAGCTCAATAAGAAAAGAATGAAGAGAGTGCCATCCTTGAGTCACTAAGAGGCATTCTTAGATTTTCCAGCAAGAGAGAATCATTAAAAGAACTCGTTTGCCCAACTTCAATTATTAAAAAAGGGAATAAAGATTTGCTCCAACCTAAGCATGCATGATTTACCTAAGAAGAATCGAGAAATTTAACATTTGTTCTTATTCAGATTTCAAGGAAGTGTTTAGTATTACAAGCAAGTCATCCAGCTACACTAAGGGCTCACTGAAGAACAAAGCACCCCTAGCACCCTAGATGAGAAGGCTAACTCACAGATTGATGGAGAGGAACAAGGAGAAGGTTTTGATTACAAACTCCGTGGCTTTTATAGAAACACCAGTTTCTGCTTCTCTTTCCACAGAAATGTCTCATAACTAATAATGCACCTAGGACATCCTTTCTGACGTATGGTGGAAACTCCAGTCACTCCTCCACCCTTGCTGGGGTTCCTGATGGTAACCCAGGACTCTCTGTCATCTCCTGTACTCTACAATTGTTACCAAACCTAATCAGACATTTAAAGCAGAAGCAGCCTCCATCGAGTTCCTGCCCCATAGTCCTACCTCTGCTTTTCTCCACACTGTATTTTATCACCAAGATATAATGAGTGACAGCAGTGTGCTGGGGGGAACTTAGGGGATCTAATAAAAACAGAGCAGCACGAGGAAAGCCCACCACACAAAGTCAGGACAACAGTTTTCGGGCATTCCGCCCAACGAAGGGGTGCTTTAAGGGAAAGCTAAAAGAGTGGGCTTGGTAAGGTTAGGGAAAACAGAGCCAGGCCTCCTTGGTAATTGGGGGACGAAGTTGGACCCTCCAAGAGGAAAGCGTAGCTAATGGTCCCGTCCTCGAAAGAACGAGAGCCATTAAATACAAAGCCATCAGCAGAGGGCCAAGGTGGAAGACCCTTTCTAGAGAGAAATGGTGGAATCACAAATGCCTGGAAAGCCTCTTCCTGCTCCCAGACTGGTGGACCTTTGATGTTGTTGCTCAGAGCCCAGGTGAGGTGCTCTGTACAAACAGTGAATACTGTGTCATCTACTTCAAGGACTTCAGCCAGAAGTAACCTGAGAGGGTGACTGGAGCTCCTCAAAGGAAGTTTTAAACTTCTCTTTGCCTTTCACATTTTAGAAATGTCAGATGAAACAGAAGAGAACTGTATTTTGCCTCTAGAAAGTGTGAGGCAGGTTTGCAGTGCCCTGGTTCCAGCTGCAACTACTCCACCTTCGGCTGTACCTGTGCTACTCATGAGAGGTGAATGACACAACCTCATACACAGAGTGAGTCACAGGACATGGGATTACTTCTTACATATGGGCACAATAAACAGAAGAAGCCATGGATTCAGGGTAAGCTTGCTAAGCTGGTCTCCCCAAGGCTACAAGGCCCCAAGGATATAAAAACTTTGCCTTCCTGTGGCTCAGCTGTATTGCCGCTACAGGACTCAGCTATAGATCTGTTATCTGAAAGCTCAAGGACAGACCAGGCTAAGGCACCAAAATACATTCAGTGTCCACTCAGGAAGCAAACAAAGCCCCGCTCTCCCAGCCAGCCCCTTGGTATCCCAGGGTGCCGCCTTCCCAACAAACTTCACAGATGCCCGTGAGAGCTTCAAGTCCAACATTGCCCAGAGAAGTGTCCCAAAGAGAAGACTGCGTACCTGGCGCCCTCACATGTGTTTATGATCAAGAGCCACTCGATGAGAATGATTTAGAACACTCTCTACAATTCACGACTGTATTGCAACACTTATGAATACACCACTCACCCCTGAATTACTATCAACCATAAGCTAAGCTTTTTTTTTTTCATCTTGACTCAAGCAAGAACAGGAATATGTTAGTTCTATTTGATTAAATTACACTGCAGTAACCATCAATCTCAAAGCCTCAGGACCTTAAGTATAGCAAGGATTTAACTGCAATGGTCACTTGGACTCTGTACTGATCAATGAGTCTCCACAAATATCATAATATGTTAATAATTTACAAGTAGACTCTTTAATGGAAAATTATGGAAACTTTTACTTGGAAAGAACTATTATAAAATTACAAGTCAATACAAACCCAGCCCTTGCCTGGATGTTGAATTACAATCTTAAAAATTGCAGAAGCTATTGAAATAATTCAAAAATCTATGTTTTCCCTTTTTCTAAGTAGAATATTTACAACTGAAGGCTTCCCTTCCTTTAGATTTTTATCTCTGCTAAAATTGATTTACTCTCTCTGTTAGCAGCATTAATATATTGACATTTTTTAAGAATCACTGAGGTGATTTAAAAAGATATCATGTCATCAAGAAATATGACCACCCTGATCCTCCCCCTCTCTAATTCCCCCTTCTTTGTCTTCTTATTTTTCTTCATGTGCAAATAATTCTAGAGTGCAGAAGTTTCCTGGCCTGAGGCTTCCTCAGAGAATCCATCCCAGGCTGGATCAAATCAAATTTTAAGGAAGACAACATACTCGCCACCCCTGGTTCATGTTGTCAGTCTTGTCTTATGGGGAATCCTTTGTCATAGGGCTTCTTATTTAATTCTCTGGCAATGCTTTCGGTGTCATGACTTTAGAGGGGTATTTTCCTTAGGAAAATGTGAGACAGTAATACACAAAAAGTAACAGGGGCTGCCCACGCCCCTTTGCTGAACAGCAGTGATATTTGTTGATATGAAAAGCCTGCTCCAAGGCTGTGATGCTTGGCTCACAGAACTCAATGCATGTAAAAGGGGGAGGGGCACAGCCAAGTAGAGCTTCAGAATTGAGAGGGCTGAGCTCAGAGTGGGTTAGGGGCTGCAGATGATCCAGTGGCAGCACTGGGAATCTAACCCAGGCAAACCTAAACTTAAAACATGAGCTCCTCACATCTAACAGGAACAACTATTTTAGTAAAAATATTTAGACTTCCAATAACAGAAATCCACAGAATTTTTTTTTCTTTTCTTGGCTTGTTGTTGTTATTGTTGCTTATATGTTTGTTTTGTTTGATATAAGACAGAAACTTCTTCAATAAGTGCACTATGCCTGCCACAGGTCAGTTCTTTCTGAAACCTGTAGGTGTCAGAATGACATGTAAAAACAACAGTTTCTTTTTCTTCTTGTCTTTGTCTATTTAGGCTGTATAACAAAATACCTTATGCTAGTAGCTTATATAAAACAGGAAGTACTGCTTAGAGTTCCACGTGAGAAAGTCCAAGATCAAATTGTAGATTCAGTGTCTTGTAAAAGCCCACCTTGTAGTCTGTAGGTGACACCTTCTAGATGTGTCTTCATAGGGAGGAAGGGACCCAGCCCATCAATCTCTCTCTCTTTCTCTCTCTTTTTTCTCTCTTTCTTTCTCTTTCTCACCAAGACACAATTCCATGGCTTAATCATCACTCACTTTGGAGGTTAAGATTTTTAACGTATGAGTTTGGGGGAAACACAAACATTCAGATCATAGCCTCTTTATTATATTGCGAAAGACAATTTTCTCCCCAAATCACCTTCAAAAGTTAAATGATAGTATTCATGAATAAAGCATTCATATCAGACTGATGTCACCAGAAATGGGAATCAACACAGTGCACACACTTTCTTGTTTTGCCTCTCCACTCTGTTCTGCACTCAGTTGCAAAAGCAATCGAAACCCTGGTGCAGGCTATGATGCATGACGTTCAGCTAGGAATCTACCTGCACCATGGGGTCTTTCCTGTCGAGCTCGATTTAAGAAAGTATCTCAGAAGGAATTTTCAGATCCGTGCAAGTATCTATTATGCAAACATCTCTATATGACCTTGCAAAATCTTGGTTTAAAAAAAAAATTACAGGCAAATGGAAGAAACTTGAGAACATCATGCTTAGTGAAGTAAGTCAGAAGCAGAAGGTGAAACATCGAATGGTCTCTCTGATATAAGAGTCCCAGATCACAACTATCTCATGGAATTTAAAATGAAAAACAAAGTGAAACAGGAGGGTAAGGAAGAGAGGGAGGGTGGGTTGGGTAGGGGGAGGGACAAAAGGAGAGTGAGAAAGTCCTTGTCACCTTGACAAGATATGAATGTGCACAAAATGCCCAATCTCATTGTAAACCTTGAATTTTGCACGTATACATATCAATAAAATGTGGGGGGAAATGCTATCTCCTCTTCTGAGAAAAAAAGAATAACAGGGAGTACTATTGGGTTATTTCCAGAATGACATTCTTCTTTTAAATTACTAAATGGGAGGAAATTGAACACACAATAAAATTCATACCATGGTATTTGTAAGTGAACAAAATGACAAAAGCCACACTTAAAACACGATGATTTAGATCCAAAATGTTCCCCCAAAGTACTGTATGTCTGGAAGGTGACCAGACCGTTGCGGTGCTGTGGTCATCTGGGTATAATCCACTCGTGCGTTCAGTAGCTGACTGTGATGTCAGCAGGTGGGGCCTCGTGGGAGGCGAGTCACGGGGAACATGATCTGGAAACTCCCTGCTTCCTGGCTGCCCCGAGGCAAACGGCTACCTTCCACAATGCCTTTCTACTGTGTTCTTTCTGCCTTGGAATCAGCCATCACTAGACTGAATCCTCTCAAAACCGTGAACCAAAATAAATCTTTTCTCATGAAGTTGTGAGTGTCGGGATCTTCTCACAGTGATCAGAAAGCTGACCCGTGCAGACAGAGAAACCATTTGCCGGGGTGTGAAGCTGACTGGAAAGAAGCAGCCAAATGAGAAAGACGTGCAGAGGCATTCTGCTCCCCAGAGAAAGAGCCTGTTCTGCTCTCCCTGTGGGCCTCCTCTCCGGAAGTAGAGAAACATCGAAAACTGCGACCCTTTTCTACAGCTCAACTTCTCAAGGGGATTGAGGAAGATTATGCACTTAATTTGAGTGCCTGAGTCCACTTGAGCTTCAGGGAGGAATGGTGATACTTGCTAATTTTCTCTCCAAGAGCAGGCAGATTGAGAAGATTTGAGAGCTATTCTCCTTAGACTAAAAATGAAATTTATCATGAAGAGTTATAATCTTAGCGAGAGTGAAATCAAGACTTTCAGATGACAGCAAGATGACTATGTTTTCCAGGTTTTTAACCCATGAATGCTTCACCTGAGAGATAACTTCAATATTGAACACAGTTGACAGTCACTCTTTTAACTCTGTATTACCATCCTGAGTTTATGCCTGAAGGAAAAGAATGAAACCCAAAAATGTTAAAAGACCTGCTCAGTGTCGTACCATCAAATAAGTCTCTGGACAAGGGCAAAATGCCAACACATTTTTTGCCAGAATGTAGCATGCATGATTTCATGTATTTGGATGGATAGGATACCTATGGAATCATGTGCTGTTGAGAGGTAGGCCTGGCTGGCAGAGGCAGATGGTTGAGGTTTGACCTGGAGGGATTGTGTCAAATTACTGAGATTGACAGAGCTTTAAGGTGTGTGTTATCGACTTGTGGACCAGGGAGTAAGGGAGAGGCACCCACTCCACATGTGGGGGTCCAGCTGGCTGCTTGATCTAAATAAAGGAAAGAAGAAGAAACATTGCTACAGCTTCTTCCTGGGAAAACACTAGCTCTGTCTTAGTCTCTAGACATTGACTCGCTCCTGGCTCCCTTGGCCTTCTGTGTGCAATGTCATGAAGTGCTCTCCAGCCTCTGCCATGTGTTTATACCATTACTGACTGCCTATGAATGAACTGTGAGAAACTTTCTGAAACTATGAGTTACAATAAATGAAATTTTAAGGGGACATTTCAGATCCAAACCACAATTCAATCCATAAATATGTGTCTGGTAAAGGAGGAAGCATATAACAGAGCTATAGCAGGAGGAGAGCTTTTCACAGCATGACAGACAAAAAGCCAACTGAGCAAGGAAGGGCAGACCTACTTTTCCAAATCCTGTCTCAATAATCTGCCCCTTGTAAGTCAAGCCCCAGTGTTCTGTCTCCTCCAACCAGAGCCTAGCTCTCAACAGCCATTCAATGTGTTGTGTCAATTAAATACATGAGGTTTTTGGGAAAGCACTTCAGATCCAAGCCATAACATTATACAGTCATCAAAAGAATTTCTTTGGGTGTCTTCTTTTAAGTTGTCTCATTTGACTTTTTTCATAGGACAGGTTACCAGATGGTTGACCCACACTACCTTTACGTTACTTTAAATCCTTTATAAAAACAAAAGTCATGTGAGAAGTAAATGTTTTATATTCTGAATATTATACAGTATTAAAAATAACACAAAATAAGGAAAGTCATATAATACAGACCCTACATGCCCATAAAACTACCCTACAACATGCATCCTGTTATATATGTAATTGGTTCAACAAAAAAATGAAATTTATCTATAGTGTTTTCAAAATTATTTTCTTTCCTAATTTCATCTTCCTCTGCTTTCCAAGGTTCTATGCCAAGCATACTTTTTTTCATTTTTTAATCTTGTAAGAATGTATAACATTCGCACTAAGAACTGCACAGTTGGCTCCATGAATTTTCACAAACCAAACACTCGCACTTAACACTTAGATTGTAAAACAGAATCCTGTTGCCAGCCTCCTTTGTACTTTCCTTCATAAAACACCACTCACTAATGGTAAACACTATCCCAGCTCTTCACAAAATAGATCGCCTCCTATTTCTTTTGTATAAATGGAATTATATAGCATGCATGGCTAGGTTTCTGGCTTCTTAAGTTCAGAATTTTGTTGGTGGCATTCATTCATATTGCTGAAAAAAATATAGTTTGATTATTTTCATTGTTGTAAACATACATCTCACTATATGACTGTGTCACAATTTATTTGTCACTCTAGTGTTAAATGAACATTATAATAGTTTCCACTTTGGTACTGTTAAAAATATTGTTGCTATGAACACGCTAAATCAAATCTCTTAATGGTGTGTGCATATTTGAGCCAGAAATTTTTCTTTTATTTGTCCAAAGCAATTATTATCAAACAGTTTCCAAAATGGACATTTTAATTTATACTTCCACCAGCAAAATATGAGATTTTCAGGTAATCTCATTTTCATATTGACTTTGGAAGATTTAATGGACCATTTCTCAGTGCTTTATTCTTGACAACTGAATATCACAAACAACTCAAGTGTTCATTTCTAGAGGCCATGTTACCTGTCGTGTTAACCATTCTAGGGGTCCTGATGTCCTAATCTGGAGCTTCTGTATTTGTCACATGACTTAACAAAGGTTCTCAAATAACAAGATCCCAAGTATCAACTAAAAAGCCAATCAAAGCTTCAAGATACTGAGGGAAAGAAACAAAACAAGCCTGAAGTTAGTAGAAGGAATAAAATAATAAAGACCAGAAGAAAAAAAAAATATTTTTATTTTTTGAGACAGGGTTTCGCTCTGTAATCCGGGCTGGTCCTGAACTCATGATGGAGCCCAGGCTGGCCTTGGACTCGGGGCAATCTTCCTGCCTCAGCCTCCCGAGTGCTGGGATTACAGGCCTGCGCCACCACATCCAGCTTATGTGGTACGGGGGAATCAAACTCTGGTACTTAGCATTTGCTAAGCAAGCACTTTAACCACTGAGCCATTCCTCCAGCCCTGTAAAAATTTTTTAAAAGACATCTTTTAAGTTCCATGATATACTTATATCATGGAACTTAAAACGAAAAACAAAGTGAAACAGGGGGTACAGACAAAAGGAAGTGGGAAAGTCCTTGTCACCTGCACAAGATATGTAGGTCCACAAAATGCTCAACTTCTTTGTAAACCTTAAATTTTGCACCTATACATATCAATAAAATGGGGGAAAAAGACATCTTTTAAACATTATGAAAGAGCAACAAACCTAAGTTATTGTTTCTAAAAAGATAAATAAAATGAATAAACATTTACCAAGACTAAGAGAAAAGATAGAATATTCAAATAAATTAAATCATAAATAAAGGAGGACATATAACTATGGATATCACAGTAATATAAAGGATTGTGAAAGAAGTAGACACACGATAAAAATTGGATAATCTAGAAAAGATTAATAAATATGAAATACATATAACATATATACCAAAACTGAATTATTAAGAAATGAAAAATTTGAACCAGCAAATAATGGACTGATTAATAATAAAATACTTCCCATCAAAGAAAAGCCCAGGACCTGATGGCTTCAGTGCTGAATTCTGCCAAACTTTTAAAGAGCTCTTAACTTCCTAATTTAGCTCCTGGACTTAATTTTTTTTCTATTTTATTGATATGTATAAGTGCAAAATTTAGGGTTTACAATGAAGTTGAGCATTTTGTGCACATACATATCTTGTCAAGGTGACAAGGACATTCTCACTCTCCTTTTGTCCCTTCCCCTAATCACCCCTCCCTCCTCCCCCACCCCATCCCCTCTTTCACTTTGTCTTTCACCTTAAATTCCAAAGGAGTTGTAATCTGGGTCTCTCATATCAGAGAGACCATTCGATGTTTCACCTTCTGGTTTTGACTCACTTCACTAAGCATGACTTAATATTTTTGAAAAAGGGGAATAATCACTTTTATGAAGCCTGCATGTAGTATTCAACCAAAGCCAGACAAAGACACAACAACAAAAAATGACAGGTTAGTAGACCTGATGAATACAGATGCAAATTAAGCATAAAATTCCACAGCACACTAAAAGAACTGTTCACTTCAATTAAGTCAGATTTATCCCAGGGATACAAGGCTGGTATGGTTCAATATATACAAGTAATTGAATATGATACATCACATTAACGCAATCGAGGATTAGACCATATTGTCATCTCAGCAGATGAAGAAAAAGTATTTGGTAGAATTCAATATCCTTTCATGAATAAAGCTCCACAAATAAAATATAAAAGATAACATTGTAGTCAATGGTAACAAGTTGAAAGTGTGTCCTCTGTGGTCAGGAATATGACAAGGCTGCCCACTCTCATAACTACTGCTCAGCACGCAACTAGAAGTCCTAGCCGAAACACTATGGCAAGAAGAAGAAATAAAAGCATCCAAACTGCAAAGGAAGAAGTTAAAGTATCTCTGTATGCAGACATGATATTTCACATATGTATATGTATATGTATATGTATATGTATATGTATATGTATATGTAGCCCAGGAAAGACCAGTAGCCAGCTTATGCCAGGTCTTCATGCTTGCCAAAAGTCTCCACCTTGCGTGCGCATTATCAGGCCACTGTGAGGACTCTGAATTGAGGTAGACAGACTTACCTTGAGCTATGCTCCAGGGTGAGCACTGTGTGATTTCTGGCTTTTCCCAAAGTCAAAATGACCGTGAAACATAAATTTATTTAATTAGTTTGGGACGTGGAGGCAACTGCAAGCCCTTCAGATGGTGGCAAGAACTACGGGACAACTGTGTTCTACATGGAAAAGAGTATGTTTGGGGTTAATTAATGTCCTTTTTAATTTAAATATTTACTGTGGTTTTTATCACATCTAGTGCACTACTTCAAGGTAAGAATCCTGGAAAGGAGCCAGCAGCCAGGGCATGCTGCAGCTGGAGAGGAAGAGCTACTGGGAGCCAGTCTGGGTGCACAGGAGCTGGGTTCTCTAAACAAGACTTCTGAAGAGACAGAAGGTGCTTTGGAGGGCATACGCCCTGAATCTGCATTCAAAATTAAGGATATTTGCAACTAGGACCAGATACCATGAGAGAGGAAAAAAGGCACCTAGAGGTCAAAGCGTAGAAGAGATCAGAACAATCTGCCCTGGAAAAATTCAATATGACCCAGTTTAAAATGTTATTTTAAAATGTTTAAAGCATTACCTGCTTACATCTTCAGCAGTCATATGGAATTAATCCAATCAAGCCTTTTGACTCAGACCTGTTTTATCTATCAAACTGCTCTATTACATTTCATGTCAGAACTTACAGAAGATAACTAAACACTATCTATACCGAATATAAAACCTATAGCAAGTAGCTTCTTAAACAAGGTATTAAAACAAGGGTAACATCACAGTTGATAAAGAAAAATAATAATTGGTAGCTTGACTTTCGTTTCAACTTTCTTAGGACTCAGACATTGCACCTCCATCCATGGAATGCCTGTGGGGTTACCACGCTGCAACTTTTGTGCTGAACTTCTCAGCTATCGCCACTTAGAGAGCTTGGCTTGCTGTGTATGGACTTGACTTAGAGATAGTTACTCCCTTGTTCTTTCCCAGCCTTAACAACCTTCTCCAGTCCCAAGATAACAACTTGGCCCTGGAAGTTGGCCAACTAATGACAACATCCATAAATTCCAGTATGAACCAACCTCCCACAAACCCATAGCCCACCTGCCTGCTTTCCCAACCTGTCAGTCTACTCGGTTTTGTCCTCTACTGCCAACCCTGACTCACATGCTAGCTAAACATCCCAACTCTTGGTACTCATACTGACCAGTCCACTCATCCTAAAGAAAAGCTCTATTCACCCCATAATCAAGGCCTTACACTTAGACTTGCTACCCAAGCATAAGGGCATGGGGAAAGTAAACTCTTCTTCAAATTCTGGGTCCTTCTTCGGCCTAACAATGAGCACAGTCAGTGATGTCTAATTCCAGGCTTGCTTTCAATTCTTTGCTGTGCAGTAAGTGAAAAATGACATTTCTTGTCCTCCAGCTACTCTATCATGAGGCTTCATGTTTCTGAGAAACAAAAAAAGTAAAGAAAACCCCAGAAATCTTATCTGTCCAATTCTCCTTTACACCTGGACAATGACAGTGCTCTCTATATCCTGAGTGTCCTCATAGACCCCTCCACGTCTCTCTATCACCTGCTTCCCTCTGTTCACCTTAAACCAAGCCAGCTCCCAAGCCTTTTGTCTCATGGCCTTACAGTGAATTTGAATTATTTGGGGAGTTTTCACATTCTACTGACAGACACATTCTACAAGACACAGAGAAGCACCTCACACACTGAGTTTGGGATGATGGAGTCAAACAGTTGGAAGCCAAATTTCTGAAGCTTGCAATGTCTATACCAGAATGTGCTCCTCCCCAAACTATACCCATAGGGATCCAGTGAACTAGATCATGAATTAACAATCCAAGGATAATGAGCCACACCTTTCTGAAGGGACTTAAAATCAGTCTGTTGGAGGCATTCCCCAAGTCGTATCCTAATTCTATCACCCTAAATATTTTTCCACAGTTAGTCTTTATTTTCTCCTTTCTTGTTGGTTACTTTTCTCCTAATATTTAGCACACATTGATTTGCATTTGATAAAAATTTTTACCCAATACATTTTCCACATTTCTACTTTTTAAAATTCTGTACCTATCCAAAATAACTAATGACTGGTTCATTATCTATTCTCACGGGCCCTAACACTTAGCACATTCATTTTTTCATAAAAGAATTCCCTGTGTCTTGTATGTCCTAGACACCATGTGTGTTTTAGGGCTGAATACAAGATACATATGATCATAAGAAAAAAGGGCCATTGAAGGTTCCATAATATCCTATCACTGAAATTTAAATAAAGTAAAACATGAGAGAAATAATTTAAAAGCCACCACTCAGTGGGACAAGCTCCCAGTGATTCCACTCAGCTCCTAAGACCTTGTATAATCTCCTCACCATGAACATGGGCTGGACCTTGTGACTCATTCCTCGTGAGTGGATGACAGCAAACCTGATGAACTGCCATTCTGAAATTAGAAAATAAAATACAAAAGCTTCTGTCCTACTGATACTCTCTCTCCAGCTCTTCTTCCATGCTTGTTTTGAGGGCCAGGACCACCTCAGAGCAGCATCTAACCACCTACAGACTGGATCCTGTAGATAATCTCCTCAGGAACTAGAAGCCCATCCTGCCCCAAATGGACCTTGAGATGACCTTGAACTGAGCCAGAACCTTGTTTGGGACCCAATGTAAATACCTTAATTGCAGCCTGTGAATGCTACTGAAGCAGATGGCCTGGTAGATTTTTTCTTTACCTTTTTTTTCTTTTCCTCTCTCTCTCTCTCTCTCTCTCTCTCTCTCTCTCTCTCTCTCTCTCTCTCTCTCTTATTTTTTGAGACAGGGTCCCATTCTGTATTCCTGGCTTCTCCCAGGGCAGCTCAAGCACAAAACGATCCTTAAGTCAGGGAATTATAGGCATGCGCCATCTTGCCAGCTTATGTGGTGCTGGGGAATAGAACTCAGTGCCTTGTGCTTGCTAGACAAGCACTCCAACCACTGAGCTGTGCCCTCAGCCTCTGTGCCTGAATTTTTAACCCACATAAACTATAGCATAGTAGATTTATATTAATCTAAACCACTAAATATTGGAATAATTTCTTACTCAGCAATAGACACACACTGAGGATCCACAAACAAATGAGGAAAAGAACACCAGCAATTCCACTGAAGGCCCATTTTTTTTTCCTTTTCTATTTCAAACTTTATCTGCCTCCTCTTTACTTATAAAATAATCACATCCTAAATGATTAGGTTTGTTTAGATTTTAGAATTTTGTGTGGATGAGATATTATCATATTTTTATTTTAGGTTTTGTTTCTCTTGGTCTCACTTGTATTTGTAAAACAAACCAAATTTGCCATACCAATATACATCTGAGGTGTGCTCATTTTCATTTCTCTGTAATATTTTATGTGAATAGAAACAATGTACCAATTTCTATTCTTTTTACTGTCATTGAGCTTTTGGACTAGAGCCACACAACAATGACCTATCAAGGTGGATGTTCACATGTATATGCCATGGTGTACATGTGCACACATCTGATTATTTGTAGAGTAATTGAGTTACAGATGTGAAACCCTTCTGGGTATCATGGGCATCATAACGTCACACAGCTTTCTGTTTTCTGAAGTGACAATGTTGATGGTACATGAATTTAGAGCAAGGACCAAGGAGAGAGAGAGGAACCTGGGAAGCTACCCCTATATGTTTTCTTGTGATGACTCTAGCTGGTTGAAGAACACTTCCTTTTCCTGTTTTGTTCCATGGATTGGTGGTTTTTAAACTTCCTACCATCTGGGCTTCCAAATTCTAGCAATCCCTCCCATAATAACACCACCTCTGGTGTTAAGGGATTCCAGGACTTCTTCTGGATTAATTTATTACTTATGGAGTATTGCAATTCAAATGACTCAATCCCAAAACACAAAGCATATAGCTTTAGTTTTTTTGTTTGTTTTTCATTTGGGGTTGGGGGGGGGGGGGTTGGTGGGGGGTTTTTTGTATTTCTACCTACAGTGAGCTGTGTGTCATTATATTGTTTCAGGGTCTTCCCCAACCATAGAAGACTGCATTCTGTGCATTTGTTCATACTTTACCACATGATCCAGCAACCCCACTTCTGGATGAAAGCCCAAAAGAGATTAAATTAGGGTATTTAAAGAAAAGTCCGTGTTTCTCATGTTCACTACAATATTGTTCACAATAATAACAATACATAAAAGCAAACTAAATGGTCAAAAACTGGTGGCTAGATAAAGAAAATGTGGTCTACACATACAATGAAACTCTACTGACCCTTAAAAGAAAAGAAATATTGCCAATATGGGACAGTAAAACATACCTCAAAGTTATTTTTTCTAGTGAAATAAGGAAGACCCAGAATCACAAGCACTTCACAATCATACTTCCATGATAATTCTAAACTAGTCAAATTCACAGAAACAGAAAATGGAATGGTGGCTGCCAAGGACTGAGGGAACTGGGAGGAGGGAAGGAGAGAACCAAAGTGTGGAGTTTGTTAGATGATGAATAGTCCCACAGACTCACAGAGTTAAGAGTTCTGTACTGTATACAACACAGTTTTTAAGAGGATCTATCTTTGTAACAGCAATACTACTACAAGTTGAAGATAAGAGGAACTTTTATGGATGTAAGGGACGTGTTAATGGCATAGATTGCACTGATGTTTTTCATGAGTGTGTACTTACATTATACTCACCAAGTAGCATACACTAATACTGTACAGCTTTTTATGTGTCAATTATACCTCATTAAAGTAGGAAGAAGAAAACAACAATGATAGAGGGAATGGCATTGGGCTTAGAAGGTTCTTCGACTCTGTAAAGTTGAGTTTCCTCGTCTGGAAAATAGAGATACTAATACCTGCTGTCACAAAGTTGTGAAAGTCTAGGGGAAAAAAAAAAAAAACATATACTTGAAAGTTCCTCGTTAACAAAAACACTCCCTTAAAAAATGAATAGCTTAGGAATAAATCTAATAAAACATGACCAGGATACGTATCTGAAAACAAGCAAACACTGATGAAAAAGAAAGAAATCAAAGAAGATGTAAGAAGACATAGGCCATGTATATAAATTGGTATATTCAGTGCTTCCCATTTTTCATATGGATCCAATAAAATCTCAATCAATCCCAGCATACTTTTTTGTGGGTTGGCAAACTGACATGCATATTTATATTGAAAGATTTAATCCCCAATACTTAAAATATTTATATTGAAGTCAAAGAAACTTGAATACCTGAAACAATTTTGAAGAAGAACCATATTGGATGACTTTCTGATGATTCACTATAAAACCCTAAGAGTCAAGACCATGGTTTTGACTAAAGGAAATAGAAATAAACATATGTAACAGGCTGAACAGTGACTCAAAATTGTGGTCAAGTAATTTTTGTCCCAAGTATGGAGATAATGAAGTAAAGAGCAGATAGTGTTCTCAACAAGTGCTTCAAGAACAACTACACATCAATATGCAAAAAATTTAAACAATCTCAACCTGAGTTTCACTAAATATATAGAAAAAAATCTAAAAGAGATTATAGTTCTAAATGCAAAAAGTCTTACAATTAGAAATCCTTTAAAAGGAATAATAAAAATCTATATAACTTTAGGTTACTCAAAAGTTCTTATATTTAAAAAACTTATATTTGATATCAAAAGTATGATCCACTTTGTACATATATATGCACACACATTAAATTTCATCAAAATTTAAATTTGTACTCCATGGAAAACATAGTATGAGAACTCTTTTTTAAAACCATAGAATTTAAAAATTGTCAATTACATATCTACCTAAGGAATAATATTCAGAATATATAGAAAGAAAACCTCTTTAAAACTCAAAAATAAGAGAATAGCAAATCAGTTACTTAAAAAATGGCAAAAGACGTGGTCAGCTACTTCATCAAAGAAAAGTAACAATAACTTTAGACATATGAAAAGACTGGCACATCAATAGACTATAAGGAAAAACAGATTAAACCCACCATGAGATATCCTCACTTACTTTTGGGACAGCTAAAAAAACAGCAATACAATAGCAATGACAATAACAAGTACCAAAACTGACTTGAAGCAATTGATCCTTCCTCCACTGCTGGAGAGAACAGACATTGTACAAATACTTTGGAAAACACTTTCGCTGTAAATCAGACATACACAAACTACACAACCCATCATCTCAATAGGTAGTTAACACAAAAACTTGCATATGTCATAACACCTGAAAGTGAAAACATTTCAAATACCCCTCTGTAGGGAATGGATGAACGCACTTAGTGCATTGATCTTTTTTTTTTTTTAATTGCTAGGACACCATACCTATACCCATAACTTAAAAGAAGAGAGGTTTACTCTGATTTATGATTTCAGAGGTTAAAAATCCATGTTTGGCTGGTGTTTTTAACTCACATTTTTAATAAACTTTTTTGTTCAGCAAAGCATTTGATTTCTAAACTGGCTTGTTCTTTCTTTCTGAAGCATCAACGCTTCTAGAGCAAATTCCAGAAAGCAAGTGAGTTCTTCCCTTGAGAAAGACAAATTACTATCTTAATAAAAGTCTCCTAGTGTAAAATCTCCTTAGGTAAAATTCAAGGTGTTGATAAGAAAAAAAAGCACAAAGATTAAATTTTTAGGAGTGTTCACCAAACCTGTGTTCACTGCAAAATTAACATCTCTCTTGACCCTTTCCTAGACTTTCAAAGCTTACATGGCTTTAGTCCTTGCAGAGAATAAAAGTGGAAGGAAAGAGGAGGGTTATTGAGGAAAATAGAGCATCGTCTACCTTTGAATCTTCAATTTCTGTCTTTCACATTTGCCCTTTACAGGCCAGAACCTCTGGAGAAATTTACTCTGAACAGACTGACCCTATGACCCTCAATGTGCAGATATGTTTTGCAAGGGCAGAGTGTTAAATATGAGGTAGCTAACTGTGCACTCATCCAACAGTCTACAGAGCTTCAGGGTCACCATACTGAAATCTGCATCTAGGAAAATCTGTCACATAACATGCAAGGCATAACTTGCTCCTCTCTGGCTTTGTCCTTATGCACGGCACCTTTTGCCTCTCAGTGCCACCCGTCCACACACACACACAGCCCTCCACACTGAAATCAGTTCTTGTTCATATTAGCGTTCGTTTACATCACTGACTCATCTATCTCAAAGGTGCATGCTTGTTAAAACTTCTTACCCAATTATGAAATGTCAGATATATGATGCCTGTGAAGCATCAAAGATGGTGAGAGAAGTTTAAGAGGTTTGGGAATGCTTGAATGAGTGTCAGTGGGTGTTTAGAAACAGCTCCTCATGGACAGTTTCTCTTAAAAATGAGGACAGTCCCTTTGGCCCCCACTGTTAAATACTCCTATTCAACTAGCAGAAAGTTTCAAACATCAGAGAATTGCCCAGCCATGTGATGGCTGTTTGGGAAGCAATTTGCCAGATGTCTATGAGAGTTAATTCACTCTAGCTCCCCTTGCAATCAGGCCCCTAGTTAACAGCTTCACAGCCATAAAAAATTCACTCTTCATTGTCTAGAGCAATATCCTTCACCCAGAAATGGTCCTAAGTGACATAAGAGAGGAGAACAATGGGCACTCTGGTGCGTGGTGATAATATATTCAAATGTTATCTCCAATTATAAAAGATCTCCAAGTGGGAGAAATGGCTCCCCAACATCCCACTGCCGTCAATATATTTTTAATGCAATTACTGGTGAAAACTTTTTTTGCATTAAAAAGAAACATGTCAGAAAGCACTCATCGAATGAGTAAGTGCTTAAAGTGCTGTGATTCTTCAGAACTTTAAAGAACCAGGTTACGTGTGCAGCACATCACTGGGGCTGATCTGTATCTTCTTCTTTGTAAGAGGTGAAATAAAATAAAGGCAAAACAACCACCATCTGGAAAAGAAATCACTAGTAAGACATGCAACAAAGATCAATACTGTAGGAACCTCATATTTTAATTATGTACACAAATGACTTATGATGAAGAGAAAGATTTTCAGATTATATTTAATGGAAGAAGAGAGGCATGCGACACAGTAAATAATAAGGTGCCCAAATGCCAAGCAGCAGCCAGGGATTTGCATTATCATGTGCTTGTGTGAGTTCAGAAGACGGAAAATGCAGATAAGTGTCAATAAATGTCAAATAATGTTTCCGTTGGCTGAAAAAAATATAACAAGTGAGTTTGAGATCATGGAAAGAGCATACCCGCATGATGATCAGGAGGGGGAAAAAATCCAGGCCTGCCGCACCCAAGACGAGCTTCCCAGAAAGGCAGGAAGCTTCCTGTGCAGGTTGGAGGGGAAGGAAAGCCTCCTGCACCACTTGATACTGTCCATGAACAGAGGCACTGCTTCTCTGTCTCATTCGGCTGGGCTCTCTGGGTACCACCCTAGCTGATGAAATTTTAGAAAAAATAGAGCTGTGGGGCTGATTTTGGGGACATCTATTTCTATCACTGGCCAACTATTCCATGTTGATCTGGTCCCTCCGTGGCCCTGGTTCGTGCCCATGCACCTCACACCTATGGGAGGGCCTTTCAGTCAAACCTTGGGCCTGAGAGTGCATTACGATGACGGAAACATGTGGCACAGCACACTTACACATCTAACGAGCCAGGGAGCAGAGGCAATCGGGAAGGAGCCGGGCTGCGCCATTACAGGGCACATCCCCAGTGACCTGAGGACCTCCCACTGGAACCCATTTCTGAAAGACTTCGCCACTTCCCCCATAGCAACCCACTGGGGGTCCAGCCTTCCTACTCAGGTTTTGTAGGACATGAAAGGTCCAAACTGTAGCAATAGCCTTCATTCTCTGTGCACAATGGAGTCACACCTTAGCGTAAATACTAAATGAAGACCTAGGAACTACACTAAGACACCTTTCCTACGGATCCTGGTTTCCTCACTTTGTAGGTGGGAAACCTTAGACAAGTTACTTGGCGACCTGAATGTGGTGGTATTTAGTTGCCAGATGGATAAAATAACCATGCTTTACCACATTATTATAACACGCATCAGTGATATCACTCATGTAAAGTAATGGTTAGTTAGAGCTTAATGAAATCAAATTAATGAAATGTTAACAAGTTTTTGCAGATGGACCAACATAGGACTCAATAAAGGCAATATATTTCAAGAGCTTTAATAATATGATGACAAAGCAGGATAAATAGTTCCATCCTTGGTATTATTTTGTTTACAAAAAACATAAGTATTTGGTAAGCAACTGAAAAGATACTCCAAAATATTTGTCACATTCAGTCCTTTTGTGGAGAAATTACTAATGGCAGATGAATAGTGATAGTGTACTTTGGTGGCTTTTCCAGAAAAGATGACCCTCTGGTGACCTCTCTCATTTATTCCACCAAATCCCATAGCTTCCCTCATTCTTCTGCCTCAGACTTTGACAACTGGCAAAAGGCAGTGCATACTTAACCCATGAGCTCTGGGGAGAGCTTAGCACTTCCAGAGCACCAACCCCCAACACCCAGCGGTGCCCACACTAGCTCTCCACGAGCATGCAGTTGGCTCATATTCTATCACCACAGGCCAAAGCCGAGCAGCTGGCTAGACACACAGCCCACTCAGAGTTCAAGTCATATCACCAACAGGTTACTGAGTTTCCCCACCTGTTCTGATGTCCACATGGAAGTATGTCTGTCCATATTTGAAGTCCGATAGAAAAATATGGTGAATGTTTAAAACATTATTTTTTAAAATTACAGTAAAAGACACATTGCCATTAACTCCCCCTAGAAAAAGTACTGCACCGTACTTTGAACACTCATATCTAACTGTTCTTGGTGCTTTCTCAAACAGTTCTGGAAGTCCTCTGTCACGAGTATTTCTAGTTGCACCATTATGACTACCTTGGTACCCTGAATCGATTCAAAATGTTTACTTTTCATGGTCATTTTGAATTTGGGAAAGAGCCAGAAGTCACACAGTGCCAAATTTAGCAAATAAAGTGGATGAGAACACACCATGACATTTTCCTGGCCTGCCTATCTGCCTTAAGGCACCACCAGCAGCATTCACCATGTTTTGATAGCACCTCATAATAACATTCAGGGAAGAGGACTTCTAGAACTGCTCAATATCAAGAGTGATGGACAAGTGTGTTTGAAGAGAGAAGTGTTTTTAGGAAGATTAATGGCAATGTGTCTTTTACTATTGTAATTTTTATTTAAATAGATCTTATAATTAATGAAAATTGTCTTAACATGATATTAATGGGAGAAAGGATATAGGTTTCACGTAACTATCTAAAATGATGTAAGGAAATTTGGAGGAGTATTTCAACAAATTATTAGATTTGCCTTAAACAAAACTCTCAAAAAAATGCCTTATTGTGGATTTTCTGCACAGGAAACACTGCATTCTTGTCTCCAAAGATAACGAATATCCACAATGCGACACAGTCACCAAGGAAGAGTCATAGAAGGAAGATAAATACTGTTTCACATTACAATTTCATTTTTCTGAAAGGCAAAGAAATATGACTTGCCTAATCCTAGAGATTTTTTTTAATTACAAAGGTGAGGACCCCAAATCCGCTTTTCATGAACTCTTCAAATAATAAAAGATGGGCTCACTGGCAGACAGACAAGACAAAGTCGGCCAAATAACGAAGATTCATGATTAGCGCCAGGGAAGAAGTTGGGCTTCTAGTGACAAGGCCTAGTGGAGGAACTACCACAAAATAGTGTCCGGGCCCTGAAAGAGAAAGGCAGCTTGAAATGGAAGAGTACAGCCACCTGCCTGTGGCTTTCACATGTAGAGCCCATGACCCCACTGTACATCACAGTGCTGCTGAGATCAGGAAAGCTGGACTTTCTGCATTGAAGGAGCAGCCCCAATTCTGAAATCTGAGCAACAATTAAGTGAACCTTCTATGAAAGTCACCTTGAATTAAGTGAACCTTCTATGAAAGTCACCTTGAAGTCTTGTTCGTCTTCGCAAGCATTCACCTTTGCACCTTTGCAATTCTCTACCCGAGGCTGCTGTTCCGTCTGGGAGATCTGAGTGCTGCAAGTTACAGCAATTTCATTGAAAATGACTTTATCCTTCCTTTATGCCTTGCTGCAACCCCTATCAGTACAACCACTGTGGTCACCCAGTCACCTAGTAACTCATCTCTTCATCAAGGAGCATGAAAATCTTAAAAAATAAAGGACACGATTGAGAAGAGGATAAGAAATAATAACTGCAAGTTATGCAAATTTTTTGACTGGGGAGCACATATAAAAATGGAAAGAATCGGGCTTATGCAAGTACTTTAAGCATTAAAAACACAAAAACCTGTAATTGCCTTCCAGTTAAGTTAGTCAAAAGCAAAACCTAGGACAATTTACAAAGCAATTAGGTGTTGTCCTGGGGAAACATCACATTAAAAAGATTGCAGTCAGCTATTCAAAGCCATCTCCCATGCCCCGTAGCATCCTGTGCTTGAGATGTGCAATTGAGGAGCTGACCTAGCAGGGGTATCTGAGGAGGTTCCACGAGCCGAAGTGCTAGTGGCAGAGGGGAGCTTCATTACAGCGTGATCACAGCCCAGCACCACTGCTGATTGCAGACCTGGAGTGCCCCCAGATATAATTGGATATTTTTCCCCACCTGAATTCCAGCGTCACTGCCAGTCATTGACAAGTGACGAACAGAGGGCAAGCTCAGTGTTACGCAGAAATCCCAAGGTCACCTAAACTACACTGAGGAGGGCTGGTGCTAAATACGAAAGGAAGGCAAAGAAAGAGGAGAGATGAACAGAAAACGCTTTCCCTAACAGCAAGGTCATTGCCATCCCCTCCTCCATTTCCTTAAGGCACCTGTTTTCATCAGCAAAAGCCTCACATTTTGTAGTTTTCTTATGCTTCAAGCACTGACTAAAAATCAGAGTCTAATAACTGGAATACTTGGATGAAATGTATCTCTCAAGACTTTGCAATTGGAAATTCCAGCCAGGAGTCCTAGCTGGGAGGTGGGAGCTGGTGTCCTGACCCCTGGCGAAGGTACTGACTGTGCTTTGTTCTTGTCCCTATGCCCCCACCCAAGTTTTTCTCTACTGCTATTTTCCCTTCTCTGTTTTCTCCTCTCCTCATCTTCTGAATCAACATGTGATGCAGTTTGCCAAGACATAAACTATCTATATTCTGGTACATTTGTTGCCAACATGCACCAGGGTGAAATTCTGTTGTCACTATCTTTTTAAGATTATTGCTAGACTCAGTGTTTGGAAAGAGGACTGATAATTTGAACCATAAGTACTAGTACAAATGAAAAATATTGCAACACCAGATAATAAGTATCCGTCTTACACTACGGTTGGTAAAATCAAGTGTTGAAAAAACATCTAATAGGCCTATTGTTATCAGTACAGGTTAATAGCAGCTTCAGTTATGCTGCAATCTCAAAGACCTTTAGGAACAGAGATGAAAATCAAATATCAGACTGTCTGAATGTCAACCCCACCTAGCTTTACAAGGCAGATGATTTCAACACCTCACTAACTTCTTAAAGGCCCAGTATTTTCATTTCTAAAATCAATATTAGTTAAGCGTTATAATCTTAAGAGGTCAGCACTGTGCAAAACACATTGTTGAGAACTCAACCACGATTAGCTTACATTAGGAAAGTGACAATAGAGAAAATGAACAGAACTAAGGTTTATTCTTCTTAAAGAATGTCCCAAAACAATGCAAAGGCCTAACACGTTTACCTTCTAGAGTAGAAATGCTCCAACACTAGGATCACCTGCTTACTACAAGTCACACACACTGTTGAGGTTTGGATTCAGAACGCCCCCCAAAAGCCTCATGTTTGGAAGGTGATTCATTCATGAGGGGTTGATCCATTGATTTTCTGTGCTGTAAGAGGTGGGGCCTGAGTGGAAGGGGCGAATCACTAGGGCTTGACCAGAAGGGGTAGATCACATGACCTGGAAGAGTATCTATTGGCTCCACCCTTCCTCTCACACTCTACATCCTGCCCCCACAGGATGAATAAATTTTCTCCACCTAGGCCCTCTGCTACGCTTTTCTACCATTGTCAGCTGTCCATGAATGGACAAAGACCTCCTGAAACTGTGAGCTAAAATAAATGTTTCCTCCCTTAAGTTGTGGGTGTCAGGTATTCTGCATCAGCGCAAAAAAAAAGTAAATATGACACTCAGTACAAACACTTGACACCCACCACTTCAAAGAGGAGATACTTATTTTAGTAATGGTTTCAGAGATTATGGTTTTTTCAGTCTAGAATTGACTGGCTCTAAAGATGAAACATCATGAGAGAAGGAGAGTGGTGAAGCAAAACTGCTCATGCCATGATGACCATAAAGCAAAGCAAAGGATGGTGCCCAGGGGTAAGGGATCAGGGGCCAGATAGACTCCAAAGTCATGCCTCCGTGACCCACCAGAAACATCCAAAAGTGTAATTTACTAATTTCTCTAAGCAGTTTCTAGTCCAACCACGTTGATAATGAAGCTTCCTCATCACACCTGCCTAAACATCTGATTCGACAGGTCTGGAGTGGGGCCTGAGAATCTGTCTTTGTAACACAGGTGATGATGACTCTGCCAGACTGGATACCACACATTGAGAGCTGCTGCCTCAGCAAAAGGAGAAAGAACTGACTCGTGGGGCACCCTCCCAGAATCAGCTGCTCCCTGCAGCTCTGTTGTTTAATTCATTGAAAAGCATTGACCTTCCTCTCTAGATGCAAAACCTACCTCTCTAAGTTGGTTGTAGATATAATCATCCAGCTCTGAAAGGTTGGCAAGTACTGAAATCCCCTTGTGAGCAAGAGAATTATTTTCACTTATATCTGTATGATTTGAGTCAATTCTTGCTCATCATTACACTTGCTCAACAAAGTTTTTGATCTTTCAATGTACTACTACTGATGAATGATATACTCTGTCTCACCTTCCAAGATGTGTATGTCAATGTCATTGTCATACCTAGATTAAACAGAAACATGGGGGAGAGAAGTAACTGATAATCCAGGAAATTAAATTTATAATAAAAGTATCCTTTTTTCTGACATATCCTATTCTAATTTTCATCCATATTTAGATACCAGTACCAGCCTTTAGTTATTAATAAATTCTTAATAAAAAATTTAAAATTTATTTTCACTATTGTGTTTCTCAGCATTGTTAACTTATTTGAAAAGTACATTTTGCTTGATAAAATAAAAATACTAAAATAAAATAAACTGAGTGTTTAAATCTAAGTTTAAAAATTTTCATGACTTATAGAAGTATGGTTAAAGAAAAACATTAATTTATATAAAACAGAGACAAAGGATTCTTTTAAACTCTGAACTCGAGGGTCCAGATGAAGACTGAATACATTTTGATCTACTTATACCTTTCACTTAAAATGTTATGCAGATCATATTCTTGGGAGACATTCACATCAATAAACACTCCACCTAAGCCTGATATGAGGACTGGGTGCCCCATCAGTGCCACCTCCACAGTGTAGCACACCTACCTTACTGAATGATAAGTGTGGGTTAAACATGGCTATGGTGGCAGGCAATCCCTTTTATCTCATTAAAATGCATTTCTTGACTCTAGTAAGTTTGACCTCCATAAGTGTGACTAGGTGAAACATGTTTTCAAATAAGTAAACAACAAGCATATTTGGTAAATTTTAGTGATGTCTGCCTTCAAATCACCAGTAATTAACTTCTAGAGCAAGGCTTCTTAGAAAATGCTACATTTTCTTTATTACTCAAATAATAAGTACATTGCATGTACTGCTAATTATTGGGCCTAACTCTACTGGGCATCTCCTTTATTCAGTCTTTGACTTGAACTCCTCAGTCTTTTAGCAGAGAACAGAATAGAATTATATAGAATAGAATTAATAGAATTATAAATTCAAAATAAATAACAAAGCAATGAATGACCAATGTAAGTCAGGTCATCAGAGATGTGTTTATGAAAGGGACATTTCGGCCTCCTCTTCCTCTTCCTCTACTTGTCAGCTACCATGAGGTGAACAGGCCTCCTTTACCAGGGGCTATAGCCATCAGCATCAGTACATCTGCATGAGGTACTGTACCAACACAAGCCTATAACAATTGGTCCAAGCAACCATTCACTGAAAACAATGAAGCTATGAGCCAAAATAAGCCCTTCCCCTTTTTAAGTTAGTTACCTCAGGCTTTTTGTCACAGTAACAGAAAACTAGCTAATGCATCTAACTTCTGCTGACTGCTGACAATCTTAGCCACGTCATCTTTAGCAAAAGTATTACTCCCATCTCTTTCTGCAACTATACATTGCCTTTCTAGGTCTTTCTGTATCCTCTGTTATATGGATACCAATGTTCTTGCAAGGCCACCCTGCATTCATCATGGTTTTATCTCAAGTCTTTATCTGGCTATGTCCTCAAAGAAGCTAATTCCAAGGCAAGTCATGTGTTGAGTTTTCATGGGGATAGGAATACTGAGTGGTCACTCTTCAACACCAATAGCAAGATGCTAGTCTTCCTTTAGGACTTACAAACACAGACTCAAAAATGGCACCAATGAGAAGATATTTCTGGGTCTAAGAATAGTAAAGGAACATTTTCTACTATAAAGCTCCCAGAAACCCTAAAGGTATTTTTCTCTCGGTCTCCTGCACAGGGATTTTTGAAATACTTTTCTGAAAGGAAATCTGCTGTGATAATGCAGCTCTTCATCTAATTCATCTTTATCAATAAAACCTCAAGAAAATTAAACCATAAAGAAATACTTCCAAACACAGTCTCAGGTTGAATAAAATCCACAAGGGCTTCAAAGCAAGACTAAAGCTTGAGGTCTGTGCCTTCTCTCTCTCCCCCTTTTCAATCTTTCAAAAATAAAAAAGAAGAAGAAGAAAGAAAAAGAAAAAATTGCCAGGCACAAGTGGACTGCTGGCCTGGGTTCCAATGTGTCAGAACATAAATAACTGTTGGCTTATTACAGTGGGAATCTCAAAAGTGTATTGTTACTTTCTGTCAGGTTTTTTAAATGTGATTCAGTTTTTCTATAGCCGGGCATGGGGAAAATGCTATTGTTTAGCTTTACACAGTCAGATGAGCCCCAGCCTCTCATCAGAACAGGTGAAAAGATGAAGCCCTGGTAGCCCAGATCTGAAGGTCTTTCCTTAATACAACACTCAGGGCTTCATGGTTATACAATATTGGAGAAAGCTAAACATGAGCAAAAAAGAAAATCGAAGAAAAAGGAAGGTCAGCCACGCTGCTTCCCTAGGCAACCATCCTGGATTCACCATTATTCTCTTTGTTTCTCATAGGAGAATGAAGAGCTCCATTTAGAACACATGACAAGGAAAAGAAATTGCAAATTACATTAAAAACCTCTGAATGACCCTTAGAGATCTTATGGGCTTCTGTCAATATCCTTCATCTATAATTCCATGGCCTTTCAGTGCAAGCGAAGTTGGGAATGCTTACAATGAAATAAATATTATGAAAGAAAATGTGTCTTTTGTGTTGCCATCTTTTTTTTCTTTTTGACAACATTTCATTAAATTAGACAAAAGACTGTATTCACTACTCCAGATTCAGGGCTTTGAGTACCCATTGGTTCACCACATCTCCATCATCACCAATATCCCCCACTAATCTTTTACAAGATTTCTGGCCATGTTTTTATTCCTGAAATGAGAAACATGAGTTCTTGCCTCCATATCAATGCATATAGTGGGTAATCCATAAAAACTGATTACCTCAGAGAGGATGGAAACCGAAACTCCCTTCAGAAACTCACTGGTCATACATTAAGTTAAAATGAACATGTAGAACTGCCCTTATTTATTTGCCCCACAACTGGAGAGCTCTGGCTGTGGAAGAAGGAAGACCCCTTTTCCTCTGAAGCTCTACCTGCCACACAGATGAACCCTTTGCTGCAACAGAGCTAAAACTGTTTGCACTCTTTAATTTTATAGTTACAACCCATGGGAAGTGGAGGGGAAAGTCCACTGCCAGGCTATTTAGCCACAGAACAGCATCCCGTCAAGCCACCGCCTTCATGTTAAATTTTTCAGTGTTAAAATATGTCACTCCCTGGCTTCACAGGGAATTTGAACAACCACCATGAGCAGCCTATAAAAATGCTTTTCTTTGCACAACACTAGGCAGTATTTTCCATTTGTTTTTTAGTTCACTTCAAGCCAGATTTTTACAGGGTTTTTTGTTTTGTTTTGTTTTGTTTTGTTTTGTTTTTTGAAAAGATAATGAAAATGTTTGCATTTCTGTTTAAAGAATCTAAGTCTTGAAATATATTTCTAAAGTTATGTGCTAGCAACCCTGGATTATGAGGCAAAGGTACATGCATGCTTTAGAAAAAGATGGTATTTAGATAACCAGGGGCTGCTCAGAGCCAGTAGGAGAGTGTGAATGTGAAAATCTAATCATTGTTTATAAATTTGTAACACTTGTGGCCTGGCTCTACAAGACCTTGAGGCTAACACACACTAACTCTGTAACACACAATGGAATACTGAAATGAGACAATTTTTTTAAAAAAATTTACTCCAATCAATTGTTTAATTGTGCGCATGTGCAAATGTCTCTTGGTTATCTTTTCAAGCACCTTCCAGATTATTATCAATGCTAATACAAGAAATATAATTGTGTCCATAAATTCCATCTTATTTGAATTAGATATTTATTTTCATCAAAAGCATAAAACACAACAAATACAATTATACTCTTTCAAAGGTTCAAAGGTTCAAAGCAGGACAAGCTTGTTAACCTGGCACTGAGGAAACCCAGGGCCGGAGGATTACAAGATCAATCACTGCCTTGGCAACTTAGTTAAACCCTGTCTCAAAACTAAAAAAATTATGCACACCTCTATCCCCAGCATAAGCCTCACCCTTTATGTATTCCTCGAGTACATGACCCATCCTTCTGTATTTGTTACCAATGTGTATTAGAAAATTATATAAAAGTACATATAGTATTGTGTGTTTCTTTTAATTTACAGAGATGTTATCATACGCTGTGCAATGTACTATAATTTTTGTTTGACCTTGGGTGTTTTAAAATCTATTCATCTGCATTCAGACAGCTGATTCACTTTAACTGCGATCTTATAAAAAAATTCTTTTCCTCTTTGTTTTTGACAAGTATTTATGATTTCTTTTTTGTTTTTACCAAGAATATCGACATTGGCACAGGATGTCCCCAGGATTCTTTAGGACACCTCCAGGAATCGCGTTGTCAGGCCACAAGTAAAGGCATCTCAGCCCTAATAGGCCTCTCTCGGTGCACCCAAAGCCCTTGCCCTAGTTCACACAGTCATTCAGCTCTGAGAGTCTCTGCATTCTCTCCATAATGCATGTTCTCTATGCCCTTGAAATCTGTCATTCGATGGGGTTTTAAACGAGGCTTTCTTCCATTTTGCTTCCATGGACTAGTAATGACGCCACCCATTTTGTCCTCTGCTGCCCCCACTCTCAACTTCCTCTTCTATGATTTCCTGCACATATACTCTGCCTGGTTTTCTACCAGCTGGTTTCTTTTTCCTTCAAATCTGTACCATGCAGTCATATTTTTGTGGCTAGAGATTATTGATCTGTGGTGTATTCTTTCACTTTGTGGTCAAATTTATTTCTAGCAAAATCTCTTAAACTTTATGAAACACATCAAATTTTGACATATAACTCCCTGTAGCATCTGATTTAAGAAATCTTTTCCATCTTTTTGACTTTGTAGTTCACATATTTTATTTTAATGGTTTGAGTGGTTTTGGTACCAATGTACAATAAATCATTTAATATATATTTAATTTTTATAAATATTAGAACATTTGCCAATTATTTTTGTTTATCATTTATTCAGGCATCTAGTTTGAGAGATACTTTTTATCTTGTGATCATAAATATATTTACTATATTTTAGCATTTTGAATGTTTTTGATTTAAATGTGTATGAAAGTATTGTATTTATAGAAGACTTCTGTGAATTTTGTAAAATGTCTTCATTTATACAAATAAAATATTATATGAGCTAAGCTCAGTGGCACAAACCTGTAATTCATCATACTGGAAGGCTAAGGCAGGAGGATTACAGGGCATATCCAGCCTGAACAACTGAGCTACATAATAAGACCCTGTCTCAAAATCAAAATTAAAACACAGGCTGGGAACAAGACTCAGTGTGAAGGCCCTGGGCTCAATCCCCAGTACCACGAAGATAAATAAATAAATAGTAATAAAATTTTATATATTAACTTATGTTATTAAATGTTCTTAAACATTGCAGAGTAATGCACTTTGTATTTAAATGCTACTACATTTTGAATATTTGGGCCTTTAATCCATATTAAAGTTTTTAATGTATATTTGCAACACATGAATTGTATAAAATTCTTTCTTTTCTTATAAATTCTCAAGTTATCTGGTTGTAAAAGGTCCAGTGATGTTCGGCTAGGCAGCTAGGCAGTGAATCACCAGAGAGCTCCCAGTGCCCAGAGGTGGTGTTTTTCAATCTCTCTCTCTCTCTCTCTCTCTCTCTCTCTCTCTCTCTCTCTCTCTGTCACACACACGCACACACACATACACATACACATACACATACACACACACACATACATACACACACACACACACACTTTGGAGTTGGGTGAAAGAGATGTAACATTAATCTGCTACTAAAACACAAAAAGAAAAAAATATTTTGGCCCCCCTCAAAGCTGACCACATTTAGGTATCCATTAATAAAAACCAAATTCTGTATTGGGCTCTGTCAGTATAACTCTTTCTTCTTATTGAATTTACTTCGAGCAACTAAGTAGAGCAGTCTAACAAAATAGACTTATTTGCTGAAGTACTGCTGCAGATATGAGGAAAAAAGAAGAAAAACACAGTTTTTCCAGGATCTGGGGAATGCTGACCTGTCTAAATGTCTCTTTCCTTTCTCTTGATCATCTATCTTTACACTCAGGAGGACCAAGAGTAACTGAATAAACATTATCTTGTCCTTGGCCTTCACCAAGCAAAATTGCTTCTATCCGAGGCCATTTCCCTTTAGAGCCCGAGATCATTATTTCAGAGTAAATTGTCAAATGCTCCACAGTTCGGTTCTGCCATTTGCTGCTCTATGAAGCAAGTCCAGGGCACAACATTAAGCTGTGACTACATAATACGAGAAAAAAATGTTTTTAAGATCCAATAAAACATCACATACAGTTTCTGGCAGCAAATCTTCCCAACTGAAATCTCTCCATCCAAGAAAACACATCAGGATACAGTTTCAGAAGAAGGACCATCATGCCTAGCACACGTGGAGCTGTGAGGGTTGAGCAAGACAATGGATAGGGAAGAGCACAACCTACACTGTGGATTTTCTCAGTTCACAGAGAGGCATTTCCCCAAATTAAGTAGGATTGTGCGGGTCATACTGGGGTTGCCTACCTGCACCTTCCTTCATCATGCACTGCCTGCCTTCCTTTCCCATGTTCATCTTCTGCCGACATTCTGACTCAGTCTTACATACAACTAAGAGAGGACTCTGCCCGTGTGATGGTTATGTAAAACTAAAACGTCACAATTCACATCTTAGGTTGAGCATTCCAATATTTAGAGCATGTGCCGCTTATTATCTTATTTGATCCCCATACCCATTGTTTGGTAGGTAAGTCAAGTCCTTTCCAATCTGTTGCTCAGTGGAGTGACATGAGACTCCCAGAGGCTATACCCAGGCTTCACAACCCTTTCAGCCACTAAGTCAATCTCTAGAATGATAGTATATCCATCCTGTGATGAACTACTTGAAGCTGGGTGACTTATGAAGGAAAGAGGTTTATCCAACTCACCATCCTGGAGATCCTAGAGCATTGTACCTGATTCTACTCCAGAAAGAGCCTCTCTGTTGAGTCTCATCAGGGAGATGGCACTACTGTGGGAGTATTTTTGAGAAGGAGAAAATGTACAGCGAGACCAGAAGCAAAAGGACACCAGGGAGAGGCTGGCTTGCTCCTTCACAACAACCAACGCCCAAGAACTAATCGAGTACTATAGGTACTATGTCAGTTCCGTCCTAGTCACACCCACAGTGACCCAACAACCTCCCTCAAGGCCCCACCTCTGCAAGATTCCTCTGCCTCTTCACATGACCAACCTGGGACCAGGCTTCCAACAAAAAACTTTGGGGTGACAGTCACATCCAAGCCATAGTGGGTAGCCTGGTCCCACAAAGGCAGTCCGGCACTTACTTTACACCCAGCCTTGGGCTCCAAACTGTTTCTAATGTTGACTCCATTCTGTTGACACCTGGGTCATCAATTGTCTCCTTTCTTCCTGTTCATTCTCTGCAGTATTTCCAGTGTGAGATTCACTCAGCACCGTTGTAGACTCTAACTCAGTGCAGACCCCTCCTCTCCTCTCCTGTTCCCTATCTCCCACTCTCTCTTCTCCTCCCTCCTCTCTCCTCTTCTCTGAGCTGTACATTGTTTCTGCCCTGCTCTAAGCCTGCATCTCCTTCCGAACACAGAACATTAAACAGGAAACAAGCACGGTGCGTGTGAAGTGTCTTTGCCCCAAAACTGCCTCTTTTGAGGAAAAGCTGGGCCAATCGTTGAAACCAATGTACTATGCTGTACTAAACAATTATAAGGCAAAGCCGACCTTCCTGTGCTTCTGTGACACACATCTGGGACCAAACATACTTTCCAGTTTCCTGATATTTTTAATGTTTTAAACATTCCTAATTTCTTAAGCAATAACCAGGCAAAGATAACAGTTATTTATGCTAAAAAATATGTGCTCTTAGGGAAACCAAGTGAAATAATGAGCCCACAGAGATAATGCCCACATGAATGCTGGCATCAAGACACCTACCCATAGTGCCCACTGAGCCAAACCCAGCCATGATATCAGAAACTCTGTTCAATGCCAGCTGGCTCCCTGCCTTGCACTTAAAAATACCCAACCCATGCTCCACAATCCCTTTATATACCCTCCCAGCTTACTTCCACTAAGTTTGTACACAGACAGTCTTAGCTAGATCCCCCACTTAACTTTATATAGTCCAAGAAACCAAGCTTCTCTTGTTCAAGAGGCTTTTCTGGTGGTCTTTCCCAGATCCAATCCATACAAAGTGACATCCAAATTAATGTGGTTTTTATTTCTTCCACCACTCTAATTTTCTATAATATAAACTTTTATACTCACAAGTCCAAGCTTTCTTTTAATGTGTGAACTCTGTCTTTTGCCATTAATGTTTAGCCCAAGTCTATTCAGTGGACTAGCAAATACTTCATCAGGTGACTCATGGCAAGACAATATTAATAATGGCACCAACAACCATAGCAAATGCTTTTTATGCAACTTCCAGGTTTCAGACAATTTGCATACATTATCATCCACTCCTACCATTGTGTCATGAAAGCAAGCCATTTTTTTCCATTTTACATGTGGAAACAGAGGTTCATATAAGTGGTACAACTCTTCTGAATGCACAGCTAGAAAATTCCAATCCAGGCAACCTGCCTCCAGATTTTGGTACCTGAATGTACTGTACCATTTAAGATTTTAAAATAACTATGATTTCAAACACTACTCTTAGCTGGCAGTAGTCATGCAGGCCTATAATCTCAGCACTCTGGGAGATTGAGGCAGGAGGTTTCCAAGTTTAAGCCCTCTTTGTGAAGCTTTATGTCTTAATGAGATCTTATCTCAATTTAAAAAGGGGCGGGGGGGGGGGGATAGCAGAGATGTAGCTCAGCACAAATATCCTGGGAACAAATCTCAGTTCAAAAAAAAAATATTGTCAGGGTAGAAATATCCAGAAAGACTTAAAAAGTCACAGGACTTGTGAGGGAAAGATCTGGGTATACTATACTTGATGAGTAGGGCTCCTGTGGACCAAGGGAGGACAAAGACAACCTGGGCTAGAGAGGCCAGGAGTATACATTTGGCAAGTGTGGGGAGCCGCCCTGAACCTGGGACATAGGTGACTCTATCTTGGCTCAAATCCATCGTAATTAAAGCTGTTGGTCAGATCGTCTGATAGGCCACATTCTTCCAAGGACTGTTTAACCTCTGGCGCCTATACCTGTACTTAATCTTATCTTCTGATGCCTGTGACTCGCTCCCATTCCTCACTTCTAAGCACAGGTGGCCTTTCCTAATATAAGAATGAACTCTCTCCCACTACTCATTTTAAGGTACAAATGACCTTTCCTAACATGGAATGGAACGTTTAGAGTTAGACCGCCTAGTTGCCTGCTTACGCAGACAGGTTTCCTAGCAACCCTACTCCCCTTCCCCATTTTGCCCTATATAAGCTCGTGTGAGAAAAATAAAATTTGATACTCGATCAGAAAGCCTGTCTTGTCTCCCTCCTTTGTGTCTCTTGTCCCTTCTCATCCTCAACCCCCCGCCCCCCCTCGCAGGACCTCGTTGAACTGTCCAGCAGGCCCAGACAAGTTGGCGCCCAACGTGGGACTCGAGTACAGGGGACAATGTGACGGACGCCGTGGAGAAAGGCCTGGGCCCAGGGAGGATCATTAAAGAAAGAGGGGACGGAACGTCAAAATCATCAATTCGGTAAGTGAGACGGCGCAATATGGGACAAGCAACTAGTGTTCAAGAAAGATTTATTTGTGGTCTTAAAGATAGTCTCAAGACACGAGGAGTCAAAGTTAAAAAGAAAGACTTAGTACAGTTTTTTTCAATTTTTGGAGGAAATCTGTCCCTGGTTTCCCCAGGAAGGAACTTATTGATCATAAAAGGTGGATAAGAGTGAGACATGCCCTGAATGATTTTTATCGTGTTTTTGGACCTGAAAAGGTCCCTGTGACTGCTTTTTCTTATTGGAATTTGATAAATGAGAATCTTCAATTTGAACAGTCTTGTCCAGTAAATAGAGGAAGGGAAAAAGTTTCTCCGAAGGGAAATTCAGAGAAGTCATTCTTCTCTGGAAGAGGTACCTTTAGGAAAAGAAAAAATAAATAGGGACCCCCCCCCCGATGATGTTTCCATCGATATGACCCCTCCAGATGATAAATAAAAAGACCCCCCCAAGTTTTAAAAGAAAAACTCCACTTTATCCTTCCTTAAAAATTTTTCATTCAGAAATTCAGGAATCTGAGCCCCTCGACCCGGGTGACACGACCACTTTAAATGAGGAAGCGGCACATTATCACTCAGAGGATTGGGAGCCCCCTCAAAGGCCTCCCCCTTACAATTCTTATCAACTCCCGTCCTTTTCATTTAAAAAACCTCCTGCTTCGGCTCCTCTAGGAGGATCCCTTTCTAAAGATTTTTCTGCCCTTTCCAATCTTCATAGTGCCTTTCAATCACAAATACAGACTTTAAGGTGACTGAGAAAACTCAAAGACGAAGGAAACTCCCTCCTTTCGGGCCTACAGGGCCTCTCCCTTTCTGACCCTCAACCTCAAAAAACCATTAACAAACAGACAAGATCCTCCTCTCGCTCCTCTCCCCTTTCTTTGGATTTTTTCCCTGTGACTGAGACAGAGGATGAGGCAGGAGGTCCAGAAGGCGGAAGACTTAGAGTATATAGAAGACTCGGTTTTAAGAGCCTAAAGGAACTCAAACAGGCTGTTGACTCTTATGGCCCTGTTGCCCCGTCTACTATTACCATTTTAGAAACACTTAATAGAACTTAATCTTACTCCCAATGATTGGCATTATATGGCACATTCTACTTTGTCTGGTGGTGACTTTATGCTTTGGAAATCGGAATTTTATACAAATTGCCGTGATTTGGCTCAACAAAAGGCTAAAAATAAAGTCACCCAACAGTGAACCCTGCCAAAAATAAATAGGGGCCCCATCTTTATATTGTCCATTATATGGATGATATTCTCTTGGCTGGGCGAGATGGCCAAGATCTCCTCTGTTGTTTTAAAGAACTTACTGTGAAATTAAAACAGGCAGGATTACAAATTGCCCCAAATAAAGTTCAGTTTACTGAGCCCTATACTTATCTTGGCTTTGAGCTTCACAAGTTTAATGTGCATACCCCACATGTTCAGTTACGTGTTGATTCCCTTCACACCTTACACGATTTTCAAAAACTTTTGGGGGATATTAATTGGCTTCAGCCTTATTTAAAACTCACCACAGGTGATTTAAAACCTCTTTTTGATGTTCTTGTTGGTAATCCTGATCCTCGCTCTCCTCGAACCTTGACCTCTGAGGCTCGCTCTGCCTTGGCCCTGGTTGAGGCAGCTATATCCCAGCAGTTTATTACCTTTTTTTCTCCTGATTTTAAGTTATATTTTCTTGTTTGTACACCCCATATGCCCACGGGTGGTTTTTTTTGGCAATATCATGGTCCCTTACTTTAGATTCATCTCCCCTCCTCTCCTAAAAAGGTTATTGTCCCTTATTATTTTTTGGTTTCTGATTTAATTATGCTTGGAAGAGAACGTGCCAGACAATATTTTGGAAAAGATCCTGATGTTATCATTCAGCCCTATTCAAAGTCCCAAATAAATTAGCTTTTCCAAAATACAGACGAATAGCCTATTGCTTGTGCCTCCTTTTCAGGTTTATTAGATAATCATTATCCTTCTGATAAGGTAATTCAATTTATTAAAACCCATTCCTTTGTGTTCCCTAAAATTACTAGCCCCCAACCTCTCCCTGAGGCACTGATGGTATTTACTGATGGCTCTCCCTCCGGGAAGGCCGCCTTTACAACTCAAAACAAAACTGTTGCCTTTCAAACCTCATATTCTTCTGCTCAAATTGCAGAGCTTTGTGCTGTCTTAGAAGTATTTAGAGCTTTTCCTTCCTCCCCTTTTAACTTGTATACTGATAGTGCTTATAATGCCCATTCCCTTCCCTTGTTAGAAACAGTAGCCTTTTTAAAACCCACTACGATGGCTGTTAATCTTTTTCTTCAAATACAGACTCTTTTAAGACAACGCAATTGCCCATTTTATGTTACCTCCGAGCTCACTCTGGACTCCCTGGACCCCTCTCCCATGGCAATCATGTTACTGATCTCGCAACAAAAACCATAGGTGCCCTTGATATCTCTCCTGTTCGACAGGCTGAGATGACTCACTCTCTTCATCACCTTAATTCTAATTCCCTTCATCTCTTGTACAAGATCACTCAAGAACAGGCCCGACAAATTGTAAAACAGTGTTCTACTTGTATAACTTTTTTACCTATCCCTCACCTGGGTGTAAATCCCTGTGGCTTAACTCCCAATGAAATTTGGTAAATGGATGTGACCCATGTTACTGACTTTGGTCATCTTAAATATCTACATGTTACCATTGATACCTTTAGTGATTTTATTCAAGCCACTTTACAAACTGGAGAGGCTGGAAAAAATGTTATTGCACATGTCCTCACTTGCTTATCCATCATGGGAAAGCCTCAACAAATTAAAACTGATAATGGGCCTGGCTATACAGGTAAAGGTTTTCAATCCTTTTGTGCTCAACTTCAAATAAAACATGTTACAGGAATCCCCTGTAATCCTCAAGGGCAAGGAATTGTTGAATGTGCTCACCAGGTATTGAAAAATTTATTTAAAAAACTAAAAGGGGGACAACTTTAGCCTATCAAAGGATCCCCCAGAAATATTCTTGCTCATTATTTGTTTACTCATAATTTTCTTACATTAGATGCAAATGGAAAAACACCTGCAGATCGCCTTTGGCATCCTTCTCCTAAGGATTATTATGCTGTTGTTATGTGGAAAGATCCTTTAACTGCAAAATGGTCAGGACCGGACCCTGTTCTCATTTGGGGACGAGGATCAGTTTGCATCTTTGACCAAAAAATGGAGGCTGCCAGGTGGCTGTCAGAAAGGCTTGGTAAACAGGTTGATTATCATACTGCACCCAGGGACAAATCTAGCCCTGAGGGAGCGCCTATTTCTGTTTCTTCTCAGGCTGCTCAGAAACAAGACAATAAGGCCCAACCTTCGAATGATGGAGATTCCCAGGATCCCACTGTGGCTGCTGTTTCAGATGACAACAACGACCTTGGAGGTTAATTTTCCTCCTACTAATCCCCACCTTCCCTATAGGTTAACATGCACAATAATATCTACATACGATTATAATATCATTAATTCCACTTCTAAACTCGCACCACAAGGCACATGGTTCCCCAATATTGGATTTGACCTTTTCCAAGTTATGCCCCGGGGACCGCAGGAGTCGCCCCCAGGGTGGGAAAGGTTGATTTTTATGTTTGCCCATCAGGTGATGCCAAGAGGCTTGCCAGATGTGGAGGTCCAAGAGACTTCTATTGTGCCTCCTGGGGATGCGAGACCCAGGGACCCTGGATAAAACTTGATTGTGATGCACTAATTGAGATTGTGAGAGACCCCCAACAACAAAATAATTGTCTACCTAAGAGTGACTTTCTTTCTCCTCCCAGTCTCTCCCCAGTGGGCCCTCACAGTTTTTCTTCACGTCCCCATATAAAACAGCCCTGCAGTCAATTACTAATTAGATTTACGGAACAAGGTAAAAAAGAGAAGGGCTGGCTCACAGGCAGATATTTTGGAATCCGACAATATCTATCAGGGCCTGACTACGGAGGGGCGATACGACTCCATCTAGAAGTCACCCCCTCTGAGGCTGTCCCGGTTGAACCAAATCAAGTGCTTGCACCGCCTGTTAAAACACCTGTGTCAACAAAAGGACCCAGTCTCCCTAATATTGTTGCCACAACATCTATGGGCCTTATCACTCCCATAGCTCCCCGCCAAACACGTGAGTTACATTCCACTAGAGACACTGTAGTAGCCCTTATCCACCACACCTTTCTTGTATTAAATCACTCCAACCCTAAACTCACAGAGTCCTGCTGGCTATGCTATGAGGCTAGTCCGCTGTTTTGTGAAGGCGTGGCTATTTCTGGCACCTTTAGTGTCACCGCCAATCACGAGCAGTGTCGCTGGACCCAACAGGGAGCCATTAAATTAACCCTCCCATCCATACGTGGGCAAGGGTCATGTCGTGGAAGAGTCCCCATTACATACAAACATTTATGCAATCAAATTTTTACAAATATATCTTCTGAGTCCTATGTTATTCCCCCTGAAAATGCTTGGTGGGCTTGTAATGATGGCCTGACACCTTGCATTCCAACTACCCTTCTTAACAACAATCAAACAACATTTTGTGTCCTAGTTCAGTTATTTCCTCGTTTGACTTACTATACTAATGAACAATTCTCCCAGGCACGGGAGCCAAAAGATGACCAAGGCCTGTTAAGGATCAAACAAGAACCTGTCACTGCCCTCACACTCGCAGTTCTGTTGGGCTTTGGGGCCGCTGGGGCTGGAACAGAAATAACCTCTCTTGTTCTTTCCAGTAAGCCTTATTCAGACCTTCGTCTGTCCATTGATGAAGACATTGAACGTTTAGAAGCCGGCATTGTCCATTTGCAAAAATCCCTTTCTTCATTGGCAGAGGTGGTTCTCCAAAACCGCAGAGGCTTAGACCTGCTGCTCCTCCAGCAGGGAGGTCTCTGTGCTGCTTTAAAAGAAGAATGTTGTTTTTATATAGACCACTCCGGGGTGGTCAAAGATTCTATGGCCAAAGTCAGAGAGGGCCTTAAAAAAAGGTGCAGGCAGAGAGAACAAGAACAAAGTTGGTTTCAGTCCTGGTTTTCAACTTCCCCTTGGCTAACTACTCTTTTGCCCTCTCTGCTAGGACGTTTTGTAGGTTTCTTGCTCCTTCTGTCCTTTGGACCATGGGCCTTCAGAAAGCTGACTGACTTTATAAAACAACAGGTGGACTCGGTCCAAGCCAAGTCCCTTCAGGTTCACTATCACCGCCTGGAACTTGCGGACCAAGGCTATTCCGATGAATATCTGGCCCCCCGAAGGGCTCTCTTAATTCTCAGCCTGCTCCTCCACCTAGAGACTGACAGTCAATGATGGGTAAGATCTCTTCAAGGCAGAGACCAACCTAAGACAGGTCAGGGATGTGAGACATCACTAGACCAATGACGGGTAAGGCTCATGCTTGTGAAGGACCACCTAAGTCAGACACAGCCTCTCTATGCCATGACGTGTAAAGCTCTGGCTCAAAAAAAAAATAAAATAAAATAAAGAAGGGGGACCTGTGGGGAGCCGCCCTGAATCTGGGACATAGGTGACTCTATCTTGGCTCAAATCCACCATAATTAAAGCTGTTGGTCAGATCGTCTGATAGGCCACATCCTTCCAAGGACCGTTTGCTTAAATGTTAACCTCTGGTGCCTATAACTGTACTTAATCTTACCTTCTGACGCCTGTGACTTGCTCCCATTCCTCACTTCTAAGCACAGGTGGCCTTTCCTAATATAGAAATGGACCTCTCTCCCACTACTCATTTTAGGTACAGATGACCTTTCCTAACATGGAATGGAACGTTTAGAGTTAGACTGCCTAGTTGCCTGCTTACGCAGACAGGTTTCCTAGCAACCCTACTCCCCTTCCCCATTTTGCCCTATATAAGCTCGTGTAAGAAAAATAAAATTTGATACTTGATCAGAAAGCCTGTCTTGCCTCCCTCCTTTGTGTCTCTTGTCCCTTCTCATCCTCAAACCCCAACCTACTCCACCCCCCCTCCCCCCAATCGCAGGACCTCGTTGAACTGTCCGGCGGGCCCGGACAGGCAAGGAGGTAGGGAAACAGGCTATTCCATGCTGTGCTGGTTGTACTGTAAACTGGTCCAACCTATAGGGAAAGAGTCCTGGCAATATCTGCCAAACTTGCTCACGTTGACGCATACCCATTTACTTCCACTCACCTAAAACACGTTTGTGAAGGCACAGAGGGAATGCTCAGGGGCCTTGTCTCTGTGGAGAGTATTAGGAGGCTAGGGGACAGGGCTTAAGGGAAGCATTTTTATTTCACTGTATAACTTCTGTCTCAAATATTAACTCACAGTAATGCATTCTGTATTCAAAATACAAAGGTGATCTTCAAATAATAAGCAAAGAGATGCTGTTTGTTTAAAAGAAGACCTCAGATGTACTGATTTAAATTTTTTAAAAATTGGTAATATTATATTCATACTTCCTACCTATTCAGTCCAGTCTCTAAGTAATTCCTAGTACATGTTTGTTGAATACATTTCTGCTAAATATAAAAACATTATAATTTCATCAATCCAAAAATGTCAGAAAGCTCATGGGAACTTTGATACGTGCATACATTTTGCTTAGCAGTCTATTCAATTTTTATTAGATTCAGAATTTTCTGATGACTTTGTATGTTAAGCCTAACAGTCTACTCAACTTTCATTTTGCTGAGTGTTTTCTAAGAACTGTGATAATCCCCTGCTTCCCTAGGTGCCCCTACGTATGCAAAGAGCATGAAGAAGGTAAAGGAATGTATGTGTATTCTTCCCCAGCAGTACAGCATCATCTTCTTTCCCAGGTAAGATGAGAGCCATGCCTCCAAGATGGCACCTTGCTCCTGCATCCTCAGAGAGGAGCATGCTGGGTTGTGGATGAAAGACGAGAGAGCGAAAGGGTGATCCCTTATGCCTGGACCCTTTCTATAAGATTGCTAGTCTCCAATATGGAGAAATGGCTCAGTGGTTATAGTGCTTGCCTAGCAAGAGCTAAGTACCTGAGTTCCAATTCCCAGCACCACATAAGTCAGGTGTGGCAGCACAAACCTGTAATCCCAGCACTGGGGAGGCTGAGGCAGAAGGATTGCCCTTGTTGTGAGTCCAAGGCCAGCCTGGGATCCTTAGTGAGTTCAGGACCAGCCTGGACTACAGAGTGAGACCCTGTCTCAAAAAAAAAAAAAAAAAAAAAAAAAAAAAAAAAAAAAAAAAAAAAAAAAAAAAAAAAAAAAAAAAAAAAAAAGATTGCTAGTTCTGTCATCTCCCAAAGGCCATAATACTGTTGCAATGAGAATAAGTTTTCAACATGAATTTTGGAAGCAACACCACAATTCAAATCATAACTCTAGCCATGAAGACTGTCTGAATATGTAGTTCTAGAACCAGGTGAGGTCACACAGCTGCTTTTGTGACCTGTGACTAGTGACTACCAAAGAGATTAATTTTCTAGGCTGCTGATAACCTGAAAATACGGCTTAAGGTAAAATAAGGGGAAATAGGAACAAAATTTCTATGCACGTCCAGGAAGAAGACCCCAAGTCTCTGTGATTCCTCCATTCTTCACTGCACCCACCATGATTCTCACTCTTTATACGAGTTCATCTTTTTGCAATGGGTATAACCTTCAGTGACACCCAAGCCAGGTAGGGTAAATTCTTTAACAATCATGTAGGTCTTCTGCCAAATAAGTTTGAACTTTATTTTGGAAATCTTGATGTAAAGATACTATGATAAAATTCAAATCCATTTACATTGTCACAAGAAATGTCACCATTACATTTAACAATAAAATTGTTTTGAATACTTTCCACATAATGTGAATTTTATGCATTTGAATAATAGTAAAAATAATTTTATAATACTTGTTAATGCAAACAGAATTTTCTTTTTTTCCTCCCATTTTATTGATATGTATAAGCGCAAAATTTAAGGTTTACAATGAAGTTGAGCATTTTGTGCATATACGTATCTCATCCCTCCCCCTACTCACCCCTCCTGCCCTCCCCGCCCACCCCCCTGCTTCACTTGTTTTTCATTTTAAGTTCCATGAGATACTTGTGATCTGGATTTCTCATATCAGAGAGACCATTCGATGTTTCACCTTCTGCTTCTGACTCACTTCACTAAGCATGATGTTCTCAAGTTTCTTCCATCTGTCCGTAAAAGCCTCCACGCTGTTGGACTTTATAGATGCATAGTATTCCTTGTGTCTAAACACCACAGTTTGTGTATCCATTGGTCTGTTGATGGGTATTTTAGCTATTGTTAGTTGTGCTGCTATGTACATGGGTATACATGAACCTCTGATATGTGTTGTTTTGATCTCTTTTGGAAATACTACCAGGAGGGGTGTCACTGAATTGAAGGGGATATTTATTTCCAGTCTTTTGAGAGCTCTCCATACTGCTTTACAAAGTGAATGTACGAATTTACATTCCCACCAGCAGTGCAGGAGGGTTCCTTTCTCCCCACAGCCATGCCAGCGCTGATTGCTATTTGATTTGTTAATATAGGCCATTCTCTCTGGAGTGAGATGATATCTTAGCATTGTTTTGATTTGCATTTCTCTTATGGCTAGAGATGTTGAACATCTTTTCATGTATGTATTGGCCATTTGTGTACTTCTTCGTGAGTAAACTGCTTCTTCATTTCATTTGCCCACTTTTCAATAGGATCCTTTATTTTGGTAGGCTTACTTTTCTTCAGCTCCCTGTATATTGTAGTTATGAGCTTTCTATCTGAGATGTTAGTAGTAAATATTTTTCCCCATCTGTAGGTTCGCAAAGAGAATTTTCATACATGATAACTCTCAAGAAATATAAGAGATTGTTATCAAAGAGTCATTAGAAGATTCATTGGCCATTTTAAACATAAAATCTGACATGGAATGGTGATTTCTTACAAAAGTAAGGTCAAATTTTATCATTCAAATTTTTGAGCATAAAATATATACAAATTTAATTTTGGAGATTTTATACAAGTCTGATAATTAATATTTTCTTTTTATACCAAAACTAAATAAGATATTAGTGTAATAATCCATTGTAATGAAACCCTGTCAAACATCAAATCCGTGCAGTTTATCCTAATATACAATACTAATTACACATACACACACACACACACACACACACACACGCATACACCATGAAAATGTTCTATAAAATGATACCCAGTAACAAAAGACTAATTGCAATGTCATTGCTGCCCAGTGCCTGCAATCTTTTTCGCCAAGGGGAAGATGGATTTATTTGGACAAGGCTTACAATACATCAATGACACATGAGTAGAAAACTGAGATGGGCTACGCTTTTCCAGGGAACTGCATGTGGGTGTTGCCACCACCTGTCCAGAGAGGTGGTATTAATTGTCTTTGCAGCTTGCTCAGGATGACTATTTATGACAAGGCTCTGTAATCAATGGCTCAGTAATCCAGGTTTTGTAATCAATCCAGATAGACCCACCAGGCACACTAGACCAGAGAAGATCATCTTTGATTATGAGAACTGCTTCTCTGGAGAGAATCTTGGGGAGATCCTTCACTGGACACTCATGAATAGGATAAAAAGTGTGCATTGAGGATGATAAGTTTTTCATAAGATTTATGAAAGCAAAATAATTATATTCATTTTACATTAGAAATACCTCCAGCTGTGATATAGACAGCAGCTCAAGGTGCCCTTTGTGGTTGGATCTGATTGATAGCCATAAGTCACTGATACAATGGAATGGCCTGTGATGTGACCTATTTTTTTATTCTTCCACGTTCTCTCCCCCTCTTTTGTGTCCTGCATTTGTTCTAATCTGCTGCGTTCTTCACTAGATGTGGACCCTCTTTATTTGGCAGTCTGTCCTATCTGCTAGTGCAATATCCTAAGTCTCACTTGCTGAAAACAAACTGACCACAGATTTGGGATTTTGAATGAAGGCCTTTTCATGTGTGAGAACTGTGTTGTGGTAAGAAGTGGCTGATCTCTTGTCAGCCACAGACTGGGCTACTACGTCCCATGCAACAAAAACTCAAGTTTTCTTTTATATCTAAGTGTAATTCAAGCTCTCTAAGCATTACTTTGTGATCACCTTGAGAAGTAAGATTGTATAGTTATAAGCAAACAAGTTCTGCAACTGCTTTTTAAAGAGGCTACTGGGGGGCTGGAGGAATAGCACAGTGTCAAATGGAAAACCCAGAATTAGATTCCCCAAAAGTCCGTTGTAGTGATGCATGCCTGTAATCCCAGCACTATGAAGGCAGAGGGATGGAGATAGCTACGAGTTTGAAGCCATCCTGGGCCACTTAGTGAGTTCAGGACTAGCCTGAACTACCAGACGCTGTCTCCAAAAAATGAAATAAATTAAAGGGGCTATTGGTAACACATACACAAAGAGGTCTGTTTTCATCGAACGGTATGGATCTATAAAAATCCTGCCATGTTATCTCAGAGAGTAATATATTGCAAAAATATAAATCACAATATCCACAAAGGTAAACACCAAAGTTCTCTTTGTTAACTTCAAACTTTCATGACAAGGGACATGAATTTCTGGTGAGACTGCTTTTCCCTTCCAATCTAAGACAGCATTAGCTGATATGTGGAGACTACCCCTCCCCACGTGCTTTGCAAGGGGTATCTGCTGTTTCACTTACCAACCAGGAACGGTTCTCTGCTTATTTTATATCTGTGTTCTTTGTCACCCATCATGTCCTCCTATCCGAGCCTCAGCTCCACAAAGAGGGAATAACTCATCCACGTCAACAAGCATCCCAGGAATCAATAAGTACACAATCAACATGGATGAATCAACAAATTAAAGGAAAGGCCTAATTCATTCATTTTAATCAAAAGAGTAACCCCCTAACTTGCATCCTATCTAGAAGTTATTTGTCCACCATATTGTGGTTTAGAACTAAAATATCCCCCCGTGATTCTTATGTGTTCAGAAGTGTGGCTTTTGGACCATGACTAAGTCATAGAGGTTCTGTATTCACAAGTTCACAGTTGAATGTACCCTTAGAAGATGGGACCTGGTTAAAACTGATGGGTTTCTAGCGCTGTGATGTGGAAGGGTATATTCTTGTCCCCAGCAATTCCTTTCTCTGCTTCCTGGATATCACACCTTAAGCATCTTTCCTTCCTGATGTCTTTCTACCATGCCATTTCTGCCCTGGAGCCCATTGACTGACCCCTCTAAAACCATGAGTCATGATAACCTTCTATTCCTTTGAGTTTTGTGTGTCAGCTGTTTTTCTCCAGTAATAAATACACCCCTCCCCGCCACACACACACCATAATTTAGAAGAAACATAAAGCTTTGACAATTCGCTTGTAACACTAAGAAACACCTATTTACCATAATCATAGAAGCGTGTCTAATTAATCATTCAGTCTATTTCACAGGTGCTAGAGCAATAAGCACTATTGTCGTAGAATTTGCCGAACCTTATAATACCAGATTTTGTCCTTTACTCCCAGATTGCTCTCCTCTCTTACTGTTTTTTGTTTGTTTCTTTGTCTGTTTTTTGAGACAGGATCTCAGCCCAGGCTGGTCCTGCACATACTACAGTGACCTAGGGCTCAAATAACTCCTCCTGCCTCGGCTTCCCAAGTGCTGGCATTACAGTCATGTGCCACCACACTTAGCTTATGTGGTAGTGGGTGTTAGTGGGTGTGGTGCCAGACACCAATTCCAGAGGGCCTCTGTGTCAGGTTTATGTCTCCATAGGCTTAAAGAAGAAGTTGCAGAGGACAGGGGGCAGATTGTGAAGAGAACACTTTCTTGGGAAAATTACAGGAGGGGTGAGGAAGATAGAGGGGAAACAACGAGTGTGAAGCTTCTGCTAGTCAAAAGGGGGACTCACAGATGTGGGATCTCCACACAGTTCATTTTCTAGGGGTTCTTACAGCTGAGCTGGGTAAGGGGTAAGGGGTAAGGGGCTGTACTATGTTAAGCAGTTTGGTTGCTAGGGCTGGTTGCTAGGTACTCTTTTCTTAAATTCTTTTATCCTATAATCTTTTTAACTACTTATGTTTGCTCACTAAGTAATTCTGGGGAGAGGGCACCTACAAATGGTACAAGTTATAGCCTGTTGCCTTTTCTATAATTCTATTCTCTAAGAGATTCTACATTTCTTGGGGTTCCTGCATCCCTCACAGCCTGCAACCTGCAACCCCACTGTCTCCTGCCACAATCTCCTCTTGAAGTATTTGACCTAAGTGCCATTAGGGGATTGAGACAATGACTACTATGGCTTGTTTGCGCTGGACGTGGGCACTGTTGTATTAGCAGTCAGGATCTTACTCCAAAGAGGAGTGATCTAAGGGACTATGGTAGAGGCCAACAGGCTGGCCTTGCTGCATTTTGGTGCAGACACACATTTGCAGCTTGACATCTTCCAGTCTAGGGGCAGCAGACAGAAATAGCCTGTTAGGCAAAGTCAAACTGTAACATTACAAAGAAAATGGTCCCTAAAATTAAAAGATTTTTATTACAAGTAGATGAAAAAAAAAATCTTAAAACATGGTTTTAAAATATGAGTTAAATTTTGACATGGTACTAATTTGTTGATTAATTTCAGGAGCATATAAGCAATATTATCAAAATCATGACACTCTGCCTTAAAAATGGCCTATATTTTTTCTTGGGCAATTGGTAAGTTCAACTTATTTTGGAGAATAGCTTTTATCACTAGGTTAAATTTAGTGTTTGTCCCTCCTGAGGTATTTGTGGCCATACCAGAGGAAATTAGAATCAGAAAAAAAAAATGATTTCATCCTTGAAAAAGCTAACAAGTTAGCTGGAGCCATTGGGTTACTTATCTGAAGTGATGGTTGGTGGCTGTTTTTTAGTAGAATTTTGGATTCTTTTAGTGGCTTCACTGAATATGGAGGCTCAGGAATTGAATCCTTGCTAACAGTCAGGTCCCTTCAAAACTTCAGGCGTGAGTGATGGGTCCAGGACTCCTGTTTATTAACTTTGGCTTCACTAGGAGTATACGAAATTACAGTATAGGGTCCCTCCCAAATGGGCTCAAAGGACAGTGCTGTGGACAGGAATTGTACCAGCACTACGTCCAGTGGCTAGAAGAGTGGTGGTCCCTCCACTTGTGGTGTGGCCTCTAGTCCTTCATTAAAGCTTTTTCAAATGAGGAAAGTAAGGTGATATGTTTAACTTGAGCCTCAGTTTTAGGGACTAATAAGAAGTCATTTTTTAGAAATACCCTCCCATATAAGATCTCATAGGACCTTACCCCAGACTTTTTGGGTTAGTTTTATGTTCTCATCAGAGCTATGGATAATAATGTTACCCATTAAAGTCTTGTTTCCTGTGTGAGTTTTTGCAGCTGTGTTTAAGTTCCACTTATTTTTTTGCCTTTCCTGAGGATTGAGGCCTCCAGGCACAGTGAGGTGGTGCTGGATGCCCAGAGACTCAGACACTCCCTGAGTTACTGTTTCATGGAAAGAAGGGCCATTGTCACTCTGTATGTTTTTAGGCAATCCAAATCTAAGAACAATTTTTTGCACCATAACTCGAACAACTTTTTTGGCCCTTTTTTTTGCACAGAAATTTTTTATCCAACCTGTGAAAGTGTCTACCCATACTAGTAGATATTGGAGGCCATTTACCAAGGCATGTGAGTAAAATCTACCTAGCAGTCTTTCCCAGGGTAGTTTCCTACTCGCTGAGTTTCCTTAGAGGCCTGCCTATATGTAAGAGGGTTGTTTTGCTGGTAAATTTTACAGCCCTTGACTAGCTGATCCATAGCTGATGTAAGATTCATATATATATATATATATATATATATATATATATATATATATATATATATATAACCTTCTTTCCATCTGGTGGATAGAATCTTTACCTGTATGGAAAGACTGGAGGAGTGTTTTTAAATTTTTTTCATTGGTCTACCCAAGGAAACAAGATTTTTTCCTGATTGTCCAGGAGCCATCCAGTGGGGTCAAGAGACATTAAAACCTTTGACTTTTTAGTTCTGTCGCACCTGGGTTTGAATCACTTGAAGAAATGCTAAAGCGGTGGTCCTAGGAGCTCCTCCAAAGTGGCTTTTTTCATTACCTTGCAGAGGCTACATTAGATGACTGACCTGGGCCAGACAGCTCCCTCAAGGTGCTTCTTTAGCCACCTTGCAGGCAGCTGCATCTATCCACTGACTCTTCAGGCAGACTTCATCAGTACCCTTCTGGTGACATTTGCAGTGCATTACTGCCACTTTTGCAGGGGTAAGAAGACAGCCCTTAAGAGGCAATCTATCTCCTAATAATATCTTATGGAAGACCCCGATGTTGTTAGGAACTTACTTTTTTTTTCTAAACAGCTATATGGGCATGTAGGACCAAGAAAGCACATTTAAGAGTCTGTATATAGTAACCCTCTTTCCACAGGCAAGTTCTAAAGCTTTAGTCAGGGCCAGACATTTAGCCAGGTGGGCACCAGTACCCAGAGGAAGTACCTGTTGTAAAGTCACAGCTACATATCCTGCTCTTCTCATTTCCTAGACTAGACAGGACTTACATCTATATATAAAGTTAGGTTTGGAACCTCGATTGGGAAGTTTTTTGAGATCCTCCCTAGCTATAAATGTATTTAGAATCACCTATTCGCAGTCATGAATTATTTCTCCTGAGGACTTTTCTTCCAAACTTTGCATCCTCTCTCTGCTAGAAAGTTTACAGGGTGATTTTACCTTTGTTTGAGCTTCTATCCATAAATATACAAAACAGTGAGTCATCTAGAAGTGATGATTTTGGTGGTGGGGGTTAAACCTGTTCCAGTTGTTAAAGATACATTTCATGGTAGCTTTTAGAGTACTTGTTGTAGCATCCATTCTGTGGAGAGAGGCTAAGAGAGGTTAAATACTTCATCACGATTATGTGCCTCACTCTTTTTATGGGGGGTGGGGGTACCAATATGGGACTCTTTTACATGTTTCTGGCTGCCAACCAGAAAATTTAAAGTCTGAAGTACATAATCTTGAATCTTTGTGATCAAATGGAAGCCTTAGGTCACTTACGGGGATTGGACATTTATTTTTCCAAATATCTGATAACAAAAATCTAAATGGGTGTTTGATGATGCTATCTGTGAAGAGAGACCGAAACGAATTATGTGTTCGTTACTCTTTATTTGCCAAGCAGTTCAAATTATGATTTTCTCTTTTTGATCTGTCCATATTTTTTGGATTTGAATAGAAAGAGTGCTCACCCAGGGTGTCCTGGGATTTTTCAAAGTGTTACCTCTGATACTTAAGCACTTACAGTTTTGCCTCAGCCTTCCAAATGCTGAAATTATAAGCATGTGCCACCATGCCATCTTCTGTGGTGCTGGGGAATCAAACTCAGAGCTATATGCTTGCTAGATAAGCACTTTAACCACTGCGCCATTCCTCAAGCCCCTTCTCTCCTACTCTACTAGAGTTCTGATTGAAAAACTATACACTAGGTCAGAAAAAAGTTCAGTATAATTTGGGAACATTTAACCTCAGTGCTTCTTAACCAACAGAACAACATCATGAATACACATGACAGTATCCATGCCACCAAACACAATATAGGCAATAAAGAATGCTCAAAAATGAATGACCAGAGGTTGAGGTGGAAGAGTACATATTTAGCACATGTGAGGCCTTGGATTTAATCTCTAAGCCATTAAAAAAAGAGAGAATGGATTCAGACTGAAAGCTTTAAAGAAAAAGAAAGCACAAAAAAGTCATCTCAATCGCTAGAGAATTGCAGAAGGCTGTCCTTGCAGTTCTGATAAGGAGGGGAGAGACAGCCCCCTCCTCTAGCAAGCCCACAGCCTGGAGATGCTTCAAAGTAAATTTCCAAACTCTGCCTTTCATTCAATACTTTTTAAAGGAGATAAGAGTAGCCTCTGCCTTTCTGCTCTTACACCTTTTTACGGTATTTGGGAAACAGGCTGGGAAGTGACTCGCAGCTGTAAGGCCATTGTGCCCTTACTGAGATACTAATGGCCACCCCTCTCAGCAGGCCCAAGTAGAAAAGAAGGACTGCAAAGTTCAGCTTAGTGAACTGCCTGCTCCTAATAACATTCTCCAGCCCAGAGCTGATTTTGAATATACTCGAGGTTTCTAGTGGACCAGGGACTCAATCATCTCTTTTTTCCACCCCCGGCTCACTTTGAGCCACCTCATTTTCTAGTGGAGTTAACAGAGCCCTCCCAGTTAAGGACAGTGGCTCATAGCACATGGGGTACTGGTGTCTTCACATGGTGTCCAGAATGAGGCAGTTGACACAAATTAAATCAGATGTTGTTTGAGATTTCATGTTGTTACTGACAGAAAATTTTTTTTTTTTTTTGCAGTGGGTAATAGATAACAGAATAAAAAAATCCACCAAAAATCAAATTCTCTTTCAACACTCTTGCTCCATGTAGGAGCCCAATTCTATCACTTTTCCTAAATGTAGGTCTTCACTAAGAAAAATATAAGCAAAATCAGCACTTCTTAATTAATAGTAAAAGTCTTCAGTATGACAAAGCTGTGAGAAAATACTTTCTATTGAACACATTCTTTGGTTCCAAAGTAAGTTAGTTGACATTTTAAAGAACTTATACCAAAGACATGCTATTTATTCATTTTTAATTCTGCATCTATATTAAACCTAACTTGATTATAGAGCTCAAAAACACCATGATTCATCTATTCTGCCTTCTACCTATATGGAAGGACAAGAAGAATAAGGGGAAAAGTTAGTCAAGACATGAAGACTATAGCCAGGCCCAGTGGTGCAGGCTGGTAATGCCAGCACTCAGGGAGGCTGAGGCAGGAGAATCGAAAGTTTGAGCCCAGCCTAGACAACTTAGTAGCCTAGCAAGACCCTGTCTAAAAATCAAAATAAAAAAATAAGCTGGGATGTAGCTCAGTGCAAAAATCCTGGACTCTATCCCTACTACCAAAAAGAGAGAGAGAGAGAGAGAGAGAGAGAGAGAGAGAGAAGAAAGAAAAGAAAAATAAGAACATACCAGTTGTCTTATAATTTTTGTGGAGCAGAGCATTCCACTTTCATCCCCTGGGAGCCTCTTGGGCTGGAGGTCACACATTTTAAGCTGTCCAGTTAGGTTTTATAGCAAGTGACACCATCTAGCCTTCCGTGGAGTCATGAGTTCTTTGGTCCAAAAGAATTAAATGTCCTGCATATCTCTGTATACATGCTCACTTGCACAGTGTGCATGCTCTCCTTTTATTTATTTCTTCATCACAAAAGTAATTAAAAACTGGGGCTAATGTGTTCATTTCTTGTTTTAATTACAGCTCTAGAGTCTAGAATCATATTAAGGAAAGCCTTTTTGAGTTCACTTGGCTTCATAATCAGAATTTCCATTCTATTTCTATGATTTCCATTTTTAGGAGCTGGCTTTTTATAGGCCTAGTTGTAGATTCAGCTACAGTTGTGTATAACCCTGGCTGGAGAGCCTGCATCTCTTTTTGTTCTACCTAGTCACTGTTTACCTCAGCAGAATCCTGGGAAGGACACAAATGAAATCAGAAACAAATAAGGATAAATCAATTGCATTGAAAGTATCTGCTATAGCATGTTGGTTATTTGTCCCTCTACAGTCATTTAATTACATTATCAAATGTGACATAGTAATCTTTCAAAATCAGTAAGTGGAGTGGGAACAAGTATACCCAAACAGTGAAGCCTTACTGTCAGCTTTGAGGTTGTCAAGGCCTCGGTGTGGCCAAGGCTATCCTATCGTTAAGGGGTTAATGTCAAGGTTGAACAAAAAGAAAAACATAACTGCTACAAAAGGAGGTTACTGAAGCTGAGCTTCCAAGCCATGGTGTTGCTGTTTTTCTTCACTTTTTTTGAATAGAGAACGCCTAAAAACTTTCATAAGAGTAGGCTGTGGGAGGTATGTTCAATCCCTGGGCCACAAGTTGAACTCTCCAGCTTTAAATGGTTTGGGGAATCTCTTCTATTAATGCTAGCTCTCTGAATGTAGGAAATTATTTCACTTTACCTACACCATCAAAACTTCTGAAGCAACAAAGCATCCACTTGCCTAAGAAGTTTATAATAGAAATTTCAGCGGTAAGATGAATCTGTAGGGGCTGGAGGAATGGCACAGCAGTTAAAGCACCTGCCTTGCAAGTAGAAGGCCCTGAGTTCAATTTCCTGGCACCACATAAAGCTGGGTGTGATGGTGCATGCTTGTAATTCCAGAACTCAGAAAGCTGAGGCGGGAGGATTGCTATGAGTCCAAGGCCAGCTTGGGCTACAGAGCAAGACCTTGTCTCAAAAAAAATAAAAATAAAAATAGAATCTCAAAAAAAAAAGATGAATCTGTAGAAACATAAAGTAAAAGACATCAGGAATACATCCAAAAGACATTTTAAATCACTATTTTTGTATCAAACAATATTTAAGAATAATTTCAGGATCATTTTGATATGTGAAAACAAGCTCTTGTTCTAAAGTCTCATAAATAATTCTTAAGATTTTAAAACTTAAAGTAGGATAACATATGCAAGTTTATTTAAGTATGAATATATGAAACTAAAAGCTCAATGTAAATTTTCAAAATTATCTAATGTGACTAAATAAAAGTTATGTGCGTATGCTACAACATAAGTGAGCCTTGGAGACATTCCACCATGTGCAAGGCATCAATAGCCAAAGACCCTGTATTATATGAGTCCACTTAGATAAAATGTCCAGAAGATGCAGGTTCATAGAAACAGAAGGTTTTCCGTGTTGCCAGAGTCCCATCTCATGATCCCCAAAAGAACAGAAACAACTTAAATAACTGAAAGGGCTGTTTTACTTTAAGCAGAGAACTATGTCTCAAACATATGAGACAAAATTAAGGAAAGCACTGAAGAGCAGTGCTGGTTCTACTCACCCACGGTTTCCCATTTCCAACCTAACCTACATGGCAGATTTATCTTCATAAATTCTTCAGGCATCATGGATGTCACTGAAGAGTCAGAAGCTACGTCCTACAGGGACTTAGGGATGAGTTTATAGTTCTAGAAACCTAGTTATGGCAGCTCCAGGCTCAGCTTCATATGACAAGCAGACAATTTTACAAAGCACTCATATTATACATGGTCACCATACTTTAGTGCTTTGGGGTAATTTTAAAATTTTAATTGTGGATTTAAAAATAAATGAAAAATAAGTGAGTGATACAAATAAATAGAAATAGATGAAAGTTAGAAGCATAGTAAGTGTGAAATGTAAAATTAGGGGATTGCCCACCATCCCAAACCTGGCAGTGTTCATGTCACTGACTCTTGGAAAAAAGGAATTTGTGTCAAAGACAATACATGTCAGATGGACCAGGACCTATCAATCCTTTCTCAGCAATAAAGGAATGAATATTCACCATTAGCTTGGACTCTGTCACTTGTACGGTGACCCTGGCAGCAAGTGTCAGACCATGTTGCCTTTCAATTTATCTCTCACCGACACTTAACCATAATATTTTTCTGTCTTCACCAGAGAAAAGTGAAAGTCAACTTCATGGAGGAGGTGGAACTGCCAGGAGAATAGTGTAGAAAGATACACATTTTGAAAATGACAGGTTGTCCCCGCTGAGTCAATGTACTCTGTTCAAAACACGGAGTACACGGGATTATTATTCTAGTATGATTCAGGGAGGTCCAGTCCTGCCACTAACAGGGAAACAAGCTAAAAGCCTGTGACATCCTATTCCATCCAAGGAGGACAGATGTGGCTGTGCCCACCAGGGGCCTCCTAGAAGAAGGATGAATACCCATCACCTCTGACCTGAGACATACATCCAGGGAGCTAAGAGAGAGAACAATGGGAATTTTGATTGCCACAGAGTTGAGTTAAATTTTTCAGATGATGGTTCTGAGAGAAACTAGACATGTCTCTCCACTTTCATGAAGTATTTGGAAACTTGGAAACGCAGAGAGAATACAAACACTCCGTAACCTGACAGAAAAGATCATGCATGCTTAAAGGATCTCTGATTTTATAGAGAAAGGGAAATTATGAGGGCAGTGCCCACACATCCTGTGCTTGATTTTCCCTCACAAATACCCCTACTGAGCAAGTAGCAGAGGTGGCAGATGCCACCAGAACTGGGAGAAAGAACCTCCCGTGGGCTGCAGCGAACAGAAAATAAAGGTTGCAAAATGATCCCATCACGAGGTGGAGCACAGACAGAGTAGTAGGTACGTTTCAAAAAGATTGAGTCCACGCATCTGGCCGTGAGAGGGGCTGTGTCCTAAGGTGGGCATGGGGTGTATACCTATAATCTCAGCTACTCAAGAGGGTGAGGCAGGAGAGTTGACTGTATAAGCCAAGGAGTTTAAGACCAATCTGGGCAACACAGCAGCACTTCACCTTAAAAGCAAGCAATAGGTAAATAGGAAGGCTTTGTCCTTAGACTGTACTTTTTCCTTTCAGTTGGTAGGAGAGACGCTGGCAGGGTGGAAATAAGTGAACACCAAAGCTTTTAGCGCACCAAGGCTAGCCATGGAGCGCGCCTTGGGGGAAGCAGTGGCAGTGGCAGTGGCACGCAGGAACTGCCGGAGGGCATTCGGCTATAAGCGTCGTTTCAGTAAGACCTCCTCTCCTGCTACATACCCCAGGAGCCCGACTTAGGACCACAGGCTTTGTCTGCCACATCTCTATCTTTCTGAAAAGAACAAAAAAAGTAAAAAGAACTCCTGAAAGAAGCTACAATTATCCTTGACATTTCAGAATGCACCTTTGCCACATTCTGAGTGTTCCGTCAGAGGCTCAGAATGAGCACTATTAGAGGAGAAAGTGGGCTGAAATCTTCCTTTGAAAAGAGAGGTCACCTACATCCGGCTTTGCCTGGAATGGAGACAGATTTTAGCAGCTGACTGAATGGTGTTCATCTGCCCCCAATAAGAAACATCACTAACTTCTTCCAGCTTTAGACTGATTAACTTGTGATTAGGAAGTGATACAGTGAATTGTGGATTTTTTTTTCTTTTGTTAAAGGACTGTAAAGAAATGGGTCACTAATGTGCACACCTCAATTTTTCTTCAACGGCATGTTACCTTTGTATTCAGGGGGAAAATGTTGCCGGAAAATGTAACAAAAGTATTACTATTAGGCTTTAACTTGGAAAAGTGGCAAGGAACTGGAAAGGAAAAACACAGCAATTGGTTGGTAGGAATGTGCCAGACTTGTTTGGTTCTTGGTTTTTGCTTTCTTCAACTCTTCCATAATATTTAAATGTTCAATGAGGAACATGGGGAGAAAATGTTGCCATATACAATTTTAAAGACCTAGAAATTAAGGGGAAAGATTTTAGCTGGCTAATTGAAGGGAAAAAAAAAACTGATGTGACCTGTCCCTACAAATCTGGAAGCCGAGTTACAAGAACTAGAAATGATTTGCCCCATGTGTGGCAGATTACACAGTTACAAGCAGAGCGGATTTATTTTTGTTTTTGTTTTTTTGTTTGTTTTTTGGTTTACACAGAGTAAGTCCTGTCATTTGCAATAATATGGATAAATCTGGAGTGTGTTAGGTTAAGTGACACAAGCCAGGCATAGGGAGACAAACATTAGATGATCTTACACACAGAGATGTTAATCACAGTGAGGTTGAGCTCAGAATGAGGGTACTAAAGCTGGAGAGAGACAAAGAGTTGGCAGAGGGATGTCAGTCAATGGACATAGTTATTATTTGCTATTGAGTGGATTTGAAGGCCTCCAAATGCCCTGTTCTTTAAAACAGCTTCTCAGTCCTAAAAAAAATAGCCACCTCAGCCCCTGCTGTCTCTGATGTTCTCATCACAAACTCTTCAGCTTCCAGAAATGTGTTCTCTGGAATTGTCCCTCTTCAGATGTCACTCTTCTTAAGAAAAGGATGAGCAACCAATCAGAAAGGTTGAAGGAGACGTGGAAAGAACATCAACCTGGACTCAAGACTCACCCCAGATGTCCAGAAGCAGGACTGAATCTAGGCAGTCCTGACCTTCCTTTAGAATCAATGGCACCTTCTGAAAATGAAAGGAGGGGACTCGGAATCCGCTCTGAGCCTTCGGGATCTACACTGTGTCAACATCATTTCCCAGTTTAAATCACTGTGCCTGGGAAATCATAAACAGTGCTGAGAAAATGAATAGCAAAATGCACAAGAGCTTATCGTAGAATCCAGGAGATGAGAAAATTCAGTACCTGGGGCAGGTGCAGTCTGCAGAGCCAGGTCAGCAACAGGGAACTGGCCCCACCTTGCAACTCAGCCAAGGTCATCTTCCCAAAGAAAAACTCTAAACTTGTCATAATTTTTCTCAGCCAATCTTAATTTCAAGTAGAGTCTTGGTGGAATTTCTAATCTCAAGACACCATCGCTTTACATGAGCATTTCAATGTTTTATCGTTTAGGGAAGCTATAGAGACTGATGATTTTATCAATAATCTTATAAAATAGGAGTGTTTAAAAAAAAACAGGCAATCACTGTCCTATGTGCTCTCTCCCATAAACAGGGCAAGGTAGGGAACTTGCTCATCACAAATCTACGACAGATGAAAGTGGATCAGATACACACACCTGGCAGGTTTTTCTGGGAAGACAAAAACAGGGCTTATTTTTTCTATTCCCTAGGAAACAAACAGATTATTTCTTAATTACTTTAAAGCAGAATAAATCAAGGACCACAAAAGAAAATCAGATATCTCTTTGCCAAATACAATTGTAATTTGAATGTTACACAATTATCTTTCTTTCATTTCTTTGAAAGAAGTAATATTCCATGGCTCAATATGACACAAACTAAATCCAGTATACTTCAACAATGGATCACCATCTCTTGGACTGCTTAGGAGTCAACAGGCTCAGCCTAGCAATTATACATATTTCTAAGATTTTGCTTTTACTCCATCTGCTTCTTTGTTACCAAGTTTCCTACCTCAATTTGCCATTGTCCTTCTGGCTAGACTTTTCTCCAGCTAGATGAATAAAATTATAAAATCACTCAGTGGAAACTAAAAGTCCCAAATCAAATTGAAAAAAAAAAAATCACTATGGAGATGCTTGCTATTTGAGAATGCCTCAACAAGCTTCCTGGCTTTGAAATAATAAGTAAGCTAATATGATACCTTGCTTTGTTAACTCAGATCCAGACAGTCCCTGGCTGGATTTATGAGACCTTGATGGTATCTAGGCAATGAAGAGAGGGCAAAGGGTTATGTCACATCACGATTAAAGGGTTATGCAGGAGTTCATCATTGCTTCTGGAAATAACTGGTGTGAGAAAGTTCTTAAAGAATTCCCAAAGAAAATTATGGAGAATAACAGAATCAATGACTCATGATACTAGAAATAAATTTAAGAAAAAAGAACAGTATCAAACAAGCCAACCATTCCTTTGAAAGTGATGTCAATAAATAGATTTATAAACACCTGACCAAACAACGGTGCCATAAGGTCGAAGTCACAGCCAATCTCTAAAAGCTAAAACTGACCAGTCATTTAGAGAAGTTACCTCCCAAGACATCGCTCCAGCAGTACAGAGAGCGCCAATTGTTTTATCCACACTGACAGCTGCATCTTCACCTGGCCAAGGCTAAATATTTGCAAGATGGTAATTTCAAAATCACCGGCTGCTGAGATCTAACACACACAAGAATTGACTGTGCTGATAAATGATGCCATGTCAACTTGAAAGGATTGAGGCCCAATTCTGGGTGTATCCATGGTTGATATAAACTGTGGAAAGAAAACCCATCCGGGATGTGAGTGGTATCAACCAAAAAACTTATAACCTAAAATCAAAGGAGAAAGAAGTGCTTCCTTTTATCGGAAGAGCTTGTCTCCCCCATTATCTCTGGACATCAATCTCCAGCACAGATTTGCGTCACTAGCTCTAAGTGAGCATTTAGGCTTTCAACTATGGACTGAGGTGGTATCCTTGATTCCCTTGTTGTGTGGTTTCTGTCTTGGAGTGGTGTTTAATGCTTAATTCTCTTGCTGCTTTGTGTTGTCCCAGTAGCCATTTGATCCTTTGGCTCATGGGGACAGCCATTTTGAATTCTTCCTAATTTGATTTGCTATGTGCCATTTAGTCTTCTACTTTTGATCTTTGAAAGCCTACCTAATAAATCTCTTTACATAATTTTACATATTTATTATCTATTAACTCTGTTTTTCTAGAGAGCCCTAACTACTGATAGATACAGGCCCTGCCACCATCCCATGAGATACACGTTCCACTGATCACAAGCATGGATCATAACCCACCAAATCCATGAGCTCGAACCTCAAATTTCACACCCTAATCTAAACCATATACTATGACAATGGAAAAATCATCTGGAGACAACAGTGCTGGAAATCTTAAAACAAAATCTCTTGTTTTGTAAGCCTTCTCTGTTTTTGGTGAAGTGTACTCAAATATACAAAACCTGGACTGACCAGTATAACTAGCACCTATAGAATTCTGAGTTATGACAAGCAATAATGCTATTGCCATATGTTTTCTGGAGACACAAACTTGCTCCTGGGTAAGCCCTTCTCTGAAGTACACTTCTGCAATCTTCTGAGCAATTTAGAACAGGGATTGTGCTTGAGTCTGGGCCATTCCAACACGTGTGTTGGATGGACCTTTGCTCCAAGTGAAGAGTCCTGCTCAGGTCTGGGAAGCAGGTTCATGGTTTATGGGTGACCCCCTAGTCTCGGGTACAAGAATTATGTCTAGAAGGGGAGTGTAGACCTCACACAGTCCTCGTCTCTGGGCCTTCTGGATACTATAGAAATGGGATCATTGCTGAAACAAGGACAGACTAAGTCACTTCACAAAGCAAGCCATAGGATAGAAACTCACGTGCCTTCATCCAAAGACAAGACTCAACTCTACGCCATAATCTGGTTGAAATAAGACAGATTGAGTTGAAGTATTTAAGTTTAAAAAGTTCTCTTCACACCCCTGGAGACATGATCAATCTCTTGTCTTGTTTGCAAATACATACTGTATATAAATTATTTTCATCCTGGAAGATAAGGAATTTTTAACATATACCATCCAAGGACAGAAAAACACCTTTGCTCTCTATTTAGTTTCAGTCCTGTCCTTTGCACATGAAAGTTATGAATGCAAAATTATTAAGATAAGTCTCATTTTTAAAAATTCCAAATTCTACTTGGTTCCATGTTCAGGTGAAGTCACTGGAAATACAGCTGCATGTCACACAGTGCATGAAATGAAGTAAACAGCAAGGGAGACCGCCTGTGATATTCAACTTAAATGTATATTTTTGCATGCAAGACTAACTAGAATCATTGCATGGCTCCTCTGGAGGCTCTCTCATGCTCCACTTAAACGCTGTGCCAGCCACGAAAAGAAAGCGACATATCTCTCCACCAGGCATGTACTGTGCAGACAGGTAACGAAAAGCCACCACGCTGCCCCTAGGTTTTTCCTCCTCGTTTATTTGAAAAAGCTCATGCAGTCCATTCCAGTTAGAGGAATAGCATTAAGGACCGCAAAGCCACTCTTGTACAGTAGATTACTCTTGCCTGTGCTCAATACAGGGCCTCGTTTAAAAAGTGCTTTTCCATTTTAATTAAAATAAAATGGGCCCTGGAAGAAACCGCTTCTCCTTCAGCAAGGATTGTAGTCAGCGCGTTCTCTGTAATTTCGCCCATCACAGGGCCAGCCGGCTGTTGCTTTTTCCACCGCTCTTAAATGGCGTCTAAATTGACCAGCTCTGTTGCCAAGGCAACGGACAGGACAATGCTAATAGAACCTACTTAGGACACACTGTGAAAAGCTTAGAAATAAAATTGTTTGACATGAAAGGCTCCGTGTCAGCAGCCAGGCAACTCTGTTAAAGGCTGCACTAAGCAGGAGATAGTTATATGCCCCCCTCCACATGCGCACGGGTCCCCCTCAAAATCTCCTCTAGTAAATGGATTCTGTCCTAGGAGCTTGCACAGCTTTTCCTATCAAAACCACTTTGTCTTTTCAATTCAAAGTAGTGAAAAATCTTTATGTTGTGGTTTCCAAGCACCCAGAATAGACTTCACTTTCTACCCATGGAAATGAGCAGCTTGTTCTCTTTTTTTTTTTTCTAACAACAAAGTCCTGCCTCTCATGAATAAATTGCAAATATCCTTCTGAGTTTTCTAAGGTGGTTAATTAAAATCCACTTGATTTAAGCCGCATCTCCCATTTTGCACTCACAACACATAAATTAAAGAGGAGGTCAAAGAATGAATGGCAATTTGACATGAAGAGGTTGATTTATTGCTTCAGAAGGAGTTTTGTACCAGATGTGGCAGGAGTCATAAATTAAATGCTAAATGTTATGTATTATTATGCTTTCAGGAATATAAATGTGTCTAAAATGCTATGCAGGTGGAATGGTAGAAATATGAATCTACTCTCCTGGCGATTTTAAAAGGCCCTTTAAAGCTGTCAGAAAGAAAATAAGCTGGAAAACCATCTAGATGGCCCCTCGGATGTCTTTTACAGCACGTCCCTGGTTTATAAAAGTACCTTTCCAGTAATGCACTGGGCATTGGTTTCTGGTGTCTAGGGTGGGGAGCACAGATAAAAGATTCTTTCATCCAAAAAAATAGACAGCGAGAAAGGAAAAATAATCCAGAGAGCTCTGCTTCTGTGACATTATGACATGAATTCAAATTATTATTTCCCACTCACTCCTCTCCCAATGACCATAATTTAATTCATCAGTTCTCATTTGAAAGCCAATCTGGACACTACGAAACCTGCCTAATTTCACCTAGCAGCTACTGCCAGGGCTATGATCACTGATTTTTAAAATAGTTTAAAAGATGAAAACAAGACACGTGGGTGTATGAAAGCTGAATGCTGGAAATGTCAGCAATAGACAAGCCCACTAGGGGGCAGACGCTGTAAAGGAAGGACTGGGTTTGGGGTGGAAGTCTGTTCCCATCTCCAGCTGAGCTGTTGAACTGATTAGTCCAGAGCTAAAGTCTGAGATTCATGTCCTGTGCACAGCGGGAAAATCATTGTGTATCACGTCCCTGCACCCCTTTTTCCAGTGCTCCATTCCCATTCCACATTCTGCACCTCTCCCAGGTCTAGACAGGCCCTGTTTCTATCCACTCAGCCCACCAGATGAGAAAGTCTATGTAGGCCCACATCTTCCAGGCTTGAGGGTCACCTTCCTGTCCTCCATGGGTCCCCAAAGCCCACCAGCAGCACACAGATGATTGTGTCCTCAATACCTATTGAGGGCTTCAGTTGCACTGGCAGAGGTTCCACCCTGTGCCTGAGAATTGTATCCTTTGCCTGTCCACAGGCCCAAGACACCAAAAGTCTGTGCACACAGAGGGTACACCAGGCCACTTCTCTGAAGCCTCAGCCAGAATGTGCCAGCATGGTCCCTCACTGGATGACTTAGCGCAGGGGAACCCAGTGTGCCCTGCTATAGGAATGGCTGTTCCACACAGACTAGAACACAGGCACTAAAGGGCACTCCCATGCAAAATTAGGGTCTCCTCAGCATTTGATACTCAGAGGAATGTTGCCTGATGGGGCAATCAAAGCACACAGCACCTAAGTACATTAAATTGTTAAATAAACAGCAAGTAATTTTAATATTAAGTATGTTTCATGCAATGCATGGGGCATGCTAAACAAAAAGTAGTACGATTTTTTTAAGTATTCTTAACTGAACTTGGTGGTGCAGGCTTGTAATTTCAGGACTCTGGATGGCTGAGGCAGAAAGACCATTAGTTCAAGCCTACACTAGGCAACTTAGCAAGATCCTGTCTCAAAATCAAAAATAACAATGAGTTGGGAATGTAGTTCATTGTGAAGGACCTGAATTCAATCCCTAGTACCACAAAAAAAAAAAAAAAGAAAGTGTTCTTATCTAGGTATAAATATGTTCAGGTACCCTGTGTTTTAGCTTGCAAACATAAAAATATCTGAAGCAATAGCAATTAACTTAAGGTAATTGGGACTAAATTATGTCTAAACAATCACCAGCATCTAGAGGAAATATGCCATGCTATCACTACCAGGCAGCCTTGACCCTAAGGCCAGGATTCTGTGCCTAAGGGGACAGTAATTTCAGTTCTTCCTTCCCATTCTCTCCACCAAACCCACAGGACGACAGTTCAGCTATAGTTGGGGAGAATCCATCAGGAAATTGAGACGATGCTCAAAGGATATGGGGGGTGGGCAGATAAAAGAGTTATTCATCCCATGAGTGTCCGACATGCTTCCCTCCCCTAGAATGCTGTGGCATGAGTGACATTACCAAAGGAAAGGCAGGGAGGAGCCAGAAGCACAGCAGCAGCGCCTGGCGTCTTCCCTCCTCATCTCCAGTAAGGACCACTATGACGGACTACGTTCAGCTGGTGACCTTTTGGTTCCTGTAAGAGAAAGGGAACCACCACCTACACCATCTGACACGTCCCAGCAAAGGTCAGGTGACCCTAAAGAAATAATTGCAAGTTCAAGGCCAGCCTGTATCAAAATAAAAAGCAAAAAGGGGTGAGGATGTAGCTTAGTGATAGAGAATCTCTAGGTTTAATATCAAAAAAGAAAGGGGGGAGAGAGAGAGAGAGAGAGAGAGAGAGAGAGAGAGAGAGAGAGAGATGAAGAATCACCTTGAAGGCTGAGAAACACCCATCAAAATGTCGCAAAATCTTGTCATTTGAGAGTTCCAGTAAGAACACTTTTGAAAGCACCTCTCAGATGGGCCTGGTGGTATGGGTCTGTAATCTAAGCAGTCTGGGGGACAGATGCAGGTGGATTGGCAGTTTTATCCCAGCCTTGGAAACTCAGTAATTTAGTGAGATCCTGCCTCAAAATAAAAATTTAAAAATAATGGGTATATAGTTCAGTGTGATGGCCTTGGTTTCTATCCCCAGTTCTGCAAAGAATAAAAAGTAATTAAAATAGAATAAAAGCACTTCTTCGTTCATCAAAACATCTAGCATAAAATTTCTGTGCGGTTCACCAAGTCCATTCCTAGACATATATTCCCCACACACATTTCTTTCTAAATAGGAACTCAAACAAATGCATGGATTCTTATGCCCATGTTCACTGAAACATTGTTACAATAGTCAAAAGTCAGAAACAAGCTGACACATAAGACGTGGTCGTCCATAGAATGGAATAATATCCAGCCATAAGAAGGAGTAAAGCTCTGATAAATGCTACAGCATAGAGAAATTTTTAATTTGTTATATTAAATAAATGAAAACTGGCAGAAAAGAACGAATGTCACATGATTCCACTCATATGTGCATCTGGAGTAGGTAGAATCCTAGAGACAGACAGCAGAATAGAGGTCACCAGGACTTGGGAGGATAAAGGGCATGGTTGGGTTACTGTTTCGGAGCACAGAGTGTCTTACTGAGATGATGAAAAGGTTCTAGAAGCTGTGACGGTAGTTATAAAAACAGTATAAAAGAAGTAAACCCCTGCTTTAAAAAGAGAGGTACATTGGTTCTCCCTAGTTTCCTAAAACCCCTCCTCATTCCCATAACAGGTCTCACTTAAAGACGCCAGGGGTAAGACCAATTAGAAAAAAAAAATCTAAAAGATGTAGGTATAGGCAAGGACTTTCTTAATAAGACACCCAAAACAAAAGAAATAGCCTCCAGAATTAAAAAATAGGTTTATGTAAAATTCAAAAGTTTCTGCACAGCAAAGGAAATTATCAACAGAGTACATAAAGAACTGACAGAATGGGAAAAAATATTCACCACCTATACCACAGATAAAAGGCATGTAACTGGAACATACAAGAAACTGAAGAAAAGCAAACCCCTCAAAATTAAGATCTAATTAGAAAATGGTCAATGGAGATGAACAGACAGTTCTCAGGTAAAGAAATTCAAGTGGGCAGTAAATACATGTAAAGATGTTCAACATCCTTAGCCATTAGAAAAATACAAATCAAAACATGTACTAAAGTACTATCTAATCCCAGAGAGGATGGCGTATATCAAGAACTCAAACAGCAATCAGTGCTAGTGAAGCTGTAGGGAAAAAGGAACCCTTCTGCACTGCTAGTGGGCATGTAAACTGGTACAACCATTATGGAAAGCAGTATGGAAAACTATCAAAAGACTGGAAATAAATATACCTTTGACCCAGCGATACCTCTTCTGGGAATTTTTCTAAAAGAGTTAAAATTATCAAATAACAGAGATACATGTATACCCATGTTAATAGCAGCACAACTAACAATAGCTCAGATGTGGAAGACACCAAAATACCCACCAACAGACCAATGGAGACATAAATGGTGGTATTTGTACACAATGAAGTACTACTTGTTCATGAAAAACAGATAGGTTTGAGACTTTTGTAGGTAAGTGGATACAACTTGAGATTACCATGCTAAGCAAAGTGAGTCAGACACAGAAGGTTAAATATTGCATGATGTCTCTAATAAGATCACAGTCACTGCATAGAACTAAGTGGGGGAATAAGGGGAACTAGTGAGGAGAGAAAGGTTGTGAGAGGGTCCAAAAGGGAGGACGTAAGGATTTGTAATTTTTCTATGATATATGCATGCACTAAATACTCAAGTTCAATGTAAACATTATTGTATTTCATATACACATATCAATAAAATGGAAAGAAGAGCTCAGCTGTGTCCATGATCTTTCCAGCAATGTGACCTCCTTGTCTGGAAGCAGAGAGCAGGGCTGAGTATTCACTGCAAGCCCAAGGTACATTCCCCAGGCCTCCCATCCCACAGTCCAGACCCACTGAAGAAGCTTCAAAAAGGTCCCCAGGCTGTGTGGCTTTCATCCAGGGACTTGAGGATGCAGTGTGTAGGCCACCCCAACCATGTTTACTGGCGCCTGTCCCCATGGGGACAGCATCTCGCCTCACACCCAGAAGGACATATGGTGCTTCAATGTCTACGAAACCCAGTGCAGGAACGTGCACATCACTGTGCCTGACTTTTCCCAGGTATAAATTCAGACCTGAGTTCATTTGATCTTTAAAACCGTCATCAAGATAAGGATGATACCATTGTCATTCCTTCTTTAAGAACCACCAATTCCACGTGTCCGAGTTAACTTTCCTGGTTTAAAAAAAAAAAAAAATCCTTGATCCTGCAAGTGTCATTCCAAAGCAAAACTCTCATGGTGTCACTTTTTGTTTAAAGATGACTTTTGTAGTATAGTTATCAATGATAAATTCACTTTTGTAGTACAGTTATTGACGATAAATTCACTTTATTATTGTACACTCTATGCTTACAGAGCCAAGAAGCCAAGAAGATACTGGAAAGAGGTTTTCTGTTTGTTCATTTCTCTTTCTAGACTTGTGTTTTTCTCAGGGGTTTGCAGCTAGTAGGAGGAAAAAGATGTTTTTCTTGCCTTTTCTAGGAAATCTTAATCATGAAACTGTATTTTTCCCCAGAAAGGAATAGATAGATAATTGCATTGAACATTTACATATAAACAGAGTTGGAAAGCAAATGAGTGCATGTGTGCACTAGGAATACCTACTCCCCAACTGCTCTTCTTCTAACCCAAGGTTCAGATGAGCTCGCTAAATTTATTCAACTCCCAGTGCAGAATGAGTGCAAAGTGTAAGTGCAATCTCTGCCCCATGGAATATTTATATTTTAAATTCTCATTCCAAAGAATGAATCATCTGCAGGGACTTATGCAACAGTAGGCACTCATTAAATAATCTTGTTTTAATGATGCCTATATAAGTTTTTCTGAAAACAGAAAAGGGTGATGGGGGGAAGGATATTCAAATATTTCCAAAGGCAGAAACAGCCAGATCTGTCTCAGCTCAGATTTTATATACATAAAATTGCTTATTAATGTGATAAGACTTGCATAAACTTTCTCACCCTCTCTTTTTGTAACCACATGGACCATCCCAGATGCAAAGATCCTTCATCATAGCTTCTACAAACCCACACATTGAACTTCACTAAGCAGTTCCTGAGGATTTTAAACACAGTTGAGAAACAAACACTTCCATCCCCATGACTTCATAGTTAAATCTTACATTATGGTTGTTGCCATCACTGCAAACTTTGAAAGTTCTGATCGTTTTCAGACTGAGTAGAATTTGAGAAAAGTGACCTTTGTAGATGCAAAATTAATTATACATATGCCTCAAATGTCCAGCATACAAGAGAAGTGGAAAATCTGAAAAGAAATCTAGGTGAAATTCAGGAAAAAAAATACATTTGATAGCAGGGGAAGACGACTCATATACTGTAAAGACAGAATTTCAGACCTTGAAGACAAGGCCGAGAAAACAAATTATATAATTTGGCATGACTCCAAAATTACAAATGAGCACAGTAGCTAGATACACCAGCTGATGGATGATTCAAAGAGAACCAGTCTCAGAATTATGGGTATGAGAAAAAGAGCAGAAGACAGCATCAAAGGTACAAAGAATTTATTCAGTGAAAATAGTACAAGGAAATTTCCCTAATCAAGAACAAGAAATTAATTCCAGGTAGAGAAGGTTATAGAACACCAAATAACCTCAACCAGCAACAAGGCTTGTCACAACATATCATTATCAAAACCTTAGAAATACAACATAAAGAGAGGATATTAAAAGCAGCAAGAGAAAAACAGACTTTATTCGACAAAGGCAAAAAATTTTTCATGACCAAGAATCCCTAAAGAGATTTGTGACCACCAGCCCAACATGCAGAAAATACTTGAAGGAATCTTTGAGAAAAGCAGAGAGACAAGCAGCACCAAAAATACAGAGGAAAGGAAACACCTAAAGAGAAAATGTAACACAAAAAGATTGAAATTTGAATCAATGGATTGTTATCCTTCTAAAACCATACCAGCTTTGTTATAAAATCTGTGAATCTTTCCCCATAACTATTATCTTTAATAGTACAAAAGTTTGCAGAACATAATAATTATATTCAACATAGAGAACTGGTATAGAATCTTTAAAAATATTTATGCATGAAGTTAGGGATGGATAGGTAGGTAAAAGGATATACCAAATTTGGCAAAATTCTAGTAATAAGTGAAATATGAGTAAATAATTTATGAAAGCTAAAAAAACACCTGAAATACCTCAGAATGCCACTCTGTCTATTACTTTAAGTGTAGTATACTTATGTGATATAGATTCAAGTTCATTTAATGTAGCAATTTGTTATAGACTTAAGCTCTTCTAATGTAGAATGTTTTTTGAATGTACAAATGTTTACCTTCCAGTACTCAGCTAAGCAATATAATATTTAACTTCTTTTTCTTTCTCACATTTTCTAGCCTTATGAATTTCATTGTTATAGTCCTCTTTTCATATGGAATTGTGGGTGAGGCCATGTTAAAGAATATCAACAAAGAAATTATTATAAGATACAGGAAAAAAAAAAGCTTTTGGCAAATCATCCCAATAAAGGGCTCTCCTGGACCCAGAGAAGATGTATCAATATATGGCCACTGTAGCTCATCCTAAGGGTGGGAAACTGAGCTAATAAGTGGTGATTTTAGTGGTGAAGTGAGTCAGATGCAGAAGATTAAGTACGTTAAATAGGGCGTGGTATCTCTGATTTGGGAATCCCAAAACACAGGCATTCTATAGAACCAAATGGGGGTGATAGTGGGAGTTACAGGGGAATGGGGTGGGTATGGGAGGACCTAAAATGGGAGGGGAAGGTATCGTAATGTTAATGTGATATGTATGTGCACAAAATACTCAAGTTCATATTGAACATTATGTATTGCATATATATTAATTAAATGGGTCAAAGGAAATAAATAAAATTTATTTAGCAATCTAAGAGGTTTCCATATCACTGCTCTTGACTCTGAAGACAAAAAGTATTCTCTGCTTGTACAGGTATGAATTTCATAGCCCTCCTACAGAACAATGGGTCCTTCAATCAGAAGATTTCCAGCAATTTATGAACAGAGGTGATATAATTAGAAAAAATTACCACCTTGCAACTGCCATAATGAGATTACTGATTTAGATGGTCATCATCAATGGAAGTTAAAACCACTTGATGAAACTTTGATGGGGATTTTATAGAGAGCCAGTGTCATTACTTGAAGCAAGGCTCTATCTTAAGATAACTAAAAGTGAAAGACTGTCATCATTTACAGAACACTTATGGAGAAACTCCTAAACCAGAATCTAACTAAGGCTTTATGCCTCATTTTTGGCCTATAGAAAATATGGAATCAGATAAGCAAGTTCAATCTACCATGAAGAGAAGTTCAACTTAATGCAGAACAGGGGAATTCCAACAAGCCAAAGACCTGAGGAAGAATAAGAAGGTGGGGAAAACCAGGACTTCGGGGACGAAAAGAGGCCTCGGAAGCGTTAACAATCAAATCCCCAAGTAGAAACTGTTCATATTTTGATACAAGTAAAGTGAAACAACTATAAAAGATACTTATAGACAACTAGAGGAAACTGCATATGGGCTTGTCTTTGAATTTATATCCAAATGTCTCTATACCAGGATGCTATAAATGCAACAAGAAGTCCATGCTTGGTTTGAGGTGTGATAACAGCACTGCACTTTCAGAAAATAATGTTGGGGGGGTTTTTTGCTTTGCATATTCATTCTGAATGAACACGAGGTGAAATGAGATAATGTTCAGGGGTTGGTTTTTGTTTCTTTTTTTAATATGTCAGCAAAACAAATGATCAAAGAGGTGAAGGGAGGGATAAAACAAAGCAAACAGACAAAAATTTTTTTAAACTGGTAGTTTTTGGTTGACTGCCTGGAATTTCTCTGAATCTTCCTTTCTTATTTGTGCAGTGATTTTCACAATAACTATTTCTCTAAAGAAAATGATGTCTAATTGAGAATTCTAAGCTGGCCAGTTTAAGTTCCAAATAAAATAAAATATTTTCAGACACACAAAACAACAAGTAACTCAGCTTTTGTAGTGATTTAACATCTTATAGGAAACTATTAGAGGTTGTGCTCAATCAAAATGGGGTGGGGGAGGGTTGTTAAGAGAGAGAAATTTTCATTCCACAGATACATGAGAGAGGCACAGGTGAAAATGAGAAAGGTGAAGTGGGATCATAGGATGAGACAAGGAAGAGAAACTAGCCCAGAGGAGAACAGAAGGTCTCAGAGACTGTTTCCCCAGGGGGGGAAAAAAAAAAAACAGATAAACATAAAGTGGGAAAGAACATAATGAGTGTACATTTATAAAGTGTTGGTGGAGCTCTAAGGAAGGAAATAATTCCAAAACTAAAAAAGAAATAAAATTAAGCATATATTTTTAAGGATAATCAAGAATTATTAAAAATAAATTATATGCAGGATATAATTTAATTTTTTTAATTTTAAAATGCAAAATCTAAAAAATTTTAAAAATCAGAGCATATTACATGACTCAACTGTGAAGAATTTTAATACCATCTTGACAGTGTAAACACATAATTTCGATTGATCCAAATGACAATAAAGCTATGCAGAGGTTGAGAAGGGAGGAATATAAGAAGTGGTACTGACTGACACAAGTATAATAGAAAAATAGATTCTCACCTTTCAGAACACAAAGACAACAGTGCTTAAAACTAAATGCAAAGAAGTAGCAATGATATTTTAAATAGAAGCTTGGAAATGAATACAAAATACAGTTTTCTTTGGGGAGATAGCTAACAGAAGGGAAGTGTGGCATGGATACATGGGTTTTAGTGATAAACTGTAGAAATACTGGCTCTTTTAATTATATGCATGTAACTTCAATTTTAAAAAATAGAAACTTACAGAAAATTCTTTAAAAGAACCTAAGATAAGGAAATAGTACCAAAAGAATCAACTACGTAAGTTGAAGACATTATCTAAGAGAAATAAGAAATATTTTCAAGGATTGATTTGATTTCAAAAGCAAAGCTTACACAATATAAGGGCCAAAGAATCCTATGGGGACACCCTAGTCTGACCAGATAAAGATAGACCTGCTCAGAAGAGAATGGGTTTGATCTGGTTCCTGTGTGAAACATAGGCTAATTATTCCTACAACTAAAGTCATGTTTTCCCCGTTCGGGGAGAGCCTTGTTATTTCAATTAGACATATACTCACTAATGGGTCCATAAATATTCCTAATTAGCTTACTTGCTTCCATTGTATGAGACTGCGTTCAAATTAGCACCCATGTGCTACAGAACTGGAAGGAGAATCTTTGAAGAGTGTAATTTCCCTCTCAAGGAAGGAGAAAGGTCGGTGGAGTGCATGTCCAAAAACAGTACTCATTAGGCTCAAGCCATTTCTAGAACGTGGTAGTTGGTGCCACATCCTTGTCAAAGTTAGAGAAAAGGCTCAAAGCAAGTAGCAGTGTCAACTGATTATTTTCAGCTCCAAAACCAAGCATGATGGAAGGGTACAAACAAAGATCTGGGAAAGATCTGCCCACCTCTGCACCTCCTCAGACTGTGATTCCCAGCTGGCCTTTTCAAAGAGCATGCCATGATCTGAAAATGGTCCCAGAAACCCAGGATCCAAAAATGTATCTGCGTCCCCACAGTCACTGTTAGGCAGGTGTTAGGAGGGTTCTTCGTGTTACTTGGAGGTTGGAGATTGTTTATGGATTTCACATGCTGCTAGAAAGTGAGGCCTGCTCAGAGGGGGCAGATTACTGAGTGTGTGGTGGATTTCTGGGCATGTGAACCGAAAGGATAGTCTCTTGCCTGAACTTCTTCCTGTGACCTGATCCTTCCTTTTGCAACACCATGAACAGCTTCTCTCCACCTATGTGCTTCCATGACTAGCTGCCCGTGAATAAACTAGTATCTTCTGAAATTGTGAGCTAAAATAAACCTTTCCTGCCTTAAATGGTTGGTGTCAGGTACTGTGTCCAAGCAACAAGAAAGCAGCATCTGGACATTGCTGGGCCTGAGGGAAATACAGCATGTGCTTTACTAGTTGTGGGTAAGTAAAGAGATAAAAGATCTCAATGCATAATGTATTTATAACCATGTATTAGATCCAGATCCAAAGACACACAGGGCCTCTATTACCAGAACAAGACATACAGCATTCCTGAATGTCACAGCCAATGACTCAATGATATAAGGGGGAAAAAAAAAAACATTCATTAAAGACCCTCTTGCCTTGGGCTGGGACCCAGTTTTAATTCAGAACTTATCTCTTGTAAATTTCTTCATTGGGTTTCTTACATGATTAAAGTCCCTGAGGAAACACTGACCATTTGGAAAGAACAGAAAGACATTTCACAATTTCAAATTAACTAGCAAAATGTCCATAAGCATTATAATCACTCCAGTTCCCTGGGTCCCTTGGTACATGAATATGTAACTAGACTTGCACTTGGGACAGACCCCTCTGTGGCACTGCCCACCATCTCTCTGGAAGGTGTAATTCTCTCTTTATTTATATTATGATAAACCCTACCCATACCTCTGCATGCCTTCCTATTTGCCTTAACTGAGGTCCTTCGTGTAGAGCATAGGGACCCAGGAAACCTAATGGCAGGCTCCTCAGAATCAAGACCTGGCTCCCTGGTAACAGGAGGAAGCTAGCATTGGCCACATCCAACTAAGGAAGATTTTGTTAGGAAGGCATAAGGTTAAAAGCTAGATTTTTGCTAGGTAAGCTCAGAGTAGTCAAGGTTGAGAGTTCCCAAAACAGAAACAGGGCAACTGACAAAAAGCAGAACACCGTGAAATGTAGAACAATGGCATAAGTTAAAATTAAACGTATGGCCCTGGGGACTGTAGCTATGGATATGGTGCCAATCTAAAACCAATGAACTAACTTGATGCTAATATGTACCAATAAGTAAAGGCCAAATGGGTGTTAAAAATGAATATGTATGATTTATAGAAAAACTATAAAGGTAGCTGTAGCTGCTGAATAATCAGCCGTGTTGCCCTCCCCTGCTTGCAGGAAGAGTTCCACTGTCCTCTTCACCTTTTCTTTATACCGTCCCAATAAAGCTCTTTTCTACTTCCCAACTATCTCTTTGTTTGCAGTGGTCATTCCTCCACACTGGCAGAACACAGGCCCCGCTTTGAGCTCTCGGTAACACAACCACTTGGGAACTGTGCGTCTTGGACCTGCCACGTAGAAACTGCTCCATGAGAGACTAGCAGCATCAGTCGGCGCCGCCATCAGCTCTATCGTCATCACAGATCTGAACACTGCTGAGCAGAGGCGGCAGCAAGGACAGGATGCTGACACTGCAGCACATGAGAGGAGGTAAACAATGCACAGTGTATGTTAAAATAAATCGTCATTTTGATATAACATGAGTGTTCCACAAATAACGCCATTTTGCCCAGCATGAGGCCGCACAGAGCCTGTGATTGGCGGCGGGCACTCCTTCTCTTTAACCAGCACCATCACTCTGAAAGCGTGTCTGTTTAGCTCCAAGGAGGCCCCGAGGCTCAGGGGGAGGCAGCGGTTTCTGTAAAATCCCAAGAATAGTAGGCGGTGGAGACTGGGCCCTTAGGGCCCCTGTCGGAGCCAAATCCCTTTCTCTGGTGCCGTGTTGCCTCTCCTCTCGGCCAGCACGTGACCAGTGATTCTGCCTAGGTCCTTCAGCCAATTTCACTCTACTGTATTCAGACAGTCCTACATACAGGACAGACTCTTCACTCTTGTATTCGTTTGGGTTCTTTCAAAGGCAGAATTTACAGATTTTATAACAAAACGTATCTTAAATTAGGATGGCTTACAAAGCCAAGGATAGAGATAGTCCAAGATGGCTGCTCAGCCATGACGGAGATCTCCCATCCGGGACTGCAGGACAGCCGGTGCGGTGAGACTTTGCTGCAGATCTCAGTTGTTCGAAGAACAGTGGCAAAGACTGGAGCCTGAAGATCAGCGACTGAAGAGCAGTGATGGGCAGACAGGCGCAAGTCGAGACAGGAGCGAACCTGTGCTGACGATCTGCAGCATGTAGCAAGCTGGCGTTCTTAGACAATTGCGAAGGCCAAAGCTGCAGCAAGCTTCCCCTCTTCCTTCCATAAACTGTTGGAGTTCCAGTTGGGCCTCCCCCATCCGGGTGGGTGCTCTTCCCTCATTGGCTGGCCCACAAGTCACTCACAAACTAATCCAGGCTGGTTCTCAATTCCCAATCTAGGAGTGGTTCCCAAACCCTAATCCAGGCGTGGTTCCTGATTCCCTCAAATTGACATAATCTCTTCAACGGTCACAACTGGCTAAACGTTGACTTGGAAAGGCTGAACAGCTAGCCCCAGGTGCTCAGCTGAGGGGAGCTGAAAGTGGAACCCCCCCAGACGCCGCACTTCTGTGGCCATTCCCCTTCTCAGCTTGTCCTGCTGTCATCTACGGAAGACTTGGCTCAATGCAGGTTCCTAGTGCAGATATTCCACAACTAGACTCTTTTCAGGTTTAAAATACAGTGATCATATATGTATGACCCAAATGGAAATTTTTGAGAGCAACAGGAGCATGAGGAATTACAATACTGAGTGACAGGTATATAGCAGGCTGTCCCCTTAGTCCAAGAACTTGTGGTCAACAAGAAAAAATGGCCCTGGATGTTGCTCCCCTGGAGTTATTTTTCTTGGTAGTTAGGAAAATAATTTAATATCTGCTTAATCACCTGTACTTGACATAAGGTGCGGGCGACTTTTCTAAAAAGCATGTACATTCCGTGCCCCAAATGTCATTGCCTCACTAGTTACTGGAATAGGGGATAGGGGTTAGAAAACAACAGCCTGAAGATCAAGAGCTGCTCACTCACTGCAGCATTTTAAATAGTTTTCTTCTAAACAAAAATAAAATTTTATAAAGTTTTAAATAAAGTTTTATTGTAACACAATTGCATCGATTTGCTAACATAGCATCTATGGCTGCTCTTGTACCACAGCAACATAGTGAAGTCGTTGGCAACCGAGCCCGAAGGAGCACAAATTCACGCTCCATGGCTCCACAGAGAGTTTGCCAGTCCCTGTTTAAGAATACAAAAGCAGACGTCAGCAAAGTGCTAGGGACTCTGCCTGACTTGGCCCTGCTCGTCCGAACCTTTCACCACACTCCACACTCCACACTTATTCCACACTGCTCTCCTTCCCCACACCTCCAGGTCTTGATACACCCTTTACCCCTTTGCTAGCTGTGTCCAAATCCCCACTTGTTCCTGTGAAGGACACCCTTGAACCCTGTTGCTTTTGGAAGGTACATGTTGTGAACATAAGCACAGGATTCTACTCAGCCATACAGAAGGATAAATTCAAGTCATTGTAGGAAAATGCAGGCACTTTGACACCACAATGATAAGTGAGATAAATCATATAACAGCGGTTAAATACCGTGCAGTTTCTCTTTTCTGAGAAAAAATACAAATAATGGAAAGAACAAAAACTTCGAATTATATGACTCAGAGACACAGACTTTGTGGGGATGGGACGAGGATCTAGGGAAGACAGGAGATGGGAGGCAGCGGAGAAGAGAGGAAGTGAAAATGATTAGGATGCGTGTGTGTGTGAACCAATCTCCCAGGACGAATGCAGCTATCCTATGTCACAAGCATATACTAATAAAATAAATTTTTAGAAATGTCTGTCATTGCTAAATGTTGTTATTCTACTGTTGTTACTAGCATGGATATTGCTATTACAATTCCCTTAAACTAGTCAATTCATCTCTTCCATTGTTTTCATATTGTCACCCCACAGAGCAACACAAACACTAATATTGCATCATACAGAAAGACTGTACACACAAAAGTGTGGGGAAGCCGGGACATGTGGACACACATGATGAGTTTTAAAATTAAAAGATTCAGCTTTCAGGATCTTTTCCCACCCAACCCCAAACCCTGGTAGCACATAGACAAGGAGATAAATTGAAAAGAGAAAGTCAGAGCCTAACGTGCTCTGTGGGATTATTTCTGACACTGGTATTGACAGTGTAAGACAGAATACAGCTGGGGCCAATGGAAGCATGAAAGACGGTGCCTTCCCACACCAGACTGGACTCTTTTATAATCACAGCAGCAATTTCATTGTTCATTGAATCTCTGGATTTATGAATGATTTCTTTACTGTCTTGTTTTATACTAATTCCAACTTTTCTTTCTGTATTTATACTACTGGATAGAACATTAGTCATGGAGTCTAGTGATAGCAGACGAAAAACACATGTTAAAAATACACACACCACGCACAGCAAATGGATCTTTAATTCCAGGCTGCCATCCTCCATTGAGCTCTGCAGTGGCAATAATAGCAGAGTGCCTTGCCTGGGTTTTCCAGATACGTGAACCTGCACTGGAAGCTTTCATCAGGGGAAAAGTTCTCCAGAAGAGGCTCACTGAGGAGACAGCTATGGAAATCAATGCCACACTAGTCAGACAGCCAACACCTCGTCTTCCATGTTGTAGTTGATGACATTCATAGCCAATACTGCACAGAGTCCAAAACTCAAGGACTGAGACACCAGCAGGGATCCCAGTCTCTAAAACACAATAGGGGCGGAGGGATTTTCCCCTGATAGTCTTCATTAGACAGGAAGCCTTCCTGATCCGCAAATGAAAGCCATGAGATTCACCTACAGCATTCATCATGCAATGCAGCTCAGAAAAGAGAAAACACCAAGCCTTCATCAAAAAAGCACACTTAGAATGCCTTTCAAAAAATACCAAGCGAAGGCAGAGCTCGGGCCACAAATGCAGGACAGAGCAAGCCACCTTAGGAGGGAAGGCCACAAACTTAGAAATGATAACAGGAGGCACCTGGGCTTACAAGGTGCTCATTCCTGTGTTAGATGTTTCTGCGCCTTATTAAACCACCTTCTGGGTGACTTTATGACATAGATATGCTCATACGTGCTGGATAAAAAAAAACGGACACTTAGATAAGTTCAGTAGTTCCAAGGTCCTGTGATCAGCAGGTGATGGAGTCAGCATTAGAATCTAGGTGAATCTTATTCCTAAACTTGAATGATCATGTGACTTTCTTTGCAGCACTACCATAGAGAATATTAAATGCCCCCATTGGCACGGGAGAATCCTTCAGAGGACACATGTATGTTCCAGGATTAAGGAAAAAGAGAGCTGTATCTGGACACGCAAGGAATTCACCTTCTCTTCTTTGAAGCAATGCCTGTGTTGGCATCCCCACACAAAGCCTTCCTTGGGCTGACTCACAGCGAGGATATATGAGGTATTCCTTCTACTCCTAACAATTTCTATTTCATCCTCATTACAGGGGATATTATTATCTTTTTATAAATAACAATACAAAGTCAAAAATTCAGTGTTGTACTTAAAACAATAAAGTCAGGCCAGTATGTGAACTCAGATCTTTTATAAGATATATAGAGATAACAGGGATTGTAACTGTACAGCTAGATATGCTTGAGTATGTTGTGTGCATTCACCAAAGCATACTGAGGGGACAAAATAAGCAGCGTCCACCCTGCTTTACTCCAAAAACACAGGACAGGGGCTGGAGGAGTAGCTCAGTGGTTAAAGCACCTGCCTCGCCAGCACAAGGCCTTAAATTTGATTCCCCAGCACAATATAAACTGGGCAAGATGATGCACACATATAATCCCCCGGCACTTGGGAGGCTGAGGCAGGAGGACTGCTGCATATGGCTAGCTAAGGATACACAGCGAGTTCAAGACCAGCCTGGACTACAGAGCAAGCCCTGCCTCTTGCCCCACACAAAAATATACACATATATGTATATATGACACAAATTTGTCATTACTTTACAATTGCTTTTACCATAAAGCCAAAAGAAAACCAAAAAGAGGTTACATTAAACATCACACACGCAAAACAGAATCTTGAGCTCAAAGTCCAAAGTCCTTCTTCCCAGATCACACACCGTGGTGCGTAGGTCTCCAGCATTCCCGGCAGCAGGGACCAGCCCACTGGTCAGAAGGAGGCAAAGCTCCAGTGACAAGGCAAGTGACTGGGGTGGCCTTAAACGCAGATGAAGCTTCCCCAGCTCGCCTGCCCCTTGCTTGCTCTTGGGTTCCTGGTTCCTGGCAGGTTACAGCCTGGGCTCGGGCGGGGGATCCCTGGGCAGCCAGTGGTTCTTGGCGTGCAAAGACATTGGTAGGTAGACAGTTTCGCTTGTTTAATTGTACTAGTTTCATCTTACATTTCACCTTCCAGCTAAGAATTTTACAAACAAGCATCTCTCAAGAATTAGAGGCACTGAAATCACATAAACAATAGCCATGGAAGTAGGGTCTTGCTAGAGAGCCGACCCCCTCCCAGTGCCTCCCCTCTTTTTGTAACGTGTCTCATTTCACAAAAGCTACAGCTTGAATCACATTTATAAAAATATCGCTGAATTACACCCTCCAGCAGGAAAATTGGTTGAGTGACTCATGATCGCAGCCTCCCTTTCTTTTCAGTGCTTGTTAATTCTATAATTTTGTCATTTTTTTTCCTTTTTGTCTCTGTATTTGGGGGAAACAAAGAAAACAAACCACAAACCACATCATGACTTTCTGAGTAAATTGAACAAAAGTAATGTCCCCAAACTGGGTTATTTCCCATTCAAGAAATTATCAGAGCAATCACACAGCCCAGGGAAAAGCTTAAAAGCCCTGCCACTGTGGTCATAGGGAAAGACAGGTATCAGATCTAATGGGATTTTATCACTGTGGTGGATACAGGAGCTTCAAACAGCCCAAGAGTGTCAGAACAGCATAAGTGCAGACTCTGGAGACACGGGAAACGCGAGGCCATCCTCCAGTTGCTGAGTCTCAGCCTTCATCCTTATAGTCCAAATTCTGTCTCTTCCCCCGCCACACATACACACTCACACACACACACACACACACACACACACACACACACTCACACGCACACACAAACACACACACACACGCACACGCACACACAAACACACACACACAATTTGAAACTGAATGTTGTAGCATCTGCAGTCAGAGTTACATGGTCCCTCTTTTGTTGACTGCTTCATAATAATTAAAATTTAAAAAGCAACCTGAAATACTATACTCACCATGCTTGTGAATAACTGAAAAAAAAAAAAAATACGAAAGTAACCTAAGTTTCATACTCTTACTGTGTTTGGGTTTCCTTGTGCCTCACCTTCATTTTCTCTGTTAGCAATGGAAGTACTAGCATGGACTCACGACCTTCTTGTAAGCAGTGAACAGAGCTTTACCGAAACCAGGATGGATCAGACTTCTCTCACTTCAAAAGGGAGCCAGAGCGATGAAGAAAGATGGGGAAGAGGAAACTGTGGCCACCTCCTAGGGAACAGCTAATTGTAGATACTTGGAGAAAATTTCCTCATAATTAAGATACTGTGGGCTTTCCTACCAAAATGGAAACAAGTGATACTCCTGTGGACTACATCAGGGAAAACATTCTATAACAACTTGGAAGGCACAGGCAACTGCCTTCTGATGAGCACAGCCCTGCCTCCAGCGAGGACCTGTCACCCTTAACCTGCTCTTCCAACCTACCAGACAAGTCTCCTTTGTCCTCTTTTGCCCAATCCCTGACACAATGCCAGCTAAGCAGCCCAATCCCTGACCACATGCTGGCTAATCTACTGCACTACATAACAACTGTCCACCCCATCATCACCCTTCTTTCTTTTTATATCCCTTTTATGACTTCATGCCCTTATGCCTGACCCTTTGTCCTTTTTTCTATCCCCTTTATGCCCTTATGCCTCCCCTTATACACTTTTTATCTCTTATGCCATATACCTGGCCGTATACCCGGACCTGTGAACCAAGCCTATGAGTCATGGCGGGGCAGTTGGTGGGGGGGGGGGGGGGGGGGGAGTTGATTTACACTTGAATTTGCTTCCCAGGCACAGGTAAAGTTGTTACTTACATCCCAAATTCTCTTGCTGCTGATCACATTTTTGGTTCCACCAAAGTCCGTCTTTGATCTAACACCCAACTTTATATATTTTCCTTATTGTTTTTTTTTTCAGATGGTTTCAAAGCTTGAACAATGGGGCATGGTTTGAAGTATGCCAAGAGTGTACAAATTCCAAGAAAAACTGACATGGAGTGGTTATCCTTCTTACCCTCTCCTCATTTGTAGAACCAAATGCCCCACCCAGAGATAAAGGACAGGATTTGAAAGTAGACTTTGGCACCTATGCCATGCTCTATTTTATGACCTATCCACTGATACCCTTAAAACTGATTTGTTAATAATCTGTGGCACCTCTCAGGAGGGTTCACATTTTCATTAAGGTGGAAAAATTTTGCCTCACTGAAATGAAGTATCAAGCACAGACAGTTCCCAACTTACGTGGCTTGACTTGGTGATGTTTTACTTGACAACGGCACAAAGGCAATATGCACTCAGTAGAAACCCTAATTCGAGTCTTAGACTGTGGTCTAGCAACAGGCTTGCAATCACGATGCTGGGCAGCCACGCTGCTGTGAGGGGAAGAACTGAGGCTTGACAGCTTGTCAGGCTGAAAAAATAGGAAGCCGAATAGGCGAGGGGTGTTGAATGAACATAATGATACAATAATACTTACACAAATGTGGGCCTCTAACATTCCAAACAGGTGAATATCTTATCCCCGGGTAGACAAATCAGAAGTTCAAGAAGTAAATAACTTGCTCAAAACCAAGAAGCTGAAAAATGCAAAGCTGAGTCCCAAAGGGAAGATTCCCATAGGGTAAGTAATAATTGCTACCCACCATCAAAAGCAGCAGTGCCAGGAGGTCTGCCCACTTCCTGTTTGCAGGTGGAACAAGGTTTTGCCCACAGTAAGAGATGCAACAAGGTCAGCGTCCAAGATGAATCTCTGTCCCTTTTGGCCAGCTGGCCCTGTCTCGTAGCTGGCTCAGGCAGAGGATCTGCACACACCACACTTGTGCTACAGGCGTAAGATCCCATCTCTCCCTCTCAGGGGTGGAACAGTAGGGTTGGCCAGATGCCCTGTGACACACATGTTCACACAGGACAAAGAAGTACACACAGAGCCCAGGACCAGCAACATTATTGCAAAAAAGAGATCTGCCCAGCACAGGGGAAGAGGGTTCCTTATCTCTGCAAGAATGTGCTCCAGGCCCACCGCAATGACTACTCAGTCATGCCAGGGCCACGGGCTCTGCGGACTGCTTTTCCTAACAGTTCCTAACTGACATAACTGCTCTAATGAGAAGTGGAAGGAGCCTCACACAAGAGCAGGACAGTCCATGTCCAGTGGGGCCCTTTGTGCAGCTTTGTTCAAAGAGGTAACCAGCTTTAGAGCTATGTCTGACACAGTATGCAGCAGATCAGCAACTGAGCCCCTCACCTGTAAACCTTCCCAAATGCTCAGCTATGAAGCTGGTTTTTCCTATTTTATCTGTTTACCTCCATCCACTTTTTGGTTTTCATTCCTTCCCATCAGTAGCCATGGTAATGCCACTCAAAAGTAAAACACAAGCAGGAGACGCTCCAGAGCCTCTCAGGACATGGGATCCCAGCAGTCTTTTCATCAGGGTGAGGCCACGTGAAGCACTCTCCTTCTACCATTCACGTGTGTCCCACTCGGCGGCAGCCAAGACCATGTGTGAAGCTTAGGCATGTGCTGTCTGGGATATTTGTATTCATAAATCCACAGGTCGATCTTTCAATGTTTCAAAAAAAAAAAATGCTTGTGGTGAAAATTGTTGGGTTCAGCTCACCACCTCCTAGGAGCCTTTACCTGAGAACAAGGCACTAGGCAGAAATGGGCTTTTCTGGAAAACGTTCTTTGCATTGTTCATCTGAATCAGACCCAATTGCTTAAATTGGAATGCTCCCTCTGGCTTCCCAGAGCTACTGAATGTTCAGTGAAATTTCACTACAATGTGTTTTGGTTTTTTCTGGCTTTCTCTGCTAGCTTGCGAATACTGAGTGGAGATCAGAGAGCAGGTTTGGCCCAGTGTGTCTCACCAAAAATCAGGGCTGATTAGGTTCATGAATGCCTGGGTTCACCCAGCTGGGATACCTAATTACTGGCTGCACAGTTTTAAATCAAAGGAGATTGCAAACAATGATCATCTGCCTGGAACACATTAGAACATGGCAGGGTTGCAGAAGAAACAGAATAGATGAGCCGATATGTGTGTGAGGATCAGGATGAAAACAGCACAGACTTTTTTCTTTTTAGCTTTATTATATTTTCAATTGCCTGGTTTGGCTCTGATAATTATTGTTTGAAGTTATCAAATTTTTATTGCTTTGTCTCCACAAGCCCTAATGACTTTGTAATGGTCTGTAATCCACAGGCACAATTTACCTCACCAGGATGCAAAAACACACCTTCCTGGTAGCTGGCCTCTGTCTGGGCCAGTGTTCTGCCCCTGAACTGCATCCCCAGCCCTGACCTCCTCTATTTTGACAACAGATATTTGGGGAAGTCTCTGTGAAGTGACAGCCACCAACACTTTGCACCCTGTGTCTTATTTATTCTTCAACCTTATGTGCTATGGACTTACAGTTCCATTGTTTAATAGCATAAATGGGGCCTCAGATTTAATACCCTACCCAACATCCACAACTTTAGGGAGGAAATATTTATTTTAACTTACAGTTTCAGAAGGTCACAGTCTGTTTATGGATGAGGAGCTAGAAAATGGTGGAATTGCGTGATGGAGCTGCAGCTGGGTCTTGGGGCTAGAGCTTGAGTCAGAGACAGAGGTCCTCACAGCTTAGCAGAACAGAGGGTCAAGTTGGGGAAAGAGGAAGGGTAGAACCAGAACACAGTTCTCCAGGTCAAGCCCCAAGCATAGACAGTATCTATAAGTATATGAAGCTTTTAAGGAACACTCCAGTTCTGAACCACAGCATTCCATTCATGGCCTCCAAAAGACTCATGCCTACCTCCTCAAGCAAAACACATTTAGTTCTTCAAAGGTTTCCAAAGTTTTAACACTTCCAGTGCTGTTAAAAAGTCCAAGTCTCAAGTCTTCTCTGAGACACAAGGCAAACTCTCAGCTGTAAGCTCTTGTGAAAACCAGAGTTAAGCACTCCCACATACAATGGCACAAGGTAAATATTTCCATTCCAAAAAAAAAGTAACAGGAGGATAAAAAGCAATTGGGCCAAAACAATTTCTGAACCCAGCAAGGTAAGGGGTAAGTCCTGTAGTCCCTTATTCAGTACCTGGGGAAAATTAAGGAGGTATAAACTCCAAAGGGCTTGAGTGACTTTGCCCCTCCCCTAAAGTTGTAGGTTTTGGGTATTCTGTCCCAGCAATGAAAAAGTAATTAAAGCACCACTCAGAGTAGATCTGGGCCTAGACCTCACTGGCAATAAAGAAAGCCAAGGGCACAAGCTGATTGTGTGCACACAAGGCAAGGCTGATTAGCTTAGTTTGGGACACATTATTCGTGATGAGACTTTAAACATTTGCAGTTGATTCCCTACCACACCCTTCAAACTCCTTTTGCCCTCAAACTCCTGGCCACAGCTTCTTACCCCTCTCTCTCTCTCTCTCTCTCTCTCTCTCTCTCTCTCTCTCTCTCTCAGCAATGAGCTCACTTTTCACCACGGGGAAAAGATTGAAACCCTTTGGCATGAAACTCACAGGTTTCTCCTTTTCTATGTCAATCATTCTTCCTTCTTATTTCTATCTAAAGGAGAGAAATACAACTCATATCAGAATCTGTACTACTATGGATTAGTCCTGGACAAAGTGAGACAACATAAGGAGAGACCAGCCAGCCAAATCCAGAATGTGGGAGACAACTACGACACAAAAGCCTTGATTTCTTCAATAAATAACTTCAATGGAGGGAGGTGAGAGACTGGAGAACAATCCTTAGACCTAGTACATTGAATTGACCTTATATTTATTTTGATTAGAACAAAGTGTAAATAAAAACACATTTGGAGACAAGTTGAGGAAATTGCTTAAAGGCTATATTTCAGATGAAAGTAAGAAATTGGTGCTAATTTTTCAGATTTTCCCCATTATATTAGTATATATATATATATATATATATATATATATATATATATATACACACACACACACACACATAATGGTTACATTGAGCTTGAGAATTTTGTGCACATCCATATTGTATCAACATTATAATTCCCTTCCCTCTCTCATTTTTGGCCCTCTCGTTCCCTCCCTCATCTCCCTTGACTCTCAATATCTCACCCACTTGGTTCTATAAGATGCTTATATTCTGTTTCTCATTTTACAGAAGCCATGTAATATTTAATCTTCTGCATTTGACTCACTTCACTAAGCATGATAGTTTCAAGCTATATTCATTTACCTACAAATGCCTTAAATTTATCTGTATTTATGGAAGAGTAACATTCCATTGTGCGCATATACCACATTTTTTTGTGTCCACTGGTCTGTCGATGAATATTTTGGCATCTTCCTCAATTTAGCTGTTGTTAGTTGTGCTTCTGTAAACATGTATCTCTGTTATACATTATTTTTAACTCTTTTGGAAAGATACCTAGAAGTATCACTGAATTGAATGAAATGTTATATTTATCCTTTTGAGGAATCTCCATACTGCTTTCCATAGTGATTCTGCCAGTTAACAGTCCCACCAGCAACGAGAAGGGCCTCCATTCTCCCTGCAACCTTGCCAACATCTGTTGTTGTTGAAGTTCTTGATATATGTCATTCTTGCTGGGCTCGGATGATATCTTAGTGAAGTTTTGATTTGCATTTCTTTAATGGCTAAGGACTTTGAACATCTTTTCACATATTTGCAGGCTATTTGAACTCCTTCATCTGAGAACTGCCTATTCATTTCAGTAATCCATTTTTTCAACTGGGTCTTTGGTTTTAAGGGATCTATTTTTCTCCAGTTCTTTGTATTTTCTGGTTATTAGCTTCCTGTCCAAGATGTAGGTGGTAAAAATTTTTCCCCTTCTGTTAGTTCTCTCTTCACTCTGAATTGTTTCCTTCACTGTACAGAAACTTTTTAACTTGATACAATCCCATTTGTTGATTCTAGGGCTATTTCTTTTGCATCAGATATCCTATTAAGAAAGTCCTTGCCCATGCCCATATCTTCTACATTTTTTCCTACTTTATCCTACACAAGATTCAATATTTCAGTTTTAATATGTACGTCTTTGATCCACTTTGCTTTGATTTTGGTATGTGGAATTACTTGTGTGTCTTGGTTCACTCCTCTTCATGTGGATAACCAAACAATAAACTCACTGAGAAAAAGCTAAGAAGAATAATCTCATTCTCAATAGCACCTCAAAAAAATTAAATACTAGGAACAAATCTAACTATGGAAGTGAAGTACCTCTACAAACAAAAGTATGTTATGCTGAAAAGAGAAACTGAAGAGGAGATTATAAAATGGAAAGACATCCCTTGTTTCTGGATAGACAGAATATTGTCAAAATGGCTATACTGTCAAAATTGATACACATATTCAACAGAATTTCTACCAAACACCAACAATTTTTTTTCACAAAACTTTAAAAAGCAAAATTTGTGTGGAACCAAAAGAGACCCAGAGTAGCCAAAATATTTGAGTAACAAGACAAAAGCAGGTAGCATTATGATTCCAGACATCAAGTTATATTACAAAACAACAGCAATAAACACCTCATGATACGGGCATAAAAACAAATAGGTTGGCCAGTAGAACAGAACTGAAGATGCAAAGACAACCTCAAGTATCCTCAGCTACCTGATCTTTGACAAAGAGGCCAAAATCATACCCCGGGAAAAGGAGAGTCTCTTCAACAAATGGTTCTGGAAGAACTTTTAGGTTTGATAGTAGAAATTAGTTATGAAAACAAAGGTCCTTATTAGCTTAGTGAAACACACTATATTATTATGACTGAAATGTTCATGATAAATGAAAATTGTTCCCAAAACTCCAGCAACTTTTGTTTCCAATGTGGATAAAAGAACAAACATGCTTTGAATAGTATTAATGATATCCAAAGCTACTTTAAAACTAGATAGTCACAGCTCCTGTCTTTCTCTAGAGTAGATTTGAAGAGGTTCTCAAAAAGATTCAAAAATAACAACCAAAAAAAATTAAATCACTATTTGAAAATAATTCTCCTTCTCTAACATCTTAAATCTTAAGTGGGCTGTTGCCTCTTGCTCCACCTTCAAACAAGATCTGTTCTCTCATGGGGACAGTCCTAATGCTCTCCAAAAAAACCACTTTCTAGAAACTGTAATTATTTACAATGAGCCCAGAATTGCATCCATTCCTCACCCCTTCTCTCATCCCTAGGAATCTGTCATCTACTGTCACCTCTGCCTTGCTATATCCAAAAAGATCCCAGGTGCTATACCTTAACACCTCCAGAAACAGATCTGTCTCTCCAACACCTCTCTGAAGCCACCCATAGATCCTCTTCTAAATCATTCTGAATTTTTCATGTACATGCTTAAACTCACACAGTCATCCCAACAATCCTGTATTTAAGTAGGCATTATTTTAATCTTTATTTCAGATAAGGACAAAATTGTGGCAGAGAAAATTTAAGTAACTTGTTCATGATCATACAACTGGTAACTGTTCTAGGAACTAGGCAGTGTAACTCCTAAGTGCACTGTTAACTATCATACCAAAACACCCCTCACTGGAGGTGAGGACGGAGGGGCTCTGGCTCCACAATTTCTTTGGGTTGGGAATGGTACCTGGTATAGCTTAGATCTAAAATGTCCCCCAAAACTCTTGCATTTGGAAAGTGACTGGAACATTAGGTGCAACAGTCATCAATGAATTTATTCACTGGTGAGTTCAGTAGCTGTAGGAGGTACTGTTAGGGTGTGTTTGGAGGTCGGTCGCTGGGAATGCGACCTGGAAGAGTATGCTTTTGTCCCTGGCTCCTCTCTGTCCTCTGCTTCCCTGCCCCCATGTCATGAGCAGCTGTCTTCCAACAGGCCCTCCCACCATGTGGGTTCTCCCATGAAGCCAACTTACCATGAACTGAACCCCCTGGAAACTCTAAGAAATACAGATCTCTCCTTTCTAAAGTTGGAGTGTCAACTACTGTGTCCAACATGGTAAATGCACTGAGACAGTGACTAAGACCCTAATACCTCTGGAACTTTGAGCTTCTGTCACCATATTCTGCTTGTACAGAAATATCAGCCTTTTGCCACACTGAGCCCACCTGATTGTCAGTAGGATCAATAAAATCATCACAAAATGAACCATGTTTTAAATAATTAATCACCAATATGGATTAAATATGGTGAGCTAGGAAACTAAACAGAAAACTAGTGATTGGGCAAATATGTCATTCTCAAATCCTCTCATATCAAGATGGCCAATTGGATAACTGTGGCAAAGGTTTCAAAAGCACACCTGGCCCTATGTACCCCAGTGTTCTACATGTAGGGGTCTGCCAACCATGAGCCAAAAACGTCCAGAAAAATATCACTTCTGCATTGAACTTGTATGAACATTTTTTCTCTCATTATTCTTTAAACAGCTATTTATACTGTATCTACACTGTGCTGAGTGTTACATGGAGACCAGAGATGACTTAAGGCACAAGGGAGAATGTGTGTAGGTTCTCTTCAAATACTGCACCACTGTTTACACAAGACTTGAACTTCTCTGCAGCCAAATCTCACATGAGAACCTGTGGGGGACTGCATGTAGATGACTGTGACTTGCCTAGAGTAACAAAGGGCATCATATTAAACTTTCTGTCATTGCTCACTAAGGTTAGCTCTTCTCATATAAATCTAACTGTATTTATCCTTGTTTTCAGCAAGATAATCTTTGAAATTTCAGGTTCTAAATGCTTGGAACATAGGCTTGAGATATTTTTCAAAATATTCAAAATGTTCTGGAGTGGGTACGCCCAACCTGTGGTCTGCTGTTTTGTCTTGTTTAGTTTTGTTTTGTTTTTGTGGTTTCTACCCTTGGTTATTTTTATGTACTAGTGATAAATTTTAGAAAGTTACAGTACTTACATATGTACATTAATCACATGTATTTTATATGTGACCCAAGATACACATAAAAATTTTACTTAAAAAATAAGGGCAAAATGAAAAATGCAGGCTGCAGGTTGGACACTCCTAAATTTTAGAGGCAAGACATTTGTTTCTATTCAGCTACATCTTGAGGTAGAACTGTGCCTCAGGCCCTTTACACACTCAACATACACTATCAACCCTGGTGTATGTAACTACTCAATGTACATTATTTTTCAAATTGGATTGACTAATGTTTCATCTTCAAGGTCTGATATTTAATTTACTGTCACTATTTCTGATCTTATTCGGAGGTATATAGGCTTATCTTGGAGCATAAACTCTGGGTTTTGACTTCTCCAATTTTCTATTGTATTTCTTCCCATCCATTACTACATTAACAGGGTCTTAGCAAACCACAGGATCCCTCTAATGCCATCAGTCTTTGTTTTGACAAAATTAGATCCTAACCCTTGATCACACATATTTCCAGAACATTAAGTGCAGTGAAGTTGGCAATAAATATTGTTACATCTTATTAATCATTTCCAAGCTAATGCCCCAAGAATTCAGAAGAAACTCTTGCATTTTCTTCCTTTGCTTATTAACTTTACATCACAGAATCTTTTCATGTCTCTTTTCCATTCATATATTCTGCCAAATAGTAATGACTTTTGGTAGAGATTAGAAACAAAGTCTGTTTTCTTTCCCAAAATGATGACCAACTCTTTAAAAATATTGTATGTAATAGAAATACATGGCACCAATAATACAAAAATATTAGGTTCCAAAAGTCATCTGCTAAACCATAAGTCCAGAAGGAATCAAATAGTTCCAAGGAAACCATGAGAAAGAGGCAACTCACAGCTTTTAGAACTTCAATTGTGGCTGTATCAAAGGAAACAAAACACATCAAGCATGCTGAGCACCTGCTGAAGACTCTAAATGGAATCAGATATACAAGCATTTCTGTACAGTTACAAGAAGTGAGCATCCAAGTGTTGTGTAAAGACATTAATTAAATTCCTGTTTCAATCGGTTCTGAAACAATGTTTTCTAGAAGGTGTAGATTAATGGGAATTGTTCTAAATAGATTAAGTGCAACTGCACTCCCAAGGAAAAACAGGAATCTGGGCACGTCGATAAATGTCTGGCAGTTAGCTCTTTCAGGGACTAGAAAAAAATTTTTAAAAAGGAAAACAAAAGAGAGGATTATTACACATCACTGACAGAGATGATAGCGCTAATTTCAATGAACTTACTCATGAATGCATATTACACTCGTAGGCTCTTTGTGCAGTATAGAAACATATAATGCCAGCAGCCTCCAAGACCACAGACCTCAGTTGGCCAAACACACATATATTCATAAAATGGCATTGTCTACATGGAAAATTAACAGAAATGTACAAGATAAAAATCTGGAGAATTAATGCACTTAGAAAGACACAGGACACAAAGGCAACACCCAAAAATCAATAGCACTTCTGCCCTTATCATGAATTTGTAGAGATTAAAATTAAGACCACAGTATAATTTAAAATATTTTCAGCAAAGGTAAAATGCTTAGATAAATGTTAGTTTAGATAAATGCTAACACAATATGTAGAGGATCTCTATTTTTTTAAAAAAGTTACAGAATTCAAAAGAAAATAGTCAAAAAAGACCCATTTACATGGAAAAATATAAGTGAAATATAAACAGAAAGATAGTGTTCATGGGTTGGAAGATTCATGACAGCAATGAAGACAACTTTTTATGAGTTGATCTAGAGAGTCAATGCAATTGCTATCTAAATTCTAGTAAGATATATCATAGACAAGGCAAGATTTCTCTGAAATAGGGACTGAAGGAATGGCACAACAGTTGAAGCACTTGCCTTGTAAGCGTAAGACCCTGGGTTCTGTTCCCCAGCACCATATAAGCTGAGGGTGATGGCACCTGTCTGTAATCTTAGCACTGGGAGCCCGAGATGGGAGAATTGTCATGAGTCCAAGACCAGCTTGACTATGTAGTGAGTTCAGAACCAGCCTGGGCTCCAGAGTGAGACCCTGTCCCCCTAAAAAATAAAAAATAATTTAAAAAATTATCCTGAAATATATGTGGAAGATACAGGCCCTGAATAGCTAAAACAATCTTGAAAAGCAAAATTAGAAAGGGGTTCATAACATTTTACCTGATGTCAAATTTTAGAACACAGTTCCAGTAACTAAGAAAGTATGAGACGGGCCAGTGTGTGTGTGTGATTATCATACATATATATACTGATTTTGAACAAAAGTGCAAAAGCAATCGAAGAAAAATCTTTTCACTGACTGGTGCTAGTTAAAAGCAGATATCAACAGGCAAAACAGAGGAATGATAGCCTAATACAACTTCGTATAACATCAGCACAAAATAAATCCCAGACTCAAGTATGAAATTAAAACTATCTTATTAGAAATATGAAAAACTCCTCAGGACCTAAGGTTAGACAAAAGAGACTTGATGGATACAAAATTCATAAAAAGAAAAATTAATTATGTGAATATCAAAGTACTATCCTGCTAAAGGAATGAACTGAGAAATCATAAATGTGGAAGAAGTGCTCATACATGTATTTAATAAAGGACTAGTATTTGACTAATATATGAAGAAAACTCACAAAACTTCACAATAATGACAAAAGACCTCCAATTTAAAGATAGAAAAATATGCAAAAGATGGCCATTGAGCACATGAAAAGATGTTCGATATCACTGGCCACTGAAAATACAGTTAAGTGACCATGAGGTGTCACTTTATACTATTAGAATAGCTGAAATTAAAACGTGGCAACATAAAATGCTGGCAACGATGAAATAAAAGAATCAAGCTTTTGTATATTGTATAAAATGGTACAACCATTGGTGGGTAGAGCTCAGCAGTTTCTTATAAAACTAAGCAAGCAACAACCATATGGCCCAGACACTGATCCCCAGGAAACAAAATTGACATTTTCAAAGCTGCATGTGAGTATTAATAGCAGCTTTATTTATTATAGTCAAAAACTGGAAACAAGCCAAATATCTTTAAACGAGTAAATAATCACATACACCATTCTCCACCTTCCCCCTGCAGTGATCAGGAATGGATACTTACAACAACGGACTCGGTGTCAAAGGAATTACCTTGAGTGAAAAAAGCAAAACTTAAATGGTTACCTACAGTATGATACCAGTCATATGTCATTACTGAAATGACAAAAGTATAAAGATGGAAACAAGTTTGTGTGTGTTCAGTGTTGGGGATAGAGTTGGGGTGGCGGGGAGATGCGTGGTTACAGGAGGGCAGAAGGAGAGAAGCAGGAGGTAAGGAACCGTTACACATCATGATTAGAGAGACGATCACATGAATCTCCAAACGTGCTCAAATCCCATGGTGTTAAATATGCACACAAATGCACACACAAAAAAACCCTAGTGATAATTTGAATAGATAGATGGGTTATATCGGTGTCAGTTTCCTGGTTGTGCTAGTGTAACAGAGCTATAACATGTGCTGGCTTTAGAGAACACTAAGAAAAGGGAACTGGAGTGTCTGTACATGATTTATGCTGAACACAGATCTATAATTATCCCAAAATAGAAAGGTTTTTTTAATTTAAAAAATGCATTGTCACTTAATAACATCAGGAATTCCTACCATGTGAATCCCTAGGACAAGTATCAGCTGGAGCTATGAGTCAAAGACAGCACTTCCCTAAGTGAGTCCACAATGCGTAATGTGATTGGTTTAGAAATGAAGAACATAGAATTCCATTTGTATAGTTAAAACAAGATAGCAAAACTTCTCTGGCAGGAAGTTGAGATCAGCTGAATTTCAGTCACTTGACAAGCAGAGTAGAGAAGACTGAAAAGGAACTTTCTGAGCAATGCAGGTCCTACATCTGTTGCCCCTTTAAGCGACCCACTGGAGGCTGGAGATGGGGCATCCCAGTCCTCTGAATAGGACAGCCTACCTCGAACAGGGGCTAGTCAAGCCATCTCTAGCAGTGTGCAGCACCAAGGACTCCCCGATTTCACAGCCAATCCCTCAGTCCCTGTGCAACAGGATACATCACACAAACGTGTGCTGTGCAGTCCAGCCTGGAGAGAATCCAGCTGAGCTAAGGCTTCCTTGAGAGATGGCAGGGCCCTGGGAAAGAGGTGCGGAGGTGGAAGGATGGCAAGAAAGGGGAAGAGTGGTTTCTGGTTCCCTGCTTCAGGCCTCTGTCTCTGGGACGTGACATACAGGTGGTTAGAGATGAACCATCTTTTTGTACTCCCCCAGTTATTCTTTTTGCCACTACTGCTCTCAGGTACAATACACATCACCACCTTCCTGCTAAATTCTGGACTACAGTGTGGATCTCAAAGGAACCCCAAAGACCCAAGTGTTACAGATGGTGCAAGAAATGCAACCACCAAAGAGGCATGATCAGCGTAGGCAGGGCTTCCCAAATCATGATCAGGACCTTCAGTTTTTCCAGGAACACAGGGAATTCGTTTATCAAATGATATATAATCAGATGTATATCTCAAAAATACCACAAGGCCCACTAAGAATGCAAGCAGGGTACCCAGGTAGGAAGCTACTGCAAAGCTGAGATGTACTATTACGTGAAGTTAGCGAGAGAGATGTACATCTAACAAGAACGAGAAAACATGAGGCATGTTTAGGAGGCACAATCCAAGGACCCCTGTATTGGCCTAGGAAAAGGGAAGGAAGGACCTGCCCCTGTGACTTCTCTCTAGAGTGCCAGTTTACAGAATGGCCAGATGGTGGCGTCCAGCACTGATAAGAATCAGGGAAGGTGCCCTCTGCTGGCGCTGGGAAGCAAGAGTCCAAGGACAGTCAAATTACATGTGAAACAGTCTGGCGGAGATCAGGAAGAAGGGCTAGGGAAGCTTCCTGTGGAACTCCAGATGTTGAGTGTCTTATACAGAAAAATTTTTTAAATATCTATGTACAGTGAAAATATATATACACACACAAATACGTGTGTGTATATATCCCCTCAATTGCCTTAAATATTTGTGTATAACACAGAATATAATATAGACTATAATCTCTTAAGAATCCTACCTCAATGGATGAAATATTCAAAGAATGAGAACGGGAAATATTTTGAAGGAAGAAAGGCTGATCCCACAAACATGTTGGTAAGCTCAAAGCTCAAAGGGTGTTTTTAAATTCCAGATAAATGCAAATATTACGCTATACAGCAAGCACTCCATGTGACTAAAGGACTCCAGAACAGATGAATAAGAGGAAGGTTTGTGTGTTCTTCAAAAAGAAAGCCACAGTTGTCAGGCGAGAGTTTAGCTAAATGCATCGTACCCCTCAAGTTTTAAGAACCATTACTAAAATGTGGCAAGTTTAGAGTTTCAACTTCAAACTTGAACTCCAGCAAAAGCATTTGACAGACGCTCTCAAGTTACTGTTCAGAACAATGCCAGCCCAACGATGAAATTGTTAGGTAGATATATACTTAGATCCAAGAGAAAAGGAGATGTCTATTCTAAGAGGAAGAAAATAATAACCATCTGCGGACGCTGATCACGGTCCTATCTCTTTGGAATGTCAATTTTTAGACTGACATAGTTTATTATTACACCTGGGCAAGAGGGGAGAGCAGAGGCATCCACGGAGTGAAGGCCAGAGATCCAGACAGACACCAGATGATGCAAGTGACAATCCCCACCATTCCTCCGTGTCTAAGATTTGTCAATCAACCCAAATGTCAGGAGTGCCAGCCACTGTTAAGAAAGCCTAATGTAAATGTATAAATGGACAGATTAAAATAACTGACCACGTAGAACATAATTTCACAAAAATCACTGTAACATCCTGTATTTAGTTTCCCTACATATTAATTATGGGCAAGGACCTTTCTTCCAGCCACTTCCTGTTGCCACCATTGATGCCGGAAGGTCAGTCAGTCTAAGCACAACTTCCCTTCCAGGCTTATGTTCTCTGAGCATCTGTACGTTTCTTTGTATGAAAAGAAGGTGGAACATGGTGGTTTTTACAAAAGGCTGGAAGTGCTCTGCCCGACAATACCCACTTTCTAACATGAAAATTTATTTGGAAAAATTGCCCTTGCAGACATGATTCAATTAAGGAAACTGGTATAGAGATCATTCTACACTCTCTGAAAGGAGCCTATTTGCCAGCACAGCATCCTAATTAAAAATAAGTAAATAAAAATAAAAGAGGAAGAGGTACAAAGCCATTATACTCAGAGATAAGAAAAGGCAACATAGAAACAGAGGTGGAGATCAGAGTGACACTGCCACAAGTCCAGCAAAGCTAGCAGCAGCCAGAACTGGAAGGGGCAGGAACACAATCTTTCTTTCCTAGAGGCCATGGAATAAGCAAAGCCATGTCAGTGCATTCACTCCTGCCCTGTCATACAAATTACTGTGAGAGAATAAATTTCCATTATTTTTAGCCTGCAAGTCTGTAGTCGCTGGTGTAGCTGCCACTGAAACAAATCAGATTTTGGTGCCAGAAATGGAACATTAATATAGCATCCAAAAAAGATATGCCTTTTTAATTGGATATGGAAGAATTCTGAGGCATGTGGTGGACCACAGAAAGTGGTCCTCCAAAGATCTTGTCACTCTCTAATCACCATCGGTAGGGGAGAAGCAGGTCAAGTTTAAATCCCACAGAAATTGAAGAGTTGAAAATTTATTTATTTTTAACCTCCACTTTTTCCAGAAACAGGCACACACACACACACACACAGAGAGAGAGAGAGAGAGAGAGAGAGAGAGAGAGAGAGAGAGTGCACTTGACCTTCACTAAGCACCCCACATTCCCCATGATTCCCCAGTAGCTGAGTCAGTACAGAAACCAGCCGTGAGCCTGGATTTGATCAATCACAAGTAGAGCTAGTTAATGACATCCTATATTCCATTCTCTTACCAAAACCCCACCAGTACAGCCTCATACTTGTTTTTCTGAACTGGTGAATTTTTCAACCTTTTCACCTTCCCTGAGTATTTTTTAACTTCCTGAAGCTCACTGATCCTCTCCATATGCATAAGACAAGCTTGGCAGGTATCCGGCATGGTTGGATTTATTTCTATCTCCTAATTAAATGCTAATCCTTTTTATCAGAGAGCAGTGTCTTCAGCCTGGTGTGTGCTTTCCCTTCCTGATGTGCTCTAATTAACTAAATCAGATAGTACCAAGAAGACGCCAAACCTGCTCCTTTAGTTACACTTACAAGAGAAGGGAAACCTGGAAGTCAATGAATCTGTTACTCGAGAAGGTCAGTATCAAACCATTGCTTTTTCTAATAGTTTCTCTCCTTCTAAAGAAGCAGAAGGGCTACTAACTCTCCCAAGCTGGAAGGGCTCCAACAATTACCATTTCCTGGGGGTCACCCCATATATTGATAGCTCTTGTCCAAGACACAAACACCAGGAAGAAATCAAACCTCCCTCGGTGGCTTCTGAGTCTTTCACCGGAGCCCACAATTCGAATCTGGGCTCCACTTTCTAGAAAGAGAATCTCGTAAGGTACCACATTTGTACGTTAGCATTCAGACTATCTGCACCAAACAACACAAGACAGTAGATACTGAAGGGCATACTGTCTAGTGAGTCCAAGGCCAGCCTAGACTACACAGTGAGTTCAGGATCAGCCTGCAGTACAAAGAAAGACCCTGTCTCGAAAACAAACAAGCAAAAAAAAAATTATATATATATATATATATATATATATATATATATATATACACTACCAAAAATGTTATCCACAAGCCTCTTATTCTTGTTTCAACTGCACCTGGAAACTTTGTCTGGGTAATTTGTATATACAATTCTGAGTTCAATGATTCTGGCAAAAAACCATAAAACTAGTTTAAATCAATATGCCAATTTTATTTCTTCCTTTCTTTCTTTGATTTCCCCAATATTAATTAGTGTATACATGAGATATATAATGGTTTCATTAAGTTTGAGGATTTTGTGCACATATGTATCACAACAACATTACAATCCTTTTGCCCCCCTTAATGGTCCTCCTACTCCCATTGTGACACCCATTTGGTTGTATAAAATGCCTATATTATGGGTTTCTTAAATTAGAGGAACCATGTAATATTTTACCTTCTAAGTTTGACTCACTTCACTAAGCATGACGGCAAAGCAAAGTGAAGCAAAATCAAAATCAAACGTGGCCAGAAGCAACCTTAGTGTCTAACATTTCATCTTCTCTTGTTTAGAGGCAAGCTTAGATTTAACTCAAAGATCCTGAATTTAGAATTCATTTGCATGCTATGTCAGGGGACTCAAACAAACCTTTGCTGGTTCATTTGTGTGTTTCAGAAATAAAAATGGCATAATGAACTCAATGAGACCATCATGCCAATTTTATTTCTGAAACACACAGACAAATTAGTAAAGGTTTGTTTGAGTCTACTGACATAACATGCAAATGAATTATAATTCAAGATCTTTGAGTTAAATCCAAGTTTCATTCTAAACAATAGATGATGAAATATTATGCACTAAGGTTGTTTCTGGCCATGTTTCATTTGGTTTTGCTTTGCTTTGCTTTTAATAAAAAGAAATTCACTCATTAACCCAAATGTATGAGAATTCTAAGATACATGATCTTCATTATTAAAAAGGAGGGAGATGTATTTCATTTATATAACAATGCCATGTAAATGCTGAATAATTATTAGTCATTATTTCAAACCTGATGTGAGACACAATGCATCTAGTTTTGGCAACACTTTCCTCTGCTCCTAATCTCGGAGCAATCTAAACTTGACTATAAACAATAGCTGATACCGTATTTAACAAGAGCTTTTCCTATTTTCAAGCTAATGTTTGTTGTCCAAGCATTGACGACACTTGGTTCGGTCTCTGTATGGAGTGATCATAAAACTTTAAAACTGTCCAGTAAAAAGACAAAATATGGAAACTGAAAAGACACTCAGGTTCCACCCACATGATAAACAGCAAGTCTTTAAAGAAATAACACCTGATGTGTTAAAACGAGCTTATTAACCCAGTTAACTAGGAAGTATTTGTTACCACAGAACATTTCAAACTCCATGATCCCCAAAGAGCTGTAGACCCTCATCTTCCCAAAGCAACCCTACATTCAATCAAGTTCTAGCTGTTCTCAAACTGTACTCAAACAGTCCTAAAGAGGAGATCTGAACCAGAAGCCCCTGTGTGACCTTGAAGGTCCAATGACAGGTGCTTACTAAAGGTCTGCTTGGGGACCTCATGTGAGGAAACACTGCAGAGGTCACACCAAGCTGGACAAACAGCTAGAACTAAGGCTCTGGAAGAAGCTGCAGCCGGGCACCCAGCCCACTGTTCTCTCTGGCCCACCATGTCCACTGTGCCCTATGACCCGTGTTATAAACACACATCAGGCTGGGGTTTCATATACTGTCCACGTTAAAGCTTTAACGAACTCCTAGAATGTAGAAAAATCTGATTTAAATTTTGTGTGCAGCTTTGTCTGTCTCCCCATCCCATAATCAAAAACCCAGGTGTCTGGGTTGTGATGATAAAACAGAAAGATGCTACACCAGCCCACATGGGACTCGGATGCTTCATCTTAAGATTCTTATTTATCTATATTTTGATTAGTTCCCAGGATGAGTGTTCAGGAGCGACACCCTCACCCCATCTGTTCCCAGCACGTCCCACTGCTTCCCACCCTTCTGCTTCACTGTCAGCCACAACACAAGGTCTGGGTTCAACAGGAGAATGGAAGCGTGGGCCAGCAGCGCACCTTGGAGCCGGCTCACGGACCTGGCCTGCATCCACGGGCACGTCACCCAGCTAGTGTACTTCCCGTCCCCACGAATGCCCCTCGTCCCAGCACTCAGTGCCGCTCCTTGGTCGGCCACATTCCAGAAAGTAAATCTCCCACAGCTTCTCCATGACTTTCAAGGTCAGTGAAGAAGAGATCCTTAGGTAATGCGTTAATCTACTCACCTGAAATTCACAGTTTGTCTGCAGTCTGTGTACACAGGAGCCACACAGCTGACGTGACTAACCCACGAACAAACGCTCTGGGCTGCTCCGGGCACGGCTGACTCACTCTGAAGGATGCAGGTGACTCGTCTGTGAGGTCTAAAGACCAACCGGTACAGATGGCTGTCTGAAGATGTTTGCCAGCTGTCTTAGTTACTTCTTCTTTGCTGTGACTCTATACCCGACACCCACAAGCTTAGGAAAGGAAAGGTTTATTTTAGCTCACAGTTCCAAAGGCCACAGTCCATTCAGGGGCAGCCGGCAACAATCGAAGTACATGGCAGAGAGAGAGGTGGCGGCAGCTTCCCCGGACATCACAAACAGGAAGACAAGCTGAGGCTAGTTGAGACTGGTCCCAGTCCTCCAGGAAGGCAGGTGCAGCTTATGTATCCTTTCAGGTCTCCGCCCAGTAACCGTCCCTCCTGCATCCAGGTGTGGCCACTACACACCGTTAATCCTAACTTAACTGCAATCCACCCCTCCACACCAGACCCCAATCCACCAACATCACATGGTTCCATTAAAACACATGAGACTTTTGGGGGACACTCCAGATCCTAACCACAACATCAGCCTTCCAACTCTTGTAAGATTGGGGAGTTACACGCCCTTTCTCTCTGAGGCTCTCTTTTGCCTGGGAAAAAAAAATAAAATAGGCTGACTGTCTTTGTTTAGATGCTCCAAGAGCATAAGAGCAAGGCCATAAGAAAGGGCACGCTACCTTACCTCAGGCGGTAAGACCAGGCCAAGCGTCACATTCCATTTTCTCTATGTCACATATGACCCCGTGAAGAGCTGAATCCAAACTATTAAACTATTCGCTTTCTTACAGTTTAAAACAAGCAAAATAATATTTATGAATTCTAAAGATTCTGTACACACCAGCTCTCTAGTGCTCTTGGTTGAAGGGGACAAGTGGACTGGATTCATCTTTGTTTTTTGTAGTACTGGGGCTGGAGCTCAGGCCTTCACACAGAACTAGATCCCCAGCCCATTATTATTTTGGATTTTGAGACAAGTTCTTGCTAAGTCATCAGACTACCTAGGCTGGGTTAAACTTGTGATCCTCCTGTCTTAGCATCCCAAAGAGCTGGGATATAGGCCTGGCAGATGGGTTTATCTTTTTTCTTTTTAATTTTTATTGTGTATATTTAAAGAGTACATGATCATAATGGATACACATATGCAATAAAATGTTCATGATAGTGAAGCAAATTATTGCTGTCATCTTCTATGTAGTTATTCATTTGACACCCTGTGGAAAGGAAACCCAAAATCTACTCATTAGACATGATTTCCAAATTCTATAACACATTGGAGAACTGGGGCTTAGGGAATTAATGATTGTCTTTTTGTCCATGCCCCCCCTATTTTTTCAGAGGTTCACCTCTTTCCTAACTGACTGGTGCCCCACTTTCTACCCTGTCACACTCATCTTGAGACATTTTTATAATTTCATAAGAGGGATACCCACCTATAGTCAATCATTTGTGTTTGGTCCATTTCACTGAGCATTATGACTCAAGTTGGCCCCACTTTTATTCAAATGCTTCATATCTATCTTTCTTTATGGTTGCATAGTATTTCTTTTTGTATGGATACCACATCTTCTTTAACCATTCCTCTATTAATGGGCAAGTAAGTTGTTTCCAGGATTTGGCTATCATAAATTGTTCTGTGATAAACATAAATATGCATGTATCTTTTTGGTATGTTGACTTTACTTCTTTTGGGAAAATGCCCCATTTAGCAGTAGCTGGGTCAAATGGAATTTCTCAGCTTTCTAAGGAACCTTCAGATTGCTTTCCCTAATGGTTGTACTAGACTGCATTCCCACCAGCAGTGGAGTAGAGTTCCTTTTTTCCACACCCTCACCAACAGCTGTTGCTTTTTGAGTTCTTGATGTTGGTCATTCTCACTGGGGTGAGGTGTTACCTCATAGTTGTTTTTATTTGCATTTCTCTGAGGGCCAGTGGTGGGGAACACTTTTTCTTGTGCTTGTTGGCCATTTGTACTTCTCCTGAGAAGCTTCTTTTCACTTCAACTGCCCACTTCTTAATGGGGTCTTTTATTTTAGGGGATTTCATGTTTTTGAGTTCTTTGTATATCCTAGATATTAATTCTCTGTCTGAAGTGTTACTGGGGAAGATCTTTTCACTTGCAGTGGGTTGTCCCTTCACCTTGTTGACTGTTTCTTTTGCTGTGCAAAAGCTTTTTACTTTAACATAGTCCCATTTGTTGATTCTTGATGGGATTTCTTGTGTAGTAGGTGATCTGTTCAGAAAATCCTTCCGAGTCCCTATGTCATCTAGGGCTTTACCTATTTTATCTTCTGGTAAGTTCAATGTTTCTGTTTTGATGTTCAGTTCTGTGATCTATTTTGGTCTGATGTTAGTGTGTGGTAACAAATATGGGTCTAGTTTCGTTCTCCTCCGTGTGCAAATCCAGTTTTCCTAGCACCATTTGTTGAAGATGCCATCTTTTCTTCCGCTGGTTATTTTAGACTCTTTGTCAAAAATCAGGGGACTAATAGTATTTGGGTTTGTTTCAGTACCCTCAATTTTATTCCACTGCTCCTCCTGCCTGTTCTTATACCAGTACCATGTAGATTTGATCACTGTTGCTTTGTAGTATTATGTGAAGTCTGGGATTTTGATTCCTCTGGCTTTGCCCTTGTTGCTTAGAATTGTTTTAGAAATTTTTGGTCTTTTCTGGTTTCATATAAATTTTAGAATTGTTATTTCCTAGTTCTGTGAATAATGTAGTTGGGATTTTGATTGGTATTGCATTGAATCTGTATACTAGCTTTGGAAGTATGGCCATTTTGGCAATATTAGTTCTTCCTATCGAGTGACATGGGATGTCTTTTCATTTTCTAAACTCCTCTGCAAACTCTCTTTTCAGAGCTCTGCAGGTCTCTTTATATGGGTCCTTCACTCCCTTGGCAAGGTTTATTCCTAAGCATTTTGTAGTTGTTGTCGCTATTATGAAGGGCGTTGCTCCCTTGATTTCTGTCTCTTTGGATTTGTTGTAGGTATATAGGAATGCTATTGATTTGTGGGTGTTGATTTTGTAACCTGCTACTTTGAAGAATTTATTTATTAGTTCTAAGAGTCCTTGAGTGGAATTTCTTGGGTCTTCTATGTAGAATATCATGTCATCTGCAAATAGGAATATTTTTAATTCTCTTTCAATTCATGTTCTTTTTATTCCTTTCTCTTGCTTGATGGCTCTTGCCAAAATTTCAAGTACTGTGCCGAATAGTAGGGGTGACAGTGGGCATCCTTGTCTTGTTCCTGGATTTAGTGTGAATGCTTCCAGTCTTCCTCCATTTAGGATTATATTGGCTGAGGGGTTGTTGCCAATAGTTTTGATCATGTTGAAGTAGAATCCCTCTATTCCTATTTTCTTAGTCTTTACCATAAGTGAAGGTTGGATTTTGTCAAACTTTTTTCCTATATCTATTGAGATAATCATATAATTTTTATCTTCATATTTATCGATGTGATATATTGCATTTAGTGATCTGTGTATGTTGAACCAGCCCAGCATGTTTGAAAGGAAGCCCACTCAGTCATGTTGTATAATCTTTTTTGTGATTTACTGCATTCTGTTAAGCAAGGATTTTGTTAACTATTTTTCCATCTTTTTTCATTAAGGGTATTGGTCTGTAGAGTTTTTTGTTGTTGTTGTTTTTGTTTTTTGTTCTCTTTTGTTTGTTTTTTGTTTCTTTTTGGTTGGGTCTTTGGTTTTGGAATTAAAGTGATGTTTGCTTTGAGAGATAATTTTGGCAATTTTCCTTCCTTTTCAATTTCTTGAAAAAGTTTTGTGAGTAAAAATGCCAGGTACATGGCATTAAGTCCTCCCTCAATTTTTTTTATAGAATTCTACTGGGATCCCACCAGATCCTAGGCTCTTCTTTGCTGCAAGTGTTTTTATTCTTTCTTGATTCAGCTTGGGTACTGACCTATTCAGATGTTTAATTCCTTCTTATTTGACTTTCAGTGCTTGGCATGTCTTTAGGAACTCGTCCATTTCTTTTAGCTTTTTTATTGAAGTATAAATTTTCAAAGTAACTTTGATTATAATCCTGTGGATTTCCATATTATCTCTTGTAATTTCATCTTTTTCATTCCTAGTTGAATTGATAAAGGTTTTTTCTTTCTTTTCTTGTGAGTTTAGCAAATGTTTTATCAATCTTATTTTTTCAAAAAACCAACTTTTGTTTCATTTATTTTTATATTGTTTTTTACTTCTATTTCATTAATTTCAGTTCTGATCTTTATAATTTCTTTCCTTCTCTTACCTTTGGGGTTGGCTTGTTCTTTTTTTTCCCCACGGCCCTGAGTTATGTGGTTAGACTATTTGTTTTTACATGTGCATTTATGGAAATGAATTTCCCTCTTAACACTGCCTTCATTGTGTCCCAGAAGTTGCATTGTGATGTACTACTATTGTTGTTTGCCTCTGTGAACTTTTTAATTTCTTCCTTGATTTTTTTTTCTGCAACCCAATGTTTATTTAGAAAAGTACTATTCTGTCTTCATTTGTTTGAGTAGAATTTTTTGTTTGTATTGTAGATGATTTCTAGTTTTATTCCACTATGAACTGATAGAGTACATGGGATTATATTAATTTTCTTATATCTGTTTAAGCTCGTTTTGTAGCCTACAATGTAGTATATCCTGGAGAATATTCCATGGACAGCTGGGGAAAATGTGTATTCTATTGTTGATGGGTTAAAAACTCTGTATATGTCTGTCATATCCCTTTCTTTCATGATGTTGTTCAGATCTGCTATTTCTTTGTGGATTTTGTGTCTAGTTGATCTGTCTTCTTGAGAGAGTGAGAAGTATGAAAGTCCCCCACTATCATAGAGTTGTAATTTATTGGTTTTGTGAAATTCAGTAGCTTTTGCTTTATGCAGTTGGGTGCCCAATTGTTTGGGGCATAATTGCTTATGACTGGCAGTTCCTCTTGCTGGACTGTTGCCTTTGTAAGAACGAAGTGTCCTTCTTTGTCTTTTTTGACCATTTTTGGCGTAAAGTCCACTTTGTCAGCAAAGAGTACTGTTGCCCCTGTTTCTTCAAGCCATGTGGAATATAGAACTCCAGCCTTTCACTTTGAGTTTATGTTTATGTCCATGTTTGAAATGTGTCTCTTGCAAGCAACATATGTCTGGATTGTATTTTTTTAAACCAGTTAGCCAATCTATGTCTTTTGATTGGTGAGTTAAGGCCATTTACATTTAGGGTTATAAATGATATGTGAGTCTTGGGTCCTTCCATTTTATTGTTGTATGATTATTCATTTCTTTTGGTTACTTGTTTTTTTAGATGTTCTCTCTGTTAAGGCAAAACCTGCCACTCTGTTCTTTGTTGTGGTTGCTCTCTGTTTCCCTATCCAGCAGACCCATAAGAATTCTCTGTACTGATGATTGAGTTGTCATAAATTTCTTCAAGGTTTCTTTGTTATGGAAGGTTTTTATTTTGTTGTCAATTTTAAATGTATGTTTGCTGCACACAGGAGTCTTGGTTGACAGTTACTGTCCCTTAAGGCTTTGAAGACTTCACTCCAGGCTCTTCTAGTCCTTAAGATTTGTGTTGCGAGTTTGCTGTTACCCTAATAAATTTGCCTTGATATGTAACTTGCTTTTTTTCTCTTACAGCTTTTAAGATTCTCTCTTTGTTTTGTATATCAGAGAGTTTTATTAAGATATGTCTAGGGAAGCTTCTGTTTTGTCTTCTCTAGTGATTGTATGGTATGCCTTTGTTGCTTGTGTGTCCGTTTCATTGTCTATGTATGGGAAATTTTCTCTTATGACTTCAACAAATGGGTTTCTTAGTCCTTTAGTATGGATTTCCACTTTTTCTTATATTCCTACTATTCTGAGATTAAGTTTCTTTGAGTCTTCTATAATCTGTAGTATTCCACTCCTTATTGACATTGAGTTATTTGATGACTGTTAAAATTCTGGGTGATTATCTCATTCTTATCCTCTAAATCAGAAGTTCTCTCTTCATTTCATGTCACTCTGTTCCCTAAACTTCCCATGGAGGTTTTCATCTTTTGATGCTATTCCTTTATCTTTTCATAATTTTTGGAATTCTTTAGTGAATTTATCATTCATTTCTTATAATGGCTTTTGTAGCTCTGCTGGTTTTGCATTTGTTTCCTCCTTAATTTTTTGGCTATATCTTTTCTATATTCTTTAGTATCTTGTGAAGTTTGTTGTCTGAGTCTGTCTTATGTTCTTCCAGCAAGTTAAATATATTTTTCTGAATTTTAGAAAATTTAGATCTTCTTCTGGTTCTGAGTGTCCTGTGGTGAGCTGGGGGCTTTGTGAAACATCTTGCCCTGTGTTGTGCTTTCTCATCTTGTCATTGAATGCTTCTTTGACTTGCTGTGGTAGTCCTTTAAGTGATCTGTTTTCTGGTAGTCAAGAATTGTTGTTCTTTGGTTATACAACAGGCTGTCTGTGTCACTGAAGTGGGGTTCCTCATTACAACTCACCTACTTCACACTTTCAGACCTGACACTTGCTACTTGGTCCACCTTAGCAAAACTTTTTCACTGTGGGTGAGGCTGCCAGTGCTGACACCCTTTCTCCATCAGGTAGGTCATGCAGGATGGGACTGTTGTAGATGGGGAGTACAGAGCGGGAGATACTGGGCACCCAGAGATATCGCAAAGCTTTGATGATAATATATATACAAATCCACAACATTAATTTATTACCTGCTAAATCACATATAGATAATTTCTCAACTAGACTATCTATATGGTTGTAAATTATTGATACTTTACAGTTCTACTTATGATGGACATTGGAGTGGGGGGACAACAAACTATGACTAGAAGTTATCTTTAGGTATAAGACAGAAAACAGAGGAGTCTTTATATGCTAATTAATAACATGTCAGTCCTCCTACCCCTGTCAGAGATTAGCTGATGGAGACAAGCACTATAAGCAGAGTAAGATGAGTTAGGAAGAGTTATGAGTAATGTGGAAAGAGTGTATTTTTCTGTTCCACAAAGAGATTAATTGTACACGACTTATGAGGTTACTCAAATGAGGGAGGGGTCCAGAAACTACCAAATATCAAGAAGGAGGTGGAAGAACAGGAGATGAGAGAGGACTTAACCAAAATGAAAACAGAAAGAAAGAAGAAAAAAACAAAAGGAAAAAGAGAAAGGGGAAAGAGGATTTTTAAATGAATAAAAAGAATAGCCAAAAAAAGAAGAAAATTATCAATTGCAGAAAAAGAAACAAAAAAATCTCGTAAAACAGAATATGGAAAAAATATAAAATCAGTTGGCCCCTATATGCTTTGAATGTAAAGGTTTCCCTTTTATCTGTGCAACTTTCCTGGCTGGTGCCAGTGCACTCTAGGTGGATAGGCCAGTCCCAGAGGGCATCAGGTGGGTCTAATAAAGTAATCGGCTGGGGCTAGAGAGCTTCAGGCCAAAATCTGCCGGTGTAGCTGATGGGCCTGATGCTTGAGCCCTGAATTCCACTTGGAGGCAGATGGACTTGCTGGGGAAGCCAGTGCCTACTATTCTTTGTCACAGTCTATGAGTTCAGCAGAAGATTCTGGGCCCGGGCTTCCAGGCTGCGGCCAGTGGGAAAGTCTGGGCAGGGAACTCCATGGTGCCATCTATGAACTCTCCGGGAAAGACCCTGGACACGGCAGCAATGCCTGGGCCCTTTGCAAGACCCTGCTGCTGCGGGAAGTATGGGACTCGAGTGCCATCTTGCAGCTGGTGGGGTCAGAGGGAGAGCCCATACCTGGGATTCCATGCTGCAGCCATTGAGAGAGTTTGGCCCAGAATTCCACGGTGCCCCTGTGGGGTCGGTGGACCAGTTTGAGACCCATGCAAAATTGAGGACAATGGAAAGTTTGGGTCTGAAATTCCACACTGTGACATGTGGGCACAGGAGGAATACCGGCACCCAGAATTTTATACTGCAGCGAGTCTGGCTTTACCTCTCGTGGCTGGATTTTGTTACACTCCGGGGATGTGACGTACTTTCCTCCAGGTGTCTGCCTGACTGGTCAATTTCATTGGGAGCAGCGTTTACTGTAGTTACTACTCCTCACTGTCTTCCTTCTACATCCAGATGGGTTTATCTTGGCTCAAAGTTCCTTTATCTACTCTTAAATAAACTTCAATTTGTCATAACGTACACAGGCAAGAAGTCATTTCCAGTGCCATTGATGGCCTTCCATAATATCCTCACCCCAGCCTTCATCTCTAAGTAAATTACACAGGGGAGACAGTTCAGTTACAGTAGCATCATCCTTGTTGGGAGTATTATACCCTGACATGAGAGGTAACTTCCTTGAAAGGATATGAAAGGAAAACCACACATCCTGGTATTGTCTTATTTATCCTGATAGCCCTCTTGGGTGGCAGCAGGCATGCTGTGTGGCCGTACAACATCTCTGGGAAAGCATGTACATCTAATTTAGCATCCTCAGATGCTGCCCTGAAAGGGCCTGTCTTTCTTCTCTTGTGGGACACAGGCAGAGCTAGCTTCATGGGTGTGTGACACCCACAACTACATAGGGCCAAAATCCAGACCATCCCTGGGCTTGGTTTAATGCACTCAGATCCCTCTTTTGAAACTCTTCATAATTTCCATGCAAAGGGCCTTGTATTTTCATCCTTCACTGGATCTCAGGGAGTATAGAGCCAGCCCAAGGCATACACACTGAGCTGGATGGAGGTGGAACCACTGAGTGAGAAAGTATCATGACTATCATCAGCCCTCTCCCTGAAACCTGTAGAAACAGTCCTTCCCAGGGGCGATGGCCCTCCTTAGTACTGTTGACAGAATGTTTTGGGTTCTCCTAGGCATGGATAGGATTGAACTAAAACTTGGTATTTTTTTAATGAAGATTGATCCCAGGGTCTTCACACTGAGCTACACCCTTAGCCTAGGGTTTTGTTAAGTCACTAAGCTGTCTAGACTGAGAGATGCGACCCTCTTGACTCAGCCTCCCAGAGTGCTGATATTACAGTCTTAAACCACAAGACAAGGCTTAAACAATATTTTAATAGAATGTTTGGTAAGTTTGGAAAAAGTACACCAGCGTGAATTTGCAGTGGCCCCCAGACCAGCGTTGGAATGAGAATCTTGGGCTGCCTGCCATCTGGGACAGCTGCGATGTTCTTTTATTCACAACTGAGTGTTTCCAGAGTAACGAAGCTGGCATGGTAAATGTGCCATCTACATCAGCCAAGCGACAAGGATTAAGTGAGATTCAGATCAAAATTCTAAGTGAGTTGGTACCCAGATCCAGCCAGATAGATAGTTAACACCGAGGAAATCTGTGCCGAGGGAGCAGCGCAAAACAACCACCTAGAGAAAATGCTTAGAATATTGAATCTGCACCTGGGGAAAGTGTCTTGAGTGACAAAGTAAGTCAGTAGAGGCTAAGTTAATGGTTGTGGAAAATACAATTGCTGGGCAGTATTTAGAGGAAAACACACAGAGCCAAGAGACAACTTAACGACCATGTATATTCACAGTGGATTTGGATCAAAAAATGCACAATAGGAATATGTATTTTATTGATGCAATAAACGTTGATGAACCAGTGCAGGGACGAAGTACAAGCTGGAAACCAAAAATTACTATGAGAACTGCTAGATTTTACTACTGCAAAAAAAAAAGCTTTGAGTCATGTAGAGCTTTTCTCCCCCACACACACAAATACCCACAATAAAATATCAAAATGCATAGTTATTATTTGCAAAGTGATGGTTTAGGGAACTGGTTACATTTGTTGTAACAAGTAGGATAAAAAGAAAAAGAAAATGCCATTAGAGAAAAAAAATCTGTAATCACCACATGAGTAATGTCTTGAGATTTTGTTGTGTAATGAAATAGAAATGAACTCCCATAGCTATTTTTTCAGGGGTATCTGAAGGAATGTGAGGCACTGATAAATAAACACAATGTTTGAGTTGACATCCTCCCATCTCCCTGCCTGGTGTTTTCCAGTCTTCCTAGGTCAGTGGACATTCTATGCAACTTAACCTCATCTATCTGAGGTCTATGCTACACGTTCATGCTAGAAGATTATTTTTCAAGTGAAACAAAAAAAGCAGCATCAGATGGGTATCTTTAGATACTCACCATTGTGGCCTTCCAGGTGGAATGGTTCCCCTGCTGGCTTCATGGAAAGCCTCCTTCCCAGACCATTTGATACCCGGTGTCCGCCCTTCAGTATGAGGGACAGAGTCCCCTCCCTTCTGGAGCTCTGAATGGGAATAGAAGGACAAAAATCAGCTTCCATCCTCTGTGTCAAGTGAGTGTGAGGACAAATGCAGGACTTAGAGGCCACGGCACAATGTTTAACACACAGGGTCCAGGCTCTGAGTCCATCCAACGTAAACATGATCCTAAATCTACCTATAGTTCTCATCTTCACATCTGTTTCGCATGGATGGTGAGAATAACACATCATAAACCAAATAATCCTTGTACCCTGTGTATGTTTTGTGCTGCACAGGAGAGTTAGCAAGACACTTGCCACCATGGTTACACAATCTCTTCGTGGGTCGGGGGAGGGGGGGAGCGGGGGGGGGGGTGGAATCTAGAGAAATTCTGAGCTCCTCAGCTCCTTCCCCACTCTTTTAGGCATCACTGATCTGCTGCGGATGCTGATTCTATCAAGGAAGCAAACAAATGCGGCTGTTCCAAAGTTGGACACAAAGATAAAATACAGGCTGCGGAAGAAAGGTCAGAAAGAGACAGGATGCACAGAAAGAGTAAGTAAAAAACAACATTCAAGGCCCAACCCCTGAGGAGGTGGTAAATGGCTGGGGAGCCAGCCCTGCTGTAATCCAGTTAACATTTAACACCTCATTATCACTTCTCAGTGGAGTCCAGACTAGATAATTGTGAACTGTAACCTCCATGCTACACAGGAAATGCTTGATGCTGTTAAACCACTCAATCACTTCACAGGTACCAGCTCCCTGGAAGAAGCCAGGAAGGCTTATAGAACAGCACTCCCGTAACCAGTGTAGCATCCTTCCTCTGTTGGAGCTGGCTCCCAGTTTAGTGAATTCTACACAGAGAAAACGTGGGAGACTTAATCCAATATGTCCTTCTACATGGAGCCCTGTGACACAAGCCTGTAATCCCAGCACTCCAGGAGGTTGAGGCAGGAAGATCACAGGTTTGAGCCCAGCCCGGGGAACTCAGCAACTGGGCAAGACCCCATTGTAAAGGCAAAAATAAAAGGGCGCACAAAGAGGGGCTGGAGACACAGCTCAGTGGAAAGGCCATGCCGGGCCTTGATTCCCAGTTCCACACATGCATGGCACACACAAATGGCTTCCAAAACAATTCACTGGAAACCATCTAAAATGTAGTCACTATTATTTACTATTAAAGTTAATAGGGACTAAAAATGGTGAAGGAAAAACTAACATGTATTATGTATTATGTGTTCCTCATATGCTAGTTCCATTACATAAACCCCACCAGCTTTAGTCACACTGTTCACAGACACTGCACTCTCACAAATTCTAGATCCTGGGATCTTCCTGGTTTTCAATGTCTCCATCCACAGAGTTCCCTTATCTATAATTACCAGAGCATAGTGTGGGCTTTCCAACAGATTTCAAATATTCTCTCTTTTCATCAGAGTGTATCCCCCAATTCTGAGATTAGAAAACGTACACATGGTCTCTTTACTTTAGAGCCAAATTAAAGTATGAATCTTCAGGAAGGAAGGAAGGAAGGAAGGAAGGAAGGGAGGGAGGGAGGGAGGGAGGGAGGGAGGGAGGGAGGGAGGAAGGAGCAACCTTCCTCCTCACACTAGGAATGCAGGAGGCAAGGCACACAGCAGGAAGCGAGGCAGTAGCCCCAAGGGACCCATTTCCAAGCAAGAACTACAGCCTTTAGAGAAGCTCCACAGGAGAGCCCAGTCCCTTTGCAAGCCCCCTGCCCCATATCCCCTTCTTTTTATGTTGTTTGTGACCACACAATTATGTAGAGCTAATCACTTGCTAGAAGAGGTATGAATTTGTTGAACATTTTACATTTTTGCTTGTATTTGGTAAGAGTGCTTCTCTAACTACATCAAATAAAATAGAAGTGGCTATCTCCTACACCCAGATTTCTTTAGATGACAGAGCAGTGAGACATTTAGCACACTGCAATTCAGCATAATCCATGAAGAGATTAAAACACAGGGCCCTGACCTGGAGCCTAGGATGGCCAACCAGCTGTGAGTTCTTCAACATTGTTTTCTTTGGCACCAAGGACCACTGAGCACAGTTGGTAGGGATGGAGCAGATGGGGCTTCGTGTGACCACATAGAAAGGGGAAAAGCCACAGGAGTCAGAGAGCTACTAAGAAGAGAGAGGCCCTTGGAGCTGGAAGGTTCTCCAAAAGACCTTCCTAAGGCAAGTGAGGAGGACAGGATGGTGAGGGGTCTCATGGCTATGGAGAAGCTCTCTCTTCCCAGGGGACACGGCTGCTGCACCTTCACAGCCTAGAGCCAGCTTTGGTTCTGAGGTCAGCAGTCCCTTGGGATCTGAGCACTCTCGGCTACAATTTCATGATGTGCACAGGAGTTTGTTTCCAAGTTCCCTAGCAATCTCTCCTGAATTGTTCCACCTATGTCTGAGCCACCAACTGGTCTGATGCATGTCAAGTTCAGGAACCAAGATCATTCACTGCTCTTTTGTTTATAAAATCTTGCAGTGCTGATGGGCGACATAACATTCATACAATGCTTTCCAGTAGACCAAGGGCTTCCCAGGCATAGACTCATTGGTTATTCACCACCATACAAGTAGAGGCTCACAAGTAGAGCCTATTACTAGCCTTGTTCTATGTAGTGGGACCACAGGGAGCACATGAAAGCTGCCTTATCTGGGGATGATCAGTCCATTTTGGTTAAAAGGCTAAGGTAGATTTTTAATATCATAGTCACTTATAACACATGTACTGGAAAGGAAAATATCCCCAACTCCATGAAAGATATAACACACACAAGTGAAAGGGTTAGGAAATTGTTTGAATTTAGTTTTTAGTTTAAGAAAATTTCCCAGGGGTGTGAAAAGTACAACAAAAAGTGAGACTTAAGCAGAGACTTTCCACAAGCTTTTGTAAGCCTTCCAGAGGTCTCAGAAGAGAAGCATCTTACCAATCAGTACAAGCTGTCCAGTCCTTACAGACACCAAACGCTGACCACAGCTGACCACATTAAGTCATGTGTCCCAAGAGTACAATCAAAAAATAGGGTGAATGTTTAAATTTTAAATTTTTTATTACAGTAAAAGAAACATTGCCATTATTCCCCTTTAAAACACCCTGTCTCGCTTTCAACACACTTATGCTGTTATTCTAGACAATTTTGAAGAGGCTCTGGATGTCTTTTTCCCTAAGTGCCATCAGCTGTGCATCATGGCTGCCTCTATGTCCCGAACTGGTTTGAAATGTTGATCTCTCACAGTCTTTTTTGACTCTGGGGAAGATCCAAAGCTCTCACAATGTGAGATCCGGTGAATAAAGTGGATTAGAACACACCCAGCAGGTTTTCTATGTGGCTTCCTTTCTGTTCAGCGGCAACCCACAGCATCATTTACTATATTTCTTTATCACATTTCATTCAGCCATTAACGAAAAATGTCTTCCAGAACTGCTTCAGAAAGTGAAAAGAACAATGAGATGACAGTGTTAGAAGCTCAGAGGAGTTTCCTAAGGAGGATTCAGGCTATCCATTTTTTAATTTAGATGTTCCCGTGTATCTTTTGTACATGCCTGTTTTTGTGAATGACTAAACCTTAATTTAAGTGTCACTTTATTCACAGTGGCCTAATTTCATTGAATATGTCCCCCAAATAATAACTGCTAAAAGAACTCCTTTCATATAAGAGAGAGCACTTCAGAGGGATCTACACAAAGTAAAGAAGGTGGTCTCACCGCCTGAGAACCAGAGGGAGACCTTAGAGTGGAACTTCGGTCCCAAGTCCCAGATGGTCCTAGAAAGCATGTGGTGGGCTTAGTGTTATACAGCAGAGTGAGCACTGTGAGTACAACTCTACTTCTGAGTAGTGTTTGACTTTCCTCGTCAAAAGCCTCTGCAATCTCAGCAGTGTGGATTCCAAGGACACTGACTGAAGGTAAAGGGTTCATTTAAGGAGACAAATAAGAACAAGAGAAGAAGACTCATCTCAATCTGTTATAGTTTAGATCTAGAATGTTCCCCAATGCCTCAAAGTAATGGGGTTGTAAGACTTAATTGGGTTAAGGGGATTGAACTGAGGATTTCTTGTGCTGTTCAGAGGTTGGACACAGTCATCAAGGGTGGATCATTGAGAGTGGGTGCAACAGATCACTGAGGATGTGGCCTGGAGGGATGTGTCCAGGACTCCCGGCTCCTTCCAGCTACAGTGGAGTCAGCAGCTCTGCTCCACCAGGCTGTTACCAAGCCTTTCTGCCATTGTCAGCTGCACGTGTGTGGACTGACTGAGACCTCCCAATTGTGAACTAAAATAAGTCTTGCCTCCATTGCGTTGTGAACTGAGAACACACTCCTGCTGGAATCAAAACCACAACCCTCTTGAGCAGCGTCACTGTTGTCACCTCTCGAATAGTAAGTTAATCAAAGCGTACATTCAACCTAATTCTAGAATTCCTTTGGAGGAAGAAAGAAGCAAAAACAGCCAAGATGATTTTATAAAAGAACAGAATGGGAAGCTGGAGAAATAGTTCAGTGGTTAAAGTGATTGCCTAGCAAGCTCAAGTCCCTGAGTTCTATTCCCTAGTACCACATAAGCTGGGCATGGTAGTGCACACCTCTAAACCCAGAACTTGGGAGGCTGAGGCAGGAGGATTGCAGTGTGTTCAAGACCAGCGTGGGCCACATACAGAGTGAAATCCTGTCTCAAAACAAAACAAAATAAAACAAAACAAAACAAAAAACCTGGAACCAGCCCTCCTAGGTGTCAAGACATTGAAATCTGTAGCAACTATATGATATTGGTGTAGGAAAAATAGATGATTTGAAAATAACCAAAAAATTAAAATCAATCCATGTAAGAAGAATTTAATATTTGGTAAACATAACATTTTACAACTATGAACCATGAACAGATTCACCAATAAAAGATATTGGGGCTAACAAACTTAGCTTTGAAAAAAAATGTTCACACAAATTCTATATGGGTTAAAGACTTAAATATTTTAAAATCTTCAGCATACTAAAATAAATTTTGAAAAAAAAATCCATGAATTTGAAAGTGAGAAAGCTCTCCTTAAATAATATGCAAAAATATAAAGATCATAAAAGTAATGATAAGTATAGCTCCACTAAAATTTAAAACTTCTTGTGAAAAGGCACCATAAACAAAGTTAAAAAATGCACAACATATGGAAGAAGACATTTGCCACACATAGAACATAGGGTTCGTATCCTATTTTAATAAGAAAAAGTCAAGGAAGCTAGTAGTATAGAAAAACAGGCAAGAGATATTATCAAGTAATTTACAAAAAAGAAAATGTAAGTGGCCAAGAAACATAAAAATGTTTGAAAGAAACATATGAAAATGAAACACTACTCACTGATAACCCACATATTTAAGACCAAAATGATGTACCTTTCTTTTACCCAAAAGTTTATCAAAAGTTTAAAAAGCATTGACAAGTTCTAACAAAAGTCTGAGGAAAGTCGCTCATGCTATTGGTTGAAATATAAACCAAAACGACCCCTGCAGAAGTCCTGGTGCAGAAGTGATTGAAGCTGAAAATGTGTCCACACCTAAAGATTCTGCATCTGTCCTTCCCAGTGGTCCCCTGAGAAATCCCTGCATAAACAAGCTATGAAGACATTGAGTGCAGCTGTGGTTTATGTAAGTGAAAACTAGAGTTAACCAGTTCTGGAAAATATGACAGAGATCACCTTAGGAGACTTTGTAGTAGTTAAAAATAATATGATCTACATGTATTAACATGGATTGATCTCAGCAACTGCCCAGTTTCAGAGGTGGTAGCTGTAAAACAGTGTATATGTACTCTAGAGAAAGGAAAAAATAAATCAATGCACAGCAAAAGATCAGAAAAGACTTTTTTAAAAAGCCAGAGTAATTACATCTCAATAGAGGGGGAGGATTAGGATGAAATCGAGGAGGAAAAATGGCTAAAAGACACTTTGGCCTTATCTGTAAGATTTTCTTTCTTTTTTAACAAGGATAATATACTTTGTACAATTATAATTTAACTTCAAACCAAAATTGTTACTTGATATTTGTTGAAAATAGATATGTCAGACATGATGCCCAGTGGAACAGGCCTGTAATTCCAGTACATTGGGAGGCTGAGACAGGAGGATCCCAATTCCAAGCTCCACCTGGACAACTTAGCAAGAACTTGTCTCAAAATAATCAAAAATCAAAAATGGACTAAAGATATAACTTAGTGTGGAGATCCTGGGCTCAATCCCCAGAAATACACACACACACAAATTCATCTGAAACTCAAAACATGTGTTTTTGAGTGTGTTATTATTCTCTTTTTACAGGTAAGAAAGTTGATCCTAAGAAGAGTTTGTAAGTTGTGGGTCTATCTAGTTCCATTACTTTGAGCTTTCTGCATTCTCTTACAGCATGGGTGGGAGGGAGCTTGGAGAGGACATGTCTTCTCATCAATAAACAAGTCTTTCTCAGGAGCAACATTCAGGAATTTGAACTTCTGGTCATGAAGCAGGCACAGATTAAGCCCCAGAAGATACAGATGGTTGTTCTTACACTGATGGAATCTGACTCAGTTTCCAGAGAAAGAAACTCTGGCCTTTGGACTACATGAGCTAAGACCAATCCCACTTCCTGGCTCACAGGTCACCTGCTACGCTACCCACATCTACACAAGGGACAATGTTCTATCACAGAGATATCTCACATCCAGTGGAGTAGATGGGGCCATGGTTAACACCACCCACAAGTTGCAGTCACAGGCAGTGTCAATCTTCCCTGAAGGACCTGCAGCTCCCAGTAGCAGGCTTTGATTGGACTATCTATTAAGACAATTTCCCTCCAGTGATTTATCATGAAGAAATGACACACATCAGTATCATTTGGAAATACTAATGAATTATTTAGCCTGGGGCATGTAAAATGAAAACAATCTCCATTAGCCTACCTAAGAGGGAAGGAGAAAACCCCAAGGAAACAGATTAAAGAGAACATGGAAAGATGAATAGGAGGGCTCCCCATCTGAAGGGCACTGTACTTCATCTCCCTCATCGTACAGAAGCCCAGTCCCAACCTTGGTATCAATTCACAAGATAACTCCTTGAAACATACCCTCCTAAAGAATCTGCAGTAACTCAACTAACAAGATAAAGTCCTTGCCTTTCACATCCAATCTCATCTTCACTGGTTCCTCCCTTTCTGATTTCTGCCTTCATTCTCCAATGAAAACAAGATGTAGCCGAATTTCCTGAGGTTTGCACGTATCCCCACTCATACTGAGCGCCACATGGCCTCTATTCAGAGGGCTGGTTTTTCTCATAGCAGCAACAGTCCCAGCACATCCGGATCTAAAATCCTAGTATTTTCCATAGATTTTAAGTGAAAGGCCAACAGTAAAAAGTGTCACGACTTACATCAGTTTTATTTTTTCTTTTCTTTTTCTTGTACTGAGAATAGAGCCCAGGGTGTTTGCACTGAGCTACATCCCTTGGTTCATGTTTCATTTTTGATTTTGAGACAGGGTTTCATCATGTTGCTGAGTTGCCCAAGATGAGCTTGAACTTGTGTCCCTCCAAACTTAGCCACCCAGAGTGCTGGGATTACAGGCTCACACCATGGGACCCAGCTAAGTCATTTCTGACTCTAAAAGGAATGAACTGTTTGTCTTTGTTTTGTTTTGTTTTTGGCAAGAACAGCCTTCTGAAGCAGTCACCTGTTGCTAAATCAAATCTCAAGCATACAAAGCCTGCTTTTGGCTGGTGATAGAAGCCTTTCTCAGAGCCCAACTTTAGAGTTGTGAGTGGCTCAAGGGAGGGACATCAGGACTTACTCCCTAAAGAAAGGAGCAGCCAAGATGCCACATGGATCAGAGCCGGCTTTCCACATTTATTGGTGAAAGAAGCAAGAACAGAAAGGAAAAAATGCTTAGGGCAGCAAATCATTATAAAGAACTTCTAAAAGCCTACCTGAAACTAGATAATGAAGTTACAGAATGTAGAGCAACTGAAAACAAAATTCACCAGACAGTGCATGTTCTTACCAATCATCTCTGTTCCAGGCAGATGGAGGTGGGGGCATAAAGGTCAGCACATGTGTGGTTCACATTCTTAAGAGGTCGTAGCTAAGATACTGAAATCACATGGAGTCCTGGTCAGCTCAAAAACAGAGTTAACTCTTGCAGTCTGCCCCCCGCCCCACTGCACACACACACAGCTGTGCAGCAGTGACACTTGCCATAATATAAACACTGTCCCCATGACACATTTCAAGCTACCAGTGGGCCCGTGTCCCAAACACTTAGCACTCTCTTCTCCTGAACTCTCTCTATTTGCTGAAACAGACGTTGGGCTCATTTAACTACAGAAGTGAGGAGAGGAGTTTAGGGAAGAGAAGAGAGCAGGGAGGAGGGCTGCACGCAACAGCCACTTCTCTTAAGTTTATGACAGTTTCATTAGATATAAATGATTTTCAATGTGATAAGAAACATTCCCTCTGCAACTCAATCCTCAGTGAAGTCAGGCTCCCTCCCAACACTCACAAGATAATTTCTTGGGGAGAAAGATCTTCAGGAGTCTCAAATGTGGGGTGGCGTAGTATAGGGAAAGACAGCAAGGCAAAATGCCAAAGCTGAAAGTCCAATGAGCTAACTTAACTAATTCAGTAGAAACAGAGTAGCAGAGCTAAAGAGGGAAGGCAGCCAAGCTCAGTACATTTACTTAACTCCAAGTCCCCCAAAGAGATGGGGAGCAGCCCTCCACCATGAAGGCTTCAGTAAATTCCACTAGACTCTCGTGTAATTGCATAGTTTCTGTGTTTTCTGTTGCTGTTGATTTCAGGCTTCTTTCCCCTATGATCTGATAGTATAAAGGGAATTATTTTAGTTCTCTTATATCTACTTAAATGTGAATTGTCACCCCAAATATGGTCTATTTTGGAAAAAGTTCCACATGCTGTGAGAAAAATGTATCTGGTGTTATTGGATGAAATATTCAGCTGATATCAGTTAAGGTCATTTGTTCTGTGTTGGACTTTGTCTCTGCTACTTCTCTGTTGATTTCCCCCCTCTGGTTGGCTTGTCTGTCTATTTGTTGTGTGGAATACTGAAGTTTCCCGCTATAATTGTATTGTGGTGCATCTGCCCTCTGATATCCAGTAGTTCTAGTTTTATGAAGTGGGGTGTGCCAACTTTGGGTGTACACGTACCTAAAAATTTTTGGATTTTTTTTCCTTGACTAATATGGAGTGGTCTTTATTTAGCTCTCAAAAGCCAACATGAACACAATATACACCAATGTGACAAAAATCTCACCTTCCTCTATGTTCTGCCTTGATGGTATCACATATTTTACACACACACACACACACACACACACACACACACACACAGATGAGAGAAATGACTCAAAAATCCCAATGTTGCTCACATACAAGCAAAGCATAGAATGAACTTGGACATGAGTCAGGCGTGTGGCTCAGCAGTGAGAAGATATTGGCCCTGCTAATCTGAACCAAAGTGAAATCAAGCACAAGCGAGGGAGGACTTGGAGAAAAGCATCTTGCAAAGGTAAATCTTCATCCATGGGTTAATGCAAAGATTTATTGAGCCCAAAACACTTCAGTCTGAGCTCATTTGTCTTTCAAAGTGTATGTTCGCAGATAATAATTCACATGCAAAACTGGCCTGCTTCTTGTTTTTGCAATGAACTCATACTGGCACACAGCCAGACGGTTAAGTTAAAAAAAAAAAAGAAATAAAAGAAAATCTATCATTGTCCTTCCCACCAGAGCTCAGCAGCTTCAGGAAGGAAGGACAGGACCACAGGAGACAACCTCAGGGTTGGGAGTAGCTCTCCTCATGTGCCATGGCAGGACTTGGCTGAGCAGAAAGATGCTTGGGGGACGTTCTGTGCCCAGATGTGGTGCCTCCTGCTCCCCCAGCCTTGGCCTCAGTGCCACCCCTCTCAACTCTGTTCTCAGGTACTATCCACATCGCAGTTACTAACTTCCTTGACTAAACCACAGGTGGACAGAAGTCATGTTTTGTCATTTCTTCTTTCTGAGTGAAGCTGGTTCCCAAGGTGAGGCTCCAAATGGTTGGAAATCATAGAATACCACTTTGCGAAAACAGAAATATTTTGATGGGAGGACGAACAAAACAGAAACCAACCAGCATTACTGGCCACCGAGCAGCCAATGAATCCATTCACAGCCTCGGTTTTAGACCAGGACTATCACCACTGACTATATGGAGTCATTTTTTTTTTTCCTTTTATAGGAAGAAGAATAAACTGAGGGATGGTAGATTCATGAGAGAACTGATTGCTTCAAAAAAATACCTTATAGATTGTCTCATTTCTAAGGATGAATTCTTCTGATATTGAGACTCAAGAAAAGAGGGGAGTTGGCAATTAGCATGCTGCCTGTTCCCAGGTGACTCACACCCCACCAGGCACACCTGGAATTCATTATGGTGATTTCATGGCATCTCATTCAACTCTAAACTACTGACTCAGAGCTCAGAAATGCAACTAGGGCTGAAAGAAGTCATCTGGATTTTTCATGTTCTTTTGACTCATCTGACTAACTCAGTGTCACAAGAGTTATAAAAAACCTCAAGTCCCTCACCATCTCTCAGAGCCATTCCCTCCCCCCACCTACTGGTGCCTCCCACTTTTTCTTCTCCAGGTCCTTCCGAACCCAAGCTTACCCCTCCCCAGTATCTACATTGCACATCGCTGCCATCTTTCTAGAGAACAGATCTGAACCAAGCTTAGTGGAACAAGCCTATAACCCCGGCACTCTGGGAGGCTGAGGCAGAAGTAGCTCAAGTTTTAGCCCAGATTTAGCAATTTAGCAACTGATAGGGACCCTGCCTCAAAAATAAAAATAAAAAATTTGGATGGGAATGTAGCTCAGTGTGAAGGCCCTAGGCCTGATCCTCAGCACCACACAAAACACACACACACACACACACACACACACACACACACACACACATCTGATCATATCAAGACTCAAACCCACAATACTTTCCTACTGTTCTTAAGATGAACAAAGTCCTTAGCATGACATAGAAGGCCCTGCATGGTTTGGTGTCTCCCTTGGTCACTAGCTTGGTCTCTCCCTATTTTCTCCACCTGCACCACCAAGCTCCAGTGATACCAAACTCAGAACAGCAACCTCCTCTCTCTCATCTCTGTACCTTCCCATTCACTATTTATTATTGGCTAGAACAGGATCCCCCTGCTCCTTCGCTTGATAAAATCTGGTTCACTCGTCCAGGTAGATGTAGTTTGTTCCAGGAAATTCTTTGCTGATGTAAGTGAGGAACTCACAACCTGGACCAGCCCTTGCTATACTACCCTTGCTTAAAACCAGCACACCATGGCCACACTACTGTGGGTGCTTGGAGAGCAGCAGCTGTGCTTACTGGCTCACAGATCTGTCTCCATCACCCAGCTTTCAGCCTCACACATTCAGTGTTACAATTTAGATCTGAAACATCCCCCAAAAGCCTCATGTTTTCTTTACTGGGCTTTTGGAAGGCGATTGGACTATGGAGGTGCAAACCTCATCAATGGTGTAATCCACTGAAGGGTTCCTGGCTGAAAGTGCTGTGAAGAAGCGGGGCCTGTTTGGAGGTGGGTCACTGGTATTGCACCATGGTAGGCTCTCTCTCTTCTTCTTTCTGGCTCTTCTTGCTCTCTTTGCTTCCTGGCTTCCAAGGGGTGAGTGGCTTTCCTCTGCCAGGCTCTTCCACCATGTTGGTCCTGCCTTTTATCCAACTAGTTACAGACTGATGTCTCGAAAAACATGAACCAAATAAACCTCTCCTCTTTAAATGAGGGTGCCATGTCCTTTGTCTCAGTGACAAGAAAATCAACTAATACCATCATACAGCTCTGACAGTCACTGCATCTACAAAAGAAGAGGCCTGGAGTAAGGATGACGTGCTTCAGAATGTATTATCCCAAGTACATCAAAAAGACAATGGCATTTACACAGTTCCTTAATGTTTTGTTCTCAGTCTCTAATTTTTTTGTTTGTCTTTTCAGGTCTTTGAGCCCTTTATAGCTTTTTGGAATGAGGAATCTGACAGGGAGGCCAAGAGCATGGGGTGGTCCCCAGGCAGAGCTCTCCTGGCGCCTGGCTGGCTTGTACTCCTGGACATGTTCTCTACTACTCCCAGCACCTGCTGCTTCACAGGGGGAAGGAAAAATAAATCCAACTTCACATGAGCGGAGAGCTTCACGGGATGTTTTTACACACCATTAGAGAGCAAAAGAAGTCATTATGACATCTGAATTGTCTTTAGATAATGTTCAGGTTATAACGGATTTCCATCTCTTCAAGTTTTTTGAAGAAAAAAATACATATTTTAGACAAGTTTAGTTTTCCATCTTTGGGGACAGATACAGTGCTTAGAGAAAGTGGATATTATCATCTCATTTTACAATGAGAAAACAGAAGCTTGGAGAGGGCAAGAAACTCTCCCAATATCCCCCAGCTGTTGAACGAGAGAATCAACATTCAGTATCTAACTACGTGTCTCTAAAATATAGGCTGTGCTGTATGTCATCATGATGTCATTTCATCAGGTGGAAACTTCTCAAAAATATAATACCAAGATTCTCTACGTGGGTTGCCAATGTAAGAGGGAGCTTAATAACCCAAAGAATTTCTCAAAGTAGAGATTAGTGTATATTACAGGAAGTAAGGAAGACCCAGGTGAAGGCAAATCCATGTAATTTGTAGAACAAACAAAACTTTCATTTTGTTGTTTAGATGTTTGTTTCTTTGTTTGCTTATTTTTGACATAGAGAATTGCTCTTCAGTCTGGGCAGGTTCTGAACTCACTGTGTAACCCAGATTGGCCTCAAACACATGACAATCTTCCTGCATCAGCCTCCTGAAAGCTAGGAATACAGGCATGCAACATCATAATCAGCTTGTATGGTGCTGGGGAATCAAACCCAAGTCTTTGCACTTGCTAGGCCAGCACTCTAGCCACTAAGTTACGTCCTTCAGTTCCAATCAAATCTTAATATATATATATATATATATATATATATATATATATATATATATATATATTAGGTTGTCAGAAAAGTCATGACACATTTTTGCATCCGATGGAAGTAGTTCATTTATGCTATTGTGCTGTCATTTGACAGCGGACAGTTCTAGCTTCATTCTGAAAATAGCTGAGCAATGTGGTTGCGTTTTGGAGATTTTACAAGTTGAAGATAAAAGACTAAGCTCTGCATTTTCACCATATTTTACTGTCTTGCTTCCATACAGGGAAGAACACTTGTCAAGCCTGTGAAAGTCGCCTGCAGTGAACTTCCACGCTGATCATTTTGATCTCGACAACACTCTTCCATCAGGGAGGCCCACTGAGATTAATGACAACAAAACAGGGGCATTCATTGAGTCAAACCCATGTTACATGACATGAGACATTGCAAAAACATTGGAGGCCCGTCACTCAAGTGGCACAGCTGCCTGAAGAAGCTAGGATTTGCAAGGAAGTTTGATATTTGCATTCCTCATGAACTCAAAGGAGTTCATTCCACTCCACGGTGTGTATAAACATCTGTGATATGCTAATGAAACACGGGGGAAACACGGGAAGTGACCGATAACTTCCAGTAAGAAGTAGACTGTTTGCAACAATGTGGTGTACAAATAATCCCACCATGACAACTTGCCTCGAATGTCATCAGAAGTAGACATTCATCAGAGGAAGGTTATACTCTCGGTGTGGTGGGATTTAAAAGGTGTTGTGTTTTTGAAGCTCCTGCCAAGGAACCAAACAACCAATTTGAATGTGTATTGTTTGGCAGCTGAACAGTTTGAACAAATCCATCATCCAGAAATGTCCAAAGCTCCTTAACTGTCAAGAGCTCCATCACAACAATGCAAGAGCACACAGAAGGTTGATCATTGCCAAAAGTGACTGGATTCTGGCTGGACCTTGTTGCCACCCCCACCACACTCACCAGGCATTAGGCTGTCAGACTTTGCCTTGTTTCACTCTCTGCAGAATTCATTGTGAGGTATGGAGTTTAATTTAGATGGGACTGAAAATCAGCACCTTGTTCAACATTTTGTTGATAAAGATAGGTCCTTCTATGAATGAGGAATTATGAAGCTCACTGAAAATGGTAAAAATTTTGGAAAAAATGGGCAACTCACAATTGATTGTTTTTTCTTTATATAGATAAATAACCATTTTAAAAAGAGAGAAGAGAAGAATGCATCGTGCCTTTTCCAACAACTCAATAGAAAATTTCTAAAACACAGAAAAATAAAAAAAGAGGGGCTGAAGGAATAGTTCAGCATTTAAAGCACTTGCTTACAAAACATTAAGTCAAGCACTAAGAATTCAAGTTCAGTTCACCAGCACCACATAATCTGGGCATGGTGGCACATGCCTGTAATCCCAGAGGAATTGCTGTGAGTCTAAGGCCAGCCTGGGCTCCATAGTGAATTCAAAATGAGCCTGGGCTACAGAGTGAGACCATGTTTCAAAAAAAAGAAAAAATTGACAGTCTATAGAGAAAGAAAGCTGAAAGATATGAAATGACAATTTATAGAAGAAAATTAAAAAATCGAAAAACACACTCAGTTTAACTATTAGACAAACATACCAAAAGAGGAAATGTGCCCATAAATTTATCTAACATTTTTAAAGATTAACGGTATCATGGGTTGACAGGAACATGAGGTGCTCAGATATACAATATAAAATATGAAACATTGGTGCTACAATTGGGAAGACAATTTGACAGTATCTATCAAAATAGAAAACATAAATTCCCCTCAACCCACCATCCCACTTTTATACTCCATAAATACTGACACAAATCAAGAAATATGTATGCAAAGATTTCCATCAAAGCATATTTACAAGGATGAGCAACTGAAAGCAATATAAAGGCCCACAAATAAGAAGCTGATAAAATATATTATGCAAAATGATCTAATGAAATATTACACAACTGTTAGAAAGAAAATTGCAAAGTGGCAAAGAAAGCACTCCAGATGGAACATTACACCTGATTAAAATCAAGTGGAAAAGCTATCTGCAGAGCATATATATACTGACTTTTTCATGGTAGGACAAAGCAGACAGGAGTGAAATTGTGCCCTGAGCAATGACTCCTGATTGAGTAGACTTTCAAAGATTAAATAGGATTTTGCATTTGGGAACAGCAGGACCCCAAATAGTTGGAGTTCCTCATTTCAGAGGAGGCTAATGGAAGAATCTGGCAGGGAGGAGATTCTGAGCAGGGATCCTGGAGGCCAAGGCAAAGCCTCATTCATGAAGATAAAACAGGAATGATTTTTACTGTTTTTGCACTAAAATACTTTCACATACAGTCTCTTGCTTAATTTATTCTTGTTAACAATTTCTAAGAGTTGGCATTGGTGACAAATAGTTTTCAAGTGAGTAAATAAATATCCTATGCGGCTTTTAAAAGGACAGAGAGCAGATCTGATTCCCTCCCCCACAGTAGTCGGGGCTCCCACTTCGGTACCTTGCCCAAAAGAAAAAGTGATCCAATTGAGTGAGCTAGAGAAAGTAATTCCTCCACTTCTTCCACTTCTAGACAGAGTTCTTGTCCCTGGGCCTCCCCACTGCCAGGACATGGACAGGTTGGAGATGACCAGCAGCAGAAGACATATCTAAGGGAGCACACGAGAGCACACAACAGGTCCAGCTTCATCTCTGGACCTTCAGGTCCAGTCTCTCTAGCTAGAGCTTCATCAAACAGACACCTCTGCAGTGCAGACAGAGCAGAGTAGGCAGAGCCCAGGGGCACTGGGCTGTTGCTAAGTTGTTCACATTCCCAGGACACGTCATGCTATGAGCTGCAGTGGAACTATGCAGAGACCTGACGGCACGTCTCAGCTCTGCTCCTGTCTGCTCTCAAGGATGGGGTCACCTTCTCTGTGCCTCCATTTCCTCACCTCTAAGGTAGAGCAGTTGACAGTTGCTACCTAGCAGGGCTATGAAGGACTAAGATGGGTCATGTAAGTCAAAAGTCCCCAGCTTTCAGGTCACAAACTGGTATTGATCCATGGCTTCTTAAAAACCCAGGGAGTGTTGGGCTCCAGGCAAACCTGTATTTAATTTACAACTGCTCCCCATCCCTGGCACTACCGCCTGAGCTCCATCTCCTATCAGTTCAGTCGCTTGCACCCTACTGTGAGCTGTGCATGTTGGAGATCACATTCCTTATGAGAATCTATTATCTGACGATCTGAGCAGACGCTTAGGGAGGATACTAGCGCCCTCCATTCTTCCCAGGCTGTTAGCCATAGAAAAGGGGTTTTCCACATAGTCAATTCCCTGTGCCAAGAAAGGCTGGGAATCATTGATGTAGGTAAAGGACTTAGCACAACACCCCATATCCAATATACACACAGTAGTTTGCCATTTGTTTTCAGTTATGACTCGTGGGCTAGTCATAAAGAGAATGGCCACAGAAAATCTGCAGAAGTGTATGTGCATGATAAAGCAAGAAATCAGGCAAAGGTGTATGTGTGCAAAGACACATATGGTGTGTGTGGGGAGTAGGGGTGTGTGTGTGTGTGTGTGTGTGTGTGTGTGTGTGTGTGTGTGTGTGTGTGGTGTGTAAAGCAGGAAGTCTCCGTGCTGAGCAGGGGTGGTTTATTACTACACTGGGAAGAGGCTATTCTGCAAAATCTCTGGAGCATGGGATTCTCAAACTATTAGTGTCCATTTTGAAAAGTATAATATAATTAATTCCCAGGCCCAGAAACAAAGTGGAAGGCCCCCAGGAATCTCTTCCCAATCAGAGCATCCACCTGGGCACTGAGAGGATACTGAGTGTCCTGTAAGCAGTCATCCTAATCCTCACGCGAAGCTGGCTGTATCGCCACCAGGCCCCACTCCCGCAGAGATGTTAACTCTGAGAAGCTGAGGCTGGAGGATTGCAAGTTCCATCCCAGCCTGGACAACTTAAAAAGACCTTTTCTCAAAATCAAAAGTAAAAAAGGGTTAGGGGTATGAAGGCCCTGGGCTTGATCCTCAGCTCCAAAAAAAATAAAAAATAAAACTATAACAAAAGGTCACAATTCACTGTGTCCCATTCACATTTATTAATCAAGAGCATCCCAAAGCTGTCCAAAGCATTATTCCATTAAACTGCAGAGGCTTCCTTCAGCAGTGTGGTTCAGAATCTACAGTGACAATGACACTGTTCTGCCCATCCTCAATAGCACCAGTCTTGAAAACTAATCCTCCTTCTCTTGCCACACCAGAGAGGCCAGCCTGGGCTACCCCATCTTTCTCACTAGAAGCTTCCAATACAAGGTCTTAAGAAATGTCACAGAGGAGCACATGGGACAAAAAAGAAGACAAGAACAATCTAGCGCCCTACCTCCAATTTCACACCATTCCTTGTGTGACACCCCCCCTCAAAAAAAACAAACAGAAATAAAGTATTTTCCTACCACTATTTCCCTGTGTCTGGTTTCTTTTCAGAAGAGTGAGGAAAAGGAGCTGGAGTCTGCTCCCCACCTACCTGCCACAGTTCTGGTGAGCTACCCTGGGCATGAGCTGGCTTGAGATGATCGATAGGGAGTGACCCTTCACTCCCAGGGACAGCATGGGGCAGGGTCCCAGGTGCCTTGACTGAAGGGCACCAACAACCCTGGGAGTGATAACTCCAGCAGGAATGCAGATTCCATAGGGTTGGCGGTGAGGAGGGGTTGAGAAATGAGATGGGGTTGGCTCTGGGTATCACTGGAGCACAGCAAGCCTAGGTGTCCCCTTCCGGTGGTAGATGAGTTGCCTGGTAACCAGGAGTGTCCTGGGAATATTCCTGAAGGGTCAACACAAAAGTGTCTGTTCCACTTCTCCAATATATGCAGATCATTATAAATTAGTATAAAACTGAATAGGACACAGGTCTGGTCTTCAAGAAGCTCACAAGCTGTTGTCAGAAGCAGACACATAGGTCTTTCTAACAAACTGTTACAAATTCAAGATCAGTAGAAGCTTAGGTGTTAAGGTCCAGAGTTTAGACTGACTTATGATCTATTCTGGAGCAAAGGGGACCATAGGAAAAATGGTTCTACCATTTCTTGCCCATTGTTCTCAAAAGTTGAAACTCTGTGTAAGTTCACAGCTAACTGGGTCAGGCTGGGCTCTAGAGGCCAGGCAGCATGACAGAGAACTTGCTGATCTAGACAGTAGGCCTTGTGAAGCAAGGAGAGTACATGCAGAGACTCCACATCCACCCAGGACCAGCAGGGCCCATGGGAGGGCTTGTGTTCCCAGGCCTAGGGTCTCCAAGCTTAAAGCTGGACTGGACCAAGAAGAGTTTACCATGATTATAGGATTTTTATTCTACTTTCTGTCCCAAAGACCATCAAAGTTCTCTACAGATGTCAAAGGCCCAGTGTTTGGCTGGTTTGCAAAATGAACTTTCACTAGTCCCCATCAAGTTCCCAACCCAGTTCTTGTCTACATCTCTGACCGAAAGTAAAATAATTTAGACAAGGAAAATTAAATCAACCATGGGCCACCAGCCATCTCAGGAGCTAGGAAAAGGCAGGAAAGATTCCATCCAGAGTCTCTGGGGAACATCCACCCCCAAAACTTCATTGAATTCCTTACCTGAAGAGCTATGAGGAAATTAATTGCTGCAGTTATAAGCCTCCCACTTTGAGGTACTCTGTCACGGCAGCTCTGAGAGCTTCCACATTTCACTGCATTAAAAAAGGAAGTCAAAGAGCTTGTACATTGAAACCAGGGAGCTCATCTTTTTCGCCATGTTTCTAGGTCCTCATACTATTGTCGTCGTGTGTTAATTATCTGTTCACATATTTCCAGGAAGGATTTGTCAGCATCCACTTTGGGAGAACAGAGACTCTATGATGACCTGGGACTGTCTCCCGGGTCTCCTTTGTGCTATTCAGAGTAGGAATCCCTTTCTCCAGAGGGTAAAATTTGATCCCTTGTACTGGCCCTTACTTCCCCCCCGAGGGTTGAGCTGGCCTCTCACTTGAGTGATTTCTTTGGCATAGAATCGATCCAAGGCAGAATTACTTAGCTTCACTTGCCTCCAATGTTTGGAACATATTTCCTGTTCCAAGAGTGCTCAATTGATACAAGAGAAAGAGCCGCACAACATCAAACAGGGCCTACATTCCCTCATTGGGATGTTACTGTTGTCAAGCTCTTGGCTGAGCATGCTTGGAACTTACAATGGGTTCAGCTGGCCAGAGAAGCACATTCCCTCCCAGTCTCTTCCCCTCTCCTTCCTCCAAGTCCTCCACCCTCAGAAATTCTGACACTAACAGGCAAAAATCCAAAGGCACTAGAATCACAGGCATTGCAACTCCCCTGTCCTCTCTCCCCACCCCAACCCTGAACCTTCATCCCCATCCTCAGCAAACAACAAGTTCTTTCCCTTTCTGAGGGAGCTGGCCAGAGAGAGGATGTTGGCAAAGGGCAGGACATGACAGGAAGGTATCAGCTGCCTTCTAAATGGCTTCAAACTATAGACCTTACCAATATGTTTCAGGAATTCTCAACTATAACCTATAGTAATATAACCTTGGCCTTTAGAGCTCAGCCTGACCAGGCTAGCTGTGAACCTGCACAGAGTTTCTACTTTTGAGAATAATGGGCAAGGAGTGATAGAATGTCTTAGTTATGTTTCCATTGCTGGGTCAGAATATCCGACATCCAGTTTAGGGAGGAAAGACCCATTTAGCTCATAGCTTCAGAAAGCCACAGTCCATTCACTGGTAGACACTGCTGGAAATGGTGGAACAGGCTAGACCCAGAGACAGAGCTCATCACAGCCTAACGTGGCCAAACAGAGCCATATGAGAAAGGAAAAGTGGAATCAGAACTCATCCCTCCCAGCCAGGCCCCACCTCTCAACAGTACAACAGTATCCATAGGTACTTGAGGCTTTGGGGGACTACTCCTGACCCAAACCACAACAATTCTATTACCTGTTTTAATTTCTAACTAATTATTCTCACATGAGGAATATTCAAACTGCTTGTCAAACATATGCTATGGTTCTATTGTAGGTTTAAGGATTCTTTTTTCATATACATGCCTGAATTTCCATACTAGACTATTAGTTCTTAGATTTAGGGACATAATTTATTTCCTTTTGTATCTTCCTAGTTTATTTTTCACAGAAAATTTTTAATATAGTTGATGATTTTTTTTAAAATAGATGGCTGAAGTCTAAGCTATACCTCTACAGCCCAAGAGTAGGACAGGGTAAGATGGGAAAAGACACAGAAATAACCAGCATATCCAAAATGGCAGGAACTGGAGCCATGCAGCAGGTGCCTCCCATGTACAAGGAGATCCCAGCATGGGATGGTGTGTGTTGTGGTTTGGATCTGGCATGTCCCCAAAAAGCCTCAAGTACCTGTGGATGTACTGTCAGGAGGTGGGGCCTGTAGAAGGGGCAGATGCTTGGGGCTTGACGTCAAAGTGTATGTGCTAGCTCCACCTTCCTCTCTGATTTGGCTCTGCTGTGCCATGTCAAGAGTAGCTCTGGCTCTGGCTCTGGCCCCAGCCCCATGATGTGATTCCAACATTTTCATCTACCCACCTGTGAACAGACTGAGATCTTCTGAATCTGTCAGCTAAAACAAATCTTTCCTTCCTAAAGTTGTGTATGTCAGGTATCCTGTACCAGCAATGAGAAAGTAACTAAGACAGTGTGCAAACAATGTTTTGGAAAACAGCATTTAATGCGGTGTGGCTATAAATCTCAGTGGGAAGAGGCCCCTACAGAAATTTGCAAAGAGTTGTCAAATTTTTTTTCAACTCAACCCTTCAAAAATAATGACCATAGTCATTTTACTACATGTTGTCCTTCACTTTAAATGCAACGAGTCTTTCACTCATGAAATAACATACTCAGCATCCACAGACTGGTCTCAGCTATTCAGTGTTTTGGAAATGGTACCTAGATGCATTTTGTCACTTGACCTAACTCTGATTTTATCAATCAAGCTGGAGACTGCATCTTTAATAGCTTATTATCTTCCCACAAAAAAGCTATGTAAATGTTTTCTAGGTCCTTCTGTTTAACAAATGGTTTCAGAATTGAGTTAAGTTAACTTAAAAGGGGAGGAAAGAAAAAGGCTATTAGAAGTGAAGAATAAAACAAAGGAGACCTAAAAGGCACAGAATTAATGCCAAGAAGGAAATGATTAGAAGGTGAGGAGAGGGACTTTGAGGATGTTGTAGATGTGACAGGAGATAGATAATGCGATTTTTAGGCAGTTAATAATATAGAGTCCTTCAGAAATGGAGAATTTACAAATATACCAACTGGCTTTGGTGTGAGACAGCCCACAGTGGAGGGGGGCGGGGGGCAACAATTGAGCCAGTCACCAATACAATAGGGTGAAAGAATTTGGGGAGTGGAGAGAGGGGAGGGGATGGAAAATTTTAGAAACAGTGCCTTAACAGCTGAGCTAGTTTGTGGAACAGCCCCTCACTCAGCTTATCCTCAGTAACTTTCCCCTTTTCAGGAGCCCCTTTCAATTGGTGAAATCTTTTCTCTTTGTCCTTTCCCCAATATTTCTCCCCAGTATACTTCCACAATAAAGTGCCTTTCCACACATTTCCTCCTCGTCGGCAACTTCATTTTCTCATTTTGCTGGGACACGGATCCCTCACATACCCCTAACATAGAGCACCAAATCTTAGATCTACAAGGGATAAAAATTAAATCTTTGGATTTGGGCGTTTTGTTTATTTTGTTTGCTTTGCTTTATTTTTGTGGTGCTGGGGATTGAGCCCAGGGTTTTCACACTGAGCTACATCTCCACTGCATTTTTTACTTTTTGGTTCTGAGACAGGATCTCACTAGGAGGGCTAGGCTCAAAGTTACAATCCTCCTGTGTTAGCCTCCCAGAGCACTGGGATCACAAGCCTATGCCACTAAGCCTGGCTAAAACTGAAGCTCTGAAGGATCTCTAGATGCCACTACTTAGACATATCTGAGTTACAAAAGACTAGACTTTGAGTCATAGTTGAGCAGACAGCTGTAGAGGTACTTGAATATTCCTGGAGATATGGTGCTTAATCTTATGTGCTAATATGCTAAGCAACTGTATTGGTTTGGGTTCTACAAAAGGCAGATGGACAGAAATCATAAGAAAACAAGGCTCTATTTGGAAGGCTTACACATCTGGACAAAGATAGTACAAGATGACAACCTGCATGTGAGACAACCACAGGGTCCGATGGCCACTCAGCACGAGGCAGAACACCTATTCAGGACTGCAGGACAGCCAGGGACAGTCTCCTGGGGATCTCAACAATAGCAAAGACCAGAGACTGAAGATCGGCCACTGAAGATGGGTGAGGGGTAGACAGGTGCAAGTGGAGACTAGGGCGAATCTGTGATAAAGATCTGCAGCGTGTAGCAAGCAAATCCACAGACAAGTGCAAAGGTGAGAGCTTTCCCAGAGAAAAAAGCTGTGACAATCTTTCTTCTTCCTTCCTTTTTTACTGTTTGAGCTCTCAGTTGGGCCTCTCGCATCCAGGTGTTCTTCCCTCATTCGCTGTCCCACAAATCACTCACACACACTTATAAACTCTAATCTGGGTGTGGCTCCTAACTGCCTCAAATTGACATAATCTCTTCAATAGTCACAGCTAGCAAGGTATGATAGTGGTTATAGTAACAGAACATACCCAATAGTCCTGGGCACACAGACAGTTCATTAGCTTTTGTTGCTTTAAGTTGATAAATTTCAAAGTATTAAAAGACCATAATACTCTTCCTACTTTATTTCCAGAATGTACTGTCCAAGCCCCGGATTTTTGAAATCATAGGACCCTGTCTCACTAACGTTATCCATTCACGTGCACTTTTTCTTACAGAACAAGTTAACAATACTGCTTCAAAAATGTGTAAATCGAACTGCTCTTCAAATGTGCTTCTTCCATGTAGAAGAACCATTCCCTCAAAGTTCCAATTCTTCATTATGGCCTTAGTGGTCACATGAGCACCATAACAGTGACACATAGCCCTCCTGGATTGCTTTTATTACATCTGACTTGAGTAGACCTTGGACAAAAGATGACTAATGACACTCCCCCATCCTTCAGTATGGCACAAATGAATCAGCTACCACACCAGGAAGCAGCAGAAATAGAAGAAGGCTATGAATCAGGAGACATAGGTCCCAAAAGCTTTGTCTCTAAGTAGTAATAAAGTCTTGCAAAAATCTCTTCAGGCATTAATGATTACCTCCTCTCTAAAGTGTGTTCCCATCAAACTACAATGTCCTCCAACTCTTGACTAGTCTTACAAATTCTTATTGAATTGCTATTTATTATGGAACAGTCTTTACATTTCTATTGTCTGAATATATTGGAATAACAAGTTACTCTACCCAGGTGTTTGAGTACCTGCAAACAAATAGACACACATTCAGAGAGCAAGAGAGAGAGAGAGAGAGAGAGAGAGAGAGAGAGAGAGCGCTTATGCATAAGACTAGGCTCCATGTCAACAATTTTTTTAAAAAGCCTTTGCCATTGATTCCTCTGGCTAGAGAAACTACTTTCTACATAGTCTCCTCTTCAGTCAAGTGGATTTTTTTAGGGTTTGTCGATACAATTGGAAAAGCAGGCGCCATGAGTAGTTTGAGAACAGAGGTCATAGCACACAGTTATTTTAAATAATAAAAAGTGTACTTTCTTTTCTCCTCCAAGAAATCAAGGGTTTTATTCATGAAACTATCAGGTTGTACTAGAAGATAAAACACAGAAAGAAAAAATAATTTAGTTGCTTGCATTTCAAGAAGTAAGAATATGGTCAAGCTTTCTGAGCTACTTACTAATCTTGAAAAAAGGGGTAAATATGTTAATAGTGATTCAGAGGGATTTCATCTTGGCCCAGAAAGAGGAAAAATGAGAGAAGCCAATCACCTTTAACCCAAAGGTTATTGTCTGGTCCCATTGTTGTAAACACAGGCTGTGGACCTGTGCAACAGATGACGACGCTTCTTCCACTTTACAATGCACATAGGATGTAGTTGGAGGGGTTCCTTCCTTCCATCTTTCCATCTTGAAATATTAATCCTATTAGCATGTTCAGGAATGTGCCTGCACTGAGGCACTCTCCCCTTATGAATATATATATATATATATATATATATATATATATATATATATGTCTCATAAATAAAGCCTCCTTACCTCTTCTTTTTTCCGAGAGATACTATTTTTAGAAGCAATCACCTGCCTGCAGGTTAAAAATAAAATCCCCTTCCACTCTATCTGTGTTTGTTCTTGGGGATGTACTCCCTACAAATTGAACCCACTGTGTTTGTCACAATATTGTGTTTGTAGTCATTATCTCTGATGATCTCAGGCCCTTGATTGACTATTGCTAATAAAGAATCATCAGCTCCTCGTGGAAAATTTAACAGGGGTAGAAGTTATTCACTGGTTAGGAGGACTGAATTTAGAAATATTCCAGGAGCTAGATAGAAGTAGGAGAAAGGATTTTTTTTTAAAGTCACAGTCAGGCAGCTTTGTATTTGTCACACAGATATACCTCTAGCAGTGGTTATGACAGCCAGGGTTCACTTAAGGCTGACCAGCAGCTTTTTATCTACACCTATTTTCAGCAAGAAAGTTCAGGTCCAACCAACTTTTCTTATGTTTCTAACCTGAGCAGACCTCCAGGCAACATGGCAGCTGAGTAGGAGTATTACTCAATGGCTTCTCACAGGCTCACCCAAAAAGTCAAGATATAGTTTAAAAATACCTGCTCAACTTAGCTAGAAGAGGGAGGAGAGCTTCGGGAATTGAAAGGGAGCCAGAGGAGGGTTGGAAACACCACAGATGTATCAGAATCTAAAGAACATGTGAGCCTGGGAACCCACCCCAAGCTGCCGGGAAAAGGCCATAAGCATCCAGCAGCCACAGGTCAAAGGAAGCCCAGAGCCAGGCACTGTTAGAACTGACATCAGCTGGTAACCCCAGATGCCAGAAAGAAGCCTGTTAGGTGGTGAAGAATGCAAATGCACTGACACCTTTCAAAAGGTCTCCTGGAGCTTAGCAGACCAGTTTAGGAAAAGCAGTGCTTGGCAGCCACACTAGTCAATGACAAAGGCAGGAGCCATTTTGAAAAGCGCTCAAGTCTGAAAGGTTTAGGGGAAAAGAAGCCACAGATGGGCCACCCATCAGAGATTTGGGGGACACTCTTAATCACTTCCTAGGAAGGAACTGGCACAAGACACCATTGCAGAGAAGGGAGAAAGGGCACCTAAACAGCTCAAGTGGTAGTAGGAGCACCACAGACAACGGAAAAAACTACCCTCAATGGGGGTTAGAAGGGAACAGGACAGACAGGAGAGAAGGTTGGGTATGAGCAGGACACACTGACGGACATCAGACTGTTAGGTCTCCCTCACTGCTTACCTCCAGCACAGAACTCAGAGGACTTTCAGCTCCCTTCCTCCACACGCCTTCATACATGTTCAAAGAAACCTCTCAGCCAGACCACAGAAGTGAAGTACCTCAGCAAGAGAACCATGGTAAGACAAGACAGTGGAACAGATCTGCTGTCTTCAAGAGGCACCCTTCACCCACAAAGAAGCACACAGACTAAAGGCAAAGGATGGAAACTAATACAACATGCCGGAAACAAGCAGGACTGGCTATACTATTCTCAGACACTACAGACTTCAAAATAAAACACATCAAAAGGGACAAAGTTGGACACAATAGACTGGTAAAAGGAATAATCCAACAGGAAGAGCTCACAATTGTAGATATATGCACCCAATGGAGGTACACCCAATTACATAAAACAGAAACTACTGGACAAGTAGACCCCAGTGCAATCATATGGGCCTCAATATCACACTCTCATAAATAGACACATCACCTGGCCAAAGAAAATCAACAAAGAAACATTAGGTAAGTCACACCATAGAACAAACAGATTGAACAGATATCTCCAGAGTGTTCTATCCAACGTCAATAGAATACACCTTTTCCTCAACAGGACATGGAACTTTTTCCAAAATATACCATATCCTTGAGCATCAAACACGCTGAAATAAACACAAAAGAACTGAAATCATTCTTCATACACTTTCACATCATAGTGGAATGAAACTAGAAGTCAAAAGCAAAAGGAATTTTGGAAACTATAGAAACACATGGAGATTAAACAATACATAATTGTACAAGCAATGGATCACAGAAGAAACTGAGAAAGAAATCAAGAATTTCCTAAAGTCAAATTACAATGGAAGCAAATCATACCAGAATCTATGGAAAACAATGAAAGTAGTACTAAGAGAGAAATGTATAGTTATGATTGCACACGTGGAAAAAAGAGTCATCTAAAATAAACAATCTATTGATGCAGCTCAAAGCCCTAGAGAAAAAAGAACAAGCCAAATCCAAAAGCAGTAGAAGGAGGGAAATTTTAAGAATCAGAGTAGAGATCAAAGAAATTGAAACTAAAAAATAAAACAAAGGATCATTCAAAGAGTTGGCTGTTCAAAAAAGATAATAAATATTGATAAGCCTCTAGCCAAACTCACCAAAAGGTGGGGGGAAAATTTACCTCAAAGTAATTAGAAATAAAATGGTGAAATCACAGCAGACACTGTTGAAATCCAGAGAAGTACATGACATTATTTTAAAAATCTGTATTTCAATAAACTCAAGAGCCCAGAAAAAAAGGATAAATTCTTAGACACAACTGATATACTAACATTGAACCAAAAAGATATAAAAGCCTCAAATGGAGCAACTGCTAGGAATGAAATTGAGGCAATAATAAAAGTCTACCAACAAGGAAAAGCCCAGGACCTGATGTATTCATCATAAAATTATATCAGAACTTTAGGGAAGAGGTAGTGCTAATGTTCCTTAAACTCTTCCATGTGAATTGAGAGAAAAGAAATGCTGCCCAACTCCTTTCTGGAAGCAACAATCTTCTTGATCCCCAAACCAGATAAAGACTCAACAAAGAATGAAAATTATAGGCCAATTTCCATCATGAATATAGATACAAAAATCCTTAACAAGATACTTGCAAACAGAAAGCAACAATTATTAAAAAGATCAAATACCAAGATAAAGTTAGCATCACCCCAGGAATGCAAATCTGGCTCAACATATGTAAATCAATTAATGTAATATACCACATTTAACAACATCAAGGACAAAAATCACAGCATAAGCTTAATAAATGCAGAAAAAAGCCTTGGACAAAATATAATATTCCTTCCTGATCCATATTCTCATGAGAATAGATATAGAAAGATCTTTCTTCAAGCTGATAAAAGCAATTTATGAGACTCCAACAGCCAATATCATGCTAAATGGGGGGAAAAACTGAAGGCATTTCCATTCCAGTCAGGAACAATAAAAGACTGTCCACTCTCAATGCTTCTATTCAACATAGTGCTCAAAAACTTAGCCAGAGTAATAAAGAAAGAGAAAGGAATAAAGATATATATATAGGAAAGGAAGAAGTCAAACTATCCTTATTTGAAAATGACATGAACCTTTACTTAGAGAACCCCAAAAACTCCACAAGCAGATTCTTAGAACTAATAAATGTAGCCAAATTGCAGGATATAAAACCAATATACAAAAATTAATAGCATTCCTCTACAGCAACAATGAAAACACAGAGAAAGTGATCAGGAAAACAGTAACCTCAAAGAAAATTAAACACCTAGGAATCAACCTAACAGAGCAAATGAAGGACCTCTATATTGAAAACTATAGTACTCTGAAAAAAGAAATTGAAGAGAATTTTAGAAAATGGAAAGACATCCCCTGTTCTTGGACAGGCACAACCAACACTGTCAAAACGGCCATACTATCAAAACTGATATACACATTCAATGCAATCCCAATCAAGATACCAATGGCATTTTTCACAGAACTAGAAAAAAATCATCTAAAAATTTATGTGGAATCAGAAGAGACCCAGAATAGCTAAAACAATTCAAAACAACAAAACAAAAGTGGAAGGCACCACAGTACCAGATACTAAATGATATTACAAAGCAACAGTGATAAAAATCACATGGAATTGGCAAAATAGCAAACAAATAGATTAATGGGAGACTTGAGGCTGCAGAGACATTACCAAGTACCTCCAGCCGATCTTCAACAAAAGGACCAAAAATCTACACTAGAATGATGATAACCTCTTTAACAAATGGTGCTGGGAAAGCTGGCCAGCCACATGCAGAAGAATGAAACTAGACACATCTTTCACCATGTACCAAAATCAAATCAAAATGGATTAATGACCTTGACATTAAAAATAGAAACACTGAACTTGTTAAGAAAAAAAAATAGGTAAAGCCCTTGAAGACAAAGGCGTAGGCAAGGACTTTCTCAATAAAACACGCAATACATACGATATAACACCAAGAATCAACAAATGGTATTATATAAAAAAAGCTTCTGCAAAGCAAAAGAAACAATCAGCAGAGTGAAGAGGGAATCAACAGAATGGGGAAAAATGTTTGCAATAAAAAAGAAAAGAAAAAAATTTGCCATCTATTCCTTGGACAGAGGACTATTATCAAGAAACTTGAGAACATCACACTTAGTGAAGTAAGTCATAAGCAGAAGGTGAAACATCGAATGGTCTCTCTGATATGAGAGTCCCAGATCACAACTCTTATGGAACTTAAAATGAAAAACAGAGTGAAACAGGGGGGTAGGGTGGGGGAGGAGAGAGGGTGGGGAGGGTGGGAAGAGGGACAGAAGGAGAGTGGGAAAACCCTTGTCACCTTGACAAGATACATATGTGCACAAAATACTCAACTCCAATGCAAACCTTAAATTTTGCATGCATACATATCAATAAAATGGGGGGAAAAGAATATACAAAGAACTTTTAAAATAGACCCTCCAAAATAAAAGACCCAGTCAAAAAGTGGGAATCTGAAATGAATAGATTCTTCTCAGAAAAAGTATGAATGGCCAGTAAATGCATGAAAAAAATGTTCAGCATCTTTAGCAATCAATTAAAACAACACTGAGGTTCCATGTAACTCCAATAAGAATGGCTGGTATTAAAGTCTAAACAAAAAAGAAAAAAAAATGTTGGCAAGATTGTGGGGGAAAATAAATCCTTCTACATTGCTAGTAGGACTGTAAACTGGCATACCCACTATAGAAACAGTATGGCGATTCCTCAAAAATTGAAAATAGATCTTCCATTTGACTCAGCTATACCTCCTCTGGGTATCTTGTTCTTGATATAACCCCAAAGCTATGATTGTAGTAATGGTGAGACGAACTAGACCACCTCTTTGGGTATTTTCCCCCAAGAGTTAAGGTCATCATAAAAGAATTATACAAGCATATTTGTGTTTATATCAGCACAATGTATAATAGCCAAATCTTGAAAGAAGCCAATATGTCCAAAAACAGCCGAATGCATAAAGAATATATAGCAAATATACAGAATGGAGTACTACTCTGCCATAAAGAAAGAAAAATGCAAGTCATTTATAGGAAAATAGATGCACCTTGAGACCATTATGTTCAGTGAAATGAATCAGACACAGGCTAAATATCAGATGGTTTCTTTTACAAGAGAAAACCAAGCCAAAAACATAAAAAAGAGAGATGGAAGAAAGTAAGAAGACAGACTTTGTGGAGAGGGAAAGGAGACATGGTAGAAGGGTGTTTAGGGAGTGGTAGGAGAAAAGGATGTGTTATGTAAATTTAATTTTTTAAAATAAAAAAGAACACCTTTCCCCTCCTTCTATCAAGCAATGGTGACTGAATGAAATTGCTCTGTCTCTCCCAATAAAATTGCTCAGCTCTCTCAAGGAGTAGAGCTGAATTCTACATTTGTGACTTTATATCTTTATTTCCCTTACTTGTTCTTGATATAACCCAAGAGCTATGGTTATAGTAATGGTGAGACAAATTAGACCATTACTTAGAGTCTAACCCAAATAGAAGGTTGGGCAAAGCACAGCCACTCAGAATCAGCTCAGTTGCTGTGACCTCATGCCACCATTGACTCAGTTAATGTGCCACGTGGCAGGCTGCATCCCAGTTGTGGAGTTAATGAGCATATGCTGATTTTTAGCACATCTTTAACCCTCCAGAGACCTACCTAAAATGGATGGCTTCAGCAGCCAGTATGAAGAGAAGAATTCCCCAAGACCAAAGAGCTGGGAACTGCAGGCACATTGCTGTGTGTACCTCATGGATCTTGGCAAGGGGATGGGACCAGATCAGCACTCAAGCCCCTCCTCACCACTGTGAAAGCAATTCCTTTCCTTGTGGCAGAGACAACCATCAATGTTTATTTCTCACTGTACCACCAGACTTCAGTGCAAGCCAAGCTGAACAGTGCAGGCCTTTCTCAGCACTCTGGGAGGTTGAGGTAGGAGGATCACAAGTTCAGGCCCAGCCTGGCAACGTAGCAAGACCATGTCTCAAAATCAAAATTTAAAATGTGCTGGAATGAAACTCAGTGTAAAGACCCTAAGCTCAATCCTAGCACCACGCCTCCCCTAGAAGACAAATAATATGAGTGAGTTTTAGTTTATTTGAGAGATATTATGGTCCTATTTATATGAAACAGACAATTGCTAGGTACGTGCAAGTTACTAAGTTCTATCCTCAAATAATAAAATGATTCTTGAAGTTTAAGTTCTAGTGTAATGACTCCTCTGTAGTAACCACAAGTCATACCTAAAACCAACACACACACATACATTCTAGTCCATTCTATATAATAGCACTTCGTTATAAAAATTTTGTCCTAAAGTTATGAATAAATATGTCTCAAAAGAAGCTATTCAAGTGTCCAGCAAAATTTACGGAAAAGGGCCTCAATATCCTGAGCTATCAAGGAAATGTAAACCAAACCACAAGCCTGACCTTATGTCACAGCACACAGGAGCCTCTAATGCTATGCCCAGCACAGGGATGGAGGAGAAAGTGGCTGGGAATCTGTTCCTAGAAGGTGGGCAGGCTATAGGAACGGTACCACATACAAACTGGGCTCCAAATCCCCAGAACATGACTCATTTTCCCATCACTGTTTACAGCACACAAATTCAAAGAGAAAACTATTCAGAATTTCAAAATGGCAACCACAGAGCACAAAGCCCCACATCTGGGGCCACTGATGCCCATGACATCCAGGCTGGATGTGACCAGAAGGCAGAGTTAGGAGAAAGCCTGGAGGTGATATAGGTAGAAGTAAGATGGGAGAAAAAACAAAGAAAATCTGAGTGCCATGCCTTCCAATACCCAAAATAATGTCTGTGTTGCACGAATCAGGTACATTGGAGCTCAAAAAAAAAGTTTGTCTTCATAGGCCAAGTTCTAGATTCTCCACTCAATTTGCTTCACATACACACCATGGAGACACGCCCTGTGTGTGAGATTCTGAGGCAGCTTCGTGGGCTATTGGCCTGTCTTTTCTCTCTAGTGGCATCTTGCTTTTTTTCCTATCCCCCAAGTCACTGTGATGTAAGAAAAGATCTGATTGGTTTCACAATAACTAATTTAGAAGGTAATACATTCTTTCTCTGAAAGAGAAACTTACAAACAGAAACGATTTCGTGTGCCAAATATTCTCTCCCAGCAGTGGATTTACAAAATCAGCAAAGGTTCTGTTGGTAGAGAGGATGAGATGGGAATGCAGGAAGCTTCCGGATTGAGGGACCATGCCCAATGTCTCCCCAGCCAGCTGTTTCTCCTTCCCAAGGGCAAGTCCTGCCAGCACCCGGCTTCTGCGCCCTCTCTTCCCACTGAGCCACAAAGAGATTCACTGCTAAGTGGGAGGCAGGGCCTCAGAGCCAGCCAAATAGAATTTCTCAGCCACAGCACTTCAGAAAAATGTGAAATTGGATCTTGATCACTGGGAATCTGCCATCATCATTAAGCAGAAAAAAAGCAGACAGACATCTGTTTTGTCCGGGACCACAGAACGCATACTAATCACAGGCTCCTGCCTGGGGCAGAACGTCGTGGCCTGGACAGGCAGCACAGCCAGGTGGGTAGAGGCAAGGCAGGCTGCAGCCCCACAAGAGCAAGGGAGGTCACTGCCCTGGTGTCCAGGGACTGGATGCTGCCCATCTTGAGGGCTGAGGGGAGGGACTGAATGAAGCCCTAACTTTGTCATCGTCTCTTGCTCCTCTCAGGGACCTGGATCCCAAGAACCAAGCTGGAAGCTGAGCTTGCCACCTGAACCTGGTGCTCTTTGTTTCCTGGGCTAGTTTCAATGCTCCTCTCTCCTCCTCCTACCCAAGTCTCAGCCACCTGTTAAGGCCCTGCTCCAGAACCACACATGTATTGACTCACCAAAAATGAGTATTTTAATTTGTGAGTTAGTCAATGTGTGGAGTACAGAGTTGCGGGTAAGACCCTTCCTTGGGATGGTCACAAGTCTAACCAGAAAGAATAGATAAAAAAAATAATTCCATCACAAGGAGGGGAAGAATTACCAGGACCATAAGACAGGAAAGAGTAGATGCAATAGTGTGTGAAATAAAGGAAGAGGGGTTGCATTCAAACATATTAAAGAAGGCTTCGTGGAGAAGCACCAGTGGTGCTGGCATTTAAAGAACTGGCAACATACAGACACAGATACAAGAGAAAAAATAAAACAGAGAGAACCTGAGTGTTTGTATATCCACATACAAGTGTGTTCGGTGTGGCGAGACATGAGATGAGATTGTGGGGTCATGACATACATGACCACACACAGTGATCAAAAATATGGTGAATATTACCCTTTATAAAAAAATTATTACAAGAAATATTTATTGCTAAGAATAACAGGATAAGTGTGTTTAAAGTAAGAGGGAGTTTTGTGGGGGGGGGGGGTGGTTATGGCAGTGTCTCTTTTACTATAGTATAATATATTTGTTCAAACATTAACTATCTCTATCACCACCTTTGGAAGCTACCAAGGCAGTTTAAGGCCGGATCACAGCATCCCTTCTGCAAAACTCCCCTGACTTTCCCCAAGAAACTGCAGCCTCCCTGACTCTCCTTCTCTGTGACTTCTTATAATGCTTTTGTTTGTGTCTTGCCCTTTGAGCTCCAAATGGCAGACTGTCAACAAATGTGTGCTGAATAATGCATTAATAAGCTTTTCGCAGCTAAGTGATTCCATATAACATAATAACCCAAGGAAATTGTGTGGTATGGTCTAAGTCAAAGCTTAGTTGCTTCCAAGTAATTATGTTTGTTCCCTGATGTTTGAAAAATAAATAAATAGAAGCTATGATTTGTGAAAAGCAAACTAATGGTGGCAATCCCCATATTAATAAAGGCTTCTTGGGATACATGAGCCACATCTTATTCTGTCTTGCTATTCTAGTGACATCAGGATGAGCAAGAACCAAAGACTGGTGCCTTAGAATTTGGAAAATGTATGATGTCCTAGCATCCTGGATAAGTGGAAGCCAGAAATGGCACAAGCTGGAAACAGGTTTAGCAAAACAGGAGATAAAGCAAATGAAAAGTAACTAGGAACTTAGATGACTTGAGACTCCAAGATGAAAATATTCACGGGCTTCTAATTTGTTTAGCAAAATAATAGTAAAATGAGAATAATATAGCTGTTATATCTGTTGAGAACTATGTACTGGACATTGTCACAGGTGCCTTATGAATGTAGTTCATTTAATTCTTATAGCTATACTATGGAACAGGTATGCTTATAAATGTTTATAAATGAGAAAAAATGTAGTGTAGAGCAGTGAAGCAACTTAATCAGCACAATAGCTAGAAAGTGGCAGACCCGGGATTAAAATTCAGGTCCACCCAGTGCTAAGTCCTCAAAAGCTTATCTTTCTGAATGAATGGATGAGATAAAGACACTCAGTGGGCACCAATCAGACAGCCCCTCAAAAGTCAACCTTGCCCTCTGGAACTCGAACTTTTGACAGAAGAGCGTATCAGGGTCTTTAGAATTTTGCACAGATGCTGATTCTTACGAACTTTCAGGGACAGAAAACACATCAGGTGTTAAGTTTGGATCTGGAACGTCCCCTGTGTATTTGGATGTTGTGGAGGTGAGGCCCGACTGGGAGAGGCAGATTACTGAGGGTGTGGCAGGTCAATGAAGTGAGTGGCCTGGAAGGATATACTCTTGGCCCAGCTTCTCTTCAATACTGACCCTTTCTTTTGCAATGCCATGAGAAGCTGTTCTCTACCAGACTTTTCCACTATATCACCATTTCCAGCCAGCCATAAATGAGCTGAGACCTCCTGAAACTGATCTAAAATAAAACACTCCTCCTTTAAGTTCAGGGTATTGTGTCCCAGAAACGAAAAACAATTAAGATACCTCAAGGATCACATCATATCTTAAAATAATTAAGATATCTTAATGCTATGTCATATATAAAAATGAACAGGGGTTTACCAGAGTCATATATCAAAAGCGAGAAAATCAAGAAAGCAAGCAGCACTTCAAAAATTTATGGAAGAGAACTGGAGGAATAGTTCAGCTGTTAAAGTGCTTGCCTAGCAAGCTCAAGGCCCTGGGTTTGATTTCCCAGCACCACGCAAGCCTAGCATAGTGACGCATGCCTTAATCCTAGTATTACGAAGGCTGAGCCAGGAAGATTGCCATGTGCTGGAGGCCAGCCTAGGCCACATAGTGAGTTCAAGACCAGCTTGGATTGCAGAGAGAACCTGCCTCAAAAAAAGAAAAAAAAAAAACTGTGAAAGGTGCAATTTTTTTTCAAAATTGGTATTTTATTTCCTTGACTGTCTTTTTCCCATTTTATTGATACATATAAGTGCAAAATTTAAAGTTTACACTGATCTTGAGTATTTGTGCACATATATATTATGGCAAAGTTACAAGGCCTTCCCCTCTCTCCTTTTGGCCCTTACCCCACCCAATCCACCATCCCCTGTTCTCATTATTTTCCATATTAAGCTCTGTGAGATAATTGTGATCTGGGCTTCTTAAATCAGAGAAACCATTCGATATTTCACCTTTTGCTTCTGACTCACTTCCCTAAGCATGATGGTCTCAAGTTGCCATAGGCTGTGGGGAAAAGGAACCCTCCTGCACTACAGTGGGAATGTAAATTGGTACAACCACTGTGGAAAGCAGTATGGAAGTCACTCAAAAGACTGAAAATAAATACCCCCTTCAATCCAGCGACACATCTGCTGGGAATATTCCAAAAATTTAAAGACAACACATAACAGAGGTACATGTGTACCCGTGTTCATAGCAGCACAACTAATGATAGCTAAAATGTGGAAGTCACCAAAGTACCCATCAACAGACCAATGGACACACAAATTGGGGTATTTATACACAATGGAATACTATGCATATATAAAGACAGGTTGGTGACTTTATAAAGGTGCAATTTTTATGAAGACAAGTAAGAGAGAATTGGCCCCTACAAATTTACATATTGGGAGGTGGCTGTGAACCCCAAGGACAAAATGCTGAAGCCACCCCTGCCCTGGGTGCCCCTCTAAGCATGTGCTCGGCCTTCACGTGGTAAGGACACTTGATCATAAAAGCAGAAGTGCTTTCTCGGTCTGTTCCTGAAACCCTGGAGGAGGTGAGGAAACACTGGGCAAAGTAGCACTTACCACTTACTGGTTGGTCTCAGTCTGGCCACCTCCAGCAAGTAACTGCAACTCTGTGTCACCCCTTGAGCAAGTCACTTCTTTGCAAAGGACAGGTTCTTCCTCTGTCACCTTGGGGCCACAGAGCGTGCTCACCACACAGGGCTGCTGTGAGGATTAAATGATTTAGCTTTCATATAATTAACGTCTAGGCAAAGTGCCTAAAGCAATGCCTGGAGTATGGTAAGGAAGGTGTAAATGTTGGTTGTCATCATGATTACTATTTGAACAATGGCCGTTCAAGTACTATGCTTCTGGCAAGGGCCTTCTATAAGGCCCCCTCCCAGTGGTCTGCAAAAAGGACCCGGAAGCAGAGGTACTGTGTTTCTACTACCTCACCCACACCCACCCACATTTTCTGAGGGACTCACAAGTAATTTTCTAATGTGTTTTTGCTTTCCTGTGTTTCTAATTTCCTGAATGTCACCATTAAGTTCATTTCCCCTCATCTTTTGCCTCACCCACTTGGAGCATCTGATATCAGGGTCAGGGAAGAAGGGAGGAACAGGAAAGTGCCGAGGGCTGGCGGTGGGAAGGTTCTCTCGGCGGAACTGAGCTGAGCCGGGCAGGAGCAGGCACTGTGCCTCCCTTCGCATCAAGGCCAGGACAGAGAGTGGAGACAGAGCCTCTGCCTATCTCAAGCTGGGGTTAGCCAAAACACAGGAGTCACTTCTGTGACACCGAACTGTGATCCCAGCACTCTGTGGAGGCTGAGGCAGGAGCATAGCAAGTTAAAACCCAGGGCTGCGTAGTGACTTACCAAGACCTTGCCTCGAAATCAAAAATGGCATGAGGGCATAGGTCACTCAGCGTGGAAGAGAGAAAAAAAAGAAAACTAAAAAAAAGAAGAAGAAGACAGAAAAGAAAGTGGCCTGCGAAGGAGCAGAAAGCAGCGAACGAGGTAGAAAGGCAGGCCAGGGCCCAGGCCCAGGACCGCCCCGGCGCCCGCCGCACAGAGAGCGGGCTCTCCTGGCCTTCCGGGCGGGCTCTCCTGGCCTTCCGGGCCCGCCCCCTCGCCGCCCATCTCCAGCCTCCTGGTCCCGCCCCCGCGCTGCCAATCTTCCGGCCCCGGCCCCGGCCCCGCCCCCCGGCCGGCCGCGCGGACCCGAGGCTGCGCGGGCACGTGGGCGTCCAGCTGTCAATCAGGGGCGGCTGAGCTCCGCTGGGCTGGAGCGGCGGCGGCGACGGCGGCGGCGGCGGCGGCGGCGGCGGCGGCGGCGATGGGACCCCGACGAGAGATCTGCGGGCTAAGCTAGCTGCACTTGCTCCACGGGTCAGGGATCGGATCGGAAGGGACAGGTAAAACAACCAAACAGCCACAACAAAACCTGAGGAGCCGGGCGGCGTCCGGCCAGGCTGCCGGGTCCCCTGGGACTGCCACCTCCTCTCTCCGCCTTTCTTCCCGTCCCTTCTTCGCCTCTCCCCTTCCCCTCCCCTCCTCGCTTCCTTCCCGCCGCTCCCCGTCGCGCCGTGCCCTGCCCTTTTTCTCTTCCATTCCCTTCGCCTTTTACCTTCCCTTCCTTTCCCCTTCCCTCTTCCCTGCAGTCCTTCCTCGCGCACAGATCTCTCCATCTCTCCCCCTCCCCCGTCCGCACCCCGCACATCACGTTTATTATTTGCACACAAACCTCTGCAAAGAGTGCATGCTAAAATTCTTGAAAATGCGCAAATTGAGAGCAGCCAATTCCACGATTTTGGGCGGTGTGGGGCTTGCGTTATGTAAGAATCTGGGAGGTTGTGAAACTTAAAACTTAAGAATTCTTTCAGGTGTGACAAGAAAAGTTGTATGGTCAGGAAGAATCGAAGATGAGGTTTATTTGAAGTATGCAAAGCTGCTTTGGCTTATTTTCCAGGCTGAACTGCTACCCCGCTCGCCCTCCCCACTCCATCGTTCTGCCCGGGAATGTCTGAAGTGTTTTGATATGAAGTCTCAGAACGTGTGTGTTTGTCTTGTTAGAAGGGGACGTGGAGGTGGGTGCCAGAGCAAGGTCACAGAACACGACTGGGCAGGTCACAGAGCGCAGCGGGAGTGAAACACTGTGTACTTCCTTGGTTGCTGGCTCCGAGCGGAAATGTTTTCAGGACCTTGGAGAGCTCCTCGTGCTCCACTCACGCGGTTGCCTGGGCGGGAGGGATGTGTGCAATGGATTTCTGAAGACAAAACCGGAAAGGCTACAGGGGAAAATGGGGCCTTTAATTAGAGAGATAGAGACAGACAGAAGGATAGGAACAGGGACAGGGACCAGAAGAGAGAAAGAAGAAGAGACAGGAGGCCAGAGAAGACGGTGAGTGTAGCAATCTAAAGTTGACTTACTTGCTTTTGCTTACCCGGATCTAGGATTCTAGGGTCATTTGCTTCTTTTCCCACATTTGCTCACATACCACTCAAACCTTGTAGGCAAGGAACTAGGTTTTGAGGATGTCCCAGCTGTGCCCTATACTGTAGTCTGATCCTGGAAATGCTGAGAAGAGTTTGTTATGCCTCTGCTAGGCTTAGTTACCCTGAGTCCTTGTGTTCTGCAAATGGACGAGGGTCTGTTCACCAGAAAGAATGTTTAATGACCTCTTGGGAAAAAAAATAGCCCCAGGCATTTCATTTCACAAGACTAGAGTAATGTAGGAAACCATTAACTGGCAATGACTTCTTAATTAAATTTTGCATGGGCACCTGCTTTTCTTAGGCAGATAGAAAGCAAAATGATTGTGATAGGAAGAAAATTAATCCTAATGAGTAATTTGTCCAAAGAGTTTTAGTGAAGATATAACACCTTTAAACATATCAGAAAACAATCAATGACTATAAGACTCATTTACTTACAGTACAGTAGAATAAGGCCCCAAAAATTCTATTCTGGAGAACCTAGAAAGCTAGTTAAAATTTATGTAGAATTTGTAGAACACAAATAAATCAGTCTAAGTGATGCAATTAACTGCATGGGTCTTTTACATCAAAATAAGAATACCATTTAGATAGTGCATTACAGTTTAGAAAGCACTTTTGATTTATGTCATCTTATTTGCTCTACAAATTATCATGGGAGCCATTAGAAATATATAAAAATATGTTAGCTGTTTCAATAAAAAAAACAGCATCTACTCTGTTGATGATTTTGTCAACATTAAAATAATGTAAGTTGTGTGAATGGCTCATGAAATTTAGAGGTTGGGTCACATCTGCAGAGACTTGTTTTTTCCTTAGGATTGGAGAATGTGCTACTGAAAAGAAAAGTTAAAGAGTGAACAACACACAGAGGAGGAAGAGGAGTTCAAAGGTAGGCCCCAACCAACCCAAGTGTACACTCATAAGCAGCTGTGATCTCCATGGAAAGAAGGGACTTGAAGAGAGCCTTGGGGTCCATTTCCTCTATTATTTCTCTCTTTATTTATTTGGGTTTTTTTTTGGTTTTGGACTTTATGTACCTTTCTAAAAATATATATCTTGTAGGACTAAAGAAGTTGATAGTGAGTAAGATAATTACTCATCATTAACTCTGCCTTTATAAATTAGAAAAGTGATTACCTGCTGACTTAGAAGGTATTTTTTAAAACTCCTAATGCAGGGCCAGTGTCGGTGTAATTGTTCAAGAAAAATAAAATCTCTCTGAAATGATCCACTGCTAGCACAGTTCACATTTTAAGGCCACACTGATAGACTTCCAGGTGTCTGGCTGAAAAATGGAAAGGTTGTGAGCTGGCTTTCGTGCCTTCTTGCATTCACGTGGACCTGACAGAGGCTTTTAAGTGGATTGACATTTTGGTGTGGATCTGGCTAAGTGGTCTAAATGGATTGTGTGCCTATACCTTGTGTCTTGCAGCACTGGCCCTGTGGAGAAGTGGCTCTAAGGGAAACTTAACTCTCATTATCTCAGAGTAATTTTGAGGGAGAGAAGAGTAGTATGAAAATTTGAATGGTATTTCAAATTGAATAAAAAGAACATGGTCTGAGCCTAGTCTCCCAGCTGAGTCACACATGGAGCCCTGGGAAAACACTCATCCTTTCTGTGCATCCATGTGCTGCCTCTTTGCTCCCAAGGAGACCGTGGAGAAAAAACATAACATTGGTGATGTTCTTAGGGCTTCACAAGGCATCGAATCTTTTTTCTGTTTTCATGGCTGTGAGCATTTTTACAGGAAACAAGTAAGTGCACATATTCAGGTGAAATTCACATTTCTAGCAAATGGACACCACTGCGGATTGGTACAAAGCAATCACGACAGCATGTATATGGGCCTGTTGGCCTAATAAATGAATTTTTCAAGGGATTCTCAGCATGTTTCCTCCCTTCAGCCATGAGTAACGTTATGATGTCTGATTTGGTACATGGTTTGCTTCATAAGTTTGATGAAAGATCACTATACCTTCGCTCAACTCATATGTACTTTAAATGGAACTTAAGTTTAAAGGGAAATTTAAGCTACTAGTTGGGCTATGTGCTTCCTTTAAGTAGACTGAATGTTTGTTCACTGTTAATTTAGCGTATTACTCCAGTATTATATCTGTTGCCCAAAATAGTACACCCTGGAGAGTCTGAGAGGATTCATACATCTTCCTAGAGATAGAACTAGTTGGGATTCGCTCCTGTGTAACCATGATCTCACACTGTAAGGCAACTTGGTGCTTTACAATCATTGAAAGATGGGAGAAAGTAAAAAATGAGAAAGCGGGGAGTGAGGACCTTTTTGCATGGCCTGTCCTGCATCAGAGCTCAGGCCTGGGAAAGACCAGCCTCACCATACAAAGAGGATAACTGCACTACTGTGACTGTAAGAGAATTTCCTAATACCTGCCATACCTGTTTTTCTTCTTTTTTATGTTAAAGTTTCTGACGCTTTATAGAAAACTTGAAAAATTTTTGAATATATATTTAGATGAGTTGGTTCTGACTATGCAGGTGTGTGATTCAGTCTTTGTTCGTCCTTATTACATTGCCATCTCTCACCTCCTCCCTGACTCACGAGGTAACCTTTAGCAACATGATTTTTCTATGCCTCAGTTTCCTCAATGATGAAGAAAAATTAAATACTAATGTCAGCTCCCCTTCACTGAATTTTTATTAGATGTCTTGAAGATGCCTTTTAAATTAGTCTACTTACATATCACTGGTAATAGACTGCAATTAATCATCTTCCTTGTGCAGCACTAAGTGGAAGGTACTGAAGAGCTCATCCTTCCACTGGAAATATGAAAATGAGATAACAGTCTTCCGATCTGACAGACTTCACTGTGCTCATCAGACCAAGAACATTCTAGAATCTTGACTTGTTAAGAAATAATACTCTTGTGAACATTGAATAGTAAAGAAAAAAACAAACACAAAAATATGTCTGCTTCTCCTGCTGACTCTTCCTGGTGATTTCGTTAGGTAGCAGCTGTACCTAGGTCAGCAAGTCACAGATACTAAGTATAATACTGACCAGAGCTCAAAGAATGAGGTGACTGGCCACCATCAACACCACCTGATTGCATCATTTTTTATAAGATCAGGACCCTATTTTCCTGAATTTGAGTACATTTCTAGCCAAAAGCTATTTGTGACTATGAGCATGCATTTATAACATGTTCTATGGGTTCACTGTGTGCCCACAGGACAAGGTATGGTTGACTGTGCTTTTCCCATGATTCTTTCCAGCCAAATTCAGTGGCCACCTGGGAGCATTTGGTGCTTTTGTCTGATAAACTTTGCTAGCTATTTCCTTGTCAAGTCACTGGGAATATTCAATTGGTCTGGATTATACAATAAACTAGGTTTAGAAAGCAAAGAACAAATGGTTCAATGGAGAATTCTTACCTCACTAGAAGTACTGCCCTTCAGTAATTCCTCCTTTTTTAAGCCATGAATTATTAACCAAGCCCAGAAAAATGCCTCTCTCCAAAGTTATCCATTTAAGTGAAATCAACTTATAATTTCCATCTTAAAAAGTGAAGAGCCATCAGGAAGCTTTTCTAGAGTATAGTTTTCTTTAACAATTTTCTGAATTCTTATTTATACAAGGCACTCCATGGCAAATACTGAAAGTCTAGGCCTATTCTCTACATTGCAGTCTAACCATGGACAAATAATGACTGAAATACTATGATGTTATAGTAAGTGAGGTGTAAATTATTGACTGGGCCATTTGTGATTAATAAAGCATGAAGCATTAGGTTGCTCAGCAGTTTTTAACTACTGCTTCTGTAACACATGACAGTCAATTAGTGTTAGAGGAAGACACGTGAGATCTGAAAGCAAATCTAACACTACTAAGAGTAATTCCACAAGGAAATAGGGCTAAAGATCTGAGGCTGTGTGTTTCCACCAGCCTGTCACCTTAGCGCTCTGGGGGAGAAAGCAGGAAGAGCCCATGTTCAAACCCAGGTGTGCAACTGAGTGACTTGATAAGATCTTGTCTCAAAATAAGAAATAAAAAAGTGAATAGGGAGTATGAAGGCCCTAGGCTTAACCCCCAGGACGACAAAAATTAATTGAATAGAATAGAATCTGACAGAATAGAAGAAGACAAACTCTGCAGTCGCAAATAAGAGCAGCTGCCTGAGTCTTATAATATGTAAGTCTAAAACCTCCTGGGATCTAAGAGATTAGACATTTCTTGATAGGGTAATGGAAGTCTCAGCTTCTTGTTTGCCATGTCTTATGTACCTCAAGCATAAATTTTTGCATAGTTTAAGTGGCCAGTGCTATTGTGTCTTACTTCATTTATGGAGAACCAGATCCAGTCACTGAGTATTGGGGATAACCTTTCAGTCAACAGGAAAACATGACAGACCCTAGGGAAGATGAAGCCTTCAAAGTGTCTTTTCTCCTAAGAAAAGAGCATTATTAAAAGAAGCTGGTATTACTCAGGCTAATTTTTGTTAATATGTCTTTTGATGCTGGGAGCAGAGTCCATGGGCTGATGTTGGTGGGTGTTGTTCTTCCAGCTGGGAAAAATGACTTCTTCCAACCACCTCTGTGGGCCCAAGCCAGGCCAGGTGGCCTCAGCCGAGGGTGGGTACCAGCGCTACGGGGTGCGATCCTACCTGCACCAGTTCTATGAGGACTGCACTGCCTCCATCTGGGAGGATGAGGAAGATTTCCAGGTCCAGAGATCGCCCAACTGGTGGAGCTCAGTGCTCTGGAAGGTAAGGAAAGAGTGGGCATTTGGTCCAGGCAATGGAAAAAGTATTGGACATACAGCTACAGAGAACTGGGAGGTATGTGACTGCATGTGTCACTCTTGGTGACACTAAATGTACCTGTATTCCCTTAACAAACAAAAAGCTTGGGCCAAAGAAAGCCTCTGAGCACAGTATATTTGTAAATGACCAAGCTAAATGTGAGTGGGCACAGTTGCTATGGTGATTATTACTACTGCTAGTGTCATTCATGTGCTACAAAATTCTCTAGCTGTGAAATAAACCATCCTTAGACAAAATATATATCTATACATATATATCTTCTTTCAGTTTTCCTTGCAGGCTCGGTATATATCATTTGACAGATTGCAACAAGTATTAAAAAGAAATGCTTAGGCAGTTGGAGAATGAGCAGTGAGATATCCAATAGTCAGGATGCCAGCTCTGTGATCATGGAGCTCTGGGGAGACTCATTAGACAGAAGATTGGGTCTGTCAGCAGATTATTAGTGAACACCTACTCTGTGCAGGAGGCTTGAGTTGCTGAAGATGGTGAAGAGAAGAAATCAGCACGGCCTTCATGGGGTTTGCAGTCTGTTGTGGGAAAACGATCACAGACAAAGCCCATGGTAGAATCAGGTAGTGACAAGTGGGGTAGTGAGAAATCAGTCAGGAAAACAGGAGAGTGACAGAGACTGGCATGTAGTTACATGGATGCTGGGAAGCCCTTAAAGAGATGGAAACTGAGCACGTACCAGGATGAATGAGGGATCAGAACCTAAAGTTATCTGGTCACAGGGTTATGTCAGGCTGATTCAGGAGCCAATCCTGAAGCTCTGAAGTAGAGACCAGAGAGCCAGGCTGGTTGGGGTAGAGAAGGACAGGCAATGAATTCCACAGAAGAGTGGGGCACAGATAGATTTTTGTCTTGTACATGACAGTGTAGGCTTGGACATTGACCTGAGATGTTGGAGCCACCTGAAGATGTTAAGCTGAGGAGCAATAAAACCCAGCTAGTATTTCATTAAGTCCCTTCTGGCTATTGTATAGAACACAGATCATAAATGGAAAAAATCAGATCTTCATTCTCTGGTCCTCAGCAGTCTTAAGATGCTACAGGGCTACTTCAGACCCTCTAAGCTGATCCCAATGTATGCTACTGCTTCCATCCCAAAGTTGATGGCCACACTGAGCTGCATAGTGAGTTCACGACCATCCTAGACTACAGAGTGAGACCCTGTCTCAAAGAAAAAGAAAAAAAGAAGCAACTGGACCCCTTCACATGCTGGACAGAAGGATCTCCAGGATGTGGGAAAGCGGATAGGAGGTCCCCCAGCCCAGCTAAGGAGACTGAGGCAATCAGGCTCCAGTAAAGCTCAGTGGTGAATGGAGATAAGCAAGGGCTCAAGAGCCAAAATCTGTCCTCACTGGAAGGAAGTACCCCTCCTCAGGCATGAGGGCATGAGAAGCAATCAGCCACAGTCACCGGGGCTGGACACACAGGTAGTCTCCACCACCATGTGCTTCCCATGAATAAGCTCCAGCCGAAATGGCTGCCATCACCTGGCTCCACCCAGCATGTCCCCACAGGCTGCGCTTCCTGCCTTGCTGGTTCCCCTTCCAGCATCGGTATTGCTGCAGTTCCTGCCAGCACAGCTGTGTCTGCTGGCTGCAGCTCACTCAGTCTGTGGGTGTCAGCTGCAGGTCCCAGAAGCTCGCAGAGAAACAACAGGGGGGATTGGTCATAGTAACAGCCACCCCTGGCTTGGAGCCCCTGCTAGCAACACATCTACACCCACCAATCCTCCTTTCCACATCTGAGACCAGGTAGTCATGCTATCTCGAGCTCAGCCAGGAACAACTCCAGAAGTCACAGCCCAACATCACCCCTGTTGCTGCTGTGAAATTGGCCGTGGTCTGGCCAGAGCCATCTCTCTCACTATGGGGGTGACCTTACCACTCCAAAGCGCAAGAATGTTCAACTGAGCCAGGGATGTCCCTCCCCACATCACTCTAATCCCCACCATGGCCCTAAACAGAGATGTCTTACTCTCTTAGACCCTTAGACCTGTGTTGCAGGGTATTTATTTACTCTCTTAATTTACTAGAGCCTTCTGTCTGTAGCGCGAGGACTACTTCAACTTAGAACTGCGTTTAGAGGCAATTTTAGTATGCTGCATGAGTCACCCTATTTCTATGCCTTCCAGCATCTCAATATGGCACCAAAATGAAGCTGTGCCCCTCCCCTGCCCCACCTTCCTTTTGCCAGAGTGTTCCCAGGGACATCAGAAGCAGCTTCCTTAGCCTTCCTTCTTCCTTGACACAAACATCCCAAGCTCTCCCTGACTATTTTTGTTTTTATTTTGTTTTGTTTTTGTTTGTTTTTTAAGATCGGTAGGGGGCTCTGGGGATCAAACTCAAGGTTTTCATACTGAGCTATATCCCCTTGTCCCCAGCCTTTTTTTTTTTTTTTTTTTTTTTTTTTTTTTTTTTTTTTTTTTTTTTTTTTTTTTTTTTTTTTTTTTTTTTTTTTTTTTTTTTTTTTTTTTTTTTTTTTTTTTTTTTTTTTTTTTTTTTTGAGACAAGGTCTTGCTGAGGTGCTAAGTTTCCCAGACTGGCCTTTCTGACTTTTTTTTGTTTGTTTGTTTGTTTTTGAGACAGTGTCTCACTTCTGTAGTCCAGGCTGGTCCTGAGTTCATTATGTAACCCAGGATGACCTCCAACTCACAGCAATCCTCTGCCTCAGCCTCCCTAGTGCTGGGATTACAGGCATGCACCACCACAACACCACCACAACACTTAAGTGGGGAATCGAACCCAGGGCCATGAGCTGGAAAGCGAGCATTTAACCACTGAGCTATTTCTCCAGGCCTTACCTGGCTTCTTTAAGAGGTTTGGAGTACCTCTGTGGCCGTGTCAGCTGGAGGTCCCTGTGTGCTCTCGGGACCCTCAGAGCTGGCTGTTCACTGCAGTGTCCTGCCCTCCTTCCTCAGATATGCGACGGAGATGGGAATAGAGAGCAGGGTCCCTGTAGCCAACCTCCGTCTAGTGGGAGTCCCGACATTGCACTCTGTGTGCCTTTATCTTCCAAGTCAATATAAAGAGCAGATTTTCACACAATGCACTGCACAGCCAAGAGACAGGCTTCTCTGAGAGTCCTTTGCCCAGCTCCACATCCAGAAGCCTGGGGCCCAAGTCCTTGGTCAGAACTAGTTTTAGACCATCAGGCTGATGTGAGAGGCATAGGGAGGAAGGTAGGAGCTGAGGTAGAGAAGCCCAGACTCCCTTGCTGTTCAGAAGCTCATTGGTGGCATTCTGCTGACCTCTGATTTGGAGAATCAGTGCCACTTCTTAAGGAGGTAGGGAATTCAACACCATTTGAAGTACATCACCGTGGATATTGAAGTCAATATCAGTTTGTACCTTTGGAGCTTTCCGATCTGAGTCCTTTCTGAAAGTTATAAGTAATGGTTAGCCTCAAAAGATGAATTTACTTGCCACTGCTTTTAGAAAATGTAGAAAATAATCCAAAATGTTTACTACCCAACGTTTATGCAATACTTACTTCTTGTGTAGAACAGTTTGTTGTTTTTGTTTGGAAGACATTATATTGAGATGCTTTTTTAAAAGTATGTATTTACAATATTACATGAAAGGAAATGTGTTCATAGATGATGATTAAAGCCCTTTTGAAAATAAAAAATATATAAAATATTAATGGCTAGGTGTTATAGAGGTCAGGAAATCTGCAGGGTAGGGTCGTACCAATCTGGACTAGAACTTGCTCATACCAGCCACCAAGTATGTCTTACCTCACACCACTATCACAGTCACATGAAGAGCTGGTCCAAGCTGATGTTCATGAGATTGTGCCCACAGCAAGAGCAACAATGTCTCCCCAAAGCTCCTAAGCAGTGTCCAAAGTCACCTAGCCCCAGAGGTGATCCCAGGCTGGCCTTCGGGCATGAGGGATGTTCGGGTCTTCCCCAGGGTACCGTGAGGCAGTGTCAGCAAGAGGGTCTGCCCCCTGCAAAGCACTGTACACATAGAAAACATTCAAGATTCAGCGCTGCGACTTCCACTTGGCATTGAAATGGAAAAGGTCATCCTTTCCCTTTCTACGTTAACTAGAAAACTAAATAGGCTTTCCATGCAGACTATAGATGGGTGCAAGCAAGCGTCCCCAGCCTTGCAGTCAGGGGAAAGCTGAGCCCTAGCTTGCCCACTTTGTCCCTGCTGTCTTCTTCCCCCAGGTCGGACTCATCTCAGGCACAGTCTTCGTGATTCTTGGACTGACTGTTCTGGCCGTGGGCTTTCTTGTGCCCCCCAAAATCGAGGCATTTGGTGAAGCGGATTTTGTGGTGGTCGACACCCACGCAGTGCAGTTTAATGGAGCCCTGGATGTGTGCAAGCTGGCCGGTGCGGTGCTGTTCTGCATCGGGGGCACGTCCATGGCAGGGTGCCTGCTCTTGTCGGTGTTCGCCAAAGGCAGTTACTCCAAAGAAGAAAAACTCCTCCAGCGAAGGTTTAAAGAGCGCATCGCAGACATAAAGGCCCACACCCAGCCCATAACTAAAGCTCCAGGGCCAGGGGAAACCAAGATCCCTGTCACTCTGTCCAAGGTTCAAAATGTCCAGCCCGTGTCAGCTACCTGAAGCCTCTCCCACTGCCTCCCACCCTCTCTTGGCCAAAGGAATAGCCAGCTTCTTAGATGACGAAGAATTGGCAGTCGCCCCACCAAGCTGTGTTTAGCTGGGGGCTGCAGAGTGCTGTGAGCTCACACCCGTTCAGTTCGGGGACGCTAGTGAAGGTGATGACAGCAGGATCGGTGCCCACCAGGAGCCTCCCCGCCCCCAAGCTCTTCTTTGGGATATTGTGACTTTGTGATTTCCTGTGTCATTTGAAAGTGCTGAGTGGTTCGGAACAGCCTCCTGGTGGCCAACAGGGTCCATTTCATTTCTGGCCCTTCCTGGTGGTGCTGTCTTCCATCCGCATTCCTCTGTGTATAAGGTATTGTCGTGTGTCTTCACAACTTGATTTTGATGCAAACATTAGACTTTATATCTTCTCATGACATTCCTGAGACTGAGCACAGTCTCCTCCACAAGTCTTCATAATTTTTTCTTTTCTTTTTTTATTTAAGAAGCTAAAATTGCCAACTTTAAAATTTTGTTGAAAAAAAATAATGTTGAAAGTATTATGTGTATACAGTGTTGGAAATCCCTGAATTAGAAACCGGGAAATTTAAATTCTTATCGCTAACTAGCTGTGTGATATGCAGAAATCCTTTAGCTTCTTAGGCCTCAGCTTCTCCACCTGTGCAGTGGGGTCTCAGGACCATTCCTGCTCCAATATCTGAGATTCATTTGTTGCCATGTGTGCTCAAGTCATTGCCTCAAGGAGGCTTTTGATGTTCTTGTGGCTGTCTCCATGCTGGGGTTTTTTGTTTTGTTTTGTTTTGTTTTGTTTTGTTTCAGAATTGGGCTCCTGGATGTCACTGAGTTGGAAGGCTGCACATGGCTGACCCTTAAATATCTGACCACAGCAGTTTATATAATGCTGTCCTATTTTTATAAAGACAAATGGAAGCCATTCTCTATTTAAAAATTTCAGGGTGGATGTCAACCTTAAAAGGGTTTTCATTCACAAAGTCCATAGTTTATTCTCCAGTAAGACCTTCCTGCCATCCCTTGCACTCTGATTTCATCTGTGAATTTAAATTAGAGGAAGGAAAATGCAATTTGAGACCTGGCTATCTGTCTGAATTTGTGCTACCTTAAACTTCTGTCGTTTTTATTTTCCCTTCCTTCACCAGATAAATAAAAATGTGAACAAGCCACACCTGAAATACGTTGTCACCCCCATATGGCTGTCTGCCTTCAGTGTGTGATTCCCCACTCTAAACCAGGGTGCGCTCCAGTGTGTCCCCGGCTGTGTGGAGAATAAACAAAGCAATTCATGGTGTCTGTGCACAGTGTTCATTTTGCTTAATCCAGCAGGACACAGAGGATGAGTAAGAGCCCCTGGCAAGGTCATGAAGAAGTTGGTCCAGGTTCCTGGGCTTCCCCACCTTCCTGCAAAAAGGCCATTGCCACTGTATTGCTCAGGACATCACGCAGGGGCCCAGGGAATGTCCTTTGCCACTCTCCACCCATGCTGCTGACTGTGGGCCACTTGTCCACACCCTCAGGCTCCTTTGCTGACCACATCAAGAGCCATTTATTTTGGTGGAAAGGAAAAAGAATTTATTGTAAGCTAGTTCTAAGGGGACAGAGGGGCTCACTTGCCTCAAATCACCATCTTCTTGTGTGCAGGTGTGTCAGGGTATTTTACAGCAAGGAACAGAGGAACCGGGAGATGCCCACCTTCATGCTGGCTTTCCTTATCGCTTCTAGCCATCTTCTGCTTCATGACTCCCTTTCTGATGAGAAGAAAACTGGGCCTGGGACTTCCCCACCACCGCCCAACAGAGCAGCGTCTGCTTGTCATGTCACTTCATCTGAGCTGAGGAGAGGAGATGGGGGCTGGTTGTGAGCTCAGCAGGAGGTTTCGAGAAATCCTTTATCTTTAAAAGAAAAAAGAAAAAAAACCCCACTAACTTTCAAACATTAGTTTCACCCTACTGGTCGCACTTGTCTTGTGTAGCAGTGAATTTTGGAGAATGGAATTCGACCTTTGAAAGAATGAAAAACACAAACATACACACACAAAAGAATGAAAAACAAGGGCAGGTACAGCTTGAAAACTTCTAGTGATGATAGCAGCCAGTGCTCAGACTGAAGCCGTGGGGCAGAGGGGACAGGTGATGTAGGGACTGGGCATGGCCAGCGGTCTGACCTGCCTCTTTCCTGCCCAGCCAGGCTTTGTGGGAGAGGGTGACAGTCTCAGCGGCCCAGCCCCCAAGGCTGAATTACAGAGGAAGGAAGGGGGCATGCGCTGTGGGGAGGGAAGGATGGAGGTATAAGGAGTGACCCGAAATACAGTAAATGGTTAAAGTTTTAAAATTTATTACCAGGAAAGGTGAATCACTGTGAACTGTCAAAATATCCCCATAGCTTCAAACACACTTTTCTCTCCCCCACCTCCTCTCTCTCTGTCTCTTTCTCTTTTAACACAAACACATACACATAGGCCGCAGTTCACACTTTAGTACAGTGATTTGTTTACACATCTCTTTACCCCCTCAGAAGCCAGACTATCAGCTGCCTGGATACCACTAACATCTGTAGTAGTAGAGAACTCACAGAAGCAAATGTCCAAAGGTGATATGTCATTATCATATGGCCATTTAAAACGATGATAACATTTGTACTCAGAGCCTGGCACTGTCCTAGCTCTACAAAAAACAAAGGGGAGATGACTAGAGTTACTAAATATTGTGTGTGTGTGTGTGTGTGTGTGTGTGTGTGTGTGTGTGTGTGTGTAACCGCCATACAAAAGCACCTTCAGTCTTGCCAGGACTCTAGGAGGCTGAGGCAGAAGTTCAAGCCCAGCCCAGGCAACTTAGTAACTTGGTTACACCCAGTCACAAATGTCCCAAAATAATTTTTTCTTTAAAAACAAACTGGGGGTATAGCTCACTGGGAAAACCTGGGCTCAATCCCCAGTGGGGCAAGGGGAGCCAGGCAAGGTGGCTCCATTTCTCAGGGTAAGAGACTGAGATGGATAATGTGGGAGAGAGGTTGTCTGAGGCGCGGCCGAGGATGGCTGCCTGTGCTGTTAGATAGGCTTTGTGGCAGTAGATATTTGTAAGGGGGCAGGGATTGGTGATTACCAAAGCAGAGCAAAGGAAGTCCTGACACCACAAGTCACCTGTGCACACTTATCCAGCTGCTTCTGACAGGCTTCTGTGCACACCCAGAGAGCAAACACCCGCAGTGTGCAGACAAATAAAGTTTCCCTATGACTAAGAGAGATGGCCTGCCTGGAGTGGCGCAGAGCTGGTTCTCCTCAGCCTTGTGCTGGGGAAGTCCCGTCTGATGGCCAGCTTGTCGTCATTCATCAACAGCAACATCTTCCAACCAGGAGCAAGACCACTGACAGGAACCCCTACACACCTGCACTGCAGCCCAGACTGTGGGAAGAGATGGGCCTTCCAGGGCAACAGCAGACACGACCATCCCCGGCTGGCGGGGAGCCTCACCTGTCAGCAAGTAGGATCCTCAGACATCGCAGAAAAGCCGCGCGTGACACACGCACTACAGAGTGGGGATTAATAAACTCCTAGGAAACCGTGCAGCAGAATTCACAACAGAACTCAGAAAATGAAATCTAATTAGCTACAGGGAGAAATCATATCAATAACATCAAAACGGAATGCTATAAAAAAGAAGATCAAATAATGTAGAATAACAAATTATTAAAAAGAGGAAATTGAAAACATTTCTTACAAGGAAAATCACCCTCATTTTAAAAAAAATGAAAAATATAAAGCAAAAGGTAAAGGCATACTCATTCAATAAAGAAGGAAACGATAAAAAAAGCAGAGAAGAAATAATATTAGAAAAGAGCATTTCTTAAAAGCATAAAATAGAAAAAGATTCACACTGGAAGTACATGACGCATATTTAACAATGTGAATTGTTTTTAAAAAAAATCAGGCACATTTTTTTCTGGACTTTTTTGGACCCAAAAGATAAAATGTTCAGGGAGAAGCTTCCAGAGACAAAATGAGGCCAGCTATAGAGAGAGAAAAAAACTGGGGCAAAAAGAGAAATGTTTCCATGGAAAAGATGGTCAGGGAGCTTTGAGTCTACAGAAAATGCATGTTATTCCTATAAAAAAAGGAAAAAATAAAAGCAATAGGAACTCCAGGATAAAGACTTAAATGTAGAAATAGTGGTCCCAGTCCTGAGTACGATGGAGCTATTTTGGGAAAGAGTCGTTAGAATATAATAAAAGGTTTGCCATCAGCAATTTGACTTTCCAACTAGACACGTTCTCTTCCTATTAAAACAGGGGCAGAAACCACTTAGCCTGTAGAGGTTAAAAAAACATGAACCCTGCCCTAGTAGGCCTACAGTGATAATCATTTCAAAGCCAATGCAATATCTATTTTACTGTTTTGTCTCCAAATTTCAGCCTCAAACAGTGGCCAAGAGAAAAGTCTAAATTATGATAATGAAATGGACTGAACATATGATCAATCTGATGCTGCAAAAATAAAAGTAGATCTAGCAAAATTTAGAAAGTGGAAGGGAAAACATCTGAGAGGTGATGGCAGGATCCTGTATTCTCATCTAACGTAACAAAGAATCAAGGGTAATTGCCTTAGCTACTAGGGCTACTATAACAAAATTCATGAGCCAGGCGGCTTATAAACACGACAGATGCATTTCCCACAGGTCTGAGAGCTGCGAAGTCCAAAATCAAGATGCCAGCATCTTCAATGTCTGGTGAAGATTCGGTTCAGAGATGGCGCGTTCTAGTTGTCCCCCAGTGTGGTAAAAGAGGAAAACCCTGGTCTCGCCATTTCTTCTTAAAGGTACTAATCCTACTTGCCAGGATCAACCCTCATGATCTGATTGCCTCTTCTCACCTCTTAGCTCCATCACCTTGAGGAATAGACTCTAACATATGAATCTTGAGAGGGCATAAGCATTCGATCAATAACACGAATTGTCTAAAAACTGCAGAAAGAAAGAATGAGGTAAGTTTATCACTTACAGTTATAAAGATATCCTAATGAAAGAACAAAGTATTCTAAGACAACACAATCAACAGAAAGAAGGAAGAAAGAGAGATGTAGGAAAGGTAAATTATAACCCTATCTTTCACTGTAGGACTGCAAGCATTGTTATCTCAATTGATAAATTAAGAAACAGTAAAAATATATCTACTGTTATGGAAGAAGCTACTAGAATAATTTTAAACAGAAAGTGTTAAAAGTGTTAAGAGAAGTGTGGGGCTGGGGAAGGCTGGGGAACACTAGACTATTTTACCCACATAGTGAAGATGAAATCTTCATTATAGTCTGCTCTCTATGGCCTGTGTAGACTTTAAGCTGATCACTGTTGTGTTCAATGCTACGGAAAGGACCCAAGCATTAGGACATCCTTAAGCAAGGAAATTTGTACTGTTTTAAGAATCTGAAAATTTTCAGGGAAAGTCACATTTAATCAACGTCTTGAAATATGTGTAGAAGTTATTCTGGGTGGAACTGGCTGAAGGAGAGATTTGTTTGGGTGCTTTGTTTTGTTTGGCTTTGTTACAAGAAGGGGAAGTGGACAATGGAGAGAAGGCAATATGGACTTCCTATTTAGAAGCAACCACATGTATAAACTCACAGAACCCAGAGTGAGTGAGATACATTGAAGGAATTGCAAACGTCCATTCTCCCTGAAACAGTCCCCAGGCCTTGAGAGCTGAATTGTCACTTTCCCATCACTTGGACGAAATATCTGACACCTGCAATGGAGAAGGGGTTAGTTTCACTGTGAGATTAGGCTTACAATTTCCAAGAGTTCAGTCCATCATCAGCTAGCTCTAAAGCAGAAACATCAAAATGAGAGGGCCTGCTTACCCCACGGCATCCAGAAAGTGGAGAGGGAAAGGAGGATCCAGGAACAAGAACACTTCCTTCCAGGTCACATGCCTAGAGGCACCTCCAACCCTGGCTCTCAAATTAGTATAGCACCTCCAAAATCCAATATCACCTTCCAGAAGCCACAGCTCTGAACACATAAGACTATCTAAACCACAGCAAGAGCCCTTGGGAATGAAAAGGACCTCAAGGTGTTCATCTTGAGGAGACACTTTTACTGTGAAAACAAGGTCAACAATATCATTGAATTATTTGAGAACGGCAATAGATAAGGTTTATTACAGAACAAGATGGAGCCAAAATTGAGGGATCCTGGAGAGGAAATTACAATAGCTTGGAGCAGTGAAGAGGGAGTCCAACCTGACTAGGAGGCGACTGCAGAGTGAATATCTGCCCTTGATGTCAGATTGGCAGGCTCTAGGTCCCTGTCTCCGCTTCACCAGCCGCCTCAGACCCAAGCCCACAGGGACTATTTCCTATATCCCATTCTTGGCCTTCTGAGCAATAGAGAACATCAGGAAGCAATGTTGGACTCTTCTTAGAATGTGACCCCTAACAAACGTTACTGTGGTATCTTGCCCCTGGTCCGATGTTCTACCTGCTCTAGAGACAGAAGGTGGACAGAGGGTAAGATTTCTTTTTGCAAGATGGAGCTCATAAGTGCAGCACGCATGGAAAATAATTAGAAGAGCTCTTCTCTGTGCCAAGTAAGGTGACAACTATTGTTACACAGTTTTTATTTAATATCACTTATTGTTGAAAGAATTCTAAGGGTGACTACTTTTGTTTCCTTTATTTTACAGCTAAGGAAATCCGGGCATAGGGAGATAATTGGCCCAAGTAACTTTCCAAGTCCACCATGTAAGAAAGGGGTCTTGCTAGCATTTGAACCCAGGTAGCCTGTTGATTCTACCAGAAAAAAAAAGAAAAAGTAGCAGTATCTCATCTCTGTTAAAATGTCCCATAAACATCTCCTCTATCAAGGAACTCACACTTTTACGGGATGCAAGGGGCAGCGGGAAGATGAGAAACATACATATATATGTTACCAAAACCTGGGAATTTGGTGAAACCAGGAGTGTCCAACCTGGTTTGTTTCCCATGATATTTTATAATGTTACAATGAAAAAATTTTACATTTGCTATATCCTATATCTTATATATGCCCTGAGACAGTTCCTGTTCACTCAGAAAATTGAGGGCAAAAATACAGTGCAACAGAGGTTGGACATGCCTTGTCTCAATTGCGGAAGGCAATAGAAATCCGACTCCCTGAACTCAAATGCTGAGCTGATGGCATTAGACCTGGCAGAAGGATTTACCCAGGCACTTCGTTCATTGCTGCAGAAGTTGTCTGAGGACAAGTCTGCTAATCTGCACGTTGCTCAGGGTGGGGGTGGGGCTCCTTTTTCTACTGCACTCAGGGCACAGTCTACTTTGCAGGGAAGACCAATATATGTTTGCTAAATTGAGCTCTTGGAACTCAAGAAGCTGCAATCACTGTTCTTCTCAACCAGCCCTCTTGGTGACCTCCACCACGCCACATGGCAGCAAGAACAACTGCTCTTTCCTGGCAGCACTCCGCCACCTTTGCATCCTCTGACCCATGTTAAAATGCATCTGCTGGACATCTGGGAAAGTCTTGATGCCTGGAAACCCAGGGAAGGTTGAGGCATAACTATGTGTGTAACCCCAGCTCAGAGCACACGGTTAAGCCAGCAGGCTCTGTTAACACCATGCATTCACATCTGGCCAGGTCCTCCCATCTCTACCTGCCTCAGTTTCCTCATCTGTCAAGAATCAGACCCAAGCTTGGTGATGCAGGCCTATCATTTTAGCATTCTGGGAGCCTAAGGCAAGCATATTACAAGTTCAAGCCCAGTGTGAGCCACTTAGCAACTTAGCAAGATCATGTCTCAAAACAAAAAGAAACAAATAAACAAAATGGGCTGGAGATTTAGCTCAGTATGAAGGCCATGGGCTCAGTGCCCAGAACCATGTAGAAGAAGGAGAAGGAGGAGGAGTAAGAGAAAGAAAAGAAGGAGAAGAAGAACTTTATAGCTACTGGGAATGCTGCTGGGGGTCAAATGACTCACACTCTAAAGTGCTTGGAGCAACCTAGATAACCTCTAAGTATCACCAGCTGGGCAGAGGAGACACATTAAATACACCTGTGTAAGGCTCCAGTGGCGGCATAGGGCTCCTATAGCCTACACACACACTTCCTTCCATCCCCACCCCAGTCACCCCTGCTGTCACATCTGAAGTGATTTGGAACCCACCAGACAGGGCTCTGACCTTTTCAACATCAAGTTTAATTACAGCTGGTTAGCAGCTTAAGTGTGATGTTTCATGTCCTCCCATGTAGTTCCGGGAGAAAGATTTATTAACTCATTAAAATGTCTTGTTAGTTACTTTCAGCTGCTCGGGAGGACTGTGACTTCCAGCCAGCCACTTATTCCGGAAAAGACCCATAATACAATTTGACTCCATTGACAGCTTAGACGTACATCTGAGTCACCAGACCACGTGGCTCCCACATGAGGACAAAGTATAAACAGACGTGTTGCCTCAGGCAAGATGCAGGAAGCTAGCAGCCAGCAGTGGTCATACCCCTGGGCCAGTGCCCTGTTCTGAGCCTCCTTCCTCCCACATGGTAAACCTCTCATGCGGGCTGGGCAGTTGGCTTCAAGGGCCAAACTCCAGGAAACACTGACCGGCCTTGCTTCCTACAGACTGACTTCTGGGGTCCACCAGCCACAGCAGAGCCTCCCCCCTTCCCATGTGGCCATCACTCTCTTTCCATTTCTAAAACAGAACCTCACCTGGCTCATCCTCATCCACCTTCCAAGCATCAGGTACACAGTTACTGGGATTTTTCATGAGAAAGTGCAGAAATTCCCTGCACGTGCACACCCCAAATCCCCATCTCCATATCACCCAGCACAGTGCACAAATAAAACCCATAGTCACAGTTCTGGCCTCCGGGGGCATACCCTTCAACTTTCTGGGATCTTCTGGTGAGATGAGAAGCAGAAGGCTGTGGGTGATTATATTGCATAAACAGAGAGAAGGAGTAAACCAGGCTAGTTGTGTAGTGGTATGTCTTTCAGCCAATATATGTATGAGTGTAGGGGTAAGTGTGGGGGGGGGTGGGGGAGGGGTACTGTGGCTGGAACCCAGGGTAGTCACACTGAGTTAGTACTCAGCCCATTTTTAGTATGTTACTTTTAAATAGGGTTTCACTAAGTAAGGCTGGGCTCAAAATTACAACCCTCCTGCCTCAGCCGCCCAGACTGCTGCTTTTTTAGGTCTGTGACACTGGGTCTTGCTTTAAACCAATAATTTATTCCACATCTCACAAGCTTCTTGACTGGAACAGAAATAATATTAGTACCTTCTTCATAGGGTTCTCACAAAGGATGAAAACTACCAAACAATGTAAGGGGTTTAAAAGACTGTATCAATTAGTCACATTAATCCTCTCATTTTTGCTCTTGCAGCTGATTATTATTCTTGCAACACATTGTTGCTATTAACTGTTGTCATCAGGTCCTAGGGCAACCTGGTCACTCAGAGTGAGGAGCAGAGATTGTACCTGGTAAAATTCTCTTGACAATGGAGAGTGATGAGAATGAGAGAAGAAAATGCCAAACAAACTGTAGGCTTTTAATAAATGAAGGTAGGCTGAAGTGGTTCGCCAGCAACTCCATTTCTAAGCATGTTTCCACCATCTTCTCAAACCTCCTGCTTATGCAGAAAATTTCCTGCTGTCAAATAACGAATACAAAACAAAAAAAAATGAGCTGGAGGAAGGGTGGTCTCCAGCCAAAGAGAGGGAAGCAACTTCCATCACAAGGAACCAGACGCTCTTCCTAGGAGATCTTTGAGAACTCGGTGGAATGAACACAGAGCTTGAAATAATCTCCATGGACTTTATATTTTGACTCCTAGAAATGAAGAGGAAAGCTGCATTTCATCATGTGAGTAACCCATCTCCTCTTCATGACTTTGTTATGTTTTGTAACTGGAAAGTAACTGTCAGAAATGCAAAGGGGAGTCAGGCCTCTCGATCTCATCATTCTGGAGGCTGAGACAGGAGAACTGCAAGTTTGAGCCCAACCTTGGCAACTTAGTGACTTAGTGAGACCCTGTCTCAAAATCAAAACAAAAGAAAAAATTGGCTGGGGATGTAGCTCAATGTAAAGATCCCAGACTTGATCCCCAGAACCACCCACACAGAGACAAAGCACTGGTGACTCCGTCACTGTGGTGGGGAGGGGAGGATCCCTTTGTGTGGGGCAACTGGGCTGTGATGTGAAGCTCATGCAGGCCCTGGCTTACTCTCCTGGCAGCTAAAGGCTCAGAGCTCTACATGACCAAGATACCAGGAGTAAACCTTCATGAATGAAGAAAGAGGAGAACTTTCAAAACTTCACATCTGCATAATGGCCAAACAGGTGCTTCCCAAACAACTGTATAGTATAGCATTCCTCACCCCTCTCTCAACATTTTGATGTAGGAACAAGAAATACATTTATTTTATGTTAAACCATTGAAACTCTATAGCAATCTGTTAAAATAACCCAAAAAAGTAAAATTAAACTACTCTTATGGTCCATTTAGAAAATTTCAGATCTGTACAAAAACTAAGAGACCTGAGGCCATGATCCAAGATGGTGGCATGAGATGGAGAAGTGGGAAAGAAAATGAGACTTGCCTTCAGTGTAGACCCCTCAAACACCAACCAGTTACCAATGGGGAATTAGATACAGTCTCATCATAGACTCTTAAAGGTAGCATGGAAATAGGCTTGCTGTTCTCTACCCTAATCACTTGGCACAAAAAATTAAAATTTACATAAACTCAAAATCCAACTCCACGCATACAGGTCTTAACTTTGTCCCATTTGTGAAGTATAGGATTTCAAACTTTTAAAAAATATAAATCAAAGTTGGTCCTAGAACCATGGAATCCCTGAGGTATTGGGAAAATGAAATACGAACTCTCCCCAGAGACATTTGCACAATTTGGGTACAGATTGTCAGGTACAAAAGACAGAATCCAAAGACGAGCTCACAGAGAAGTTGCACCAGCCGTCCAGAATAAGAACTCCCATGAGACAGGGCCAGTGGACACAGCAAGTGAGAACATAGGCACAGAAGAAGCAGGAATTGTTATCTCTAAGTTACAAACCAGTCATGGAATTATTTACATTTGAACATGCTTGAAATAAGAGAATTATGAAAGGAGAGGTAGAAAGTATGATAAAAAAGTAAGATTTCTGAGCAAACAAAATTGAAAGAAATTCAGCCAGAAATTAAGGCCACAGCCTTGGAGCTTAAGAACAAAATGAAAGAAAGAAAAAGCAGATTCGCCGCAGCTAAAGATTTAGGGGATGAGAGAAAGATTTGAAGCCATCACTCACAATCCAGAGCAGAGACATAAGTAGGGGGTGGGGCAGAAATAAACATGATACTGAGATTTAGAAAAGAAATTAAATTCTAATATATGCCCAAAGAGAGAAAGAAAGAAATGGGATTGAGATAGTATTTGAAATAACAGCTGAGAATTTTCCAGAAATTTCTCAGAATTTTTCCGAAATTAGAAAAGAGAAAAAAGCTATGAAAAATAAAAATAAAGTAATAACATGAAAGAAAATATATGTAAATTGGGCAAATTCCATTTTCAGAAGACAAATATTAATAGGTTAGATTTTTAAATCTAGTCATATTTCATTTACAAGAGATACTCTTATAATGTATAGGCACAAGAAAGTTAAAAATAAAAAAGCACAATATGGTCCATATGGTCCATCTAACTCTAAGCTGACATGGTAATAACTTTCAAAAAAGTAACATAGCCTTTTAGCAAGACCATGAGAACATGGTATAATTCCACCCACAGAAATAAAAACTGCTTCTAATTCTCCCTCCTAGTGAGTATGGAAAAGGGCACACATGCAGGTCAGTAGCCATGCATAATAAAGTAAGACTATGTTGATCTTTTGTAATAAAGATACATCTGACCTTGGTGGTGGTATGTTATTGTCTCCATGATCTATTTGTAGTAGGTAAAGTACTAAATTTGATGCAGATGTGATAAGGACCACTACTCTTATACCCTTTAATTATTTCTAATTAATATCTGCCCTAATATCTATCCTTTTCCTAATATGTACTATTTTCTTGCCTGAGACAGGACATTTAAGAGGTTTCCACTGGGTGTTCATTTACCATAATAATTTTCCCTGCTATTCATGGAGTCTGCTGTGAGTTCTATCAAAAACTAAGGAAAGGTTCATATTGTACACTTAAGATGGATAAAGTGACCATCGGGTGGGTTGTGGCCTCTGTGATATCAACCTGCCAGAACTGTGTCTTCTCTGACTTAATATATGTCTTTTTTCTAATAGAGGAAGCCACTAGGCCAGTATAGATCCCCAACTTGTATCCATCAGTACTCAAAAAAGTTGAGCATATCTCCTCCATCACTGTGTGGCTATCAATGTAAACGGCTATAGGCTACTTGAAGAAAGGACTGGGGGAATTGTTAAACGACACCAAGACGTGGCGTTGCACAGTCCTTTCCCAAGGGAACTTAGCCTTTTTAGTGAGTGGGTTTAGGGACAATAGAAAAAAATAGCTCAAGCTGAAAGACAGGCAAAAGGCTGATCACTCAGTGGGGCTGCTGACCTCAGTCTTCTGCTCAGACCTTCTTTAGCCAGTTGAACAATGCATGTTAAGCAATGCGTTTGGTAGCTTCCCATCAGTCTTGTCTTTGAAACACTATGCCCTATGGACCATCTTTCCAGATCCCACAAGTCAGAGCTTTCTGGATGTCTACCCAACATTGTTGTCCATAAGAAAAATCACTCGTGTTTTGCTTCTGATGGTAACTGCTATGTAGCGATCTCATCATCTTCATTGCTGCTGAAGAGCCCAGTTCTTCCACAGCAACTTGTGCTTTCCACCCTGGACCAGACAATGAAGGAAACTCATTCTCACCCACATCAGTGTACCTTCCTCCATAGTCTGCCATGACAGTCTGACATCTCTGCTTTCCTTGGTTGGGACTATTGCTTTTTACACTCTTCCAAGCAGCATACACAAACAGTCTCCCAGGACTCTTGTTAGTGTCACCACAGCACTCATCCAAGTTGACAAGTTGTCCCTTTTCCAGCCATTAATTCTTTCCCATACAACCTAATACTCTGAGGTTTATGCTGGGCTGGCAAAAGGATGAGCATTGCCCCGCCAGCGACATCTCAACGGATTTCAAGCAAGGTGGGATATTTATCTTCTCACTGGTGAGAGTGATAATTTCTGAAGATCCAAAGCTTTGTATGAAACTCAGTAAGATTGAAGGCACTCAAATGCATCTATCCAAGGTCCTAAACAAGCCTTCAGGCTCCAGTCTTTCCCCAGTGAGCACCTGGCTATGGAACAGGACACTTGGCTAGGATGAGAACTCAGCCTCTGCTAGTGCGTTCAAGTATTGGTCTCTTGCTCTGTGTACCTAGGAAAGTAGGAGAAAAGAACTCTTCCAGATACTACCAATGAGGCCCTCTGAATTTCACTCTTAGCTGTAAGTGGCTCATGATTATTGGATTTTATCCTGTCATTCTCTTTCTTCATCTTAAAGCTCACTTTGTAAACACAACCTAATTCCCTTGTCTGCCTTAGAGTTCCAGTTTCCCTATATGCCTCCAAATCCCATAGACCCTGCCCCATCTCATGTATCCTTTTCCCCCTACATACCATTGCAGTCAACCACAAGTGAAAAATCCATGGCTACCACATGCCAGAGACTATCGGTGTCCATCAACCCCAGTGGTGGGTTCCCCCGGCTGACTGGTCAGCCCATATTCCACCTCCAAAATTCCATTCTGAGCATGTTTCTGAAGCTCTGTCCTTTGGCATTTCTGCTCTAGCTTGAGTCTCCTAGATGCAGAACCTGAGATGAAGACTCACATTTATGGAGGGAGGATTCCTAGGAAGAGTTGGGGAAGTAGGAGTGGGCAGAAGGGAAAGGAAAGCAAGGATGTGGCCTGGCTGGAAAGCAGCTTCCGCCAGAGTCCACAGGGCGCTCTGGAGCACAAGTCGTACCACAGAGTCAGTCCCACATGTAGGCAGAGGCTCGCCTCTTGCTGCCCCATAGATCAGTCATGGTCTGCAAGTCAGTAATGCGAAGCTGGGACAGTCCTGGTCAAGGCAACTTCTGCCTGGCTGAGGGCAACTTTCAGGAGCAAGTAAACATTCACAGCACCCAACAGATGACAGCACCAATACAGTAAAATGGGCCCTGGGACAGGGCCACCAGCTCATTCCCGAGACTCATCCACACACCCAGGAGTCAAGGAAGACATAGAGAAAGTTGCTATTTGGAATCCAATGACAATAAAGGATAATTTATAGACCAACTTGTGATACAGCTAATGTGAAACAAACTGGTATACGCACAGCCTCAGAGGCGTGAGAAGCACAGACAGCCAAAACGTAATTAGCAAGGTGTTACAGGAAACATTAGGGAAGATACAGAGGCAGATAAGTAAACAGAAAAGTAAACTGTACCAAGGATCAAAAAAAAAATTTTTTTTGAAGAAAGTAATGAAAACAACTATCTGGCAATATTGAAAAAAAAAATATGGACAATATTAGAAATACAAAAGGAAAGAACATGACAGCACTTAAATCAGCCGGCAGAAGCTAGAAGAATGCTACAAGTAATCGTTAGCAAACAGACCTGGGAAAGTGTTAACGAAATGAGTAATCTTTAAATAAACGTGATAGAGAATGGAAATGTACGCTTTCCCCCTCACTTTATGAGGTTAATATCCTAATCCCATCACCAACGGATATATAAGAAGTAATCAAAATAGATCAATCGTATTTGAAGCAAATACAAAAATTTAATATTACCAAGTTAAATGAAGAAACATACAAAAATGCATATATGTATCACCAACGTGTGTCCTAAGGACAAAAGAATAGTTTGATAGTAAGGGCAAGAAAAAGTGATGCAATTCCCAACATTTAAAAAATAGAGGGGCCGGAGGAATAGCGCAGCAGCTAGTAGAGCACTTGCCTAGGAAGTACAAAGCCCTGAGTTGAATTCCCTAGCACCATGTAAGCCAAGCATCATGGCACATACCTCTAATCCCAGAACTCAGAAGGCTGAGGCAGGAGGATCGCTACGAGGTGGAGGGCAGCTTGGGCTATGTAATGAGTTCAGGACCAGCCTGGACTACAGAGTGGCACTCTGCCTCAACACACACACACACACACACACACACACACACACACACACACATCATAAAGGAGCAACATACTGATCACCTTAATGGATTCAAGTTTTCAAAAAATTCACTCGTAAGAGTATTTAAATACGACTCTTAAAAACATGACTCAGAGAGAAATTTAACACGACACAAAGTATTTACCAAAAACATAAGCGTTACCCTTTGAATGCCAGAGAAAGACATAAATATCATCATTCCTGCCTCAACACCTTGTGTATGACAAGTACTTTAATAAGATAAGAACAATAATAATTGTAAGGGCCAGAACTGCAGTGCAGGCTTGTAATCCTAGCACTCTAAGAAGCTGAGGCAGGAGGATCACAACTTCAAACCCAACCTGCGCTACAAATCCTATTTCATAAAGAAATCCAACAAGATGTTGAATATACGATAACTTACAGAAATCAACAACATCTGTAGGTATCATTAATGCATAATTGGAAGACATTTTAAATTCCTTCATCACAATAGCCATAGAACTAAAAGATATTCAGGAATAAAAATAATGCTCAAAATCTTTACAATAAAATTGTACAAATTTTAGGAGTTTCTTTAATAACATGGGTAAATGGATATTTTGAATTTATAGATAGAATGTCGTAATATTATTTTTTTTAAACTAAGCAGCTCTAATAAAAACTTCACAGTTTTTTTTCAGAGAAACTAACAAGTTAAATTTACAAATTTATAAGGATCATGAAAGAGCCAAGATACTTTTGTTTCTTTTTGTTTGGTTGGGTTGGTTTTGTTTTGTTCTTTGGGTTCTGGAGTCTGGGAAATTTGAGGGGGAGGGGTGGTACTAGAAATCCATTAACCCAGCAGCCTCAGCCCAGGCCTCTGCTGAGCTACACTGCAGGCCCTTTTTTTTTTTTTTTTTTTTTTTTTTTTTTTTTTTTTTTTTTTTTTTTTTTTTTTTTTTTTTTTTTTTTTTTTTTTTTTTTTTTTTTTTTTTTTTTTTTTTTTTTTTTTTAGGCAGGATCTAATTGAATTGCTGAATTGCCCAGGCTAGACTCAAACTTGCAGTCCTACTGCCTCAGCCTCCCAAAGGGCTGGGATTACAGGCCTGTGCCCTGGGCCGAGCTGGTATTTTTAATTAAATGGATTCACTGAGCAGGTATCACTTCTTATTATAAAGGTAGACTAACCCCAAAGGTGAGTGTTGGCATGACAGCCCCGTAAAATCAGTGGAAGCAGACCATCAGGCCAAAGGCAGATGAGTGAATCCTGTGTGACAGGCAGGTGTTGAAACAGTCCTCCCAGTTATATCACCATGGGGATGTCATTAACTATCTTAGAGGATCCAAGCATTTCTAGACACAGCTGATGCTTAGCTAAGAGATCAGATCTGACTGTTTCAAGAAAAAACAACAACAACAACAAAAACCAGGAATTAAACTCATGAGGCGCTACATGCCCTTTTATACCACCTGTCATCATGAGCACTTGCCACACGTGTGCTCATGTTTCCCACTGACTTCGTCAGAGGGGCCCCTACCTTTCAACAGCTTTCATGAGACTACTCTTCAGCGTATTCCACTGGTGCCACTATCTTAAATGTAAAAGAAAATAAAGGGCTGGAGGAATGACAGGGCAGTTAAAGCGCTTGCCCAGCAGGCACAGGCCCTGAAATCCCGGCTGAGGCAGGAGGATTGCCATGAGTCCAAAGCCAGCCTGGGCTCCACAGGACCAGTATGAATGAATGATGAGTTCAAGTGAGTTCAAGACCAGCCTGCTGGACTACAGAGGGAGACCTGTCTCAGAAAGAAAGAAAGAAAGAGAGAGAGAGAGAGAGAGAGAGAGAGAGAGAGAGAGAGAGAGAGAGAGGGAGGGAGAAAAGAAAAATCTTACAAAGCAGAGAGGCTGAGTCTAGACTGTATGTGAGAAATTTGACCCCAGTGGCCCTCTTTGGATACTCTCCCCCCTGCCACAGCCCTGAGGATCCATCTAAAGAAAGGAACTTATGAGCATAAGACTTAGAAATCAGGGGAGACAAGATGTTATAAAAATCTGTCAGCTTGAGTGTAACCAAGTGGAAAAGAAGAGAACAAAAGAAGAAAATAAAGAGCATTTGTTAGAAAGTGCTTCTGAGCCGACAGCTTCTCTTGCATCTTGTACCCTCACTAACAACAAAGCGTGCTGCATCCTCTAGGACCTGGGATGGAGAAAGGGTCTGTCTGCTGCAGTGACCACAACAAACACCTCAGCCTGACTGGGTGGCTTCTACAAGAGCCACTGTCCATGACCAAAGCACTGGCAGGGTTGGTTCCTGCCGAGACCCCTCTTCCTGGCTTGCAGGCAGACGTCCTCACGGGATGGACAGAGGGAGAGGATTGGTGATTCCTCTGAGATGAACAGTAGCCCTTCTAGACTGAGGTTCTACCTACAATCTCTTGTCACCTTAAATATCTTCACAATGGGCCCCATCTCCAAACACAATTACTTTGGGGGTTGGGACCTCAGCATACAGTTGGATTCTCTTCCCATTTTGTGCCAAGAATTTCCCTATAACACATGGTGATTGGTCTGAGTACACAACAAACCAATGGGGAAAAGATGGTGTGTTCAGTAAATAATACTAAAGCAATCTGTCATTCATACTAACAAGTAAAGTCAAACTGAATTCATAATGACAAAACACACATTTTTATGTTCCTAGATGATGAAGCCCTAAATTAAAAACACTTGAAAAATTAGAAAGAATCATAGCATATAATTGACTTCAGAGTTCCGATTTCTTAAAACATGAAGAAAAAATTATATATGTGGTTGCACTATGAAAAACTTCTCTGGACTGGCATCATTTTTTTCTTTGAGACAGGGTCTTATTCTGTAGTCTAGGTGGTCCTGAACTCACTATGTTCAGCACTAGCCTCGAATTCACAGCAATCTGCCTGCCTCAGCTTCCTAGTGCTGGGATTACAGGCTTCAGGTATAATACCCAGTTTCTGTGGTGCTGGGGAATTGAACCAAGGGCCTTGAGCTTCCTAGGCGAGCACTCTAACAGCTGAGCTATGATTCTGGCCCTGACATCATTTTTAGAAAAGTAAAAGACACATCATAAGTGAGCAGAAATAGTTATGAAACACAAAGTTGGCAAAGGTTATGCAAAATATGTGAACTTCTTTCGGAGCAATAAGAAAAAGCCCACAGCCCCGTAGAGACAATGCGAGAAGCGTATGAACAATGAAGAGGAAATTCATGGCCAGTAATAAGGTCAGGAAAGGGCCAATCAGAAAGCAAGGATCTACCTGAACCTCTCAAGCATCAGGTAAAAACAGCTAAAAAAAGGAACCAAATGACTTTTTTAGTCATAAAGGGCAAGAAAAAGACACTCACTTAGTAGAGGTCCAGGCTGCCAGGTTGGGAGCTCAGGGGCACACTAGCCATGTAGGACACTGCAGGAACAGAAACACATCCTCTGGGAACTTGAGTGTGGCAAGAGCCACTTAACACCTAAAGACACAGGGCTGGTGCTCCCGGGAAGAAGCCTGGCCTGGAGATGCGGCTTCGGACACCACAGCACACAGAAAGTTGTACACATATGGAGGTGAATGAAATTCCTCAGGGAGACTCAAAGGACTCAAAGTGAAACAGTCAGAGAAGCAGGAGAACCAGGACTATCCTATTAGTCATCTGTGGCCAAAAAGGACGGCAACCATGGAGACCAAGGGGAGGTACCTTATTTAATTTTCAACTCCATAGGTAGGGAAGGGTTTTTTGTTTTGTCATGTTTTTCTTTCACTTATTTTTAAATCACTTTGGTTACTATGAAACCAATAACTTTGTGAAATCAATGGAAACTAAACTATCATTTGTCTTTTTAATGGAAGATTGAGTTTGACTATGAGAGCCCTCAAACTGTATGACAATTTAATAGATTAGAGTCCCAGTGTAGGAGAAGAAAAAACAACACTTAGAAACCTGCAGGAAAGCTGCATGTTTATTTTCATAAATAAGTATAAAATAACAAAGGCATTGCCCCAGTTTTACAATACCTTGTAGGAATTACAGACACTGTTGGTTATGGGAAGTTTCTAATATCAATTAACCATGAAATCTAGAGAGATTTCACTCTGGCAATTCTGATATCTCTTGGTTGCTGGGATTTGCTTTTTTTATCCTTAGAGAATGAGAGATGAGCGGGTCATGTGCCGAAGAGGGACAGTCATGCTCTCTCCATAGCTGTAGGATCCAATTCACAAGACGTTGTGCTAAACTGGTTTTATTTCTCAAGCACAGAGGGGAAAACAAAACCATTTTAATTCAGTACAATGAAAGATGTGATTATCTTACCAACTGAAGCAGAATTATAGCCAAATCTTTTGTAAAACTGTGATGCACATAAGTATACAAAATGTGTGCGATGTGTGTGATTCATTCTGTTGTTAACATACCTTTATCCCAAAAATCTGGACCTGTGCTTTATGAAAATATTTCATAAAGAGAAATAATGATTATTTTAGCTATATATGAGGCTTATATCAAATAAACATGCATTTGAAACTAAAAATTATATAATGAAGTTTAATATCTGCTAAATAGAAACAGAAACATTTTAACTTTCTGAATTTATACATAAGGTAAAGTGTTTCCATTTGTGTTCATGAGAAATTTTAGGAAAAGAACTAATACATGAAATATCGGCAATATAACATCATAAAAAATTAAACTATCCAGACACATTTCAGTTACATGAAACACAGATCGTTTTACTGAAAAGAAACAGTAAACATTTGCATTTTTGAGTATACATGGATACAGAAGTGCAAAGCCTAAACACTCATAATTTGATCAAAACAAAAATAATTTTCCTTTCAAAGACATTCTAAACATAAACTCTACAAAAGCCATGATCTCAGCTTAATCTTCATTTATAACATCAATAATCACACATCATTATTGTACATAATAAAGACACGAGGAAAGTATCAAAGCAATAAAAAAGGCTTTCTCCAAACTTCTAAAACAGATTCATTTTTCTCCATATAGCACTCCATTGTGGCAATAACTGAAACACTACATTAAACTATATGGTTCAAGCTGATGAAACTACAGGGAATTTATTTGGTATTAATCACAGATTAAAGCTGAGTCATTCCTGGTTTAAGCTAATGAAGCTTCATTAGTGACTTCCTGCATTTATAAATGCTTTACGGTGACCCAAACATTGTTAAATTTCTTTCTAATCCTCCATCTCTTACAGAATATCATACCTCACCAAAAGCAATAATTTTTTTTACCTCATCAATGTATGAGGACATTCTTCTGACTTTTATCTATCACTCAAACTTCGTGGGAGGAAATATACAAATTTCACCAGGGAAGAACAAAATTCAGACCCAACTATCTACCAGAATATTTTGTACAAAGCAAAAATCTTGGTGTATTCATAAAAATCATATTCAGTTATGAAGAACTGCATGCACTCACTGACTTAGAAAACAGACTAACTTAAAAAAAAAAAAAAGATTCCATTCTATTCACACCAGAAGGCCAAAATGCTTCTGCACTGTTATATAAAGCAGTGACCCAGCAAGTTAGACTTTCAGTCAGTGGTGCATCTGGATACCTAGTAACAAGAGGAATCCTAGCTACATTCAGACTAGTCGCATACATGTTCACCAGCAGTAACTAAGTTTGGGCATGAAATATTCTGCATCTAAAGTGTGTAGTACTTAATGACTGATGACACTAAGTATGCTCTGAAATCACTCTGGAAAACAAGACGAGTTTGTCTCTTTCAAATGAGATTTTTAAAAGTAAGTTCCCTTTCCTAGAATACAGTTTTCATGTAGATGCTAATTACTTTCTTATTTTGAGAAAAAAATAATTCTTGCAAAGCCTCAGGGAGCCAGCATTTAAAGCACCATAATATCTCTTAGCATTTTCTCTCTTATTCTTATGCATTGTTTCTCTCAGCTTCTGTGGCCTAATTCTGTTCATAATGCAGTACCAAGGAAACTTCATTCTATTGTAAAGTGTGTGAGTGCGTGTGTATAAGTATGGGACGTCCCCCATGACCTATATTCTACTCAGATTGGCAAAGGTTCAGATGTAATGCACTCTATTTGGCAATTAATCTACTCATTTAACTTTGCATTTCCTATTTGTTGTGAAAACAATGGAGATAATTCTTTAGCAGAGTTGGTTGAGAGAAAAGGAAAATTCCTGTTGTTCTACAGACCCTAATTCAAATACTCAGATTTTTTTTCCTAAGTGAATGAATTTTGCCCTTTGTGTATAAGCAGGTCATCCAGTAGAAATTCTGAGATGTTATTTTATGAAATGTTAGCAAGAATAATCTCACATTAGTCCCATGTCACACTGAGAACTCACTGAGACACCTAGTGCATCTGAGCCATGTATGGGAATGGCTTGTTCCTACCCACCAGGGCAAAAATGAACACCTTCAGAATAACTAGGAACATGCAGCACTGTCTCCTTCTTATGAGCCTGGAATTCTCACATTCCAAAAAAAAAAAAAAATGCAAGAGGAAGAAAACTTTAATAAAAAATAAAAGTGAACCTCTAGATACAGAAAGAAATAATGAATAAAAACTTTTCCTATGGCTGACTATCCTATTTTATGCCTGGAATCAATGGACCCATGAGAACCTAAAGCAAGTAAAATATCCTTAAACTGAAAATGACTTCAGTCAAAATCTTTTTTTTTTTATTCACTCTGCAAAACCCCCAATGTTCTTATCCACTCCAAACCAATTGTTTACAAGTGTCTTAAAAATCCAAATAAGTTTATCAAAGTATTACACAAAATCAAAAGTAGAAAAACAATGTATAAGCAACACAAAGTACATCTAAAAGCATTATGTTGGTTATTATATAAAAGTAGTATGAGTTTTTCAGAGCACCTTCTCTATATAACACAAGACATGCAGCCTGTCTGACATCTCTTCCATCTAATCACATATATGGTCCCTAAGTCTATGAGCTAGCTGCACAGAGACAACCGGTCCCCCAGGAAAAACCATCACCATTACAAGGAGAATTGACTTTCATCTTCCCATGTCAGAGGCACCTCCAACATGACAGCTACAATTTTAATTGTCTGTGACTTCTTGTTGGGTTAAAAACATTACACAAAACATAAGTAAATAAAGTTTTCTATAATGTTTTAATCCATTTTAAAATATCAATTTATTACTTTTGGTTTCATGGTAGGTCACAGTTTTTTCTTTTATCAGCAGGTATTAAAATGTACACGTACACACACACACACACACACACACACGAGATAAGACCATGTGATAGAACAGGATGTGAAATTCATCAAGACGGACACAGGGACTTAAGAAAGTGTCAAAAGAATACGTCCCCGTTTTTAAAAGTTTTGATACAGTTTCTACAGCCTATTATCTTCTTGAAGTATCCTTAAAACTGCAAATCTTATTTTTCATGTAGGATATCAAAGTTGTGCTTCACTAAAATAACTTGTAAGGAGCTCCTTAAAGTCTGAGCTTCTTTGGGTAATGAAGAAAAAAATCAAGAGGCACACAGGAGAGATGTCTCTACCAAGGAAGAAAAGAGAAAGCACAGAAAATTCTTCATGAGGGAAGTAACCAGGAAGAATCCCTGGAAACTAAGCTATAAACTCTTAGGTGTAACCCCTTGTTCTTACAAAGTATTTTTAAGAATGATTAAACCTAGGCCCAGAAGAAGTGCTGGATTTAACACTAAAAGATAAACTCGTCTCTCTGCCTAGCAACATGAAATGGCTGCTGGGAGTCTGTGCTCGTCCTATCATCCCATGTGGAAAAGCAAGCCTGCTAGTAGAAAGCACAGTGTAGACTTACACCTGAAATATAATGCTCATTTACAATTCACCCTCCCAGATTAATAAATTCTGTGCCAATGTCTTTCAAATACTGTTACATTGTAATCTCCTATAATATATCTTATTTGTAGAAAATAGTAAAGTAGCTGTTAAGAAAAATACATATTTTCCTATAGCATTATTAAGAGCTTTCTGTAAGTGCTGTTTTGATTCCAAATAGTTGATTATGAAATATAATGATCATATCAAATCACTGAAAGTTAACATTTTCATATAACCGCTACATAATTAAAATATATTCTTTAATAATATTAAAAATACATTCTTTCTATGTTTCAACAAGAAAAATAACATCTCTACTACTAAAGCTATTACATTTTCCCCATATACACCTCACAATGCAAATCAAATGAATTTAATCAGCTGACAAAGTGGCAATCGAGAATTGGTTTCAATATGACCATTTTTAAAGGTTTTTTCCACAAATTTCTATTAGATAACTTTAAATTATACAGTAAAGAATCTGCTTGAAAGACTAAGCAAAACCAACCACAGAAATAAATGTTTACTGATATCCCGACGGGCAGCAACAGCACCAGCTAGCTCTAAGAGAAACGCAGCCAAAAGCAAGTAGAGTTGGACAGTCACAAACTCTCCTTATTGCCTTGTTTTTTCTTTCTATTACATTGTCTTTGGGGGGCTGGAGAGGGTGGTGGAGAACAAACTTGAAAAGAACTAAATCTTTGGGATAATCAATATGAAGTTTTCCAATATAATAATCTAGCAGAGAAGAAAAAGCTTTTATTGATGCAGGAAAACTGGACCACTGAGAATCCACAGGATTTCCAGAATTTTCAAACTATCCAGCCAGTGCCAGAAGACACCTGGGTTTTCTGTCATCGTTCTTTCCTGAATGTTTGCCTTGAAGCCCTCCGAGGAGGAGGGAACATTAGAAATCACCCACCCCTTGAGTGAGCTTCTCCTGGCATTGTCTTTCTAGCTCACTTAAGATGGATTTTTGATAAAGAGGAAAAAAGCAAGCGATATCAATGTTCTGGTTTCCATCTGGAATCTTCCACAAAAGCCTCACGTGTTTGCAGGATCGTTCATTAACAGGGATTAATTCATCAATTTCCTGTGCAACTAAGAGGTGGGACATGACCTGGAAGTCTATATACTAGCTCTTCCTTCCTCAATCTCTTGGCTTTTTGTCTTGGAACCATGATTCAAACAGCCTTTTCTCCAGGCAGGTCTCCACAGGCCCTCCCACCATCGCTGGGCTCCCAAGAATAGACTGAGACCTTCTGAAGCTATGAGCTAAAATAAATATTTCCTCCTTTAAGTTGCAGGTGTCAGCCATTGTGTCCCAGTAACAAAAAAGTGACTAAGATGGTCAATAAATTACAAAAACCTTTCCGTCTATTGCCATCTCCAAATTACCTCTGAAACTAAACTGTGGTTTGTTCATTCAAGAGTTTATTGCTTTAATAAAATAGTACATACTTTCCTGCTACCAATTCTTTAAAATTCTATACTTAGATAAATTCTTTATAACAAGCTACCATCTAATACTCGCACTTCTAAACTTCTAATAAAGTACATAATAGGAGTGAGCTTATCATTTCATGCCTGCAAACGCAAGTCACCAACTGATTTCCAAGTTCTTCTCTGTCTCTCTGACTTAATTCTTCTCAATGACCCTTTACATCACACACAAACAAGTCATTCTCCTTTGGTAGCTACTAAATGTGATCTAGCCTTTCCAGGAGGTTTCTAGTTCTAAAATTCAGCAAGTAGTATTCAACCATGTCGTCACATTGTTCAGCAACAACTATGTGCTATTGTTCAAGTATTGTTACCCCTCCTTCTTCTTATCATCCATACTCTCTCTTTTTAAAACCCCTCTAGGCCACTGCAGCATAGTCCTTGTTTTGTTCGTCATTGTCACCTTCTTGAGGACTAGTGATTTTTACTTCTGGTCTTGGTGGTCCTTGAGGGTCTCTATCCACCTGGACGGAAAGTGATCAGAATGAAGGTATTCAGCTCTTTGGTTTACAGAGGTAATAACATTCACAAAGAAAAAAATTACTCAATGTTCCATTTTAAAATCCAATAGTGCACACCACAAACAGTTCTTTGGGCCCCTTTGTTTCTCCCTCTGCTGAGACGCAGGGGACTCACCATTGTCAACTCTATTCCTACAGACACTTTTTCTGGAACCATCATCCATTATGCGGTTTTGAAAGCTTAGATTCATTTCTTATGCTTCAGGCTTTATTTTTCTCCTTTTTCCTTTCTACCTCCCTCTGAGCTTTTCTGTTCGAAAGCACAGTTACACTTTTCAGTGGAACGATCCTGAGATAAGGGAAGAGAAAACTGCAGCAGCTTCACCCTCAGGCCCGGCCCGCTCCTTGGCTCTCCCGGTTCTCCTTTTCCTCCCAGAACTCACAGGCCATGATGACGGTGGTACCCAAGTGCCACAAAGCGTCAGCTCACCCCCACCGCCATTTCCGTCTGCCACCTTCACTAGTCACATGTCATTTGTGATACTTTTCTCACAACTTGCCTTTCCCCATTAGATTGAAAGTCAAGAGGTCCTAGATAGTTTTCAAACAATATTCCCTAAAATCCTGAACATTCCATAGCCCTCCAAAGACCCAGTCCAGGCAATAAAAGTAGATCTGGTTGTCCAAACCTCATAACCACACATTCACAATTTATACTGAAAAAAAGAAAAAAAAAATACAAGCTCATAGAACTCTGTCTCATTTCACATTGCTACCTTGTGAAACATCTCAAATGGTATCCTGGATATAATATAAGCCCACAAGCTCAATAAATGCCAACTGCTTACTGTGTATTTGCCTTGTACTTCCTGCTGTTTTCTTGCAGTCTTTTTTCCCTTTGCACAAGAGCTGTCACTTGGAACAAAATGTTTCATGGCAAACTGAATTTTTAGTCACTTGATAAGTAAATAGCCCTTTTGTATAAGTTAATTATTAATTTCCAGTTCATGCATATTTGTATAATGATAGATTCAGTATGCTGAAAATATGTCTATATTGCATTCAGGCAAACAATAACAAAATATCCCATCGGTGCAAGGGAACGAGGAGTCAACTGAGATGAGGTCTGTTTGCAAGCACCCACTCTGCCGCCATGTGGATGCTCCTTAAAGCTCCTGACTGGCCATCTACCAGGCACATCCTCACTTGACTACCCACAGGTCTGGATTCACCATCATTACATTCCACAGATACCTATTCTTCAGGCCCTTTTTATTAAATCATGTAACCTTGATACTGGCTGATGCCTAATTTCCATCAAAAGCCTACTTTTTCTCACTTAAAATTAATTTTAATTGACAAAATTGTATATATTTATAGCACAATATATGATGCTTTGAAACATATGTGCACTGTGGAATGGCTTAACTAAGCTAACTATAATGAGAACCCAAAATTTCTCTTCAAGAGTTTCAAGTACAGGCTACTCGTACCACATATAAGAAGCCCTGCCCTTCACTGTAGTCACCATATGGTACACTAGATTTCTTCGACTCATCCCCCTTGCTGAAATTGTATCTTTTGATCAACATTTTCCCAACCCCATCCCAGTCCCTGGCAACCACCATCATAAACTCTCTTCTATAAATCCAACTGTCTAAGATTCCATAGATAGGTAAGATCACACATAGTTGCCTTTCTATGTGTGGCTTATTACTTTTAATGTGCCATTCTCCAGGGTTACCCATGTTGCTGCTAATCAGGGGATTATCTTCCAAAGTTATATCTGTGGAAGATGGTAGGGAATCCATGCACTTCTGTAAATCTATCAGGTCATACATCAAACTGCACTACAGCACAGAGAAAATGCACCTGAGCTATTACTATACTGTCCCACACAGAACTACAGTTTGTTCTGCAAATTTTCATCAAAGAACACTACATCAAAAGGTTTTGTGAAATCCATCGCAACTGCCATATAAATGACACCGAGGTCCATCTGAGGAATGTCTCACAAAACACGACTCTCCTTGAAGAAGGATGGAATGAGAGATGTGCTGAGTAGTTTCTTAGATGCTAAGAATGTTTTGTAGAAGCTATGTGGTGGATTACAGGTAACTGTATTAGAATTGGCCGGAAGAACACTGCAGAATTCCAGATAAGATGGCAGCCAAGTATGGACTCCTGCTCAACAGCTCCTCACAGACTCCTTCAAAGAGTTGAGATACAGTTAAAAAAACACCTGAGCTTGGAGAAGGGGGGACAGTTCCAGGAATTGAAAGGAAGCCAAGGAAGGTGGGGAACTGTGAAGATCCATCAGAGATAAAGAACTTGCCAGCTCAGGAACCTACCCCAGGTTGCCTGGGAAAGTCCTTGAGCAGCAGTGAACGGCCGGCAGCTGTAGACATGAGGCAAGCCCAGAGGGAGCAGCTGTGGAAATTAACAGCAGCAAGCAGCCCCAACTCCAGAAAGAAGCTGTGGATGGTGCAAAGTACCGCTATACCGTGAGCTTCACCTTGAAGAGGCCTCATTGCAGCTCAGCAGGCAAACTTTGTAGAAGCAGTTCTCGGCAGCCCCATCCCAGGAAGTGATGTAGTCCGGAGCCACTGTGAAAACAGCCTAAATCTTAACTGTTTGGGGCAAAAGAAGCCACAAATGAGCCACACGGCAGGGATGTGAAGAATACTCTTAACCAGTACCTCAGAAGGAACCAGCACAAGACAGAGGAGAAAAGCTGCCAACCTCCAGAACAGTTTGGGCTGTAGTGACAATAAATCACAGAGGGTGAAGAGATCCACTTGTAGGGGAAAAAAAGCCAAGAGAGACAGGAGAGCTGTGCTTAAGGGGACTGAAAGTGAACAAGACACACTGGAGGCCATCCGAATATAAGATCCACTTCACCACCTAGTCCCAGTACAGAATTCAATGGGCCTTCAGCACATCCTCATACATATTCAAAGAAACATCTGTCTAGGTCATTAAAGTACCTCAGCAAATGAATCATGGTAAGACAAGGCAATAGGACACACGTAGAAACGTCTGACTCCCCAGAGGCTAATAATGGGCCCTGAACCTATAGGAAAGGGAGAGAGAGAGAGAGAGAGAGAGAGAGAGAGAGAGAGAGAGAGAGATTACTGGGCCTGTCAACCAATCCAAACAAGACATACTCAAGCAAATGTAAGCAATGATTAGTGACCTCAAAGAGGAATTTACAAAACAAGTAATATATTTAATGGATAAAAAGTTTACTGAGTTTATAGAAGACACAAATAAAAACCTGCTGAGTTACACAAGGCAATGCAAGATATCAAGGAACATTTTGGTAGAGAAGTAGAATTTGAAATCATGTAATTCAGAGTATAAAAAATTCATTTGAGGGCTGGAAAAATGGCTCAGCAGTTAAAGTGCTTGCCTAGCAAATGCCAGCTGAGTTTGATTCCCCAGCACCGCATAACCCAGGTGTGGTGGCACATGCCTATAATCCCAGCACTGGGGAGGCTGAGACAAGAGGATTGACATGAGTCCAAGGTCAGCCAGGGTTCCAGGGTGAGTTCAGGACCAGCCTAAGCTACCGAGTGAGATCCTGTCTCAAAAAAAAAAAAAAAAAAAAAAAAAAAAAAAAAAAAAAAAAAAAAAAAAAAAAAAAAAATCACTTGAAAGCAGGGAAGCCGGCTTGGACATTGAGAGGACAGAGTATCAGACTTTGAAGACACAATTGGTGAATTAAATGCTTAATTCAGGAATGACTGCAAAACAAGAAGTGAGCAAGCTATCTGGAAATAGCAGCCGCTAGATGACTCAAAGAGAATCAACCTCAAAACCATGAGTGTGTGAGAGAGAGAGCAGAAGACAGCACAAAAGGTGTAAGAGTTTATTCACTGAAGCCACGGCAGAAAATTTCACAAATCCAGGAAAAGAAATTAATATTCAGATACAAGAAGCATATAGAACACCAAATAATCCTGACCAGGAAAGAACTTCACTGAGTTACAGCAAAATCAAAACCTCAGAAATTCAACACAAAGAGAGAATATAAGCAGTAAGAGAAAAACAGACATTATTCTACCAAGACAAGACTATTGAAATAACTACAGATTTCTCAATGCAAACCTTATAGGCCAGAAGAGCTCTGTACATTTTTTTGTATAATGAAGTATGAGATGAACGGATGAATAACTGAAAATCAAACATAAAAACGGTCAGAGAGATGGCAGTACTCGTTAACTGATCAAAATAAGTAGAAATCACGCCAGGTATGGTGGCGCACACCTCTATGTAATCCCAGCATTCGAAAGGCTAACGGAAGACTGCAAGTTTGAGCCCAGTCTGGACAATTTAGATCCTGTCTCAAAAAGACTTGTTAAAAAAAAGGGAGGGGGGGGGGGGAACTGGGTATGTAACTCAAAGCAAAGGTCCTGGGTTCACTCCCCAATATCAGAGAGAGATTGAAATTAGGTAGAACTGGTTTTTTCCTATTCTGCCATAAATCAATAAAAATCCGAAGTGTTTGTATAATCCCCTAAGTAGGTGTGCACGTGCACACACACGCAGTCACACACATGTACAACCGCGCAACGCAGTCACACACGTGTACACCCATGTAAGCCGAAGCAACCTCTATACCTCAGTGGGTTCCCCAACAGCTCCTGGTGACTTCCGGTCCTCGCCCCCTCCCGGCTGCAGCTGGCTATGAACCTGATCCAGCTCCTCGCCGTTTTCCTCGTCGGTGCCTCCATTTACCCTGGTGGGACCTGCCTTCTCCTCGTGGGGATCCCGGACCTCCTGGGCTTGCTCTGGAGCATCGGCGGCCTCCGGGCCGCCGCCTTCTTCCGCTCCTCCCTCTTCGGCTCTGCCATCCACCCCGGAAAGGTCTCCTTCCTGCTCCGCGGCCGTGTTCACTTTCTCCCCCTCTTCCTCCTCGTCCACTATTTCTGCAGGCCTCTGATGGTGCAAAGAGTAACGGGCGGGAGTAAGCAAAACAGACTTTTCCACTGCATGCCACAGCACTGCAACAATGGTCACGTTACAGCCAACTAAAACTTCTTTATATTTGCAAGTGACTTTATAGTGTCTAACACCAAACCTCGGAGTTCTGAAACACTGTCTAGTGGAGTGTCTGATCCAGAGAAAGAAACAAACAAATAAACAAAACAAAACAAAAAATCACACCCTGTGCTTCGGGTCAGGGTAAAGGCACTCAGATGTGAGTTCCTCGTCAGTCCTCTGACGAGGAATGTGGACAACTTTCTACATAATGCCCAAGAGAGTTGGCAGCTTGTCTCTAAATACAGAAATAAGTATTTTATAAATTTGAATTAAGCATTGTTACTGTTGTTTGGACAGCTGTAAGTCTCCTTTAGAACAGAGCAGAAGGCCGAGTCTCATGGTCAAGGTTCAGGGGCAGCGGCCAAAGGGACATAGAGTGAGGTGAGGAAGATCCAGGTCTGTGGCTGGGGTGGTAGCTCAGCCATTACCACACTTGTCTAGCAAGCACAAGGTTCTGGGTTCCATTCCCCAGCACCACATAAGCCAGGCATGGTAGTACATGTCTTAATTTTAGCCCCTGGAAGTCTAAGGCAGGGGGATTATCATGAGTTCAAAGCTGGCTTGGGATACCTGTTGTGTTCAGGACCAGCCTAGACTGTAGAGCAAGACTGTTCAAAAAAACAAAAACAAAAAAAAGACCTAGCTCCAAGTCCTCAGGCACATACAGGCTGCTGCTGAGTGTTGGGTGCCCTGTTGACAAAATACGAAAGTAATACAACCTCTGTGGGTATTAAGTGAGACCAGTTGTACAGACAAGTCACACACAACATCTCACACATCACAGATCCTTCAAAACACAGAAATCCCTTTCTGTTATGATACATCCTTTCCTGCAGCTCATAAAGAGCTATCAGTAAAATAAGTTTCCAAAGATGTTAGGGTAGAAGGAACATGGGATCTGCTCTATGGGGTCCTATGTTAGGATCCCAGACCTGTGTCTTTCTAGCTGTCTGAGGATGGGCAGTTAATCCTCTGGCCTTGGGAAAATGAGAGTCTGGGCCTCCATTCACCCGACTGTCCTTTGGACTCCGGAAATCAGGGCTAGGGTTAGGGTTGTAAGTCCCATACTGAACGTCTCAACTGTTCCTACACATAGAACTTGACGGCCTGTTTATGACCTTGGCCTAAAGACTTCCTCATTCCCTCTCACACAGTACCATAGCATAATAACCCTGCATAATAACCTTCCTGGCCCCAGCCCAGAGTGGACCTATCTCCCAGGAACCCACAGCCCATCTGCCTGCTCTCCAACCTATCAGGCTGCCTGCTTCCATCCAACCCCCAATCCACACACCATCTAAACAGCCCAAACTCTGACTCTCATTCTGGATAATCCTTCTACACTAAACAAAAGCTTTGTTCACCCCATAAGCAGGGCCTTATACCTGTTTATCTAGGTGGAAGGCCATTGGGCATTAATATAAAAGTGAACACTATGGTTTCTATTTGGGAAATGAAGGAAAGATATGAAAGGACTAACGGAAAAAAATTCTAGATATTATTCTAAAGGAGAAAAATCTGGAACCATGAATTCTGGTCACCTGTTAAAAATAGTCTCCAATTTGGTGATTTGACCTCAAAGATGTGATCTCAAAGATGCACTTGAAGCAATGAAGGAAGACAGTTCTTCTTATGGACCTGCAGCAACCAGTGTTTGTGTTGGGTGAACAGAACAAGACAATGGAAGTAGTTGTTCAAATGTTCACTGAAAGGCCTAATGTCAAACAGTATGGAGTCCTCGCTGTCCCTAAGCCTGCCACCTGGGTTGAAGCGCATAGCAAGAATAAAGGCTAAACTCAGACCAGGAAGTAGCTAGATCTGCCAGGTGGTGCTCAAAGAGATATGACATAAGACATGCAGTCCCTTGTGGTCGGTCAGAAATGTCTGGTGGCTCATGGGTGAGACTTAAATGACTAGAGAGGGACAAAGCATCAGCCTCCAAGAGACACTCACATTCCCTCATCTCCCCACCACACTTTTGCCCCACACCTTCTCCAAAGAGATTAGCCTTGTAAGGCACTGAGGGACTGAGGGACATGCCGGAACTCAGCACAGGAAGGGAGAGTGGGCACTGTCACTATAAAATCAGAACAGAAAGGATGTGTCACCCAAGAAAGTCGGTGGCATTTCTAACAATGACCAATCTGGAAATACTAACAATAGACAATCCAAAAAAGAAATTACACAAAAAAATTCAATTCACAATAGCACTGGAGAGAAAAGCTTAGGAATTAACTTGGCCAAGAAGTTGAAGATTTGTACATTTAAAAGGACACAAGTGTTGCTAAAGGTATTACAGAAGACATATTCCATATTCGCAGAGTAAAACGCTGGCTCTTGATGTCAGTACTACTCCAGACATGCACAGATTCAGCAAAATCCCTATCAAAACTCCATTTTTGACTGAAGCGGAAAAGTCCATCCTGAAATTCACATATAATCTCAACAAACGCTAAATAACCAAAACAATCTTGAAAGACAGTCACCAAGGTTAAGGATTTATACTTCCTAATTTAAAAACTTACCAAAGAGCTGCAGTAATCAAAACTAATGACATAAAGATAAACTTATAAAGCAAAGGAACAGAAGGAATGTCTGGAAATAACCCTTCTTGCATATTGTTGTATGACTTTGGGTACCAATGCCATTCAATGAGGAAAGGACAGACTTTTCAATAAATGGTGCTGAGTAAACTGGATACCACAAACAAAAGAATGAATTTGGGCTCTTACCTAACACCACATGCAAAAATTGACTGAAAATGGATCAAACCCAGAACAGAACTTGGAAAAAGAACCAAGAACAGACTAGAGAGCAGAATCCCAGGACAAAACCATGGATTACAGAGCAAAAGAGCCAGGAAGAGTAGATATCCTTACAAATTATCTGGGAAAGTAGAATCACTGTACATCCCCTCCTCGAAATTATTTTCATGCTCACTGTGTCTAAACTTGCTCTTTTTGAGCAATTTAGTTTACTTTTGTTTTCATTCTACAGAGAAGTTAGATAGCATTTTTGCATATTGACTGTACTTTTTTTGAGGCAGGATCTCACTCGATAGCTCAGACCAGTTCTGACTCAATATGTAGCCCAGGCTGGCCTCAGTCTCGTGGCAATCCTCCTGCTTCAGCCTCTCAGGTACTGATATTACAGGCATGTGTCACCATGCCTAGCCAATCTTTGTGTGATGCTGTGGAATCGAAGCCAGGGCCTTACAAATGCTAAAGAAAGACTTTAATCACTGAACTACACCTCCGAGCCCCAGACTATATTATTTAAATGTAACATACCGTCTGAAAAGATAATTAACCTAAGTTTTCAGACTTTTTGGACATTGCATGTATATTTTATTTGTCTGTCTCTAGGCACCAGAATGCAAATAAATATTTCTGATTTTTCTCGGATATATATGTGACTGACACTTAGATAGTAGTGCCTGGCACATAAACTCATATTTGTTGAGTGCAGTAATAAATAGTTTTTCTCTAATATTCCTCTGCGATTGTTCTTAACTTTTTTAAGTGTGTATTTGAAATAAAGAATAGTAATATTGATTTTGGAGAATCGGCACATGCATGTAATTTATAACATTTCTTAATTTAAAAAAAAGAAAAGCCCACAATTGAGTGCAATTATTTAGAATTCCAGATCTAGCGCTTGCCTATAAGTGTTTACTGATGTCTACAAAAATGACTACATCTCAAGGAGAGGGAGAGTGTGCAATTTCCTGACATCTGAATTTAAACCTACTAATTATAAACTGAGAGTATTCTTTTGGTGTTTATTTTGTGTTTTTCCATCTTAGTCTTTTTCTTTATCCTGACTTCCAAACATATATAATTCTGAAATGCCTTTTTTTTTTCTCCTTTAAACGCAGAGGGCTGGCATAGATCCTGATGTCTTTGAAGGGAGGCGCCCAGCCTTACATCCACACTCTGTGCTCTTCGCTGTCACCACACTATCTAGAACAAGCTGCATCACGTGATCGCCCCAGTATTTCTATCAGACTCTCCTGGCCATCATCAAAGAGAACCCCACCTGGCTAACTCAGCTTCCAGATGCAAGATTATGGAGCTGAAATACCAATTTAATCAATTTAGATACAATGGTAACATTAGCGAAAAGGCTTATAATCCTTTAAAATACCCTGTGTCTGGAATAAAATATATTATTACTATGATACAACATTTCAGGGAAAAAAATGCTTCTGTGACAGATCTGTAATGAATAAATGAAAAGCAATGTGCTATTTGGTGTAATCTCCTTTGAAGCAGGCATTAAATTATTAAAGATGTTTCCAATATATATACATCAATCAAATCATCCCCAGAAGGAACATTGGGTTTTACAGTCATACATCCACATCCACACACACACACCAAGCGCATGTGCATGCATGCATAAAATCTGTACTTGGTGGGAGCCTATAAAGAAGAAAAATAGCTCTCCCATATGAGGGCTGGTGCCCTTGTCGGAAGGAAATATTGTTCGGGGCAAAAATTTTTAAAAAAGTTAAAAGGGGAACAACCATAGTCACCTTCAATTTCCTTTCCTCCTCTCACTGAAGAGAAATCTTGCATCCTACACATCTCACAAGTGATGCCTGTTTTGGTCATGGGATGCTCCCAAAGGAGGGTGCATCAGGCTGAGGGGCCCGGAAGTGGAGCTCCCACACACACTTCTACCTACAATTCTGCAGAAGTGAGCTCCCACAGGCCACAACAGAATGTATCCACCACTAAGAACATCACTTGAGAATTCAAGACAAGATATGTGCCTACTAAAATCTGCAGTGGCAACACTTTGCTGAGGGAGATGGACAGGTAGGTCCACTTTACCCTCAGGCCTGGGAATTTGCCTCACCATATGTGATGGTCAACCTTGACAGTCAACTTAATCACCCTGAGAGATACCTAGATTATTAAAAAACACTCTGAGTCATGGAGATATGACCAAGGAGACCATACCTAACCCTGGTCTCTTCATCTCTAGTTCTTTCTCTGCTCTCTACTTCCCAGCTGCCCTGAGTTCAGAAGCTTTCCTCCACCATGCCTTTCCACCTTGGATTTCCTGCCTTAGAGCCAGACAACCATGGACTGAGTCCTTATAAACCAGAAGCCAAGAATAAAGTTGTTCTCTTTGAAGTGGTAGGTGTCAGGAATTTTGTTCCAGCAAAAGAAATCTGATTAATATACCTAACCTCAGAGTTTCTGTCTTAGTTACTTTTTCATTGGTGGGACAAAATACCAGACATTCACAATTTTAGGAAGGAAAGATTTATTTTAGTTTCAGTAGGTCTCACATAGTCTGTTCATAGGGCAGCCAGCAACAGTCAAGGCACATGGCAGAGACAGAGGCTAGAAAGTTACTTACCCCACTGCAGACAGAAACCAAGTCTAGTAGGAGCCAACTGAGTCTGGAGACCCAGGTAAGGCTAGAGCATTCCCAGGAAGGAGCTGTAATAATGTTTTTTTCTTCCTTCTTTTATTTAGTTCAAGCTGTCAATTGGGCCCTCCACAGGTGAGTGCCCCTCACTCACTTCCTGGCTCACAAGTCAATAACAAAGCTCTGTCCTAGGCACCCCTGAGTCTCAATGTGTTGACACAATCTTTCCAGGTCAAGCCCCAGACATCTACCAGGCTCTACCTCCCAAGGGCACACTGTTCCCAATTTATTCCACTACATCCAAATACATGAGGCTTTTAGGAAACACTCCAGATAACAGACCATAGCAGTTTCCTTGGGAACTGGGGGGTGATAATTAAAACCTCACAGAACTAGAAAAAGGACCTGATGAGTTCCTATGCATAAAAAATCATCAGAAAATGAACAAGCTATATATACGTGTCTCTGATTACCATTTCATTTTCCTTGCTAATGAAATAAAAGAACTTGCTAGGTGTCCTGTGAAAAACTCTAGTACAGAGTTTGCACTAATAAGACTGTTTCCCAATGGGCCACACAGAGCTGGAATCCTCCAGAATCTCATGCACAGGAGGAGAAACAAACATGAAGTCAAGAGTCTTTGTGATTGTCTTATACTTACTGGTTAATACAGTGAAAGTATAGGCTGATATTCTACTCCAATTTTCCCACATTAATCATCTCCCCTACTCATTACATTGTTTTGTCATCTTCCCTGTGGTACTAGGGCTGCAGCCAGCCCAGGCCTATCACACCTTCACACTGAGCTATATCCCTAGGTCATGTGGTTTTTTTGTTCATTTTTTGTTTTGTTCTGTTTTGTTCTGTTTTGTTTTGTTTTGTTTTTTAGTTTTGTTTTTGAGACAAGTCCTTGCTAAATTGTTCAGGCTAGGATCAAACTTGCAATCTTCCTGAACCAATTTCCCAGAGTATCAGGATTACAGGACTGCCCCACCAGGGCTAGCTTGGTTATTCTTTGCTTTTAAATTCCCTGAAAGTTATTTTTTCATAACACATTTACCATCCAAAAGGTTTTATATTTGTTTGTTTCAGGACTATTTTCAAAAGCAATCCATAAAGGCCTGCAGCAGATGCTAAGCAAGTCTCAGGGGATGGGGGTGGGGGGTCCCTGGGAATTCAAGGACTGGACCCACGGGTTGGCAGTGGCCAGTGAGGGGAGTGATCTTGGCATATGTACAGATGGCACAGCACGCTCCTCCGAGTACTTTGACGTATTGTTTCTTGTTTCATTTCCTCAGCCTAACAGCAAAAGTGATCATCAAAATTCATGTTTAATCTTAAAATTTAGCAGTCAATGAATTGAAATCGGAGAGAAGACAGAAAGACTATTGACAGAATGACTCAGGGCCAATAAGACAACAATATTGGTTCTAATTGCATCACCATGTCACTGTTTATTAGAAGTCCCAGTATAGAAAATAAATGCATCGTTGCCAAAGCAATAAACCAGAAGGGCACTTTATAACCTAACCCTAAATTTCTCCCCCATGAACAATTACATCAAAGGGTCGTCAATTTGTGACTAAAATTTTAAGAGGGCCAATTTTCAAGTAGGAACCATTTCGCCAAGGAGTTATATGCATCCTGAAATTTTAGGAGCAGAGGGTGTTTATGGGTAACTGCTTAATACTCTATCCTGTGCAAGGCACAATTCTTGCGTTTCACTGGAGATTAAGAAAGACTACTCACTACATTCTACCTTATAGAGCCATTAAAGTAATGCATCCAATAGTCTAAGCATGAGTGAAGAATTCTTCTGAGCCTCGATGACCCCAGCCTCCTGGCCTCTCCACAACCCATCCAGGGCGCACCAAACTAATGGACACGTTACACACAGAGATGCACAATTACAGATAATGGGTAGTCTTCAATAAAGAGGTTTTTCTGCGAAAATCTGGGCTTTTCCCTTTTAAAAAGCATGTTATTTATTGTAAGTAACTGCTCTTAATATTTGCCATTAGAAAGCAGGGCCAGATTTTGTCCCTGCAATAACACTGGCATGGGTACCCTGAGCACATTCTGCCTGCATCTGTCTAATGCAGAGCTTGCTTAGTTTGTGATGGCTGTTTGGAGAAAAGGATGATCTTTGAGGAAAGACAGAAATGATCCAGTCATTATTATTGCTGGCTACCTCCTGGTGGGTCTGGCTCAGGGGAAACCATAAGTATTCCAGTTTTCTAGAGGATATTCATGCAGGTCCTGGCAGTAGGGGAGAAAGAAGATGGAATATGGAAATCATGTGGAAATTAACTGCAAGTTATTGAAGGCATCAATTACTTGGAGGTACTTCCACAGACAGATGAGGCCGCCCCAGTGGCTTACACGTTCAACCCACATCGCACCTCTGACAGTAAAAGCAGCATCACAAATTGGATATGGGGATGGGCACCTAAGCAGGGACTACAGCCAAAGTCCAGCCCACTTAGGAAAGTAAATGTTGATTATGGCCTACCACTGATGTCAGAATTCCTGAAGGATCTATTCTTGTGCTCAGGCCTTTGCTATCTGAACTAACAGCACTAATCAGAGTTTTCCAATCAAGAAATCTTCTCTGACCCCGCAGCCCTCCTTCCTTCCCACCTATGCATTCCCTCTCTCTGAAATATACCACATTTAGAAATTGGAGGTCAGAACCAATAAATTGCTATGCCTGACCAGGGACTGACTTCCAGTGTACTGCCTGTTACATCTAAAATTTGGGGAAATGTGTGGATTTGTGGCAGGTGTGGGGCAGGGGGCAGAAGGCGCTTCGGTAGATTCTATGGCACAGTTCAGGGATAGATGTCAAAAGTACCAAAATTACTGCAATTGTTTTTACTCCTGTTCCCATGGAAACCAAAGTCATCTCCTGTTCGAGTTGAATGAGGCATTTTGAAATAATCAGTTTTCATTTTTCATGATAGCAAAGTACTTTTTTTCAGCATCCAGAGGCTTACTTTCACGGGAAGAAAAAGAAAACACTTAGACATGGTATGAAGGCACAAAAATCTACTGAAAGGGTGCTTCTGTTCAGAGACCTGCCACCTGGGTGCACAGGCCACCTACAGAGTGGCCCCAACCCTGCTGGGAGCTGCTAACCAGGCCTATGTCAAGGCCACAGATTCCTGTGACATCCACAGGCGAACATGGAACAAGTGGAAATTCACACTTAGATGGCATGACAATATGTACTCATCATTAAGAAAGGAATTCCTTTACACTTTCTTACATAAGAAGTAAATGTTGATTTTCTTTCATTCACAAAAGAAATCCGTGAGAACTGCATTTTAATGTCTAACACCACTTCCAGCAATTAAACACAAGTCCACAAATAGGACTGCCACAAAAAGTCTTATTGACAAAGCACAGGGAAGTTAAGAACCTGATTATCCCAGCAATTCCAGTGGTTGATGTCACACATAATGCTTACAGCTCCAAATGCCAAGGGGATTCACAAAAGGACTGCGAATTGAACAGAGATTCCCCCATAGGCTGTTGGCCATAATTCCTCCCAGCTGGGGAAGGCTGTGAAGCTTGGCTGGCCCTCTGCTGAGACAGCTATTCATGTAGTAGTCGGAAGCCCCAGGTGCCTCACTTCTATCCTTGAGGTGATTGAGGGCAGAACAGATGGGCAGCCAGGACCTCAGGCTCCTGCACTGACACCAATGTACATCACATCTCCACCAAGGGGCTGTGCTGCCACCATGACAAAATTAGTGTAGGCCAGGTTTCCTTCCTGTCTGGGCATTTTCTAATTCTACTAAGTAAATACATCTCAATGAAGTAGATTTAAATGAAAGGGTATGCCAACAAATGGTAAGAACCAATCACCCTGTAGTGACTTCCTCCTCACCTAGGAGCTCTGCCTAGGCTCTGAGTTCCTTTCACACCTTACTTGGAAGTCTAACCAAGATAGGTTCACAAGAACAGGCCTATAATCTCAACATGCTGGAAGACTGAGGCGGGAGATGGTAAGTTTGCATCCAGCCTGGGCAATTTAATGACTTAGTGAGACCCTGCTTCAAAATCCAAAATAAAAATGGGCTAGAGATATAGCTGAGTGAAAGCCTAGGCTTGATCCCCAGTCTCACAAATAAATACATGAATTTTTTAAACAGAGGCTAGCTAGACATTTAAGAAAAGCCTCTAATGAGGAAACAGGGAACTTAAAGAACAAAACTCAAAAAACAAAAGCAAAAAACTTCAGAAGAAAGAAAGATAGTGCAGAAGAAAGGTTAAGCTAATGGAGTATTAACCTTTGAAGAGATAGTGGAAAATAACCACAAACATAAAACAAAAATGAGATGCTATAAAAAGGAACATTCAGAAACTGTAAAAGATCTGTTAGAAGTTAAAGATGAGAACCAGGAAAGGAACTAGAGGTGTAGCTTAGTAGTATGTGGCTGCCTAGCATGCACAAGACCCTGACTTCATCCCTGGCATCACACACACACATACACACACACACACACACCAATACTGATAGGAGGCAAGAGTTTTGGCTATTTGTGGGGGGAAAAAAAACTGACCATGTAGAAAAAAAACCCACAAAGACAATAAAGACAAGTGGATCAGTCTAGGAGCTTCTATGTATAAACATTGACATTACAGAGGGACAGCAAACAAGAAAATTATCAAAGGAATGATTCAACATTTTCCCAGAACTTAAATATTTTCAGAATAATAACAGCCCAGTGGGTACCGAACATGCAAAAATAACTAAACTAAGGGACATATTTGGAAATTTTCATAACACCAGGAGCAGAGTCCAGAAATGAAAAAAAAAACTTAAATATAAAAGTTTAGGAAAGAGAACATCACACTTCTCAGTCGCCCTTCCAAAGAGGAAGAAAAGTAGAGCAGTGCTTTTAGAACACTGAGGGAAGTTACACTGAAGCCAGAAGTTTATGCTTAGTGATATTTTTAATCAAGTTTGAGTAGGAAAAGGACGTTTTTAGACATGAAAAGTCACACCCACCCACACCCACCCAGACCCCCCACACACAGTGCCCTCCATGAAGCTTTTCTCTGGATGTCACTAAAAGGTAATCATAGACACACACACACACACACACACACACACACACACACACACACACACAGATGTAATTCAAGAATGAATAAGACATAACTGAAAACAAAATGGGAGATCCTTCTGCTGGAGGCACAAAAAAAAACTCCTAAAATAAGGACAAAGGGAAACAGCAGGCTAACTGTAAAAGCAGACAGAGATCCGCTTAGTCGGACGCCTGGAGGGTGAGGAGAAGGTGCAGTTCAGATCCCATCACCAGACGGGACACACTAGATGTGCTGAATGGGACAGGCAGAGATTAGCAGTTCTGACCCAGTCTGGGGGCGGCTTGGCAACAGACACTCAGAAAATTAGGCAAATGAAAAAAAATTAAAATAGGCTATCACTAACTTAGTGATGAGGAGAAAAGGTTACACAAGAAAGTACATTGCATTCATTTACCTACAAAAGCCTCAAAACTATCTGCCTTTATTGAAGAGTAGAACTCCACTGAGTGTACCACCATGCTCAGTGAAGTAAGTCAGGCTTGGAAGGCTAATATATAATGGTTTTTCTAATATGAGAAACCCATAATACATTCATTTTATAGAACCAAATGAGGGTGATAGTGGAAGTTAGATGGGGAAGGGAGCGCAAGGGTCAATAATTTTGATATGATATATGTGTAAACAAAATACTCAAGTTCAATGTAAACATTATGTATCTCACACATGCACACACACACACATATAAAATGGGGGAAAAAGAAAATAAAGCAAATGGTTCTGTTATAAATAATACATAGTAAGAATATATGCAGATTAATAGTGCATTAGCCAAAATTACAGTAAAATATAAGAGGAAGAAAAGAAAAGGTGCATTTCTGTGTTCACATGCCTCTGGCCTTATTTTTCACTAGGGGTTCAGAAGCGGTGAGGAGTCTAAATAATCAGATTCTGTAGCCATTAGAAACAAATATCAAAATTTGAAAAATAGAGAGGTTTTTAATCAAATTTGAAATGACCCGATCAAAAGTATGTTTATTATTTTATGTACACCTAAAAGCAAAATAATTTAAATGGCAATTAAACTACAATATGCCATCCCCTCTAAGACATCAGATCTCAAGGGTGGCACATGTCTCAGCAATATAACCATGGGTTATTCCCAGTTCAAATCAGTTACCTACAGAAACAAGAATTGAAGTGGGAAAAGGTACAGCTGGATGTGATCTTTATTATAATCTTTGTTGAACTGGTTGATGTTATAAAGGGTATATTTAACTGACTAAAGAGTAAAGGTTTAAAATAAATAAAAATTAGTGCATATATGTCTGCATTTGCACCCAGAGTCCCATCCTCTCCAGGTGACAAGAAGGGATCAGGTGATAAACACAGAGGTTTTCATCTTAGAAACAGAGCAGCATGCTCAAGAAACCCAAATCTTTTCATGTTTTTATTATGTAAAAATTCACATAACGTCAAATTTACCACCCAAATCAGTATTAAGTGTAAAATTCTACAGTATCACAACCTTTAGAATGGGCAGTAAACGTACCCAATTTTTGCACTGTACTGAGACATGACCTTTTGGGTTTTTTTGGGTTGTTGGAAAAGTAGTGGCATATTCATCTATATTTTTCAAGAGTCATTTCTTTGAATAAAGAACAAAGATCAATCAACAATATATTGCTCATTTTGTTCCATAGTCTTTTGCCACTTTTCAGTGATCTTCGTAATTTCTTGTTCATAAAAGGACAAAGTCCTGATGAACAGCTGCACTTGAATTGAATGTTATACCCACAAAGAGTTTCAAAGGGATAGAAACAAGAGGAACTCTGATGGTTCAAGGTGAGGCAAGTGTGGTGAGTGTGGCAACACATCCCACGCAAGCTCTCGTAATTTCTGACCGCTGATCAAATTTGTGAGTTGTCTCTCATTGTCATGATGGAATACAACTCCGTGACAATTAACAAATTCTGGATGTATCTGCATGGTGGATTCATTTGAACTGTCCAATTGCTGACAGCACACATGTGAACAGATTGTTTGGTTCCTTGTTAGGAGCTTAAACAACATGACACCTAAAATCCCATCACACTGAAAATATAACCTTCCTGTGATAAAAATCTACTACCGTTGTCATTCAAGGCAAATCATCATGTGGGGACTAAGACCGTGTGTACACAACATTGCAGCCAAAAATCCACTTTTCATCATCAGTTGCTTTAAAAAAAGATTCTCTCGAGTTTAATAAGCATATCTCAGATGTGTCTACCTGCTGGCAAACAAACTTCTTTGAGCTCATGAGGAGTTCAAATATCAAGCTTGTTCACGCATATCCCAGCTTCTTTGGGTGGTTGTGAATGTTTGAATGAAGGTTATTCAGTGTTTCTGCAATTCCTTGCATAATGTGAGTTTGACTAAACCAATGCCTTTAATTTTTTTGGTCATCAACCTTAGTGTCCCCCGATGAAGGAACGTCTTTGAGATCAAAATTAACAGCACACAATTTTGTGAACCATCGTTGCCACTGACATTCGTGTAGAGCATTGTTGCTATAAACTGTACACAACTTTTCACAAGCTGGATGTATGTTCTTCACTGAACAGAAGTAAAACAGCAAAGTATGGCAAAAATGTAGCTTGGTCTTTCATCCTCCACTTGTTAAATCTCCAAAACTCAAATCACCCAATTTTTTAAATGAATCAAAAACTGTCACATGACATACCAATAACACATATGCAACTGACTCTAGAACTTCCAAAAATGAACTAACACCATCTCTTGCAAAAATGCATCATGACTTTTCTGAAAACCCATTACTATTGATTATCAGTTATATTAATGGTTACATTGTCCATCAAAGAGGACAATAAACAAATCTGACCTTTGCCCCAACGAAAGTTTTTTCAGTATCGTGATTGGAGCTGGAATGTCCCCTGAAAGTCTCATCATTTTGATGTTGTTGATTATCTATGAAACCACATGCTGTTAGGAGATGGGGGTCTAATCTGCATCAGGAGATTTATGGATGTGTGGTGGATTACAGGTGCATGGTGAAAGAAAAGCACGTGGTATAGACTACAGGCATGTGTGGATCACAGGTGTTTATGGATTAGGGGCTTATACCTGGAAGGGTTGAAACAGTGAGGCTGGACCCAGAAGGGGTGGATCACTGGGATAGGACCTCAAAAGATATATGCTACTTCCTCCCTTCCTCCCAGATATGGTTCTGTTCTGCCACATCAGGAGGACCTGTCTCGGCTCCAGCTCCAGCCCCGCTGTGTGGCTCTACCATTTTCTGGCCACCTACCCATGAATGTATTGTGACTTTCTGAAATTTTTAGCTAAAATAAATCTTTTCACCCTGAAGGTGAAAATATTGGGTATTATGTCCCAGCAATAAGAAAGTAACTAAAACAGAAACTGGTACCAGAGAAGCAAGATTGTTGCTGTTACTTTACCTGATGATGTAGTTTGGAAGCCTTTGAAATTAGTTTGTGGGAGGAGTTTGGAAAGGCTTGAGGATTCCAGCTGGAGAGGGCTTGGAGTGCTCTGAGCCAAGCAAGATGGAAGATTCTGGTGTCTCGGGAACCAGCAAAACCTCACCTTTAATCAATTAAAGGGTGGAAAGGTAAAGGACTTTGCTTTGTAAAGAGACTAGCAGGACATTCTGCAGGGTAACATAGGAAAGCAAATCCCCAAGGAGTTCAGCCATTTAAGAATTCAAGAGACTTCAGCAGTGATTGTCCAAGAGGGCTAGGCTAGTGCTCACACAGGTGGCAGACCTTGGTGATGTCTACACAGTCCTGGCTTTAGAGGCTTGCAGAGTGCAAGAGTTGTGGGTTCATGGAGGCCTCCATCTAGAGTTCAAAGGAAGGCCTTAGAGGCCTGGCAGTTTGCCCCTAGGAAGGCAGTGCATGAAATTGTAAGGGAAAGGCCGGAGGAACAGTAGAGATCTTCAAAATCTGGAGAAGGCAGGAATGTGGATCATTGGCTGAGAAAAACTGTAGGCTGTGAGCAGATTCAGCCTAAATGAGAGCAAGTGAAGGTTACAGCCGGAGGTAACAATGTAAGGGCAGGGCCACCCAAGTCTTTTGGAGCTCATATCTTGCCACAGTTTACCCCAAGTGCTGGACACAGAAATACAGGATTTAAAAGAGCTATAGGATTTAACCCAGGCCCTGCTGTGTTTAGAACTTGTTTTTGTCTGATTGCTTTCTATCCTCCTATTTCTCTCTGTTGGAACAGGATTTTCATAGGAGCTCATAGCTGAGAGTTTGTCTTGCTTTCAGAGGAGACTTTAGACTTAGACTTTTTTTTAGCAGTTCTGGAACTGTTAAAACTTTGGCAACTCTCACAGAAGGACTAAATGCATATCACATAAGGAAGTAGACAGGAGTCTTTTGGGGGGCAGGGGCAGGACACAATTTGGAGCTGGAATTCTCTCAAAAGTCTCATGTATTTGGATTTCATGGATTATCTATGGCACTATGTGCTATTAGGAGAGGGGGGTCTAGTCTGGAGGGGTGGATTATGGGCGTATGATGGATTATAGGTACATGGTAGAAGGCAGGTGTGTAGTAGAGTATAGATTACAGACATGTAGTGATTAGAAGCTTAAACCTAGAAGGGGGCCAAACACTGAGGCTAGACCCAGAAGGGGCAGATCATTGAAACAGAACCTGGAAAGGTGTGTGCTACTTCCTCCCTTCCTTCTGGGACATGGCTTCCTGTTTGCAATGCTGTAAAGAGCTGCCTCCACCTCTGCCTCTGCCAATATGATTCCACCATTGTCAGTGAATGAACTATAACCTTCTGAAACTATGAGCTAAAATGAATCTTTTCTCCCTTAAATTGTGGATGTCAGGTATTGAATCATAGCAACAAAAAAGTAACTAAGACACTCAGTCTCATCACTGTTGACATTTGGGTCTGGGGAAGTTCTATTGTAGAGATAATTATGTGCATTACCACCCTTGACCACTGCCCACTAGTGCCATGCAATCATACTCCCCCAGTATGACAACCACATGTGCTCCCAGCAAATGCCAAATAGCCCTTCAGAGAGAAAATTACCTCGTGAGAAGAATTATTACTCCATAAAAAACTGCTATTTCTTCCTAAGACTTTACTGCACAGAGTTCCTTGACAAGACAGCACAGAACACAGGCCAGAGGTGCTCCACCTCCAGGAGCCAGACACACACACACACGCCCTTCATCATGCCCATTTTACTAAAATCACAATTAGACCACTAGAATGGCAGGAAACCAATCCAAAGAAGTTGACTAGCTTACAGCCAGAGAAGCTGTTCGTGCGTGTACTATTTATAGCTGAACCACGCAGCCTACAAGGACATTCTGGACTGAAGGCTCTCATCTGGCTTCTGTTTTTCTCACTGAATGCTCTCCCACCCCACTCCTCTCCTTTGAATCTGACAGAACTGAACCTCCATCCCACTTCCTCCACTCGGCTGTACAGCCCAGGATCAGTAGTTCACTTAGATGTACTCACTTTCTTTCCCCATGGATACACAAACAGAGGTGGTAAGGCCTGTCACACACGACTGTCACCGTAATTACACAAGACAGTGCCCAGGGCAGTGCCTGGCTATTGTGTAATGCACACCATGATAGGGGTCTGGTCTCAAAGTTATTTCTGATTGTGAAGCTAATGCTTTACACTACTTTCTCCACATTATGTTTTCACATTTAAACCACAGCTGCTTGGGACACACAGCAGAGTTCACTGGACCCCAGAGAAAATGGCTCGAAGACCTTACCTGAGCACCTGGTGCCACCAAATGAACCAGACAAACCCAGCACTGTGACCAACCTTGTCAAGGAAGGAAGGAACTCTGGTCTTTGGCTGCCCTGTTTCATTTTTCTTTCAAGTGGACATCAGTTTGTTGATACTGGCTCTGACCAGTCTATGCCTTGGTGTCTCTTGCACACTGATATTTTAATAAGACTCTCTTGTACACTGGCATGTTGTTAATGACAAGCTGTCCTCGCAAGTCAAGTAACACTCAGGCTCTGCAGACAGAAGTCCAAGGCTGCCCAACAAATATCAGAAACCAGTTCTTCTGCCACTTTCCTACCTTATAATCAGCAAGTTCATAACAAACGACTCTCCCTGATTTTTATGAGTTGTCTACTTAGCAACTGACAGAGACGCTGTGCTTTTACCAATACTATGATTCGCTCATGATGGTTTGACTATGGAATACAACTTGGTCTTCATTTTTACAGCTATTAGGAGGTATTGTATAAAGTTAATGATTTTCCTTCTTTGTCTTAAAACATAATATTTAATTATAACTTCCCAGAGACTTAAAGTTCTGCCCTCTCTCAGGAAGAAATAATACCCATAACTAGAGTCTATGAAAAAGTCTTAGTTCTAGTAAACCCTAGGAAATCCATTGGATTTTTAAAATCTATGATTTCTGGCCCAGGAGGCCTTTCTCGGAGAAGGCAGGACTTACAGCAAATGCCTACACTGAAGACATCGCACAGCTGCCCTGCTTGAACTAGCACAGTGGAAAAGACCAGATACAGGAGTTATTGGTTGAGATATGTGGTTTTAAAAAACGGGAACATCACATAATAGTTGGAGGGTAGGTGGCAGTTCCTAGTGCCTCCTCTTGAATCCCCCAAGTTTGGGATCATTATTTTCCCATTCTCACCACCACTCCAGTCCCCTCCTTAGAATTGTAAGAAAGCTCACTGAATTGTATTAAAGGCATAATGGACTCATTTCTTGGATCATTTGGCCAGAACAAACAGTACTCAGTCCCTTCTGAGTAGTGTTACTCTATATGTTGCTATAGGTATGCTACGTAAACATATGCACAGAAGCACACTCCTGAAAGGACACGGTTCCAGCCAGGCCTCATGGTGACACCTAGTTGGTGTCCACCTAAAGGAATTTAGTGAGCTAGCAAGACCCTGTTCTAAAATTTTAAAAAAGTACACTGTTTCAGTGACCTAAGGAAAAAAATACACACATAGTTAATATCTGAGTTGCATTTATATAAGTATTTTTTGTACTGGGAATTGAACCCAAACCCTCTACAGTGAGCTACACTTCCAGTCCACCTTTTAATTTTGATTTTGAGACAGCGTCATTCTAAATGGCCAAGTTGCTCAAGCTGGATTCAAACTTACAACCTTTCTGCCTTCGCTTCCCTGAATGTGCCACTGGACCTAGCTTATATCTATACAATTTGAAGACCAAAAATAAATACATAAATAAAATTCCAACCACAACAATGTCAAGTACCCTTAAAGTTAGAATATGACAGCATTTTTACAAAAAAAAAAAAAAAGCTTTTCTAAGTGGAGAAGACCATTTTCCCTAGATGAAAATCCCAAGTCAATGTTCTTCTTCGTATCAAACCATCCCTTCTTTGCATCTCATACCTAAGTTCAGTTTATTAAAAGGCATACCAAGTTCAGCATTTAAAAAAAAAAAAAGGACTACCCATGGCTGACATAGCTGACCGTGTAAAGTAACAGGAAGTACCAGAAAGAGCTGAAGAGCTTTCCTAGTGTATTTTCAGGCCATCCATCTCCATCTCCTGCCACCCAAGAGGGCTTGGCTACTACAGGTCCAGGAACAGCATGCAGCAGGTAATGCAAGCCTGACAGGCAAGAGGCAATCACTGGCTCATCCATGCGTGGCGATTACCTGGTCGACAGGAACCTCCACTTGGGTGTCTTCATCTTCCTGGACTTCCACTGCCCCCCGCGTCTCAGACCTCTCCCCTCCGGCTTTGAAAACGCCTTCCTCTGTTACTGGAGAGGAAACACATAGTGAGAAATCAAAATCAAAATCCAAGTGCGACATCATGTGGCTAGATGTTGAAATGACAGCAGAATGATCTTTTCAGTCGTGTTTCGGCTCCCTCTTCCGTTACAGGGTTTGGGAATTCCTTGTCCATCTACTCACCTATATTTCCATTGAGAAGAAGTTCAGGGGACAAAGCAAGGCCTACTCATCTGGGTAGAGCTTGACTAGAGTCCCTGCTTGTGCTGCAGCCACCGAGCTACTATCACACCCAGCAGAGAAGCCCCAGCTGGGGTCCTGGTGCCCTGCTCCTGGCCATGACCAAGACGTGACACTTGCTGCTTTTAAACACTACTTTCGGAAATGTCCTCTTCCCAAAGACTGCTAGGTACTCCGCAAAATATATTATTATAGGTTTTTCTACCCAGATGATGTTCTTTAAAAATGTTTTTCTGGCATCACGATGGAGTTGACTTTTCACATTGCATCGTCCAACCCGTAAAAAAGGATCAAGGTCATTTATTTTGCAGATTTCAACAAGATACCACAACCTATGATTCCAAATCCTTAACTAACAGTTGTCACCTAAAGCTCTAAGATTTTAAGTTGAGCTCCTTGGACTTGCTCTTCCCTAGACCCTCAGGGATGCTTCTTGTATTTGAAGTGGTTTTAATGTTTCCTCTCTGCCTTCTCTTCCTCAGGCCAAGTCATTGAGAACCTAATGTCACTGTCATTCTGCCTGTCTATTGGGTTTAGTGCTTCAGCCATTCTCACAGATGTTTTCTCTGCCCAATTTTTAAGGCTCTGCAGAACTGGAGATTTTGCCCAGTCCCCAGGGATCAATACAGTATTGAATTATCCCTCCATGTCTAGAACGTGATTGCATCTTTTGCCTTAAAGTCCCTGTTTCTGTAAGGACAGTTTATTGTCTATGTGCCTAATGGTATAAAGCCATGCTTTATTCAATGCGAAATATGTTTTAACATTTGTTGAAGAACAACCACTTACATGTCAGGCGCAGAGCAAGCCCGTGACAGCCTGAGGTAAGAATGAGAAGGGGAATGTCCCCAAGTTGCTTACAATCTGATGCAACAGAGATAAACACACCAGCGGTAAGGCGTACAGAGGTAAGTGCTGTCACAGGTAAGGGCTATCACCATGGAGCATCACAAGAGCTGAGAAGACACATTCCAGAGCAAAAGGAACGAGGAAAGGAGAAAGAGAAAGAGGAGAAATGGAAGGGAGATGGGCATGTCTGTGTTCACCTCTGAAGCGACCTTAGAAGACGGCAATCATCATCAGACGCTGGATTCAGGATAGCTGTGACACCGTTTAATGACTCTACCGGTGCCACATGTGTACCCCACCATGGCACCGCCCTACACAGAGCCTACATAGGGATCCCAAAGGAACATATTCCAAATACCCACACAATATTACATGTTCAACCATGTCCACACAGAGCTATGGTTGTCTGCAGGTGTATTTTTAGAATAAGCGTTCCCCCAGAAAAGAGAGTGTAACAATTATAAAAAATGCAACCACATAGAAAGGGCACTGGAAGGGAAAATGGCAACCACAGTGGCCCACACAGTGGAGACAGAGCTCAGCCTGCATCCAGGGATGTTGATACAGAACACAAAGCCAAGATCCTGAGCCTTGGGTGCGGGGTGGGTCCAGTTCCTTGGTAAACTGAGGCATCGAAGCCTCTCTTTTAGCATTGAAAAGCAAAGGATGGAGAGCAAGAAGTGATTCCTGGAACAGACAGGATAATGTGGAAAAGTGGCTGTGACATCACCATCACGGTGCAGAAGGAGGCAGCCTCAGTGTTCACTGGAAGAGTTAAGTCACAATCAAATGGAGTAATATAAACACTTAGAGAAAATATAACATTATTCTTATTATAAACCATTTCTATGTGTAAATTATAAAACTCAGAAGAGGAAGAAAATCAGCACCTTTTCTAGTTCCATGACTCAGAGACAACTGTCATTAATATTTTGACAACCTACCCCCACCACACACATATATATATAGACAATGAGGGTCTAACTGTACATGTAATTTGTAAGTCTTTTTCTCTCACTTTAAAATCATAAATTGGGTATTTCTCATGCCAATAAATGCTGCATGAAGACAATCAAATGTGATGATGGATGGGAAATGGTGAATCAAACACATGGAATTTTTTTAATGAATATGGGGGATTTTATGCCATTGGTAGATGAGAGATGGCAACTATGAAACCCACTAGGCAGTGGTCACTCCGGGACGTGTGCAAGGCTGATTAGCCCCTTGAAGAGGAAGGTGAGGGAGACCCCACAATTTGTGGGTCCTTCTTGCTTTCTGGAACACTGCCTTCCAAGACTCAGCACCATGCCCTGCACATAGTAAGACTTTCATAGAAGCTTACTGAAACATAAAACGAAAGGCAAGCCCTGAGTTAATCTCTTCCTCACATATTGATCCCCTCCTCCCCAAGCCTCCACAGCCTCCCCCACCCCTCACAGCCTCGACCTAGTACTATACTCTCCTTCCCGAGCAGCTCCCGGGTTCATGGGCATCAGCTGGCGGGTTGTTCTGTTGCGCATGGTTTTTATGTTGTTTCTCAGTACTGGGGATTGGAACCAGGGCCTTTGCACTGAGCTACAATCCCACCCCTTTTTCTTTTAAGAGAGAGGATCTCCCTAAGTCACTGAATTGCCTCAGGTGGCCTCAAACCTGTGATCCTTCTACCTCAGCCTCCTAGAGTGTTGGCAGTGTATCTTTTACTGTAATACACTTTTTTATTTCAAGAGTCACTGTACATTTTGAGCACTCCTCCTACTTCTCTGTCTGCCTCTCACTACCAGCTGATGTTTTTGTTTGGTGAATTAGTGTTCATCACCCTCCACCACTACATAAGCTCCTTGAGAGCAGGTGGCAAGCCTTCACGGTCCTCTGCCCCTCCCCAGCACTGACCAGAGCTTCCCACAGGGAAGACATTCAAAAGGACACACGAGAAGGAAGAGTGAGCACCCAGGACAATTTGCCGTGTTCAAATAGGATGCAAAGAATGAACAACTTAAAAACTACTTTCTCACTCCTCGATCCTTGGTGTTCCTCCAGGGGTTTTGCCCCAAGCTGGCCCCACGTGGCAGCACAGCATTTGGATGGGCATGGGGAAAACAACAAATGGATCTGAAGTGAGAGAAGCCTGCAGCATAACTTGCCCAGGGGTCCACGGACTATGCGTGGAAGGCAGCATAATGACCCCGACGGTCAGCACACCATGAACCCGGGGGTCTGTGAATACGTGCCAGTACATGGCCACAGGGTGACCAGGCTGCAAGAGGAACTAAGGGCTGCTCAGGCCGTCCTCAATAGGGAGATGACATTGGATTACTCAGGAACTCCCGACCTACCACAGTGTTCCCTGGGTGAAAGAAAGAGGAGGATCAGATTTGAGAGATACTGGGTCAGAAAGAACCAAGCGACCATTGCTGTCTCTGAAGATGGATGTTTCTGGAAGCCAAGGAGCAGAGATGGCTTCCAGGAACTGGAAGCAGCAAGGATACTGATTTTTCTCTGGAGCTCCTGGAAGCAATACAGCACTGAGGCACCTTGATTTTAGTCTAGTGAGGCCCACTTAGAATTCTGACCTCCAGAACTATATTAGTGTTATTCACAGTAGAGTTTACGATAATCTGTTACAGCCAGTAATAGGAAACTAATATACAACACGTCAAAAAAAAAAAAAAAAAACAATGGTCTGGAGAAGAGTCCCCAATCTTTTTGGCACCAGGGACTGGCTTTGTGGAAGACAATTTTTCCCTGAATGGAGCAGGGAGGAATATCAGGAAGATTCACGTGCATTACTTTTATTGTGTACTTTATTTCCATTATTACTGCATTATGCATGATGGTGAGTTGTATAATTATTTCATTATACATTACAATGGGATGAGAACCAAGTGAGGCAGAGCTCAGGAGGCTCGCTCAGGATGGGAGCAACTATAAATACTAGCAAAGCCCGGCTCACTCACCTTCCCATTGCTCACCTCCTTCTGCATAGACCTGGCCCTAACAGGCCCCGACTGACGCAAGTCCATGGCTTGCAAGTTGAGAAACCACAGTCTGGAGAGAATGTAGAGGCAATACCCCTCACAAATTCCCTTTCTAACCCGGCAGAACCCTATAGACAAGAGAGGGCAATGTAAACACCCGCTCCTCCTCTTCCGAAGGAGGGGCAGAAATCCCCCTTGCAGAGCTCCATCTTGAGTTGATCCCTAACTGACATCACTGCTCTTTCTCCCTCCCCTACAAGCTGCACACCACCACCGCCGCCAGCCCCAGACACCCACACATCTGCCAGAAGAAAAGGGATTAGGTATTTATTTTCAGTCTTTCCCTGTCCCAAAACTTCTATAGTAAAAGCCATTTCCCTAACATACTGAAGAGCCAGGATAAATTTGATACGCAACCCTGCTCTCATCCAATTACCTGACGACAGATCCGGTGTAATGCTTGGATGCAACCTGTACCCACATTCAGCACTCATCTTTTTTCTTTGAGTCGTGAACAGACGTTTTAGGAAAGCAATAACAAACACTCTAGTAAAAATAAAAATGTTCCTCAATCAGTTTTCACTTCTCCCTTATGAATTCCATTGCTTAAAGAATGAAGGCAGAGCTGCTGAGCTAGGAAGTCTTCTCCTCAGTGCTCTGCTCACATTGCAAGGGAATCTGTTTCCCCTCATGGAACATGAAATAAATGCTATGGGGTTTTATTTTCCATGCACTAGTATATTGGTTTAACACATTACAATTCTTCAATGTCCTCACCTAAGAAAAATTATTAAATAATAAATCAGATATTCAAATAACTGATCAATACTAAAAGCCATCATTTTTGCTTTCTCACCATAATTATTTTTAAAAGTATTCTTAAATAGTATTATGCACCATAAGATAACACATTTAGTGTCTGAAGCTGACTGAGATTTATTAAGACAAGTAACAGGAAAAAAACCATGATAACCAGTTCTAAAAGACTTTATGAAAATCTTTTAGCTGTGTACGGTGGCACACACCTATAACTTCAGCACTCTGGGAGACTGAGACAGGAGGATCTCAAGTTCAAGGCCAACCTGAGCAATTTAGTGACTTAGCAACAACTTGTCTCATAATTAAAAATTTAAAAAAGGCTGCAGCTTAGTGTAAAGGACATGAGTTCAATACACATTATGGAAAAAAATAAAAGAACAAGAAGAAGAGAAGAGAAAGAAAAAGAGAGAAAGAATGAAAAAGAGAGAAAGAAAAGAGGCAAGAAGAGATGGGACAATGGGACGGGATGGGTTGGGACTGGAAGGGTAGCTGTCTTAGTTACTTTTTTGTCACTGTGACTCCATACCCAACATCCACAACCTCAGGAAAGAAAGATTCACTTTAGCTCAGTTTCAGAAGGCCACAGTCCATTCAGAGGTGGGCAGCTGGAAAACGGTGGAATCACATGGTGGGGCCACAGCTAGAGCCAGAGCCGGAGCCCAGTCTCTGGAGACCAAGATCTCTATGGCAGCGTGTGGCCAACAGAGAAGTCGGGGGGGGGGGGGGGGGGGGGGATGGAACCAGCACCCGCCCCTCCAGGTCAAGCCTCAAGCATCCGCCTCTTCCAGCCAGGCCCCACCTCCAACACTACACTGTATCCATAGGTACATGAGGCTTTTGGAAGACACTCCAGATCCAAACCATGACAAGTGAAAGAAAAGAAGAAAGGAAAAAGAAGAAAGAAAAGAGGAGGAAAGGGAAGGGGAGGGGAGGGGAGGAAATTTTTATCTCTCTATATGTAAGCCAAAATGCTGAACATGATTAGAAATATTTTCCTCTTATGTACTAGTGAGGTTGCTTAATAAAAATGTTAAATCAAAAATTTTAAATGTTACTTTCAAAAAGCAGTTCACTAAATCCAGTTGATTACGGAAAAAGTGTGGGAAATAAAGAATTTATGGCTTCCAGTGCATAAAATAATATTCTAAGAAAATGTAGATTTACAAGGTAATGTTCTTTATGTATCATATCAGTCTACAGAGGCAGAGTTAACATTTAAATCAGCAAGGTGATATAAAAATAATGTTCATTAGCTTAATGTCATGCAAATCAAATTCATAGGTGGAACACTCTGGATTTCAATATTACTCCTCAGAGACAGAGATTGCTGTCATCACAACACAGTATTGAAAATCAAAGCATTTACAGAAAGATGACCCAGAAGGAAGCAATGCTTACGGAGTTCAGCAACCCGCGAGATGCAGGGGGTCCTCCCACAACGTCCCTGCTACCGCTCCTCACGGCACCCCCTGCGCTGAAGGGACCATCGCAGCAAGATTGAAACCCTCATCAAAGACAGCTAATGATCTGAATGCTTCTAATTTGTACGGTGATATAACCCAAATGGTTTTTTAATCACAACATTCTCCATATATTTCATCATGGTCCAATAAGCTCAAACAGAACCTTTTTATAGAAACAAGAACATCACAAGTCATATTCTTCTTTCGTAACTTCTAATGCTCTGTGAAAACAATTTTACACACACATACACTAATGTGGGCTGAATTTTTATAACTACAGCTTGGGATATCTGGTTCCTTCCTAATCCCAAACTCCCACTCCAGGGTACTAAGTCCACCTGGTATAGAATTTAACTGTACAAATTTGACTGAAAAATTTGCATAGAATGCATTTCAAGCGCTACAGGTCTTATCTTTGTCCTTAAATGGATTTATACTGTAAGTGTACATAGAAAGCAAAAGTAGGATTTTTATCTTTGATTTCCCCAGAACACAGGTAATTTGTTTACTTCTCTATGCTTATAAAAATTATAAAATAAATTGTAAATAAAATACAAACAAAAACTCCTTTTAGATTTATGGCTTTAAATACATAAAATAATATTCTAAGACAAAAAAGCAGATTTTCAAAGTTCTAGATTTTCACCAAATCACAATACTTAGAAATACATAAAGCACATATTTATAATACAGAATTCTTGCCTTTTAATTTTATGACTCGTATAAATTTTTATAAAATTTCTGAAGTCTGTATCAGAACCATGAGGCTGAGAATAACAAATGATTCCTGAGTAGCTTTCTCTAAACCAAGAAACATGTGCAGTTTTACTATTTCATTTCTAACTATGTAACCTTGTAAAAATTACATGGCAAATTAGTATTAACTCATCAAAATAAACGAATTTTTCCTCCTTCCACTCCAGTTACTTTGAGTTAGTAAAAAGTAGTCTAAAATTACTAATTGTTACAGCTAGGGCATGCCTGTAACTGAAGCACTCCGGAGACTGAGGCAAGAGAATTGCCATAACTTTAAGGGTTACATAGAGTTCGAGGCTGGCCTACACTACATAGCAAGACCCCGCTTGAAAAACAAATCATGATTCTTGCTCATAATTCTCGGTGGCCCAACTACCTCCAAATGACACTGTGAACTCTAGTCTGTAAAGCAGCTATACTGCAGTCACTCTATTCTCTAGAAAATGTATCCTGGTAGCAGAAAGGATGCTTGCACGTAGCAGGAACACAGCATTCTTTAAAACTCTTGTGCATTCATTCATTCCATCACAGTGCAAACATTCGCTGAGCCTTCTCATGTTGACTTCAAGGTGCTTACTATCTACGTGCCGGCAGGGAAGCGGAATAACCAATCACACAGAGTGAGAGGAGTTGCCCACACACAGCGGAGAGAGCAGAGAGGCAGGAATGGATAGTGGGCAGAGGGAGGACGATCAAAGAAGGCTGCTGAGAGACAGAAGCCTCCAACAGAAAGCCAAGGAGAATCAGATGTGGGCAAGGGACAGAAAGGTCAGCTCCAGGGAGGCTGAAGCCACAGCGCACCTGTGTCCAGGAACTCGGGCAGTGCTCATGGCTGCAGCGAGGGTGCAGAGTGAGAGGCTGGCCAGCGACGAGGGCATTACTCAGAGAACCATTAAATAATCTTTAAAATAAATCAAAGCTGTGGGTCCATGTAAGAAATTAAACACTAGAAAAAGAGAATGGAGAACTATCAATTTAAAAAGTATTGATAACTCAGGCCCAGAACACAGGGCTTGAATTCGACTCTGGTGTGCACCTTGGATGGAGTTATAGAAAGAAAAAAAATAAATAAAGCTCCATCTGGCTTCTTTAAATTATTTGTTTTGTTTTACTTTGTTTTTGCATAGTGGACAGAAAGTTGAGAATTTTATCTGTGAGCTGTTCTTCTGAAATTTTAGGCTTCAATTAAATCTTGGAACCATCTTTTAGGATAATTTTTCTTCCAGAAGAAGTAAAACTATATTTTTCCCCTTAACTTAGGGTTTAGCTGTTGGAATCTCTCCATAAAAAGGCGTAATTGCCAAAATAACTGCAGGTTTAATACCTGATTATATCAGAAATCTCAGTGGAAATAAAAATGTTAATGTGGGATGGGAGTGCAGCGTGAACCAGAGAGGCATCGTGAGCACATCTGCAGTGGTGCTCACCTTAGCTCAAAAGTGAAAAGCGAAAGGTTTCATTTCAAAGGGTCCCAAAAAATATCCATTTTCCTTAGATGTTCCTAAGTTTACATATTAATATGTTCTCTTCCACTGGGAAAAAAAAAGCATCCAAACTATGGTCAGAATACCAAGTTCAGATGGAGATATAACAGTATTAATTCCATAAAGCTACAGTATGAACTAGAATGCAAAATAAGAATAGTCAAAAAATTGAATAACTGCTTAAATAGTGAAGGCATGTAGTCCATCATAATTAAAGCCATTTTTGCTTTTTATTGCATTGGCTTACCTGAATATATTTTCTCCTTTTTTTTTTTTTTTAGGAAAAGCTAAACCCCTATTTTTAAAAAGACTGAAGTATATATTTTTACACAGGTATATGTATTTTTTTTAAAAAAGATATTCTCCTTTTCAAAAGTCAGCAGCCAAATGAATTTAGTACACATTCATAAATTTTACAGCTGGGTTTACATAGAATCTGGCAAATCTCTATCAAAAACTTTTATAAAGAGCTTTGTAGGAAAAAGAGAGTTCATAGTATTGAAAGCGTGTCTAACAGAACAGACTTCAAAATGAAATCAATTCTCAGCAAACACATGCATCCCATTCTACATTTTAGGCAACCAGCACTGTTCTTAAATAAATTGTAGGCTGTACATTTTCCAAATCACCACACACAATTACCTCACAGGGTCACAAACAAGCCTAAGAGGGGCCACCTCTCTGCACATGTGAGTATCGCTAACACAAAGAGCCTTTCAAGGCCTCTGCCTGAAGCAAGATCAGTTGTGTACCATGGCCCCTCTCTGTTTCCCAATTTGTCCATTTGAGGAATCTCATATAGGTGGCATCGATTTCGTTAACCTTCACAAGGTCAATGCATTGTCAGAGACTGCACCAACTAGCGAATGAATAAATACATGCATCTCCAAAAGAAATCACCATATTAAATAAATAAGCCACATAAACGTTTTGCACATCTGCCTGACTGCCTTGAGTTTATTAGCTTGTAAAAACAAGCCTTAAAGTCACTGCAGCAGGACGGTGCCAAATAGGCTCCTTATAAATGACTGTGTGTCTTAGAGTTTGCAGCTGGCAACAGTTGCCATACCTGTCACAAAAATAGCAAATGAAAAGCAAAATTGTCACATGGGGCAAAGGTTGTGATTAGCATTTGTTTGAAACTGTTTAAGAGTGGAAACTCTTCCTCGACTTTACTGTCCTGGGCTTTCCCAGAAGTGAGAAATGAAGAAGAGAAGGTCTTCTTCTACTGAGTTAACCTTGATGTCATCCATCCTTGATCTTCCTCTTAACTCAGAGGACTGAGACAGTGTAGATCATGATCCTCAGATGCCCACCAATCCTCAGGAAAGAAACGACCCTTGGCATCCAGAGGAGGCAGGAATCCAGCAGCAGCAGGAGCACCAGGAGCGGGCTGTGCACTTAGCTTTCCTATTTCAAATCACACGGTCAGTTCATTCACTCATGCTCTGAACACAACCAGTACTAATCACTTCAGCTGCACCTAGGTGCTAATGAGCATACGAAGAATACAAGACAGGCTTGCTCTCGAAGGAGATGGCTGTGTGTGCACCACTCCCGAAGTTTTCCGGTGTCCAGGCGACACCCATCTGGGGTGTGAGGTACCCAAATGACAGGGACATTGAAGGCCCAAGAAGGGCACACAAGGAGTCGATGCACTCGTGCAAGGTCACTAGGTAGTAGAGCCACATGATCAGGCATTTGTGAGCATCCCAGTCACTTTCCCATCCCCAGGACACAATAGCTGAAGAAAGAAAGAAAGAAGGAAAGAAAGAAAGGAAGAAAGGAAGGAAGGAAGGAAGGAAGGAAGGAAGGAAGGAAGGAAGGACGGAAGGGAGAGACGGACAGACCACCCTGGAAGCAGTTCAAACCTGAGATGTCCTGGAAAGAAGTAGGAAGCAATCAGAACTGTGACAGGGGATAGTAAGTTCATCTGTGAGGCTGTGGTATGGGCTCTGTGGGAAAGGAATAAGAAATGAGACAGGTCTACGAAGAGATGGAAAAGATGTGAGACAGAGATGTCACAGAGAACCAGGAGAACATCCACAGTTCACTACAGGCACAGCTATAGACACAGCGGCCTGAAAAAGAGTGATCAGAAAACTCCAGCCACGGTCACTTTCCCACACTCGTTCCGCATTAGGCAGCTGAAACACCTCAGTATGCACAGGGCTCGGGTGACCGTCATCTGCTATCACCATCTCACTCTGTACCTGAGAACACTGAGGTGGAGATCATCGAATTACCCGAACGGCAGGTGAGAGAGCCACTTTCCAGGAGCAAAGAGGATGCGTGGGAAGAAGCTATGAAGAGACTCTTGTTTCTGAGGGCAACCTTTGTCAGTGTGTCCTCACTGGAAACCAGAGGACTGAAAAATGAGCCCCACACATGAAGATGTGAACTGGCCGTGAACAGTTATGATGTTGCACAGAAGACCTCCGAGGGCAAGTGGAAGATCAAGAGAGGTTTATTACAATACTCGGAGAATGACCAGCCAGGCTGAGACACAGACTCCTTTCCACCAGAGTCTGGCGCTGAACCTTTTTACAGAGTTTTTATAGTCAGATTTTACAATACACACAAGATTTCATGTAACAAACAAGACATGGCTGGTGTATTTAGGACAATATATATTGGTGCAGCCTGGCCTTTTTACATCCTTGTTTTAACTTTGGTTTCTGGTACAGTGTTTTCCTCTGTGCCATTGAGGTCAGTGAGAGGTAGGTGCCCGTGGCTTTGGCCAGCAAGCTAATTCCAAAAGCCAAGGAATCTGGTTAACAACAGGAAGCCATTCTACTCTTTCAACGATGCAGCAAGGGCAGGGTGCTCTTTAGCAGTAGGCAATGAAATCAGAGTTTGGGATCACGTGATCAGTTCTCTTTGCTGTAAGCAGTGTAGCACACATGCACACATGAGTGTGTGTGTGTGTGTGTGTGTGTGTGTGTGTGTGTACACATAGCACATGTTTGTACACACATGCAGGGTGTTGTTGGTGCTTGACACCGGAGTTCCAGAAACCGTAAGGTTAAAAATCTGTTAACTTATCCCTGAGCTCACACTGATCCCAGCCACTCACTCCTCTCAGGGTGCTTTCCACTTGTCCTCCTCTGTGAACCCCTGCACCCCATTCTGCCTCAGTCTAGGGAGCACTTACCAAACGGGGTTACAAAACCTAATTAACTCAACCGTCTGTGCACAATGAGAGAAGGAACTGTACCTTATTCATCTCTGCATCCTTACCATTTCATAGTTATAAACTCAATCAATTAAAAAATGACTGTGTGAATGTTTCTGCCAGATGTGTGCATTAACAATACTCTTCTTGGAACCATGCAGAAGACTCACAGAGGGCAACAGAAGGGAAGGCATTATAATTTGCATCCAAGATGTCACTCAGTCTAATGTGTTTGGAAGGACTAGATTCAACGTGCTCATCTGTGGATTCATCAATTTATGATTTCACACACTGTTAGGAGGTGGGGTCTGGTTGGACAAGGATCACTGACAGTGTGACCTGGATTAGGTCTTCTTGTCCCTGGCCTCTCCCCTCTCTCTCTGTTTCCTGGGATGATCAACTGTCCTCCACCATGCCCTTTCTATCTTGTAGCTACCTGACCATGGACTGAACCAACTGAAACCATAAGACAAAATAAACCTCTCCTCCTTTAAGTAGTGAATGTCAGGTATTTTGTCCCAGTGATGAGAAAGTACCTAAAACAGAAAACCTTTTGTTTAAATCACAACCAAATTTTTGATCTTGGATCTCCCTCTAATGGGAAAGGGGTGTCCTTCTCAGAGCCAGAGTACTCTAAGGAGTTGCTGGATCTGCACCCAGCCAACTGTTGGAAATCCATGGCTTCTGTGGAACATTGAGTGCTTAAAAAAAAAAAAAAAACTAAGTATTTGTGACATTTTAATTCAATATAAAAATATAATTGATATGTCAGTGAGTAATTTTCAGCTATCTGCAACATGTTGAATACCTTATTAGCTGTGATTGATCCAGAACAGACAGGAGAAACAATTAAATGAACACAGTTGTCCTGAACAGAAAAGCATACAGTCTAACTGGGTAAACTCACGTGCATGTTGTCGTAGTTACTGTTTCATTACTGTGACTCAATACCTGACATCCACAAATTTAGGGAAGAAAGGTTTATTTTGGCTCACAGTTTCAGGAGGTCAGAGTCCACTCAGGGACAGCTGCCAGCAATGGAAGTAGATGACAGAGGCAGAGGTGGAGGCAGCTCCTCACCACACATCAATAGGAAGCCAAGTCCCATCAAGTCCAGTCTCTCCTCAGAGAAAAAAGCTGTAACAGTCTTTCTTCTTCCTTCTCTTTATAGTTTGAGTTCCCAGGTGGGCCTCTCACATCTGGGTGAGTGTTCATCCCTCATTTGCTGGCCCACAAATCACTCACACTCTAATCCAGGCTGGTTCCTAACTGCCTAATCTAGGTGTATTTCCTAAATCCTAATACAGACAGGGTTTTTAATTGCCTCAAATTGGCATAATCTCTCCAACAGTCACACATGTGCACACAGACAAATGTGTATCTACGTCCATGTATAGAAACACATATATACAAAGATGAACAGAAAGTTCACAGAAGCACTCTGACAATGAAATATTAACACTAAACTACCTAGTCAGTCACATTCAGTGCACTAGTTGGCAGCTGACCTTCACAGTCCACCCCCAAGGTCAGCCAGGCAGATCTTCCATGAAGCTCCTCACGCAAGGAAGGCTCTAATTTACTTACATTCTATACATCACACAAAGGGAGCCATAGGAAGTTTTGCATCTGTGATACCATCCATATAAACACATGACAGACACAATATTCAGAAAACACACTCTTTTGGTAGTTTGAAAGTCCTTCTTTCAATTTTACTACCTTTTTATGTTTTTATTTTACTCTTCCTTTATTCAAACTAAAGAAATATCCCCTGCCTCCCAAAAATAACTGTGACAATTGATTTCTAGCTTTAAAATCATGTGTTCCTATAAACACCAAAGCAGTAAGAACAGTCAGTATACACATGCTGCCACACAGCATGAGGAAATGCCTCCATCCAATATTTTAGCCTACATGTTTGTATTCTGCCACTGTACTTTCTCTTGCTTATACTCTGAATTACTAGCTAGTAAGTATTCTTTGTTACATGTGTGTTCATCACCATATGAGAATTTAAAAAAAATAATGTTTGAAACACAATATTTACCACAGTACTAGATTTCCAATTGGAAGCAAATTACTATTGATTCACAGAATTTCACTGTCCCCCTACCCCTATTTCCATAACCTAGGATGGTGCTAGGACTCAAGACTCAAAGATAAACAGAGACACAGACTCTGGGCTCAGACAGCTCACGCTCCTGGTCCATGACATACTATGTAACGGAGAACATAATGAAGGCAGGTACCAAGGACTAAAGGGGCCCCAGGCATAAGATTTTCTGAATGAGGATGTCACAGAGATGTAGAAATTTGAGCAGATGCTTGTGAGGGAGACACAGATTCAGTGGTCAGATCAGCCTGTGTACGAACATGAGAAATGACAGCCACAGCAGGCTGGGTTATGGCTCATGTGCCCCATGAGAGACAGGCTGAACTCTTGTGAGCCAGAAAGGCAGGGTCAGGGTCACACCTGGGTCTAAGAACAACTACAATGACAGTCTCCAGAGAATAGACGAAAGAGGATAATAGCAAAGGCTGAGATGCCCCCAAGATGAGGGCTTGAGGGAAAGGCACAATAAGTGGTGTGGGAGGTGAAAAGGGATTCCAGAGATGAGCTGGACACAGACTCAACCATATCCAGTAGGACACAACCAGGAAGAAACACAAGCTGAGCAATGAATCTGAAGTTTCTCCCATGGCGTCAGGAAAGGCATCCCTGGAAAGGATTCACAGACCATGGCTTGACAGAGAATCCTTTAAGTCTGAAAATTCTGCGACATCTGCAGGAGTCATCAGGGCAGTCAGGCATGGACTCAGGGAAATACAGGGACCAGAGGTTCAAAGGAGGGTCAGCTTGCTCATAGTTCTGAGAAGTACTTACAGGAAAACAGGAAGAACAGGTCCTTCAGACCCAACAAGGCCAGAGAAGCAAAACGAAAAGCAGGTGACAGGAGTATCACAAAAACCAAGAGGATGTTTGAGAAGACAACGGGATACAAATAAAAATCAGCATGGAGGCTGAGGAGTCTTCCCAGGGGCTGTGCTCCCTCTGGGCTTTGTGTGGACTCTAGCAAAGGAAAGGGAGAAGCAAGACATTCCCGGGTTAACCAGATGTAGGGGTCAAAGCTTTGGAAGAGCTGATGGCCACGGGAGCTGATAAGACCAACCAGTCTTCCAGTCTTCCAAGTGTTGGGAAGCAAGGGAATGATGTAGGAATACACGGAGGAGTTATGGGGCTTGAATAGAGATGTGGGACCCTTCCAGGCCAGAAGACAGCTATGTCCACAGTCCCATCTAAGGCGTGCAACCTGCAGTACAGAGAGAGACCAACCACAGCTCTTCCTACAGCAGCCCTGACCTAACATGGGGCTGGGCAGAACCCAGGCAGACACAGCTGTTGTCAGTCCTGTTGTCAGGCAGAGGGTACAGCAAATAACTCAGCCTGAGGGTTCTCAGTGGCCTTTGCCCAACTGCACCCCTCAAGCAGGGGTGGCAAGTCAAAGGTGACCTGGAGCTCACCTAATATTAGGATGAAAAGGAAGAGAAGAAACACCTGGACCTACCCACTGTTTCAGAACTGCTGAAGCATCCTGGCCCCAGGGGTGGCCTATAGTCTCATCACTCTGGGAGGCTGAGACAAGAAGATTGCAAATTCAAGCCCAGCATTGGCAATTTGGTGAGACCCTGCCTCAATATCAAAAACAAAAATAGGCTGGGGATATAGCTCAGTGTAAAGGCCCCGGGCCTGATCCCTAGTACCATACACACACCCACACCCACAAAACCTGCTGATGGTGGTGATCCTCACACCCACTGATTCTGCAGTTCACGCACACATACAAATTGTCACACATCAATTATCTTCACAATTTGTGCTAAACACATCCAGCAGTAGGATGTACAGGAAGCCTCCACATTTTGGGTAACTGAACCTAATGAACAGAAAGAGGTTAGCACTGCAGTAATTAGGCAAACACCCGTTCGGGTTGCTTTTTAGAACCCAGAGGGCTCTTCCTGCTGCAGACGAAATGAAAGGTTGCTACATGTCTGAAGAAACGCCTGCACCCAGCTCAAAGAAATTTACACATTGGCTTTTTAAATGAAGGCACTTTTACAGCATTAATTGGAGATCTTAAGCAGCAGGTGGTGGGATTTCATTTTATTTGTAAGAAAAAATCTAACAGTTGTCAAATGGCCTGGGTCGAAATGAATTATTTTGAGGGTTTTTTCCAAGCCCTCTGCAATGAAGCTTTTACTGCCTGCCGTGTAATGGCCTTCTTTTGCCATGTAAATGTGGGATCAATCTGGTTTTAAACAGAAAGATTTTTTTCTAATGCATTTTCGGTATTTTTCAAGCTGTGATACAGCTGATAAGAGTTCTTATAAAATGAGAAGTATAGGAAATTCATATTTATAAGCTTTGGCGAGTGATTTTTAGAGCACTGGCTTTTAAGCATCTGCTAATGAGGAACCCAAGAGCTGTGCTGGGTGTTAACCTTTAATATCACCGCCCATGCCTGTCCCTAACCTGGCTGGGCCGCAGGGACCACGTCCCGACACCTCCAGCATAAGTCTCCTTTGTGACTTGGTGTCGCTACCTTAAGTGGAGGGTGTGATTCCAAGCAGAGCCCTTGGTGACTGAGAGGGAGGGAGCCAGGAGCCAGGGTCTCCTGAGGGCAAGCAGACTCCCTAGTGGCTCTGTGGTGGCCACAGCCAGCTAGGCCATCTCAAACGTCAGCAGCGCTTGCCAGATGTCATTTCCCCTTGAAGGATGCTGAAAATACATGCTGAGAAGTAAGCATGACACAAAAACGTGCAGCCAGCTCTCCTTTCCTCTTTCTGGCTTCATTCCCTATGGCTACTATGACATGACCACAGACCTGGTGATGCAACACAAATGTCTGCTCTCAGAGTTGTAAAAGCCAAAAGCTAAACTGCACCTCACTGGGCTAAAAGCCCTTCCTACAGCCTCCAAGAGAGTCTGCCCACCTTCTCCCCATTTGCAGTTGCTCAGGCTGTCCACAGTCCTTGGCTCCACCTTCAAGGCCAACCATGTCCTGATGTCCCTGGGGAAGTCCTTCACACAGGGTCCCCTGTTAGCGCTGACCCTTTGTCCCCCACACTTGCATCTATAAAGGACCCTAATGATTACACCAGCTCCACCAAGGTAACTCAGGATCATAAGTTCAGCTGGCTGGCAGCCTCCTTTGGATGTGGTCTTTGGATCATTTATGCTGCCTATCACATTCCACTTATATACTTTTTGTTGTTGCTATTCTATCTGTTGCTTGTTTCTTTGTTTGTTCTGCAATACTGGGGATGGAACCCAGAGCCACGGGACTAAGCTACAGCCCCCAGCCCATTTTTTTGCTTTTATTATTTTGAGGTGGGAGTCTCTTTAAGTCATTAAGTTGTCCATGCTGTGCTTGGACTTAGGATCCTTCTATCTTAGCCTCCTAAGGTGCTGGGATTACAGGACTTTAAACAAAGAGCTGAAAAGTATGACAAAAATGAATAGGTGAGGGGGACTGTTCCAGGCAGGAAACATGGCCAATATAAAGGTCCTGAGGTGAGAATAAATGCAGAGAAAGTCGCTAAGTATAAAAAATTACAGATTTTTCACTGCAAAAATTCTACTTAAAATTCACTTGAAAGCCACAGAACTAGATTCTGATCATATATATATATATATATATATATATATATATATATATATATATATTCCTCTACCATCATCTTCATCTTAAGGCTCTATCTTGCCCATGTTTAAATTACCAATAGTCTGCCTAGGCTATACTCCCATCAGTAACCACAGGGCTCCCACTAGAGTCCTCAGAAAAAGAGGCAGAAGTCTTCCCCAAGGGGCAAGACGCATAGGGAAGGAGGTGTGTGCAGCCACACTGCCTGACCCACGATGTGCCCTCCACTTGGGCAGACTCCCCAACAGAGATGGGAATCACGACAAATGGTCAATCAGGGCCACTTCCTCTTGCATTTCCTTCCCAGCACCACTGCTGCCGGATCCTGCCTACTCCTGTCTGTCTCCTTTGCTTATCCTCTGTCCTCCTCACAGAAACCTTTGCTCCCCACAGCCAAGATCTTGCCTGTCTTGCTTACCCCCTATATCACCAGCAGGCCTCTGTCTCCACCCAGGCCCCAGGTACCATTGTATGGGATGCTCTTGCCAGCTCTAAGACAAAGGACAGACCAACAAGGAAAGGGAAGACAATGGGCCAGATGCTGAGGCTTTCTCTAGGGGAAAAAAAATACACACACACACACACGCACGCACGCACACATACACACGCACGCACGCACGCACACATACATCGTGGCAAATATATATATATATATATATATATATATATATATATATATATAGTAATTTCTGCATTCGAGAAGTTTGCTTTTAACAAAATACATTTTTTTCTGACATAGTCTTTCCTGGCCAGCTCAGCCCCAGCTCATGTTGAGACAAAGAAACAGCTCCCATAGCAGCCGCCACCATTCTCACCAAGCACCTGCCTTTGTCAACACTCTGGAACCCTCTATCTGAGGGAAGCAATATCTCTCTGCAGAGAAAGTGGTGGTGGGGCGGGGGGATGGCAGAAAGCTTAAAAAGCAGAACTGTAATTATTTATGGGAAGAAAAGGTTGTTTCAGGATGCTGTGCAGAGACATGGCATGACGGGACTTTTCCCAGCACATTAATAATAATAATAAAAAGGCCTTCACCTCCCATGACTAGAAGCTGCAAATCTAAATAATTTTATCTTCTCCTCTGAATATTTCCCAGGATACAGCAGTAGCTCTCAGGCACAGGGAAATTATTCATTGAGCACATTAAAAAAATGACTTCAAGATAATATTTGTTACATGCCTTTGGTAATTTCATATATATATATATATATATATATATATATATATATATATATATATTGCTCAATTTGGTTGATGGAGCAATTTAAACTTTATACAGCAATTTAATCCACTGTAACAGATATAAAAAGATATATAGTTATGCCATGTCTGAAACATCATTAATATTCTCACACTCAAGCAGTATGTCAGAAGATTTTTTTGCCATAAAAATCAAAGCACCACATCTCAATTAAGCAGGCATGGAAATATTTAAACTGTTCTTCTAATGCATAATAAATATTAGTTCACTAAGTCTGCAGACACCTGAAGAATGGAACTCTAGCTATCCCCTGTGAACAGAGGGGGCTCTTGTGGTAGAAAAACAAGCATACCACCGTCACTGTGTTTCAGAACTCTGGCCCATGCACAAGTTCTAAGTGTCAACTCAATTGGCATGTTCAGGCACCACACAACCTCACAAATAGGAAACTGTAAGCAAGGAGGTCATCGGAATTAATTAGATTATTATGTCTCAATATCTCAAAGGATGAGAGGAAGCAAATGATTCAATCCTCTTATTTTGTAGTTGAGAACATAGTTGTTGAATAACTTGCCCAAGGCATGACTCGACCCGTATTTCTCACATACACAGGAGAGGCTCTTTAATTTGCAGTGGGCTATACCTAACGGGTAGACAAACTATTGTTTTGGAAGGAAACTAAACAAGGGAAACTAAATTCATAATGTTGTTTCACAACTATAGAACTATGTCTTGATACAGCAGGCAGTCCATGTTCAAGAAATAGATATGACTTAATAAATAAACAAATGGTACTCACTCACAGGAGAAAAAAAAAGTGCTTCAAATTGTCCTTCATCCTGGCCAAGGGAAAAAATAGGCAGCTTTGCAATCTGTATCTGCCAGGTGTAGCAGCTGGAACAGAAAGTTTTCCTGGGTCTGAAGCATAGTAGACAAAGGCTGACTGGCAGCATTTGATGGGCTCCCTATGTTAAGTGCTTTATTTTCTGTTTGGTATATTTTCAAAGGGACACAAACTCTACAGGTGAGGTGCTCTTTCTGAGTGCAATTCTTATCAGGCTGTATCTGTCAGCTTTTTCATCACTGGGACAAAATACCCAGCATCTACAAGTTAGAGGAAAAGAGGATCAATCAGACTCATGGTTTCAGGGAATTCAGCTCAGTCATATGATTCCAAGGCAGGGACATCATGACGGAAGAATACAGTGAAATAAAAGATACTTGGTTCTTGTAGCTAGGAAGCAGAGCAGGAGAGGGAGAGGCAAGGAACTAAACACAGTATCCAAGGCTCTATCTTCATGGCCCACCCAGGCACACCCAGAGGTGCCTGTGCCAAACCCCTGGGGTGTCCCCAAGCCAATGAAATTGATTCAATCAAGCTTAACCATCATACAAACTTTATCAGAAAATTCTAATAAAACATTATAAAATATTTAAATTTATATGTACTATTATGTTCATTTCTAGAACAACTCTATTGACTTCATAAATAGCTTATCCTAAAATAAAGAAAGGCTTCATTTCATGGCTCTTTGCTGATTCCCTTCACAAACACTTTTTACCCGTAGCCTCTACCCACACATTACAGGCTGCAATTGTCTGGTTGGTTTTTGTTAGCTTAATTTGTTACTGTTGCATAAAAGTGCTGAACACTTATGATCTGTAGTGGTCTTCAATACTTCACCCCTTCCTGTGGTTTACTGTTGTCTTCACTCACCAGTGACATTATAAATGATTTAGTGCCAAGAAGAGTCTTCGAACACCACCACGAGCAGTCAACAAATTTGTGTTACTTCACCTCAATGTTAGTTGTTTGAAACTATTGGGAAGAGATAGCCATACAAAAAGCATATCCCAGTTAGGCAATGTGGCCGGGAATCCATTCCTCCCTAAACTGACTCTCTGTAGTTGGGAAATGAGGTGACTGTGGCAAGAACCCAAAGTGGTGCACTTGGGAAGAGTGGGGAGAAAATTTCTTTCTTCTTTTAAAAGAGCTGTTATGAGAAGTGATCAAAACCCACAGAGAATTTGTAAAATTTTTAAAAATATATTATAGCAAAAAAAAAGCACATTGCTATTAACTCCCCTCAAAATGCTCCTCCTCCATGCTTCAGACACATTTATTCCCCCTCTTGCCACTTTGTGAGGCAGTTCTGGAAGTCCTCTTTCTTAGGTATCTTTATAAGGTGTGATCACAAATTCAGTGAACGCCACTGCCAAGTACCATCCAAAAGAAAGGCAGACTCCTAATTATGTGACGGTGTGTCCTCGGCCACCTTATTCACCAGATCTGTCACCGTGTGATCTCTGGCTCTTCCTCAAAGTCAAAATGACCGTGAAAGTCAGCATTTTAAATGAACTCAGGTCAACAAGGCAGCCACACAGCACAACTAAAGATACTAGTGAAAGAATTCTCAGAACTACTTCAGAAAGTGACAAGAACAATAGGATAAGTGTGTTTAAAGTAAGGGGGAGTCTTCTGAGGGAAACTAATAGTGACATGTCTTTTACTGTAATACACTATTAAATGCAAACATTAACCTTTTCTTTTGATCACCCCTTGCAGTCAAATAAGCAAAATGTCAAATATATTAAATATGTGCATTTCAACACATTGGATAGAAGATTTGCTAGTTTGTACATCTTTGTATATGATGGAGAATTTGATCTGAGAAGTAAAATGATTATGTGGATATAAATAAGCTAGTTCACCCATCTTCTTACTCGATAAGCACTTACTGAGTATCCACTACATACCAGGCTGATGCAACACATGTCCAACGAACATAGCATGAAAGAAGTGTCTCCCCGTCTCACCACGTGGACTGACTCTCTGGGCATCAGCCACAGGGGCACACAGGCAAAGACTGATAAAGCAGACTTGGAGAGATGTACGAAGAAATTCACATAACCTGAGCCTCTACAAGGAATTTGGGGGGTGGAGGAAGCAAGAATGTGGGGTGGTGATATGAGTGAGGAGAATGTCAAAGGAAACAAAAAAACAAGCAGTCGCATTTGCATGGAGGAACTTTCAGGCCATTTAATATGAGAACATCAAGCCCAGCAGAAGAGGTTTGGGAAGACAATGCAAAAGAGCCAGCTAGCTCCTGGCCTCAAATGCTAGACTGACAACTTTGGGCACTGTCCATAGCTGTCAAGAAGCCAGTGCAGTGCAAAAGCATGTGGAACGCACAGCCCCATGTTGTTGTGGACAGATTACACAGGAAATTAGCACAGCACTGAAGGTGGAGTGAAGGGCATCCAGGAGAAGAGACACCACCTGCTAGGGGTTACTGTTTTGTGGGGAGAGAACAGAGCACGAAGCAAGCCGGAAACAAGTCAGGAAAACGAGAGTACTTTCCTAACTTTGGTGCCAGGAAGACTTGGTGGACAATTAGAAATATGTGGTAAGAGAATAAGATAGCCACAAATGCCTAAATTCCAGGCATCAGTGCAGAGTGAGGATATCCATCAAGACAGAAAAACATGGGGTAGGAGATGGTCAGTTTAGTTTTAGGAATGCTAGATACGTTCCTAAATGTACCCCCAAAATGTGTCAGTGTCCATGTGCCAAAATGAGGAAGAGTCTCTCTCATCGACCCTTTTTTGTTTCAATAAACTTAAGGAGAGACTGAAGGAATGGCTCAGTGGTTAAAGCTCTTGCCTAGCAAGCACTAAGTACCCGAGTTCAATTCCCCAGCACCATATGGTTGCACATGCCTGTAATCCAGCACTTAGAAGGCTGAGAGAGGAGGATTGCCAAGGCCATCCTGGGCTCCACAGTGAGTTCAGGACCAGCCTGGGCTACAGAGTGAGACCTTGTCTCAAAAAAAAAAAAAAAAAAAAAAAAAAATCTTAGGGATTACATACTTGCTGAACATCTAGATTATGGTAGATAAAGAAGATAACAAATAAATAACAAAACCAAGACCCAAAATGATCCTGACAGGCTGTAAGATAGGTTCCCAAAATTAAGTTTTATGGGAAATATAAAAACTTCTGCATTATGGAATGGGAAGATGTGATCTGACAGCTGTTCATGCGTAAATAGATGAGAAGTTTAGTAGCAGTTAAACCTAATATAATCTACATTATGTCTGAAAATTTGGACTTCAGTCATAAAAATGCAGAATACAGTTTAACACCGTGTGTTTCAGATTGAGGTGGGCTACAAAACAACTCGGAGTTCCACCAAATGTTTCTGCACTCGCCCCAGTGGAAAAGGACACAAAACATGGTGCGTAGGTTTTTACCACTGTCCAACAAACTCTGTTCACCCAGTAATGATCTTTTCTCATTTGCTATAAAAAAGGAGACTTCACATAAAATTTCCTTTAATGAAATATTTATGTTTTCAAAATGACTTCAGGATTCCTGGGTTCTAGTTGTCCCCAAAAAAATCCCAGAAAATTCAGACCATAGAGTGAGTATTTGTGTTTGCTTCCAGGTATCTCAGACTAAGTAAGGTGGCCTCTGCCACACCCCAAAGTTTCCAGGTTGACTGTGTCCAGGAAAAAAAAGGTCCAGGAATCCTACTGCAGGAATCCTGTCTTGCAGACCCAGGATGGCCTCTCTGAAGAAAGGCCCAGGTAAACACCAGCACCTGTTTTCAGGTAGCTGAAAGGCTGTCCCGTGGAAGAGGTGATACTGCTGCACAGCTCTGCTGACGATCACCCCAGGTACAGAGCATAGGAAAGCAGGTTATGAGCAGCACAGGAAGGGCCTGGCCATAGCCAGAAAGTCCCAATGGCCGCTCCAAGGGATATGAGCCCCAGAAGCGGGGCAGGCAACTCTACCTGCTACAGAAAAGTAGATTAGTTCTGAAAGCTCTGTTCAGCAATTTGGGGGTAAAAGGCACACATATTCCAACCATATTGCCACCCAGAGCCTTGCAGTAGGCTGCTGTATGTCAAAGATGCATTCATTCACCAAGTAGTGGCATGCCCACTTTCCTACAGAAGTAAGGCATGGTTTCTGACTCCAGTCACTCTGTGGGAGGCAGATCTGTGAACAAATTAGTACAGCACGAGTGACAAGTACAGCTGAAGAAGGACAGAGTTCCACATCGACCTACAGGAGGCAGGGCTGGAGCGACACTCCCTGTGTGCCCCAAGAAAGAGAGAAAAGAAACTACCCTTCTCCTGATCGATCCAAGATCCCCATGAAAACACATTTCTAACCAGCCCCATGATCTTACTTTCAACCAGCACAGGGTCACCTCTAACACAATATTTTGTCATTTCAATTGGTAAGTTTGGTTCACTCTGTTATAGGCACAAACAGGGAAGAGTTCCTGGCTCATAGACAATCCTCTTCCTGTAACAAAGGTTACCCTTCTAAAACAAAAGTGAGCACGTGACCCAGCTAACCATGTGCCATTATTACCTGGCTGTGACAGATGCAGAGTGGCACAAAGCATGAAGTTGGGCCAATCAAATTCCTTCCCTGTGATTTGTTTTTCAACCTAAGGTTCAAAGAGAGAGGCTCTCTTTCCTCTTACATTCCTGGGCTATGCAGACATAATCCAGGAGCTTCCTGCAACTGGCGCTCCTCACATAGTGGGAGCGTGAGCTTGCAAGAAGAGAGGATGAAACCAAGGTGCCAGAAGAATTAGAATAGAGAGAGGACAAGGGAAAAGCACCGGTGTTTGTGTCCCTTATCCCAGCTTTTGGCTTTGACTGGATCTTTAACTTTTTTTTTTTTTTTCTTGGTACTGAGGATTAAGCCTGGAGCCTTTACACTGACCTACAGAGCCAGGATGTTTTTTAATGTTTTTGTTTTGAGTCAGTTGCCAGGCTGAGCTTGAACCTGCCATCCTCTTGCCTTAGCTCCCCCAGAGTACTGGGATTACAAGCCTGTGTCTCCACATCCAGCTAACATACTTTTTTCAATTATGTAAGTTACCTAGTTCAACTTTTAAAGTCACTTTCAACAACAATAAGCATAGAATGAGATCATTCTATAAGACTTAGAAAACAGCACCAATCCAAGCTGGTCTGAGATGTTCAGAAAAGAAAATATGTTTATATTTGTCAACTAAGAACACTTTTGAGAATTGATAATGTGGCAGGCAAACTAATAAAGTTTAAACTATCCATAAATATCACACATGGCATTATTTGCATGGTAAAAAGTCCCAAGATTTCAGAATCAATGAACTCTGGGAATTGACCGGCCAAGAAATTATAAACAACTGAGGAGACTATACTGAAAGGTACCAGCTGAAAATTAGTCGTGATTGTATGTACATTAGACCACTCATTTTAATTCGCCTGAAAAAAATTAATTATCATCCTCGAATCCTTAGTGGCTTTAACAAGACATATAGAAAGCAGAAAGAGGTTAGAGGTAGTAATTGAACATTGAGTTTATGCCAGTTTTTCTGATTACACACATCAGGCAATTTACCTTGTGCTAATTGAACTGCAGAACTGTTTCCATGGGGGTTTGGGACTAACTTCGACATGGGTGGACTTTCTTAAAATTATTTGTTTGGTCAAGGTGAGAACAGATCTATTCGGCCATCTTTCATTTCAAAGCTCTTCCATTAATTTACATGGTGAGCCTAGGCAGTGGAAAGAAAGCTATTAATGTTATTACTTTCATTCCCAAGATTTTTGAAGAAAATGACTTACAGTCTAAGGAAGTGGTCAATTTCAAAAAAAAAAGAAAAAATCAAACTAATCCTAAAAAGCTGATCAGAGCTGTTATCCCAGAAGGTACTGAGAAGACCTTGGTAGAATGCTGTGCTGTGGGCACAAACAAGAGGTGATATGCACACAAGGAACAGATTCTGGAGAGACAGAAATCGATACCCTCCAGCCACAATTTCAGAAACTCCTTAAGCTTCCTCGGTCCAAAAGCACCAGGTGCCACTTCATGTCAACTAAGAAGACAGGAAGAAAATGGACTATGATAGCAAGAGCACAGGCTTCTGTTTGGATACCGGGATGCTGGGTCACAAAGCACTTGATACCGGTGTCAGTACAACTAGGAACAACGACAGTAACCTGTTCACCCTTCCTCAGAAGAAATCATCTTCCTGGGGTTGTATGACTCAAGAACTTGCCAATTTCTGCCCCCTAGGCTGCCATGTTCCCACTGGTTTAAATAACCCGAGACTTTCCAGCCAGAGGGAGCTGCAAGTGGAGTCACATGGCAAGTCATGATAGCTGTGCAGAATGAAATACGATGCAAGCTAACCCAACAAGGAGATAATGGCCCCCAATTATCCTTTAATTTTCTGTGAAACTTTCCAAGACTAAGGTCAAAAAGTACAGAAAGAAATGAGTCTTTGTTATGGATGAAAAGTGTCCCCTAAAAGCCTTCTGTTTGGAAGGTGATTTGATCATGGTATTCAATCCATTGATCCCGTGCTGTTAAAAGTTGGGGTCTGGTCTGAGAGGCAGACCACTGGGGCATGACTCTGAAGGGTAAAGGCTAGCCACACCCTTCCTCTTCTCTCTGCTTCACATCTGCCATGCCAGGGACAACTTCTCTCCAACGAGGCCTTTGCCATGCCCCCTTCACCACCAATGACAGGACAGAGACCTCCTGAAACTGTGAGTTAACCATAAACCAGAACAACACCTGACATTTTATAAGAGTTGGCTATTATTATCACTATCAGTTATTGTTATTATTACTATCATTGTTGAAAGTATGACAAATCCCTTCTCACCTACTGCTCCAGGGTGGCAACTTGTTTGAAGCTGAAGAGCTAGCCTGAAAGAGAGGCTGAGACATTGGTATGGTTTAGACCTATAATGACCCCCAGACTTTTATATGGTTGGAAAGTGACTGGACCATAGAGTGCTTTATTCATCGGTGATACAATCATTGATGAATTCTGTAGCTGACTATGCTGTTAAGAAGTGGAAACTGGTTGGAGACGGGTCACTGTGGACATGACCTACAAGGACGGATGCTAGTCCCAGCTCCTCCCTCCCCTATCTGCTTCCTGGCTGCACACTGCTGTCCTCTGACAGGCCCCTCCACATGACTCTGCCTTGAAGCCAGCCTACCAAGGACTGAATCCACTGAAACTATGAGCCAAATCAACTTCTTCTCCTTTAAGTCGCAGGTATCAGGTATTTTGTCCCAGTGGCGGGAATGTGAGTAATACAAATCCGATCTATGGCCACAGACTGAATCAGGATGTCCCTGGCCATGTGGCTGACTGTGCCAAACTCTGAAAATCCTAGGCGCAGTAACTCCACAGGTAAATCTGATTCGGGCCTGCAGAGTCAGATAAGGAGGGATAGGTGACCCTGAAACCACAGCAATGGAGGTAGGGATGCAAAGAAGAGAGATTAAGAGAGAGATGGAGATACAGAGACAACAGAAGGGCCCATTCTAGAGATAAAACTAAGCATGTCCTCACCACCTTCTTCAGGATCTGGGTTAATTATTTCTTTCCCATCTCAATGTCCATTCTTCATGTCAGAACTTACAGCTATTGTGCACCCTAATAAGGCACATGACTCAGCCCCCAGCTGCAGAGAATGAGCCTACTCACCGATGGTACCACTGAAAAGACCCCAAGGCAGGCAACCAAAGTCTGTAGCAGAAGCAAAGAGCTGCCACAAATAGAAAATGTCAACCTAGAAGGTAAAATCCAGAAAACTTCAGGATAAACAGACCACAGTGCTGCTAATATTTAAAAATCTACTGCTCCTGTCATTTCAAAAGGAAAATCAAGAAATGGTGACCTTCTGGGTTTGATCCTAACAGTCCAAATGAAAATATAAAAAGTATAAAATGACGTGGATTTGTAAGAAAGCCTAATCAAAAGATTTTCTTTTGAAAATGTAAGTTTAATTTCAAAAAAATTCACTGATGATGGGGAAAAAAATCTCTGTAGAAGTACATGACATGGGCACAACTCACCCTTTCAGCCACAAAGGCAGAGCAGAGAGCAGCGAGGGAGGCCTGAGAACCCTTGCATTCAATCTGGCTATGTGAAAGTCACGAGATCAATGGGAAAACAAATTCTGTGCCCTGAGGGTGTAGGCAGAACTGCCAAGCAGCAAGGTGTGGCGTAGTTCCCCTCATCTCCCAGCCTCCGCTTGGTGCCCCTCCAACTTTTCTTAGGTATTCCCTACCTTGAAGATCAATGTCCTAGTCCCCTCTCCTAACTCCCATCAGCCCTTGGGGTGCACAAAGCTTGGCTTTTCTGGACAGTGCTCTGTATCCCCCATCAGTCTTTTCTCCACTTGCAAACTCCGACAACCTCCCACTTCAAATCTTATGTTGCTGAAATTTAAAGTAACATGATAGACTGAGGTGCCCTAGCCCTGTCTTGCTGCACAAACATGCGGCAAAATGTGAGTCTGCATGTTTGGTTTGTAGCTCAGTGCAGAGAAGGCAGTCCTGAATCTCACATGGAAAGTGGGCTGACATGGAGGCTCTGGGCACTGGGAGGTAGGATTTGAATATCTACAAGATACAGGGATGGGACTAAGACCCCAGCATAAGACTGAGGCTAGGGCAAGAGTTTCAAGTCCCTAAAATGTGGGCTTAAAATCTCACAGCAGATCCAAAAGCAGCAAGAGAGCTTGGCACCTGTCTGGCATCTGTGAAAATTCAAAACCCCAACCACACACCATGAGAAAGGCTGCAAAGTCTAAATTTATACTACTCAGGAATTAAAGAAATCTCTAGTCATGATATTAACCACACAGCTGGTCCAAAACCAGGAAAATTCCCATGGCCTCTGCAGAAGCAAATTCAAAAACACCCCCAGACAAACACAAATAATCAAAACTTCCTGCTTCTGAACATAAGCTCACCGTCAAAGTGATTCAGAAACTAACCACCGGGAAGGAGTGTCAGCAGACACAACAAGTAATAGAAGTAGTGAGCACGCAGAGGGCAGTACACCACAGAAAACCTTCACAAGAGATTATGTGAAAATACATTTAAAAGACTAAAGATACAAGATAATAGAGACAATGCTGAAAGAAAAGCACAGAATAAACACTATGGCAGAGGGTCAAACAGTACCACCAGGAATGAAAATTATTGTCACTGAAATCGAAAATCCAAAGGGCATACTGAACAGCTGAAAAGAGTAGGTATTAGTGATCAGAAAGACAGATCTAAGGGAATTGCCAGAATGTAAAACACACAAAAGAGGTAAAGAATAAGTCAATTAATTAAAAGGTCAGATTCCATGAGAGATCAAATTCCATCTAGCCAAACTCTAAAATGGCAAACTAAATATTTTCCTACATGCTAAAGAGAAAACAAGAAATGACCTAATGTATTTACTCAATAAGAATTATTTATATTTCTTGAAAATTTATTATTCCAAAGGACTCTACATTTTAGTGGAGAAATTTTAAAGAAAATAAATACCCCAATCCATTTCAATTATATGCCATTTCTGAAGTACTCACTTAATGAACCTGACCATAGGATCTGTCCTTGATAATAATGACAAATCATAATCTGGCCAATGGCAGGTGGTGGTGGTTGTTATTTTATTAACTCCTCCTTATCCCACGTCCGCTTGCACTCTCTGGGTTTGCTTCAAGGAGCCTATGTAAGAGAGGCATCACAGCACAGGCATCTAATCCCCAGCACTCCAGAAGGACCATAAACCATAAGTTTGAGGCAAACTTGGACAACTTACTGACCTGGTGAGTCCCTTTCTTAAAAATTTAAAAATTTTTAAGGGATATATATATATATATATATATATATATATATATATATATATATATATAGAGAGAGAGAGAGAGAGAGAGAGAGAGAGAGAGAGAGAGAGAGAAGTGGAAAAACTGTTGTGAAATGATCTTGTTTTCTCACTAATTTTCATTACAAAATCAAGGCTGTGTAGTTATAGAAAAAAAGGGTAACCCCAGAAAAGACAATATTTGAAAAACAGTTGACGAAGGCTCGGATCGTTCCTAATATGTAAAACATAAAATGAGTCAACTGCTGTTATATTGTGAAGAATTCTAAGATGACCATATGAAAAAAACTTCAGCCAGTATCAACTAGATGGAATTCCACCAAAATGATCCTAGCAAATACCTATCTAGGAAGGGCCAGACAAAGATATTCTTACTCATAACTTAGTGCAACTAGACTTACTGTACTCTTTCCAACATGTCAGTTTGTAGGGAGGGGAGGGAACAAGAGATGGGCTAGGCACCTTCATCATCCTGAGATGGAGGACACTAGAGAGGGGCTGTCAAAAGCAGAAAAGAGTGTAAGGAGAGGGCTTCACACGAAGCCCCACGAAGTCACTCACAAATCTATGCCAGGCCCTGTTCAGTTTAGATAAGAGCAGGTCATGGCTATGGTTTGAGTGTTTCTCCCAAAGTTCTTATACTGAAAATGCATTCTCCTGTGCAAGAGGCAGTACCTCGACCCATCAGTGATTAAGCTCTATCCTCATGAATGGACTGATAAGCTACTGTGGGGTGTTTCCTTATCCCAAGAGCAGGTCCTTATAAAGAAGGGAGTCAGCCCCATTCTTCTCTTTCACTCTTTCCCATAATGTGACCCTTCCACCACATCATGACATGGGCCAAAGTCTTTGACACGTGTCCAGCCAAGCTGTTGGACTTGGCAACCTCCAAAACCATGACCCAAATCAATTTCTATTCATTATAAATTACACCGTTTGTGGTATATTCTATTGTAGCAACACAAATGGACAAAGACAGTTGCATGCCACCTTTACAGACACACAAATAAAGAAAAGTAAACGGAAACTAGTTTGAAAGGTGGGTATGGCAATGTACTTTGGAGATCGAGCAATTTTCTTTGAAATTTAGCCACAGCCCTAAATAGCTATGCAATCAATGCATGTCTGCAGGTTGGTTTCTGTGGGCATTAAATAAAAATATGTTGTGAAGTGCTGGGTAGAACAACAATAAGCATCTCCTCAAAAAAATGGGACCACTGTGGTCACCTCAAGACACTGCAGGGTGCAATTCTCAGGACTAGAGCTTTGGAGTCCAGTGGCAACCCTTTTATCTACTTCCATGGTCTGAATTTCTTCAGGCTTCAGGTTTATTATCTTAAAACGGAGACAGCAGCCACCTTGTACCTCTGTTACAGCAATTAAATTATACCACATGCATAAAGAACTCAGTACATGCCCTGGCACACAGGAAGCCCATAATCAATGGCAGGTATTATTATTTTAGGCACCTCTTGCTCCAACCAGTTTAACTGGCAGGGGAAGTATGATTAAGCAAAGGTCAATGCATGACCTTTGGAATATTGAAACGCCAAGAGGTGACTTTTAATTTTCAATTCCCTCCAGGGCAAAAACATCTGTTTCCTGCATGCCAGATACTCCACAGATTAATTGGTGATTGGGGACAAACCCATATAAAAGGGTGTGCTAACTCACCTCATATAAAAGTTCCAACAAACAAAAATGGCTATAAACATCTTAAAATAGGAACCACTTTTGCAAAAAAAAAAAAAGTTAAATTAAAATAAGAGCTCAGTAGGGGGTCACTAATAAGATGTCCCAAAGTACAAAGCCTCTGTCTTCACATTGTGCCAATTAACCTAATACCCTCACTCCTTTAAAACCATAACTACCAATTACCAACATGCCAGCCAGGGAACAGCTCTCATTTCTTTTCCTTTTCTTTTTCCTCTTCATCTTTTTTTTTATGCATTTAATCATTTTAGGTATTTATTTTAGAAATACAACAGAAAGGAAAATTAGGTTCTCTAAGGTTCCTTCCACCTTGATTTTTGTTATTCTGATTCAATATATTAAAATCCAATCCTACAATAAGCCAGAAGTGACTCATGTAAGGCTATGGGGTAGCTCCCTGAACAAAGGAACTAGCAGAGTGAAAGGCTCTGCTGAGTAATTCTATTTAAAAGAAAAGTTAATGTAATATGACTGCTTGATGCTCTCATAATTAAAAATAAGTGTTCATGAGTGTTTTTAGTTGCACCATTATGACTGCCTTGACTCCTGAGTTGATTCAAAATGTTGACCTTTCATGGTTATTTTGACTTTGAGGAAGAACCAGAAGTCACATAGTACCAAACTAGTCAATAAGGTGGATGAGGACACACTGTCATGTGTTTACAAGTCTGCCTTCCCATTGGATGAAACAAAGCAGAAACAGTCACTGTATATTTATTTTTATTCATTTATTTTTCAAGGCAAGATCTTGCTCTGTAGTCCAGGCTGGTCCAGAAATGACTATGTACCTCAGCCTGGCCTTAGACTCACAGTAATCCTTCTGCCTCAGTTTTCTGAGTGCTTGGATTACAGGTGTGTGCCACCATACCTGGCTTTTGTAGTGCTGGGGAAGCAAACTCAGAGTCTTGTGTTTGCTAAGCAAGAGCTCTAACCACTGTGCTATTCCTACAGCCCCTGAGTGTATTTTTTTTATCAAACCTCATAAAGACACTCAGAAAAGAATTTCAGAACTGCTTCAAAATGTAGCAAGAATTATGGAGTAAGCCTTTGAAATGAGAAGAGTTTTGAAGGAGATTCATAGCAATATGTCTTTCATTCTAATACCTTTTTTTTACATTTAAACACTCACCATATTTTTAGATCACTCCTTGTAAAAGGCAAGAGATCAAAATAATGTCAAGTCCAGTATGCCTCAGGCATAGCACCAGCGCTATCTTACCACTCACCATGCAGAAAGAACAAGAACCCAACAGAGGTGACAATTTTGCAATTATTATGTGCTTCTTCCTTAGGACAGTGAAAATACATTCTCAACATACATTTGCTTTGATGCATTCAATTTCTAAACATGGGGTTGGGAGGGTGCTGCAGGAATAGCTCAATGGTTAAAAAGCAATTGCCTAGCATGCTCAAGGTCCTAAGTTCTGTTCTCCAGCACCACATAAGCTGGACGTGGTGGCTTACACTTGTAATCCCAGCACTCAGAAAGCTGAAGCAGGTAGATTGCCGTGAGTTCCATGCCAGTCTGGACTACCTAGTAAGTTCAGGACCAGCCTGGACTACAGAGGAAGACTCTGTCTCCAGCAAAATATATAAAAAATAAATAAATAAAAGCATGGTGTACCTTCTAGTACCATAAGACAAAAGTTCCCGGTGACAAGACCATGATCACGCAATGTGCAGACACCATCACATATAAAGTATGTGAATGATTCTAAAAGACAGACTGCCTTAGAAGGAAGGTAGTAGTACAAATATCACAAACTATTCTGCAAAGTGTCATTTCTCAACTTATATCCCAAGCCATACAGCTATCTTATTGATTCAGTACTAAATTTTTTTAAAAAGCAGAAAATATAAATCATTCCCATAAAACACTGCTCTATCAGGCACCAAAATTACATAGCATGATAGCGCATAATTATGGCACTTTCAAACAGCATTTGAGAGCGTGTCACAAGCGATGAAAAATGTAATTTATTTCTACTGACAGATATTAATTGCTCTGTGTTAGAAAATTTTTGAACCTTTACCGATAAGCACAAAAAAATGGTAACATAAATGTCTGAAAAAAACAACAGCAAGGAAAGAGGTGTAGCCTAATCATAAAATCTGCTGCAGCAGAGGGAAAGGCAATTCTCCAAGAGGACATCTATTATTAAAATTTGTAAATTGCTGCCATGACACAGGCGGACGCAGCCCAGATGTGAAGCCGCCTCTGGCAGTCTGAAGTGTTATTAATCTCTCCTATCACGGGCTAATTGGAGTTTAAGATTCTGTCCTATCTCCTTAGCAGATCACTTGTGTTAAGGCAAAACCAGACAGTTTCAGGGGAATCTTAGAGACAGGTAGCTGCCCAAAGAACAGCTTATTTCTTTGAAACAGAGCCCCAAGTGGTCACAGCTGGGAAGTCACACTGTTTGTTCACTATGATCAGCCCTTTTGTTACCCCTAGTCAGTTTTGGGCATGTTAATCCAGAGATGGTGGGATGCGGGCAACAACGACACTATGGTACCCTGACTACCATGGGGGCAGGCGTGGGGGCCTAGCAACAAGTCAACCCAGATCTAGGAAACTCCAGAAAGAAACCCTATTCTTTTTCTCTACTGCTCTCAAGAGTTTATATAATACACTTCCTGTGCTACTCAATTTCTGTTTGTAAGTGTTCTGATCCCAGCCAGGTCACACCCTCGTGGACACAGACTAAGTCACACCTCCTAGAACTTCTTTCCCTGGGCTGATCAGGAATGCCCAGAGTGGTCCAGCTGGATCCTTTAACCAGGAAGATCAAAAGGGAAGGAAGAAGGCCACACAGGCCCACCAAGCAAAGCCACAAGACCAAATGGACAAGGGACAATTACAGAAACTAGAATCTTAAGCAAAGGGAAGTCAGAGCCACAGGACACTGTGACAACATCCATGAATCAAAATAAAGCTAGACTGCAATTAGCAGCTAAGGGAAAGGCAAGTGAGAGTACGAGAGAACAGGGGGCGTAAGCAAGAACCTGGGAGGACCCAGTGCAGGGGAGTCAGTGTGGTGCCCACCAGAGACAAAGCCAATGTGAGACGATCGCTGTGTGACAAGCACACTACCGAGGACCTCAGCCGTGAGGAAACACATTCTCTCAGTACTTCTGGAATTCCGGACCAAGTCTCAGCAATTCGGAAGTGGAAATGATGTAAGAATGTTCTTGGACCACAGTAAAATAAGCTAGAAAGCAACAATAACAACAACAACATCAAAAACTAGAAAATCCCAAAATGTTCTGGAATTCAGTAACATCATTGTAAATGATGCTGTGTGAAGGAGAAAAACTGACAATGAAATTTTGTTTTACATCAATAATGAAAATAAGACAAATCAAAACATGTTGGATAGAGCCAAAGCGGTGCTTACAGGAACATTTGTAAGTTTTATTGTGCGTATTACAGAAAGAAAGGGACTGAAGACTAATGATTTTTAAGAAGAAAAAGAATAACAAGTGAAATTCAAAACTGAAGAAAAGTAATAAAGAGCAGAGATAAATGAAAAATAAATAGGTAATATAGAAAAATCAAGTTAGACTGATTATAAAAAAGAATATAAATTACCAACGTGGGAAATACAAAAAAGCACATTACTAGAGATCCTAAAGACATTTTTTAAAAAGAAGACAAAAGGAACACTTTACCTAATAAATTTTTAAATTAAGATGAAATGCACTTATATATATGTATAATATATATATATATATATATAATATATATATATATATAACCAGAAATTAAAACTTTCACATAAATAAAGCAATAAGCTACTGTATCAAAAGGATGAAACATCATAGTCACTTTGGATTTATTTCAGAAATGCAAATTTAATTTATGTCAAAAATCAATGTATTACTACATTATCAGAATAAAGGGGGAAGATAAAGATTTTTATTTAAACAGATACAAAAAAGTATTCAATGTAATTCAACACATATTACAATTTTTTTAAAGGCAAAAAGAAAAAAACAAGAAAAGGTTCCTAATAAACAGACTCTCTTACAGGAAGAAAGTCTGTACACAGATCTAGAATGACATTCTTCTGAACAGTGAAACACTGAAGGGCTCCCCTTTGGGAACAGGAATGAGCTAAGGATGTCTGTGCTCACTGATGCTGCTCAGTTTTGTCCTATGGGTGCAGGCAAGTGAGTGAAAAAGATGTAAGACTGAAAGGAAACTCATAAAACCACAATTGTCTGCAAGTGAAATGGTAATGTATATTCAGAAAACCCAAAAGAAAGCACAGAAACAAGCACAAGTAATAACTGCATTTAGTAGTGTCCTTGGAAGCAAAGTCAAATATATAAAAATAAATTATGTTTCAATATGTTAGCAAACAAATAATTAGAAATTAAATTTGAAAACCATGACATTTTTTATTGGCTATGCCGATCAATGAGTTTTGTTTTGGCAGATTCACACACATGACATGCCTTAGTCATTTTCTTTCCCCGTCGCTCCCTATCTTCTTCCTCTCCTAGTTTCACACTTGGGGAGAGTTCAACGCATGCAGTATATCTTGATCATATCCATCCCTCTTTGTGTCCTCCTGTTCTGTTCTTCTTGTCCAATAGTCTCCCTTTTACTTCCTTGCCACCTTTTCTAGATTCCATACAACAGGAAAAACATGTAACATTTGTCTTTTGATTCTGGCTTACTCACTCAACATGAAGATCTGCAGAAACTTCCATTTTCCTGCAAATACCACCATCTTAATGCCACCAGAAGACACAAATACCCGCATATAAGTCTAATAAAAGCTAAGGAATGCAGAATACACTAAAACATAATTTAGAAAAATGAAGAAATACTTCACTAAATGGAGAAATATATCATGCTTACATATTATTTGACTCAATATTTTAAAAATCAAAACTCTAAGAGGGGTTTTTGTGAACAATGGGAAATTCACTATAAAATGTATTTGAAATAAGAGGACCTAAAATTGAGAAGGCACTCTTTAAATAACTGAATAAGCTGTAGGATTTATACTACTTGCTGTCCAAGACTTCTGAAGAAAAACTGAAATATTTAAAGCAATGTAGCACAAATATAAACAATAGGAAAATAGAACAAAATAGAGCAGAAACACATGAAAAATGTAATTTAAGATAAACACAATTTAGGGTAGACAAAGAATGATGCAGATTTTTCAAGAAATGGTACATCAATGAGGAGAAAAACTAATCTTGATCCCTACCTTATATCATATATAAAAATGAATTTCAAATAGAATGTTGGAAAAACATAGAAATCCCTGAGAATGGCAAAAAAAAGAAAATCAAGAGGAAGGAAGGAAGGAAGGTAGAGAGGAAGGAAGGATAGAGGGAGGGAAGGAAAAAAGGGGGAAAGGAAAGGAAAGGAAGACAGGAATAACTCTACTTCTAAACTTAAGAGAAAAAATTAGGCTTTTTAAAAATTAAAAACTTCTTTTCTACAAAAGGAATCATTAACAAAAATTTTAAGTCATGGAATGGAAAAAGACATTTTGAATATATGTACTCAACAAAGAATCACATATAAAGAAATGAATATAAAAAAGAGCAGACTATACAACAGAAATATGGGCATGATACACAAAACAGTCTTTAAAATTTTTCAAAATGGTCCAAAGATATATAAAAATATACTTAACTTCATAAATCATCAGGAAAATGCAAATTAAAACCTAACAGATAACACTGCTCACTGGAATGATTAAATTTTTTTAACTAAAGGTAATGAATGTTGGTGAGATTGTGTAGCAACCTGAATTTTCACACAGAGCCTGTCGGACCTGTGCTTGATAGTAACACCTACTAAGGACGGGGGTTGCGCAGCATGGGCAGAAGGATGCAACAGAAGCACACGTGTCCACCACAGGGAAACAGAAAAGTTCTCGTCAGAGCCGTATTCCTTAAGCCCCAAACTGGAAAGCACCTGGACACCAGCGCGAAGGGCACAAAGGGGAGAACAGCCACACCACGGACTGAGACCAGGCCATGCATGACAGTAACAGGTGGATGTGTAACAAACGACCATTCTTGCCAACACAATCCCAAGTGAAAGAAGTTGGGCAGAAAAGGCTAAAACACAGCGTATGGCTTTATTTCTTAAAGTTCAATGACAAAAACAAAACAAAACAAACAAACAAAAAAAAACGCTAACCTGTAATGTCAGGAGGCATAGGGAAGCGGGGAGGGTTTGAGAAGGGAAGAGGAGGCTTTAGGAGGGGAGGGTCTGCTGAGCTGCTGGTCATGTGCTTAATGTGACTCCTCCTAGTAGCACAGATTCACTGCATTTGGGGGTTTTGGGAGGGAGGCATTTTGTTTGGGGGGGTGTATTTTGAGGGGTTGCTTGTTTGTTTGTTTTGGAGACAGGGTTCCACTCTGTAGTCCACCCTGGTCCTGAACTCACTATGTAGCCCAGACTGGCCTTGAATACATGGCAATCCTTCCATCTCAGAGCCTAGTGCTGGTATTGCAGGCACACGGCATGGTGCCCAGCTATTATGCATTGCTGGGGAATCAAACTCAGGGCCTGGAACTTACTTGGCAAGCGCTCTGTTGTGCTGGTCTTCCAGCCCGATTCACTGCATTTGTGAAGATTCACCAAGGTGTCTGCGTAGGCTTTCTCAAGGCACTGTCTATGTATGTCCCATCAATGAAAAGCTCACCTTTTAAAAAGGTGCCCTGGGTATATATGTGTGTGTGTCTGGACAGAGGGTTGGACGCTCAGGTAAAGGAAGGCATCTCCAGGTAGCTAGGTATTTCCACTCATTGGAGTTGGGGGAAATAGAGGGGAAAAAAACAGAAAAGCACGTGTGTGGCCCAAGGGCGGTGTGAAAAGGACCGAGGCAAGGAGGGCTGGTGACTACACCGGCAGCATCAGGCTTGGAGACCTGCCTATGACCATTTAATGTGAGAAATTAGAAATGTAAATAACAGGCACCCAAAGTGGCTTTTAAATCCTCAAATAATGGAAAATTCGATAACATGTAGAGAGTGTTACACAAAGAATAATTTTACATTATCAATGGAAAAAGATCTATCAAGGCAGTACGACTTTAATAGCCCACATTTTTTTAGCAGTATCTTCCCGAGGCTGTTATCCTGGTAGCGTGCAGCACCAGCCCAGGGGCCATCCACGGCTTTCTTATAAAATTGTAACAAGATGAATTTTCACTTGTCCCGACCCAGAGCCGTATGTTGCCCATAAACTCTCATATTGATTTCCTAAGTCAAAAAAGCAATCTTTTCTCTGACCTATTACTGTGCTTTGAATTTGAATAAAATGCCTCTGCTCGCACTGATATATCTCTCCTTGGCCTCCGTGGTGGGCAGAGACCCTGTTCATATCTAAGCCACTGCAGGATGCGTGGGGAGCAAATCTAACTTAGTCAAGCTAACCTCGATTGAGAAACATCATTATTAATAACAGCAATTCCTAACTTCAAATAAAAACACTGCAACATCTGGGAGGCTGAAGTAGGAAAATTGCAAATTCAAGTCTAGCCTGGGCAACTCAGCAATGTAGTGAGACCCTGACTCAAAATCAAAAATAAAAATCGGCTGAGGATACAGCTCAGTGTGAAGGACCCCAGCTCAGTCCCCAGTACTGCTCCCCACTCCCAACACATACGCAAACTGCAACAACTATACGACATTCAGAAAAACCCTAGTGATCTCTCATCTAACTGTCAGAGTTGACCACAGTAGAAACCAAGTAAGGCCTATAATCCCAGCACTCTGGGAAGCTGAGGCAGGACTGTAAGCCCAAGCTTAGCCTGGTAAACTTAAGAAATTCAGCAAGCCCCTGTCTGAAAATAAAGATTTTTTTTTTTTAATGGGCTAGGGATACAGCTCAGTGCAAAATCCCAGGTTACATCCTCAGTACTGGAACAAATAAAAATAAATGAAAGAGGAGGAAAAGAAAGAAATCAAGTCAGGCTTCACAAAAGTAAGACAAAAAAAAAGAGCATCCTGACCCTCAGGAGCTTACAGACCTACGAAGAGGAGGGCAGGACAACAAATGATGCCCTTAGAACGTAACACACAACATAACATACACCATAACATACACCATAACACCACACCTTCTAACACACACTATAGTACACTCTACTGTGAGGTCACAGCCTACTGCGGTCACAGAGAAGAGGGAAATCTCAACTCTGAGGGTCTCAGAACAGCTGTCATGGAAGCCACTGAGAGTCTTCAAGGGAGTAAAGCCACAGGAACCTTCCAGAGGAGACGTCATCTCCAATCCCACAAGATTGAGGGATGGACAAAGCAAGGGGGAAATTATAACCCACACAGCAAAAGAGAATTTCCAAACTTAGGTTGTTTTCCTTTAGAAATAAGTGGCTCCTTCCCACTTCCTCAGGCCAATGGTGCAAACCACCATACCCAGCTCTCCTCGCCCTCATGAGTAGACAATGTACAGATTCAGGTACCAGGAGATCAAAGTCCAGTTTCATTTCTGTAGCCCCAAGAATAAGAGGCCTGGATCTAGGAAGAGAAACAGAGGCATACCTATGATCTTACTAGATGCCCACCTCCACTGGTCCTTGTTTAAATAAAATTTTTTTTAAATTTAAAAAAACCTTGCATACCTGCACACAGGGAGATGGCAATTTGTGGGAAATGGGGCTTTCCATCTCCTCAAAGCCAACTTTAAGTAAATCCAAAAAATAAAGAAAAAATATTACCAGAATTGGGAGGGAATGCTAAGAACATACAAAGAGACATGGAAAAGACACACATTTGAGAAACCCTAAGCCTAAATCTCTAAGGTGGAGGCTGCTGAAGCTGAGTCAGAGAGGAAGGGCCTCCACATGGAACTACAACTCCGGTCTCTTTTTTTCTTGTCTATTTACAGTACAGTCTTACTAAATTACTAAGTTTCCCAGGCCAGGCTTGGATTTGTAATCTTCCTGCTTCAGCCTCCTAGAGGGCTGGGATTTCAGGCATGTGCCACCACATCCAGCTTGTTTGTTCCTGTTTTTAGGCCCCCTAAAGGAGCTCTCTCCACAATGACTAAATCACCATGGTGCTCAGAAGTGAAGACATCAACCTAGAAGCACGTGGTATGACAACGATGAAGGCTTAGAGTTATTTTTTGTTTTTAAAATACTTCTTAAAAGAACAGGAAGTGATTCTATCTACCCAGCTATCTTTTTTCCCTCTTTCCTTTTACTCTTCTCCAATGCTAGTGGCCTTTATCAACTTCCCTATCATTCTTCCAAGAGACTTCCACGTTTGGCTAGAGGCGCAAGGCATCTCAGAAAGAAACTTTGAAAGGCAAGGCTAGCGGAATGGCACAGCTGGTCTTGAAAGCGCAAGGCCCTGAGTTCAGTTCGCCAGCACCATATAAGCTAGGCGTGGTACCACACACCTGTAATCCCAATAATCCCAACACTAAGAGGAGGCAGGAGGATTGCCATGAGTCCAAGGCTAGCCTGGCTACACAGTCAATTCAGGAGCATCCTTGGCTACACAGTGAGACCTTGTCATTAAAAAAAATAAATAAATAAAAAAGGAAAAGCAGCTACCTGTGAGACACATCAACTGATTAGACTTGGAGTTCCCCCACTTCCCACTTAGCTCTTCATTTCAGGAACCCCCCATTCTGCATTTCTGACGTGGTGTCCAAACTAACCCTGTCTTCTTACATAGACCGCTCTCCCCCAGCAGCCTCTGTAAGCACTGTCTGCTTTGGGGTGTTTTCTCCCTCACTTCCATTACTGTTCCAATATGATAAAAACACCATAACCGTGCTCCTAAACTATAACTTCAGGGTAACTTGGGAATAAAGTTTAAAAAGAACTTGACCGTTCACCCAACTCACTTCTAAAAATTTAACAAACAACCTGCTTCACTCCTGCTCAGCCGCCCTGCCCCCATTCATCCCCAAAAGAAATCCCATTCCTTTGTCCTTTCCTGCTGACTGACAGGACCTGCTCAGGAAACACAAATTCCAAAGAAGTGAACTCACCCAGTCAAAGCCTCGGAGTGCAGTACTGAGGAGGCCTGTAGCTCCATTTTAGTTAACAAACTCTACCGAATTGAAAACATGCTGAAATCTCAGCCATGCTGGGCCAAATGCACCCCCAGAAAAGCATGAGGATCATTCTCAGTAATGGTGCCCACTGGCACCTGTTACACTCCTAGAAGTCCTGGGGGACTGCTCATCTTTGGGGGCAATGAAAGTCCACACCAGTAATTCCAAGATGAGATTGAGTGGCTCAGCGGTCAGGGAAGGGTGAATGAGAGAACTCTTTCATGTAGAAAAAGTCTCCTCACGCATCCTTGGTCTCCTCTGACATAGGAACCATCCATGCTTCTAACTGGATCATTTTGGCAGTGTAACAGTTACAGAGGAATGGTCATTCGTGTTGAAATTGTGAAATGTTTGTGTCACACAAAAAGACCAATTTTGAGTTCTCAGTTATCATCTTATCCTTATTCTTCATTTAGTACATTGTAAATCCATTTCTTAGTATTTTTATTATGCATGAACTACACATATAATAACACATTGAAAACACACAGCGTGGGGAGACAATGACCATCTCCACTACTTTTGGCCTTTTTTCCCTCCCTCTTACCCTCGCCCTACTCCTTCCCCTCATCCCACTTACAGAGATTTGTCCCTTTCCTAGGAGTCCATCTTCCCTCTTCCTATCCTTTCTTACATATTGGGATGTTTTTATACAATTATTTCTGTGAATTTCATAAGCAGGACACCCATCCTTTCTGTTTGGTTTGTCCATTTCACTGAGTATTATTGACTGTAAGTGGTCCCATTTTTGTTAAAATCCTTCGTATCTGTCATTCTTTATGGCCGCACAGTATTCCATTGTGTATAAATACCACATTGTCTTTATCCGTTCCTCTACTGATGGGCAACTAGGCTGTTTCCAGGATTTAACTGTTATGAATTGTGCTGCTAGAAAAATGGATGTGCATGTGTCTTTATGATATGCTGACTTTATTTCTTTTGGGAACACGCCAGTAGAGCAGTAGCTGAATCAAGTGGGATTTTTATTCTCAGCTTTTTAAGGAACCTCCAGACTGTCTTCCAAAATGGTTGGACCAGATTGCAGTCTCATCGATAAGGTAGAAGTGTTCCTTTTTTCTACAGGCTCGTTGCTGTATTTTGGATCCTCCAAAAGCCTCATGTATTTGGAACTGTGTGTTACTGGGAGGCAGAGCTTGGCTGGAAGGGGTATGTTTGGGGTCTGACCTGGAGGGACTGTACCAACTTGTTGAGATTGGGGGCTGCTCCGCACTAAGTAAAGGAAGGAAGAAGACACACTGCTGCGGGTTCTGCCTGGGAAAGGTCATGGGCTTCGCTCCAGATCACTTGGCTTCTGTCTGCAATGGGGTGAGCAGCTCCCCACCCCTCTGTCTCTGCCATGTACCTCCACCATTGCTGGCTGCCCCATGAATGGACTGTGTGTATGACAGACCTTCTGAAACTGTGAGCTTAATAAATCTTTCCTCCCTTAAACTGTGGATGTTGGGTAGTTTGTCTCCGCAACAATAAAGTAACTAAGACACTCACCAACAATTGTTTTTTTTTTTTTTTCAATTTTCGATGCAGGCCATTCCCAGTGGGGTGAGATGAAATCTCAATGTTGTTTTAATTTGCATTTCTATGATAGCCACTCACACTGAACATTTTTTCGTGTGCTTGTTGACCATTTCTACTTCCTCTTCCGAGACGCTTCTTTTCATTCCCGCTGCCCATTTCTTGATGGGGTCATTTTTAGGGAGGTTTCTATTTTGAGTTCTTTATGTATTGTAGATGTTAGTGCTTTGTCTGAGTACTGCTGGCAAAGGTCTTCTCCATTAGGTAGGTTGTCTCTTCACCTTGTTGATTGTTTCTTTTGCTGTGCAAAAGCTTTGAAGTTTGATGTAGTCTCATTTGTCATTTGCCGTTAATTCTTGTGCAGCTGGCGTTCTGTTCAGAAAATCCTTTCCTGTTCCTAGTCTCGATATTATTTTGAGGTGCCCAATGACTCCACCGAACGGCTCCTCCTCCACTGCTGACCTGAGGTGTCAACGCTTTCTTGCCGCACTGATCCCACCCACATGACAAGGTGTGCGGCATCACACCAGGTGTGGAAAGTCACACCCACAAGGCACAGGAGTAAAGTTTGGTGCCTTGTGTGTGGTCTTAGCTTTAAATGAAATGTACACATAATCAGTACTGTCCATTAACGCACTAGTCTGATTACAGTCAGTACAATTAAGAGGAAAATGTGAAACCTGGGGACAAAGAGTCTTGATTCACTCGCTGTGACACCTTGGAAATAAGAGAGCTGCCACCCAGTAAATGACTTCCAGCTCATAGCAGCATGAAAGGTATTAAACTTTTCTGAGTTTTATCATCGGGATCTGTAAAACAGAAGCCATGAGTACTCCCCACCTCTCAGTGTCTGCTCTGTAATTGAGGAAAGGAGAAGGGTGAACGCTCTTCAGGTTTTCAGAATTTCTACTTCTTTGCATCTTCTTCCTGTATTTGATCCTGATGGATCAACAGGGACCCTTGTCTTCCGCATCTCCAGGGTCTCTCTGGGGCGCTTTCCCCTGCACATGGCTTCAGTTCTCATGGGTGGCTGGCCTCCCTCCGGTGTGCATTTGCAAAGGGAGTTCTTCTCGAAACTCTGATTTCCAGTAGATCCATGAGCAGTTCCGCCAGGCACCACAGAGTCCTTTTAATGTTGCAGTCAGGCACATCCCCTGGGACTTAGTGTCACCAACTGTCTCCCTTGCTGCCAAAACACCCACTGTCCCTTGCAAGGGTCCAACTTACCATTTTGTGTGCCCCGTGGGAGCTCATGCTGTATTCCCCTGTGACCTCCTTACTCCTCTAAACTGCCCTCTTCTCTCCAGCTCCCTGTCAAGGATCACTGCATCCATCCACCACCATCCCTTTCCCCATCTGCTTATTTAATCTACTTTAGGATTTCCATGCCTCCAGGAAATTCTCTAGAATCCACCCAACAACCCACCATCAGCTCTCTATCCAGATGCAGGCTGGGGTCCTGGGTGAACTCAATCCACCAGAACACCTGATGGAGCCGTTCTGAGAACTCAGTCCACAGGACCACTAGGACTTAGATGAGGACTTGCAATCCTGGGCAAGTTGGGAAGACTCTCCGAGCCTGTGTTGGCCTGTGCTCCTTGACCTACAGTGTCAGTACAATAAAACCCTCCCAGCTGTGGGAGTGTAGAACTGTGGGAGTGTAGAACACACCGGAAGTACGGCAAGCGGCACCAGCAAGCAGTGGTCCTGCTCCCTCTGTACTTTCACTCTCACTCTGCCCCTCCCCAGTAGCAATCTACTCTGTACTCTCCACTCTGCCGCCACAACGGCACTCAGCCTCTGTTTTAGTCTTTTCTCATCACTGGGACACAGTTCCTAACACTAACAATTTACAGGAAGTAGATATATTTTAGCTCACAGTTTCAGGAAGCCTTAGTGCACTCATAGGCATCCGGCAACGGTGGAAGGGCACGGCAGAGGGCCTAGCTGGAAAAAAGCATCACACCACTGTCAGAAAAAAGAGAGGTGGTGCTAGTAAGAAAGGTTTACCCTTCCAAGCCATGCCCCCCAATCCACCCTTTCCAACTAGGCCCCACCTCTCAACAGCATGTGAAATCATCAATGAATTAGTCCACTGGTACAATTACGATGACCCCAGGAGCCAAACACCTTCCAAATACATGAGGCTTTAGGGGACATTCCAGATGCAAACCACAACAGCCTCCTCCCTCATTCAGAATTCACTTGCCCTCGACCTAGAAAATGCCCCACTCTTCCCTCAATGGCCACAGGTCACCTCCTGAATATCACATCTGTAACACGCTCTCTTTACGGAGACCTTTCCAGACTGTAATATCCCACACATCCAACATTTGCAGACTATCCTGCTCCGTTCCCACTGGGAGGCCTGCCACGGAGTCTGCTGGATGTGTGAGCGACATATTATCTGTTTCTATTTCCTGGATGCTCAATCTAATTTAACACTGCTGGAGAGAAGAGTACAGCTTAGTATAGTTAACAAATAGCAAGGTGTTTAGGGTTCAAATTGGATTCAAATTTCCTTACACACTGCAGCAACTATTACCTTGGGCAAATAATTTAACTTCTCTGCTTTTTCTGGTATTCTCACCTGTAAAACAGGAATAGAAAAACAAAGTTCCTTGTGGGGCACCAGTGAGATCGATGTACATAAAATCCTTGACGGAGCCCCAGTTAACCACGGCAGATGAGTATTCATCTGCATTCAAACATCTCATTGACAAAGCAAAAAATTTCAAAAATACATAAATCCATAAGAGCAAGTAGAGTAGAAAGAAGGTGTCTTAGTTACTTCTTCATCACTGTTAATTCCTGACATCCACAACTTGAGGGAAAAAAGACTGGTTGTAGCTTATATTTTCAGAAAGTCACAGGCCATTCATGACGGGCAGCTGGAAAATGGTGGGATCACACGCTGTGGTCGCACCTAGAGCCAGAGCCAGTACTCCAGAGACACAGGTCTTCATAATACGGCAGACCAGAGACCAGTCTGGGAGGAAGGGCAGACCAGTGCACTCTCCTCCAGGTCAAGCCCCAAGCACCTGCCCCTTCCAGCCAGGCCCCACTTCCCAATACTACACAGTATCCACAGGAGCATGAGGCTTTTAGGGGACACTCCAGATCCAAACCACATCACAAGGAATAATAGCAGACAAATAATAGCAAACAGAATTTTGACAAAAAGAATGTACAGAAGCCGAAGGCACAATTCAGCAGTTAGGGTGCCTGCCTAACAAGCACAAGGTTCTGGGTTCAATCCCCAGCACCAAGTAAACTCAGCATGTAATCCCAGTATTTGGGAGGCTGAGGCAGGAGGATTGCCTTGAGTTCAAGGCCAGGCTAGGCTACATAGTGAGTTCAGGATGAGCCTTGACTACAGAATGACACCCTGTCTCAAAAAAAAAAAAAAATGTGCAGGAGAAATGGCGATAAATCATAGAGAGTCGTGTGGAAAAGACAAAAGATTCTAAAGAGGCTCAGAAATTGGAGGCACCAAGTCCCACTGAAGACTAGAGACAGCATGGGTCTAAAGCCAGAAGGGTTGTGGGAATTTTCACAGGAGGAGCTGGTCAATGGACAACTGGAGGGGGTCACTGGGTCACTGGACCACCTCCTCCTGGAGCCTCCTCAGATGCCCAGCAATGGATAGCCATGGGTGAATTCACTGATGAGGACACCACCCCTAGGATCCTATAACTTTCTAAACACATAATACATTGGGGGTCATTTTAGATTTAAACTACAACAATCCCCACACATGTGGAGACCCTCCTGTCTCAGGATGATAGTCTTTCAGCCCAAGGCATCTCCTAGCCAAAGTGTGTTCAGCTGAAGTGTGGAGTAAACCAGACCCTAGGGAGCTAATATGCCAAGTACAGCTGTCAGAAAACACAGAGGCAAGTTGCAGGCACCATCTAACTTCTGCCCCTTCGTGGTCAGCTCAGAGGTGTTTCAGGGGATCCTCAGTGGGTCCCTTGAGATTGAGCGCAGGTGCTCACAGGTGTGACCAGTCAGTATCACCCCCCACCCCCCCCCACACACACACACACACACGCGCCCCGATCTCCTCATCTGTTCATGCTTCCTGGTCCCATCTCAGTTCAATAACTGGCACAAGTCCTTTCCTTAGCTCATTGGCTATGACACAAGGCTTCTTGGGAACAAAGGAGGGCAAACAGGATCAGAATTGCAACAGATACCTTACCCGTAACAAAGAAAATAACAACATTCCAAGGACAAAGTTTTTCCAACCAAGTATGCTCTATGTCTACCCAAGCTAGACATTAAATATGGCAATTTTTGGAAACATTTTCACACATTCTAGGTCTTAAAAAGTAACAACCATCTCAGTGGCCAGTCCTGGGACACTCCTGGGAGCAGCCGTCTATCAGGACGGAACTGTGAGCTCTGGAGTGGAATCTGCACGTAGAGAAGCAAGAGCCAACCCCAGAATGGTGGGGAAGGAGAATTTGAGACAGTGTGGGATCTGCACAGAGGAGGAGCAGGGGGTGACCCCAGAATGGTGGGGAAGGAGAATCTGAGACTCCGTGGGCACCACGCCATACACAGCAGCTTTCACAGACTGGAAGCAATGACCTAAGGGCCAGCGTGGGAGGGCTTCAAGGAAATAACCAGTGGCCTTGTCTAGCTGGCCAGTGGGTTCTGCCATGGGGTAGAGGGAGGAGAGGTTGGCACGTGGCCCTGTACCTCTAGAAGGCCACCAAAAGGACATTCATTTATGGAGATATTTCTAATAAGAGCTTGATGTGGCCACAAACCAAGCCTGAGAGAATTCTGTGAAGTCTTATTCTGGAGACTCAGAATTTAAAAGTTCTCAATCCAAATTACATATGTAGCCATGGCTATGTGGTCTCTATTGGGGGTGGGGCGCATCAGGGCCATGGGCCATTTGGCATTTGGTTTGGCCTGGCCAAGATGTCACCAAAGAGAAGCAGTTTTAGTCATCCCAATTGGGGTGAGTTAATGAAATGTCTTACTAAACGGAGTAGACCAATTTTTAATGTGACAATTTTGTATTGCACACAAATATCCAAATGGCCTTTGGTAGTAAAAAGTCCCCCACCTTCGGTATGTGTAAATACCACTTAAAGGAGCACAAGGCACTGAAGAAGACTGTTCAGGGATGTCCATGGGTGGGGGGGAGTATGTGCATGTGCATATGCATGATGTGATTAAGAAGAGAGAAGAATTTAGTGGAAGAGGCTGGAGACGATGGCAAGGGCCATTTGCATGGGACAGGTTCCCTCATTCTGACTCTCGACCCATCAAGCCATTCAGTGAGGTATCCTACCTCCTCCCTAACCACCATGCCATTTCATTACATTTCTTTCTCACCATAGAGGGAACACATATTTAATGAGGCAGAGTACAAAATAACCAGGGATCCAGCTTCTTGCTGTAATTCTTCAATTTGCATGAACATGAGGGCTTTCAAATGCATGTTACCTGTTTTCTTTTATTTTCCCATCACTAATAAACACAATTATTCATCCCTAAATACACAAGCCATTGTGAATCAATGTACCACATGGTAATCGGTGGAAACAGAAGAAAAATGACAGCCCTGAAAGACACAGAATCTATCCATGGGGACATGCCACCTGGGCTGACACACACGGCCCACCCAGTTGCCTTTACAAGCACAAGTCACAGGTCTGTTTCCCCTGTATGCCACAGGCAAATCCCTTAACCCTTCCACGCAGTAGGTTCTTTTGCGTGCGTGTCAGTTTCATTGCCACTGAAATGGGGACACTGATAACAACCCCTCTCTCGGAAGACAACGGTGCAGACCCACGGGCTTCTATACCTACCCTGCCCAGCCTAGTCCCAGGCACATGGGAAGCACTAGCTACGGAACACATCAGAACCATGCAGACAGGGACCTGGCTTCACTCTTGCCAGGAAACCCCCATGCCTGGCAACCTTCTCGTAGTGTGTAAAAACCCTCTGTGTACATGGCGTGATGCTTAGAGAACAATGCTCCCACGACAAGCTCCTCAGTAACAAGCGTCGAAAGCATGAAAAGGTGTGGAAGTCAGGCTCAGCAGCACAGGCTTGTAATCCCAGCACTCTGAGGGGCTGAGGCAGAAAAATTACAAGTTTAAGCCCAGCCCGGACAACTAAGCAAGTTAGTGAAAACTTGTCTCAAAATCAAAAATTTTAAAAAAAGAGTTGGGGATATTGCTTAATATGCAGGCCCTGGATTTGATTCTCACTATAAAAGGGAGAAACAAGAGTGAAATATCTCTATATTAAAGGCTTAAGAAATCCTGTACAAATAAAATGTCTTAACTGTAAAATCTGACATTTTCCAAGCTTACATTTGAGCACGAAGCACTTATTACTAGAAACATCTATTAAAATTCCATGAAACTAATTAAATTTATTACAATTCTACAGGCAGCAGACCAAGGCAGCAGTGAGTTTCTTGGGGAAAAGCCTGCACCTTCCAACCACCCAGGAGCTCCTGCGAGGCCATGAGGCTGTGAAGGGTTGGGTCATGGGCCTGTCATTACAGCTGGGATCTGAAAGGTCCCCAAAAGAGCGCGTGATAAAAGCTTGGTCACGAACCTGCAGCACTGCTGGGAGATGGTGCAAACTATAGAAGATAAGACCTAGCAGGAGGAAGCGAGGTCAAGGGGGACCTGGAAGGTGATTTGGAGATCCTGGCAAGCAGGCATGCTCTTGCTCTCTCGCTCTCGCTATCTCTTTTCCTCCCTCCCTCTCCTTCTTTCCCTCTTTCCCTCCCTCCCTCTCTCTGCCTTCCAGAGCCACGAGGTGAACAGCTTTGCTCCACCATGCCCTTCCTCCCTCACCATGGCGTTTGCCTTTCCACAGGCCCAAAATCAATGGAACTGCCTACGATGGGCTGAAACTGCCAAAATCATGAGCCTCTCCTCCATGGAAGATGACTCTCACAGGTATTTTGTCAAGAAACAGAAAACTAAATGATGGCTACAAAGCCAAGGCCTCGAGAACTGTCCCTAAGGAATTGGGATGTGAAGAAGTGTCGCGTTTATTTACTGTGGCCCATATACTTTCCTAAAGATGATTTATACCTGTGTCAACCCCTTACAGTCCCAAGACAAAGTCAGCCACCATCATTCAAACATGGCATGAGTCACCTTACCTTGTCTAGGGGAGTGGTGGGCATCTGTCTCAGAGTTAAAAGTGGCTTTTATGTTGTCATTTTAATAGGAATAAAATCCTACCTACTTTCACAGAAACATTTTAGTATGAGCATAAGTGGGTAGCTTTAAACATAGGAAGCTCAAAAGTGTTCGAGAGATTTTTTAATCTGTATCTTTATCCCCATTGTGAGAGCCCTTGGCATGGGGTTTGCAATAATGGCTCTATCTTATGTTGAAACAACTAAAGAAACAGAGAAGAACAAAAATAGAGTCCCACATAAAATAGAACACAGTCTACAAAGAGGTCCCAGCATGCCATGTGAGAGAGGACACAGCCCTCCCCTGTCTCCTAGGACTAGGAGTGTTTAATGATTGTCCCAGACACCATAGTGAATGCAGTTAAACAGAAACGATCTTGTTTTTTCATCATGTGCTGCTGCTTTTTATAAAGAAAAATTGGTACACAGGCCTGAGAAACGACTTTGCACCAAGAAAATACACTGTTGAATAGTTGCCAGGGAAACCTCTTTTGACATTTATAAATGACGGATGGGGTTTGATCATGGAAATGGATAAAGTAAACTAGTTGTACTTTGCCAAGGTAAATTTCTTGAGAAGGATAGAATATGACTATTGGAAGAAAATGTGTAAGTTCCAAGCCATGCATACAAAGGAGAGAAAATAGAGTTGCCTGGTGATGACAGGCAAGGGGGTGGTACATGGAGGCAAGCAATGAGGGCATGAAAGTGGCACCTGGGGAAGCACTCAGAAGTCTGAAGATTCACAAGGAATGAGGAAAGCAATTCCAATGCACAGAAGGACTTTGAGTTGCAAGAGTTTGAGTTTAGGGATATTCAAGAAACTATTAAAAAACTGCTTATCTGATAAATAAGTGGGATCAGCCTCGAAAAAAAATCTACCTTCTTCAAGGTCTCCAAGTCCTGGCAAAGTGGGCCTGGATGCTCAGGACAGCCTTGTGGCACTGACTCCTGCCACCCACAACCCTGGGAGACCTCACATCAGTCACCTGCATTTACAGAGGGAGATGCAACACTAGGGTATAGAAGAGGAGAAGGATGAAGGCTTCCCAAAACTGCTCAGTTAGCTCCCAGGCCAATTAGGATTCGCCAGGATTCTTGTCACTAAAGGGAGACAGATTGGGCATCTGTACCCTGCCCAGCTGCCCTTTGGCCCCTACAGAGGATCACACAGGTACGTCACCCTCTAAGCCAGCTGTGTGTCAGCCTGGTGATTTACGGAAATCACTGCCAGTAACATATCTTCTGACTATGGGTGTACTGGTCTCTTCTCTTTCCTTCACCTGCAAAACTGGCAAAATGCTATTTGTCTATCCTGAGGTTTTGCAAATAAAGGTTATAAAGCATCAGATTAACGCCCACCAAAGCCTGGTATCAGAATTGTGTCATTACTCAGTGACTGCTATGTGTAGCCCTTAATTTCAATTAACATAATATGGTCATAACTGATGCATACAAATGCACAGACACACAGGCAGCAAACACAGCTGGTGCTGCTTGGGGCACCACACTCCACTCAAGTCCTACCTGAGTCTGGCCACAAGCCCCATTCTTCTCTCCACGACTTCTCCCCAGGAAGATGAAGACGGGGAGGAGTGAAGGGTGATAAATCCTCTAGCTGATTCTCACCTCTTGGCCCCACTCTGTCACCCTGATGATGGAAACCCCATTGGCATTCATGACATCAGCCTAACCAAGCATCACAGGGGCCCAACTGCATATCCTATGATTCAATGCCCAGGGTGCCCCAATTTCAGTACCTTTCACAAAAGCAAAATGATGCTTTAGCGCCAGTAGACCCGAAGCTCACCAAGGGCACCTATTCTCTAGTATTCCGCCATTGGGAAAAAACCCATATTTCTTTTTTTTTTTTTTTTTTTTAAGACAGGGTTTCACTCTGTAGTCCAGGCTGATCCTGAACTCAATATGGAGCCCAGCCTAGCCTCCAACTCACAGCAACCCTTTTGTCTCAGCCTCCCAAGTGCTGGGATTACAGGTATGTGCCACCACACCTGGCTTAGGTGGTGCTGGGGAATGGAACCCAGGGCCTGGTACTTGCTGGGCAAGCGCTTTCACTGCTGAGCTATGCCCCAACCCCCATATTATATATATATATATATATATATATATATATATATATATATATATATATATATTATTATTATTATTATTATAGTAGCTCCAGAAATATTCAGAAGTGGCTTCAGATGCCATGGAGTTCAGGCAAGAAGGGGAAAAGAAATCTTTGTGTAGAAGTAAGGGGTAACATCTATGACAAGGGGACTGGCAAATCACCAAATCCCAGGGCTGGGGGAACTGTGGAGAGAGAACCCTAACATTTCTCCTGCAGAGGATCCCACAAACAAAGGAACCGGGTCCAGGACACAGGGTCCTCACTCTGCCTATTTCTAAACTCAACTCGGTCTACTTTCAGGATCCCGAGGGCTCTTAAAGCACCAAATGTTTTTTTATGTATCAAATGTTAATAAGACCAATAAATACAAACATCCAGAATGCTACTTGCAAGCAATCATCACGACTAGACTATTTCATTCACAGTGGAGAGCGTATCCAGTTGACGCCTGTAAAACACACCTGGAGGCACCAGGACTCCAGCAGAGAGTGGAGGAGAAGCTGGTGCTGGCCGCCTAACGCTGGTGTTTAAATGCAGCACTAAAAATGCATTTCACACCCAGCTTCGTCAATCACCCACCCATCTTACTCTGTATCTCAGCCACCTAGAGAAAATGGGATTTGTTTCCCTGAAGAAATATGTCACTGCTCTGCTTGAATTATTAAGCTTTACTATTACAGAGAGAAACAGAGTCCAAAAAAAAGGAAATAAATTAGTCCCAGGTTGCCATCTACCGTCCCCTCTTAGCGTTGCTCATTTACATAGCACCGCAGATCCAAACATCCGATCCTACTTGCAGTCAAAGGAGGACAAGACTTGTGACAGCCATCTTGATTTATTTTTTTTAAATCAAGGTAAGAAGAGTGTAAAAGTAAAGCGTCATCTAGGGCATACTGGATTAAAGATTTTCACAATTTAACATATGCTGAAATATGACCATAGATACTCTAGCCCTAAAATGTAACACTTGAAAAAAACCTGAATGACTTATTTAATATCAGATTTTAAATATATTTTAGGTAGAAAAAGCTATATAGATTTTCATGGTTTTTTTTGAGACAGAATCTCACTCAGGCTGGTTCTGAATTCACTAGAGACTGGCTCTTCTATTATAAAAAATCATGTAACAAATTATATATTCCATATTATACTATCATTTAATATATAGTATATTTATAGAATATTAACATATTTATATAATTTATATTTTAGTTCACAGAAGATCACAGCCCAATCATGGGTGGCCAGCAACAGAGGAAGCACATGGCAGAAGCAGAGATGAAGGCAGCTCCTCAAGACATTGCAAACAGGAAGCCAAGTCAAGTCCAGTCAAGTCCCCAAAGGAAGGTAGGAAGCAGCATATATCCTTCCAGGTCTCATCCCAGTAACCCGTCCCTTCTGGGTCCAGCCTCAGTGTTCCACCCCCTCCAGGTTTGAGCCCCCACCACACACCTGTAATCCAGTCCACAAGCCAGTAATTCAATCCACATGCCCATAATCCACCTCTCCAGACCAGGCCCTAATCTCCTAATAGCACCATGATTCCATAGATAATTCATTAAATCCAAACACGTGAGTTATGGGGGGCATCTCAGATCCAAACCACAACAGGAAGTGAAGAACATCTAAAATGAAAACTGTAGTATTCTGGGGGAAAAAAGATATTGAAGCAAATATTAGAAAATGAAAAGACATACCCTGTCCCTTACTTGGCAGAATCAATATTGTCAAAATGGCCATGTTAACAAACTTCATATACAGATTCAATGCAATCCACCAGCATTTTTTGGAGAACTAGAAAAAAATCCTAAAATTTATATGGAACCAGAAGAGACCCAGAATAGTCAAAACAATCCTAAGCAACAAAACAAAAGCAGGAAGCATCAAGATACCAGACATCAAGTTATATCATAAAGCAACAGCAAGTGAAGAAAAACACACAACTGGTATTCACATACACACACCAGACAGGTGGACTTAATGGAACAGAATCCATAGACGGATGCAGAGTCAACCCAGAGCACCTTTAGCCATCTGATAAAGAGCCAAATACATAAGCTGAAGAAAAGACAGCATCTTCAATAAATGGTGTGGGAAAATCAGTTAGCCACATTCAGAAGAAGAATGAAACTAGACCCACGTCTGTCACCATCTGCCAAAATCAAATCAAAAGGGATCAAAACCTAGATGTTAAAATGGAAACGCTGAACCTGTTAGAAAATAATACAGGCATAATCCTTGGAGACATATGCATCGGTAAGAATTTCCTCCATAAAACACCTAGTGCACATGAGATAACACTAAAAATTAACAAATGGGATTACAGCCGATTAAATAGCTTCTGCACAGCAAAGGAACCAACAGGGTGGAGAAAGAACCAAAAGAATGGGAAAAAAATTTGTCAGCTACTCCACAGGCAGAGAACTATTATCTAGACTATACAAAGAACTGAAATAATTATACCCCTCAAAATAAAATACCAACTGAAATGAACAGACAGTTCTCGGAAAAAGAAATCTGAATGACCAAGAAATGCATTAAAATGTTCAGCATCTTTAGCCATCCAAGAAATGCAAATCAAAACAACACTGAGGTTCCATCTAACTCACAGAACTAGAAAAAAAATCTTAAAATTTATATGGAGCTAGAAGAAACCCACAGTAGGCAAAACAATCCTAAGCAACAAAACAAAAGCAGGAGACAACACAGTACCATTCTTACTCCAGCAAGAATGACTGGCAGTTAAAAAGCGGGGAGGGGAAGAAATTGTGAAGTTGATGTGATATATATATGTGCACAAAATTTTCAAGCTCATTGTAACCATTGTGTATCACACAAAAATGGGGCAAAGAACTCAAAAAACAACATATGCTGTTAAGATTGCAGAGGAAAAAGAACCATTCTACATTATTGTTATGGAAAGCAGCATGGAGATTCCTCAAAAAAAAATGAAAATTGATACCCCATTTGACTCAGCTATACCTCTTCTGGGGATCTTCCCAAAACAGTTAAGGTCACCATACAAGAGTGATATGTGTGATACATACATACCCGTGTTTATAGCAACCCTATATAACAGCTAAATCTTTCAAGCAGTCACTGCATCCATCAACAGATGAATGGATCCAGAAAATGTGATATATTTACACAATGGAGTACTCCACTGCCATAAAGATGAATTTCAATCATTTGTAAAAAAAAAAAAAATGGATGCATTTTGAGATCATTATGCTTAGCAAAATCAATCAGATACAGAAGGTGAAATATCATGTGGTTTGTCCAACATGAGAAAAAATCATAAAAAAGAGCTAAGTAGAAGAAATGGAAGAATGTAAGAAGATAAGACTGGAAAGAGGATGTGAGGGCTAAGGGGAAGGGATTGGGGAAGGGAAGGGAAAATGATCAAGATGTAGTATGTAAATGCACCCATTTCTCAAGTTGATTGTTATTATTATGTATCACAAATACATACTAATAAAAAATAAGATGTATGTGTTTTCAGCATTCTCTTGGTTTTATTTGATATTAATAAAACATCTTTTGGGAAAGTTTAACTGTGACTAAAGCAAATCACAGTGAATATTGGGCAAGAGCTACAGACCCACAGAGAGGCCACTGTGGACAGTAGTTGTTCACTGCATGACCCAAACTCTGTGGGTACGACCACAGAAATGGCAGGTTTCACATTTTCTGTTTCATAAGACTACTTCAAGAAATATTTGATCACAGAACAAATGTTCTCAAAGCACAACATCAAATTATAATTATTAACAGAAAATGGGACTGAAAAAAAGAAACACCAGATGCACTCACCTTTAATATAACTCCTTCGAAAACTCACAGGCCTGCAATCTCAGCACTCTAGGAGGCTGAGGATGGAGGTTCAAAGTAAAAATCAAAAAAAGGACTGGGATGGACTAGGATGTAACATAACTACATATGCAATATATCTTCTTTAGGCCCAGAGACAGGGATATATGATTTAATTACAAAAAGTGCATCACAAATCTAAAATAATAGCAAGTAACAACAGCAACATAGGAATAGCGGACTCACCACTGTTAGGAGCTGTTTGCTGTGAATTCTTCAACTTTGCGTTCTGTTTGACCTTCGCGGCTCTCCCTGAGCTCACACCTTCTTTCTTCCCCTTCCTCTTCAGAGGCTGAGGAGATGGGTTGTCACTGGACCCGATGGTTGACTTGGATTGGCGATCATTTCCCTAAATGGTGAGAGATTAGGTCTCTTGTCACTAAACTCTCCAGAGGACCCTCAGGATGCACCTGTCACCTCACATTCACTCCTGGACAGCAGGGCAGGGTGGGGGACATTGTACCAGCTCTGTGACCATCCCACGCAGCTACAGTATCTCCAGTGCCTCCTCCTAGAGGCATAAGAGGAGTCTAGCAGAGGAAGGAGAATAAAAGCAACAGCTAACGAGCACTGAGAACTCTTCTTATTAATGCTACTGGGAATCCGGCCCAGGACTTTCACTCTAGCTGCACCCCAGCCCATTTTTAGTTTTGATTTTGAAACAGGGTTTCACTAAGTGGCTAAGCTGCCCAGGCTGGGCTTGAACTCTTAATCCCACCTTGGCCTCCCAGAGCACTGGGACTACAGACCTGCACTACCGGCCCTGGCTGATTGTTGAGAGTTTAACATGTACCAGGTAAGCTACAAAACAATTTCTCAGACTGGGGGCGTGGCTCACTGGCTACAGTACTCACCAGCATGCACAAGGCACTGGGTGTGATTTCCTAGCACCACATAAAAATTAGCCAGGCATCGTAGCACACACCTTACAATCCCAGCACTCTGAAATCTGAGGCAGGAGGATTGCCTTGAGTTTGAGGATAGCCTGGATTACATAGTGAGCTCAGGTCCAATCCGGAGTACAAAGTGAGACCCTATCTCAAAATAAATAAATAAATAAATAAATAAATAAATAAATAAATCTCTCCATACTCATTCTGACCCTATGGGACAAGTACTATGGTCACACTGGGCTCAGCTCTGCCTAAAGTCCAGCAAGCAATCAGGTGCAAAGCCCCAGGGGTCTACAGGACAGGGACAGGCAGCAGTCCCAGTGTGATCAGCTACTCTAGAAACAGCTTCCTAGTTAGCAGGCACTGGGACTGCCCTAGACATGCACACACAGAGGGCAGTGGAAATCCTCCACCACTAACTCATCTGCTGGTGACCACCACGGTCTCCACAAGTCAGAGAACAGAACCAAGAGCACACACAAGCAGGCCAGGGCTACATGTCCCCATGGGCTTGTTTGCTGTGTGTCCCCTGTTCCAACAGGCAGCCACAGGAGACCACACCCATCCTTTGGAAGTGGTTTCAGGTCTCCATAGCCTCTCACAGTGACAAGTTCACACCTGCCAACAGTGGCTCCACAGCAAAAGCACCAGGGTGAATTTCAGAGTCTCATGTCTCTGCCCTGATACACCCCTTCAAAGGACAGTGGTGCTGCTACTTAGCTGGGCTGCATTAGACATGTGCACACAGAAGGCAATAGAAATCTACCTGCCACTGCTCCAGTAAGAAACCCCCTCTTGATAAGGCAGCTCTGGCTCCCTGGTACTAAACTCACCTGAGCACATAGGGTGTGGTCTTCAGGTAGTGAAAAGTACAAGCTTCAGAGACCCAAATTCCCAGCTCAGTCACAGCTCCTGTTCTGCCACTATTCATGGGGCCCCAGACTAACCTGTTTCTTTCAACCTCTGTTTCCTATCAGTTAAACAGGGTTAGTGTTCCTGCCTTTAGGTCTATATGTGGATGAAGGGAAAATTTATAAAGGGATTGGTACAGGATCCGACAAAGAGTCTCCAAGGATCTTCTTCTAGGGCAGATCGTTAACATCTTTGTTAAAAATCATATCAAACTCACAGCACATTGGGCCAATCTTTATGCAACATTTGTACCATGCTAGTATCTGAAAATAAATGTAGTAATATTAAACAAACAAATCTGCCTAGAAACCTATTATAACTGCTCACTTTAAACATTTATATGTTCAGTCATCCAGAAACATTTAAATGGTTCTAGCCATCAGCCAATTAAGAATAGAAAAATTCACAGCCTTACAGATGAAGTTATTTATGCTATTCTGTCATAGCCTACAAGAAAATGAATTATGCATAGATTTATTAACAGTATGAAAACTTGTCCCAATCTCTAACACTTTTTGAGTAATTTAATTTCTAATTCCAACTACAATTTAAACATACAGTTTCCATTTAATTATTGCATTAACTGCAGTCAGAGGATTTTTTTTTCTTTCCTCTTCTTTTTCAGTGATTCTTTCTTGCAAGGCCATAAGCTGTGCAGCAGAGGAAACAGATGCTGTAACTGTAGAGGACATGCTAAAACCGCTGGCCAAGACTCCTGTTTCAGCTACTTTCTTTTCATCCCAAGACTTTCAAATAGTAAAAGCTCCAAGTGAGAGGAGGAGCCCTTCACCACATTACAAGGCTTGCTCAGAGATACTGCAAAACCTTCGAGGACCAGAATGGAATGGACAAGAGTGAAACTCAGAGGCCAGTCAGTTTTGGTTATAATATCTAGGTCTCTGATCCACTTTGATTTGATTTTGGTGCATGGTGACAGGTGTGTGTCTAGATTCATTCCTCTGCATGTGGATGTGCAATCTTCCCAGCACCATGTGTTGAAGAGGCTGTCCCTTTTCCAGTGCATGCTTTTGGCTCCTTTATCCAAGATCATGTAGCTGAGGGTATTTGAGTTTGACTTCACATCTTCAGTTCTGTTCCACTTGTCAACCTGTCTGTTTTTATGCATGTACCATATAGTTTTTATAATTGTTGCTTTATGGTATACTTTGATGTCTAGAATCATAATGCCTCCTGCCTTTATCTTTTTCTGGAAGACAAATTAGGCAAAAATCTAACAGATATAGGTGTAGACAAAGACTTTCTTAATAAGATGTCCATATCAAAAGAAATAGACCCCAGAATTAACAAATGGGATCATCTCAAATTTAAAAGTTTGTCCACAGCAAAGGAAATTACCAACAGAGTAAAAAGAGACCCAACAGAAGGGGAAAAAATATCACCTATACCTCAGATAGGAGGCTCATAACTAGAGTATGCAAGGAACTGAAGAAAAATAAATACCTCAAAATCAAAGATCTGACTGAAAAATGGGCAATAAATATGAATAGGCTACGCTCAGATGAAGGAGTTCAAGTGGGCAGTAAATACATGGAAAAAGTTCAACATCATTAACTAATAGAGAAATGCAAGTCAAAACATCACTAAGGTAGCATCTAACCCCAGAGAGAATCGCATTTATCAAGAACTCAAACAGCAATCAGTGCTGGTGAGGGGAAAAGGAAACCCTCTTACACTGCTGGCGGGAATATAAACTGGTACAATCACTATGTAAGGCAAGGTGGAAGTTCCTCAAAAGACTGGAAATAAATATCCCTTTTGATCCAGCGATACCATTTCTGGGAATTTTTCCAAGAGTTAAATGCATCATATAATAGAGATACATGTATACCCATGTTTATAGCAACACAAGTCACAATAGCTGAGATGCAGAAAACACAAAAATACCCATCAAAAGACCAGTGGATGCATATTGGTATTTGTACACAATGGAATACTACTCATCTATGAGAACAGATAGGTTTGAGGCCTTTGTAGGTAAACAGATGCAATTTCAGACCACTACGCTCAGTGAAGTGAGTCAGACACAAGGTTAAGTATCAAATGGTTTCCTAACATGCAAAACCCAGGTCACAGTCATTTCATAGAACAAAACAGGGGAATAATGGGAACTAGTGAGGAAGGGGCAGGTATGGGAGGGTTGGAAAGGGAGAGGGGAAGGATGTGTAATTTTGCCAGGACATATATATGTGCACAAAATACTCGAGTTCAATGTAAACATTATGTATTGCACATATATCAATAAAATGGAGAAAAAAAGAGGTCAGTAGGACAGCAGGAGAGGTTTACAGCTTGCTGGGAAAATCCCCAAGAAAAGGGTATATGGAAGGAAAAAAAGACACCCCACAAAGGGCTACCTGGGGTCTTGAGCCATTTTTCTAACCACCTCTCATGATGAATGGAGGGGGCAGTTGTGATTTACTCCATTCCTGAGAGGAACACTCAAATTGTGATTTGGGAGCATTGAAAAAGAAACAAAAGAAAAAAAGAAAAAAATAGGCCCAGTGGCTCAGGCTTGTCACTCCAGTATTGAGGCAGGAGGATTACAAGTTTGAACCCAACCTGGGCAACTTAGCAATTTAGCAAGACCCTGCCTCAAAATCAAAAGTTAGAGCGGACTGAGAATACAAGTCAGTGTGAAAAGCCATAGGCTAGATCCCCAGTACCACAAAACAAAACAAAACAATCTAGTTGATTCAAACAACTACATAATCTTATGTGGCTCATGTATTCACACTATTTAATATTGCCTAATGACTAATTTCCTGACACTTGTAAGTGAAAGTAAACTACATAGAAACAAGAAAATGCTTTGTATTTAAAAGATTAGGAATAAACAAAATGTTTTTCTTCTAAAAAAAGGAAAAAACATTGATTGAATTGAAGTGCTAATATAAAAATACGTAAGCATAGAAACTACACAATATAATTAATTATACAAATTATACAATAATAATTATACAAATTATAAGTGATAGATAAACAAAGCATATAACTTAGAAGAAGGGAAAAGATAGTCGCTCTCTCTCTCTCTCTCTCTCTCCTCTCTCTCTCTCTCTGTGTTACTAGAGATTGAATCCATGGCCTTCATACTTAGCTACACTCCCAACTCCTTTTTATTATTTAAGACACCATTTTACTAAGTTGATAAATTGCTCAGATTGGACTCAAAATTGTAATCCTCCTGCCTCAGCCTCAGAGAGTGCTGAGATCACAAGTCTGCACCATAGTGCACCAACATCTTTTCTATTGGAATGCTCAATGCGTGACCTGTAATTAACTGCAGACTTAGTGCTATCTGGGAGACAGGAGAGATGCAAGTTTTGCCAACTCACACAGCTATGCTAGCAGATAAACTGACATCACTGGGCACCTCTAATGTGCTACCTACACACTAACAGATACTTACCAAAGTCATGGAAAAGTATTGTTAACAGAATTGTATAGCTGAAGTCATTCGCTCCAGGGGCCAGAGGAATGGTGCAGCAATTAAAGCGCTTGCAAGACCTTGAGTTTGATTCCTTAGCACCACATAAAGCCAGGTGTGATGGCACATGCCTATAACCCCAGAAGTCAGTAAACCAAGGCAGGAGAATTGCCATGAGTCCAAGCCCAACCTGGGCTACACAGCGAGTTCAGAACTAGCCTGGGCTACAGAACAAGACCTTGTCTCCAAAACAATAAATAAATAAATAAATAAATAAATAAATAAATAAATAAATAGATAAATAGATAAATAAATAAACTCTGTCAAAGTCTGGCTCTTCTACTCCCTGGTTCTTCCCAATGCCCAAGGCACTAAATGCACCTGTTGGATAGTATAGTTCCCTAAAATAACCTGGACGTAACAAATTAGGGCTTTATCTCAAAAAGAAAGAGTAGGGAAGAGACCTAACTTTATAGGCTATCTATGCAAAACTAGACGCCATGTCGGCCCCAACCACTGACCTGCCCTTTGCCCCACATGCTACTAGTATGTACAGAGCCATCAAAAATACAATTAATATTAAAAACTTTCAACTTCTGACAGTAAGAGGCATAGCCACAAATTCCCCTCACCTCCAACACACTTACCCCCCGTTCTTTCCACCTGCCTGAGCACTGCTAAGGTCCTCTTCCTCAAGTGTCCTCAATCGTGCTCTTGCGGCTGCCTCCATTCCTAAACCAACCAAAAATATTTCCCTTTCAAGGTCATTTTGACTTTGGGGAAGAGCCAGAAGTCGCACGGTACCAGATCCAGTGACTAAGAAGGACGAGGCCACACTGTGGTGCTTTTGGAAGCCTGCCATTTGCAGTAGATGACACGTGGCAGCAGCTGCTTGCATTGCAGATCCCACCTTGCAGAGATAAGCCTGAAAGAGGACTTCCGGCCCAGCTTCGGAAGTGGCAGGAACAGGAGGCGAGGGGTGTGGGTACCGTATGTCATGTGCATGTACAAATCTCCCTAAGTGAAACCCACTTGTCTGTATAACCAAGACACACCAAAAAAAAAAAAAAGAAGAAGAAGAAGAAGAAGAAGAAGAAGAAGAAGAAGAAGAAGAAGAAGAAAGAAAAGTGAGAAAAAGGGAATGGCGAAAGTGATGACGTGTTGTTCCAAGCCCGGGGGCATACTTTGAAGGGGATCAAAGGCAACACTTTTCACTACAATAAATTTTTAAACTTAAGCATTCGTCATATACTTCGACCACCCTCTGTGTCTCACAGAATCCGAACACACAGAACTCCACAGCCCCTCCTTGCCCCTAACTCCAGGAGACGTGATCCGGTTTTGGCTTTTCATAATTCCCGATGATCTTCCCAATAAGAAATCAACACACTCTGGTTTCTTTTCTGACCACAGTTCACCCACTTCCAGCCCTCACGAAATATGCCAGGAAACGCTGAATCTGAAAATGTTTCGTGAGGAATCTGGAGATGCCGCCCCCACTTCCTGGGGAGGGTCAGTGTGAGACATCCTTTCACCCGGACTCAGTTTCCCCAGCAGCACAGTGGAACCGGCAGAATAAGCACACTTTATCTTCATATTTTTATAACTTGAATCACAGGGCTCTGTCATAGGTAGTCATTGTCATCGTGCAGTTTTTAGTAAAAGCATTAGAAATCGTCGTACTAGATCTTATAAATGACCGATCACAAACGGCTTAGCCAAATGATTGTTAGCACCACAGAAATAATTAGAATTTTATCTTCGGCTCTTTCAAAGGCGGCCCGCTTGTCAGGCTTCCGGCAGGGGGCGCTGTGGGCCCGCGCGTGTGACCGCGCCATGCTGTCTGCAGTGATGCCTGAGGCAGTCACTCATTCGCATCTTTTTTATGTTTTTACAGATAAAACCGCAGCCTATAATTATTCACAGCTCACTAATTTCCGTGGCTCTCCTGCTCTCTCTCTCTCTCTCTCTCTCTCTCTCTCTCTCTCTCTCTCTCTCTCTCTCCCTCTCTCTCTCTCTCTCTCTGTGTACAATGTTTTTTTTCAGTGTTGAGAGCCTTAGGCCAGAACTGTATCCCCAACCCAAGTAGTTTTTAATTTTAAGATAAGGTTTCTCACAGGCTGGGCTCGAACTTGCGATCTTCCTCCCTCAGCCTCTCAGAGTGCTGGAATTACAGTCTGATCGCTGATGCTGTCCCGCTCCCTCCCCGGGGCAGTCCCAAGAGTCCCCTGGGACAGGAGAAGGCACTCCCTTCCTTCCGGGCTCCCACCCACGTTCCCTCTTCAGGCAATCCAGCCATTCCTAGAAAGCTGCTTGGGGAAAATAAAGTTCCTCAAACCTGGCCTGTGTCCTCTTCGGTCGGGGGACATCTCCGGCTTGAAGCCAGCCGTCCTCACAGGGTCCCCACTTACACTCACTTCCAGAGAAGTCAACTGATTAGTAGAACCCATGGGCTTCTTCGGGAACCCCATTAATTAAAGAGAAACAGCAAATCCATCCTGCTAAAAACCCAGCTTATAGTGACCCAGGCCCATCATTCCAGCACTCTGGGAGACTGAGAGAGGAGAATCCAAAGTTCAAACCCAGCCTGGGCAACTTAATGAGAACTTGTCTCAAAATACAAGCTTTTTAAAAGGGCACAGCATTTTCTCAGGCACCTCAGCTGAATCCCTGCTTCCGGTGGTCGTCTTTGTCTCCTACCTCTCCCTTAGCCCTGCACATGCAATCAGCAAGCTAGCCATCCCTTCCGTTCTTCGTTCTTCGGGGATGGGGATCCCCTCCAGCTACCTCAGTGGGGACCCAGCTCAGGGCCGCCCTTTCTTCTTACCAGGGCTGCTGCAGTTGCCTCCTTCCTGGGGACAGCCTGTGTCTCCCATATGGTCCCCTGTCCTTCTCTGCGTAGATGGAGGTTCTGCGTAGATGGAGGTGGCTACAACGGATTCGGATTAGTGCTCTCACCCCGCAGGCCCTGTCACAGCGGCCCTGTCCCCAAGGATGAGGATGGACTCTTCCTTCTGGTGCACCACCTTCCACATCCAGTAGGCCTCTGCCCACAGGGGTCTGCCTGAGCTCCAGGCAGCAGGCAGGCATGGGCTCCAGGGGTCCCTGGCCTTGGCAGCACAGCAGGAGCCTCAGATAGGTGACCCCTCCTCTCTGTGGCTTCTTTTCTCATTTATATGCAGGGAACAAGCTATTACAGATTAGGTGACACTTCCTTCTTTTCTTTTTTCTTTTTTACCCTAGTGGGGATTGAACCCAGAGTCTTCACACTGAGCTATATCCCCAGACCTTTTTATTTTTTGTTTTGAGACAGGACTCCACTCAGTCACTAAGTTGCCCAAGCTGGGTTCAAACTTGAGATCCTCCTGCCTCAGCCTCCCAAATTCAAGCACTTTGTCATAAATAGTTCAAGAGTCCCAATGAGTGTCTCTTTCATAAATGTCTGTCTGTTATGCTGAGCTGAGCATTACATAGCTACACCAAGGTTTTCTTTTTCAAGAATTTCATATGCCAAAAAGAGGAGAGAGAATACTGCCTAGCATCATTACAAGGAAGGACCGCTGCCCCTCAGCCACTTTACAAAGCACTGAAATCAGAATGTTGCTGAGCTAATTCAGGGTAGGGTGAGGTATGTCACATCAGTTCTGGACACTGTCATCCAGCAATTCACCCAAAAGGGAAGAAGCCTGGGCCAGAGAGACCTGCCCAAGCCTCACTGTGGCAACACAGGAAGCTCATCTTGTGGGCAGTGCACACTCTAACTAAAAATGGGCTGAAAAATCACCTACTTCCTGCTCGTCCTAGGTCCTGCATAGCAGGTATTTAATTGATGTTTGTTGAGTTAATAAATAATAACTGAGTAATAGCCCAGTGGTACAGGCTACAATCCCAGCGCCCTTAGGAGGCTGAGGCAGGAGGATGGCAAGTTCAAGCCCTGACTGGGTAATCCAGCAACTGAGCGAGACCCTGACTCAAAATCAAAAATAAAAAATGGGCTTGGGTTGTAGCTCAGTGTTCAGGCCCTGGATTTGATCCCTAGTACCACAAAAAAAGAGCTAACTATTTAGAATGACTCTCAATGTTTGACAGAAAATAACAGAGAGTCCTCATGTCTTTACCAAAATGTTCTTTTCAATGTTTGTCAGAGATAGAAAGCATGTCTGTTTTCCACTGGTGGGCTCCAGTAAGGTGGTTATAATGGTTTCATGAATTACTGCCCAGTCCAACTATGATATAAATTATATTAGCTCTGTGTGTGTGTGTGTGTGTGTGTGTGTGTGTGTGTGTGTGTGTGTGTGTGTGTGTGTACAAACATATATATCTGGAAATATATTTGGGAAATATTTTGAAAAATACATTCTAGAAATATTAGCTGTCTTCTAGGTCCTTCACTGCAACACCTCAGTTCTAATGTTGCTTCACACAATTGCTTATATGTCAAAAGACAGTTAAGTTTTATTTCTTTGAATTTAATTGAAGACTCCAAAGACAGGCTTCCCCCCAGAAACCAAGAACATTAATGAGAAAAGAATCCGATACTTACACTCCCTTTAGACTTTCTGGATCCTACAATAGGAGGTAGCGAAGATGCTTTCTGACTGTGGAAACAGATCATTAGTTAGACATCGAGTGCTAGTCACAAATGATACACAAACACAAGACATCCCAATGTTGCAACCCAATGTCATTCCAACCCAAAGTCAACTGTTCGCTGACATCTGTGGTTCATACAAGGGACTATATTCACTTCCCAATTTCATAAAGAACTCCATATTATCTCCACATTCCATTTCCAAACACTTTTAATGTTTTCCTGTATACTATTGATATTTTAATTGATAGTTATAAAGTTCTACTCCTGCTCTAAATATTTCCATATTCAAATCCCCAAATTTTTCATTTGCATTTCAAAAAAAAATAATTCTCAAGCTAAGTATTAACTCTGCCAGACTGAGTTAAAAAAAGATGAATTGTCATTACTTTTACAATTTCCACTATGAGAATGACAAAACAGTAGCTTTCACATTCAGGGAGTTATTTAAAACAGTTATTGTCACCACTAAAATATTCTCTTTTTTTTTTAGACAGTAAGTTATTTCACAGATAGTCCACATTAGAAGATCTACCTTGAAATTTAAATCAGGGCCCAGTGGTGAGGCCTGAAATCCTGCAGTCTCAGCATTCTGGAAGGCTGAGGCAGGAGAATGGCCTGGGCCACTTAGCAATGCAGGAAGGTCCTGTCTCAAAAAAAAAAAAAAAAAAAAAAATCAACAGTATCTCCAAAAATAGAACACACAAATATGAGCATACTTAGTCATTTGCATGAGAAAGGCCAACATGAGTCACATTTTCATTTTGCCACCAAACACACATGGCAACTCACAGCAGGATAACTTTGCATCGCTTAGTAGAAATCACTGAAGGATTTTGTGCCATAGATAATGAGTAGACAGACAGCATGAGCCGGCTGGTGAATACCGCTGAGGGCTGGGGAGCCACCTCCCCTTGCAGAGGTCAACAGCATCCCAGAAACCCCACCTCTTCTCTGACTACCCTGGAGCCCTCCGACCTCCTCATCAAGCTACAGGTTGTGAATCCACAGGAAACACCCAGTGACAGTCTGCTCTATCTGGGCAGAGGATAATTGCAAAAAGTCGGTTGCCCACCACCAAAGGGCCACGGAAGCTCTGAAAATAAAGAGCGCTGCATCCCGGGGTACTGGAGAGGCCAAGGAGTCCTTGTGGGACCCAGGCCTGGTCACACCCACTCAGCGCACTCATCCCACTGGATAAGAGTCTTTCTCAAGCTCAAGACACTGAGCGCAGAAAGACAGCATGGGCACACGTGGTTGACAGTGCAGTCCTTAAACTTCTGCCTGTATAAAATATTTACTTGGCCTCTCTACTGATTTGCACAAGTGAATTGATACTGCTTTTATATTTTACACTATTTAAAAATGTGTAAAATATATATTTTTTTTATAAAACAACTTTAGATGTTTTTCTTCAAACCAACTGAAAAGTTATTTGGTCTCACTAAATTGCTAAAATGCCAAAAATTCCAGTAAGATTCATGTAAAGTCTGTTGCTTTGTATCTTCCAAAAATTACATCTTCATAGTCTTTGTATGTAGGTAGTAAAACACCAGGAAAGACTTTCCTAAATTCTAAAAGATCGTGCTGTTGCTCAATCGCTCTCAATCACTGTCCTGGCAAGAAAAACAGAGGTCAATACGTCACCGGACTCCATCCTGAGCAGCAGAGCCAGCTGTCCCTCACAGAAAACACAACCATGGTCAGCACGGACCCACTGCTGCTCTCGTTTGTTTGTTCAGTCATTTGCTTGGCAGTTCTGGAGATTGAATCCAGGACCTTCCCTCTGAGCTACATTCCCAGCCCCCTCTTTTATTGTTTATTTGAAACAAGGTCTCACTAAGTTGCCCAGGCCAGGCTTGAACTTGTGAGCCTCTTGTCTCAGCCTCCCAGACCCAGTGCTGCCTGAAGGCCTATCACTGAAGCAAGAGGAGGAGCGAGGGAGGAAGGAGACTCACCCATAGGGCCTCCTCAGTGTGGACTTGTCAAACAGCAACTCGCTGTAAGGCAACTTCTTAAACCTATCTCTGCCAACAGCCACGTAGAACTGCCCGTTCTCCAGGTCTTCCCCATTCTCCACAAGCTTTCCTTCTAACGTGTAAAGCCTGCCAAAACATCAACGCCAGTCACAAGCACTGAAAGAACTGCCTAAAGTACAAGGTGAATAAAGACATTCTGCTCTTAATGTGGCTCTTCTGTTACTCTTCAAATTTCTGAATTATAGATGCTTTGACGTTGGGAAGGTTGACAAAACGCTGCCAGTATCGTATAGCGCAGATCTACCTGTGCTATCTGACTGCCCAGGACCTTGCCCACTGAGGCTGCCCATTGAGCACGAGGGACTTATTGTGCTGCTGCAGTACAATTTATTTTTCATTTTGGAGGGACTAGGGTTTGAACCCAGTGCCTTCACCTACAGCAATATCCCCAGGCCCTTTTCTTATAGTTTATTTAAAACAGGGTCTCATTAAGATACCCAGGATGAGCTCAAACTTAAAATCTTCCGGCCTCAGTCCTCCTGTATTAGGATAGCAAACATGCACCACCATACCCAGACGAATTAGTTTTAAAGGGAATAAATAACTTTTACTCAGGAGGCTAAGGCAGGAGGACTGCAAGTTCAAGGCTAGCCTGAGCAACTTAGCAAGACCTTGACTCAAAGTAAAAATTAAAAGGGACTGGAGATGTAGCTCAGTAGTTCCTGGGTTCTATCCCTAGTGCCACCAAAAAAAAAGCCTTCTACAAAATATAATATTAAATACTGCTCCCTGATTGATTTTTCTTCCCCTTACATTTTGTGCAGTCTGTTTCTATGTTTTTTTGTTTTTTGTTTTTTTTGGGTTTTTTTGTTTTTTTTTTTTTTTTTTTTTTTTTTTTTTTTTTTTTTTTTGTTTTTTTTTTTTTTTTTTTTTTTTTTTTGTATTAGCTGTCTGACAAGCTGATAGCTGTGTTCTAGCCACAGTATTATTGGAACACATGGAGAACTGGATCAGAGCCAAGAAGGGGCAAGGCAGGAGGCAGGGGCCCCGCTGTGGCCGGCAGGGGCGTGCACACCACAGCCCCAGCCCCACACCATGCAGCACCTTCCTTTACTGTAAAGCTCTGCTGAGAGCTGCAGGGGATGTGTTACTTATTAAAAGAACCGGGATTGTTTTACCAGATGATCTAAGATGCCCCAGATTTTTTTTAACGAATAAGAAAAAGCAGACTATTTGAAAACTAAAGCAGAAAAGCAGTGCCTGTATTTGAAAGTTATAACAAGAGTTGGTAGTTGAAAAAAATTCAACATGATCTCTAAGAAAACTCTCAGCCTTCTCACATTGTATAGCAGAGGAAATGCCCTTTCACAAAGACAAGGTTTTATTATTATTGTTTTTTACTCTTTTTTTTTTTTTCCTTTGAGACAGGGTCCTGCTCTGTAGCCCAGGTTGATCAAGCAAGGCTCCTGCCTTAGGCTCCCAAATACTAAGATTATAGGTGTACATACCACACCCAGCTAGGGCTGGCAACTGTCTACTGACGACATGTGTGGCCCATCCTATAGAGCCCAGAAGTGCACCGCAAATAGCCATCGACCCCAGAGGGTGCTTGTTTTCAGTTAGCGTACCAATGCCCAACTCTATTTCTTCCTTTATATCCCTACAAGTATAAACATCAACACAGCCCCATTTCTGTTTTGCCAGCTGTGCTCTGGACCGAGGTTACTAAGCAGCAGCAAGATGGACATTTTGGACACAGCAGCTCTCTGATGGCGAGGTGGAAGTCTGTCCTGTCCACTTTAAGATACTTAGCAGTGCCCTCAGCCCGTGCCCACTGGGCGAATGCCACCTGCTCTTGTCTCCACCTGCGACCACAGAACCTGGCTCTAGACACCCACTGCTCAGTGTTCCCAGGGGCAAAATTGCACCTGGCTGAGAACCACGGGCCTGGCGCCAGACATTCTTCTGTCCTTTCCTCCAAAATGGCTAGATCTGACTCAGTCATTAATTGTTATAGCCAGAATTGGAAAGGCAGCAGGGCAGTGGGCACTGGAAATCTCCAGCCCTGATCTGACTGCTTTCTTCTGGGTACCAAAGAAACCCATGCATGTGTGCTCAAGCTACGGTGCCCACGGCCCTTGTTGGCCAGCCTCCTTCCTTCGCTACAAAACACAGGAATCACGAGCTGGGAGCCAAACCAGCTTCTATGGGATGCTACTGGCATTCGTGCGCACTGTTCCATAGAAAGGCTCTTAAAGTTCTGTTAAGAGAAAGCAAATTTGTCTCAGGTAAGCAGCAACCAAACCGCACTCACATCTGGCCTTCCATGAATCAAATCTCCTTAAGGATTCAAGTACTCTGGGATATATGTTTTTATTTCTATATTGATATTTGCATATATTTTATTTCCATGAATGAATCTGCTATATATATATATATATATATATATATATGATAAGGTATATCTGGGCATGGTATTCTCCATATATATCATTGCATGCCTTAAATTGTTTATTGGATGAGATTGTAAATGTCAAAAGACAAAAAATATATATCTAAAAAAAGAATACATAATTATTAACACCTGGTTTCATTCTTGACACCAAAATAAAATCCAGAAAGATGTGAGGTCTAAATAAAACCTAAAAATACAAGATGAAAACATGAGAGATTATTTTTATAATCTCAGAGTCAGGAAAATCCAAGCTAGTCAGAAAAATTAGGGATTACAGAAACAGAATAATAAGTTAGTTACATCAAAATTCACTATGCTTATGTGCTAAAGGAATATAAATACAATGCAAACTGGAAACACATTTAAAATTCATGTGGGGAAGGGTCAATTTCCTTAATATATACAGAGTGACAATAGTCAATCAGATAAATACACAAAGGATGCAACAGACAGTTCATACATAATGGAATATATTTATGATTTTTTGATGATCCAAGTAGAAAAAATATTTTCGTTCATACTCTCTGTTTTATTTGAATTTTTGCCACTCATAAAGTATTACTTCTAATGCAAAAAAGCACAAATATATTTTAAATCTCCATGGCTGCAAAACTGTATTTATTAACATGTAAGTATGCATATATTATATGAACTCATTATACACATGTAAACATACAATGGATGTATATATGCAATCCATGTAATATACACACTTTCTCAAAAAAAAAAAATGGACAGTGCACTGAGGCTGGGGCATAGCTCAACAGTTAGAGCGCTTGCCTAGCAAGCTTTAAGTCCTGCCTGGGCTTGAATTCCCAGTACCATATATGCCCACCTTGGGGACACATAACTGTAATCCCAGCACTTGGGAGGCTGAGGCAGAAGGATTACCATGTGTTTGAGGCCAACCTGGGCTACACAGTGAGTTCAGAAATAGTCTGAACTATAGAGCAAAACCCTTTCTCAAAAGAAAAAAAAAAAAGGCTGGAGATATAAATCCCCAGTACTACACACAAACACACACACACACAAATCCTCATATCAACCAATTTTTTATGCCAGCCCACTGACTCAAAACCGCAGAGTAAAAATAGCCCACATGGCTTATGATCTGAGGTGCCAGGGACCACCTACCTGCAGCTGTTCATGTGGACTGCCTCATTCCTTAAAAAAGCTCCCTGAGGGCAGTGGTGCTGCATACCTATCTCACAGATAAAGAAACTGAGGCATACAGATGCAACCCAGGAGCCAAAATTCAGACCTACGAATCGATGGCTCCTGACCTTCCAGGATAATCTTTGACAGTCCAATCTCTGCACTTGCGAGGGGACAACCAGGACATACCTGTGGACAGCCCCACTCCGGAGAGTCACTTTCTCGGTGGCCATCTGGAGGACGTGATCCCAGCGACCCAGGGCCTTTCTGGGGATGAGGAGGCGAGAAGCTGGACTTATGAGGTCTCCATTTGCAATCAGGCTGGAGAAGAGGGAGTCAAACCACTGAAAACAGTTACACCCTTAAAGCTCAAACCCCAAACAAAAGAGAAGCACGAAGCTGATCCCAAGCTGATCCCAACCACCTTGGACAGTGCTGAGACTCACAAGATGGTGCAGGGCTCCTGGAGTGGTCTCCGGAAGCGGGCAGACACATTGATCTTGCTGTGGATTACGGGCTTTACCTTTAAAGGCAAAGAAAAAGAACTGAAATCTCCAAGGTCAAGCTAGACTTTTTTCTCTCTACAAGGAGCAATTACTGGCTTCTAAGGACCTGCAGAGATCTGCCGTGCCTTTGTTGAAACCTATCTTTCTTCCCTTGATGCAAAGGTGCTAGGCTCACCTTCTGTCTCCGCTAGTTTCGCTTAACAAGCTCTAGAGAAAAAAAAAGGAATAGTTGCCTTAAGTTCCACGCCTACTGCTTATGATCTATGCCACAGTCAGACACAAAGAAATGGTAGACTAGCGTAAGAATTTTAAGGCAATTGTTTTTGGCTGTTTTGTTTTGTGGTCCTGAGGTTTGCACCCACAGCCTTTGCACTGAGCCTCATCCCCACCCCGTTCTGTAGTTTTTTTATTTTGAGGCAGCATCTCAGCAATGTATCAAATTGCCAAGGCTGGGTTTGAACTTGCCATCCTCCTGCCTCAGCCTCTCAGAGTGCTAGGATTATAGGTATGAGACTTTTTAAGCAATGCTTTCTGGAAATTAAAAATAAAACAGTCCCGTAAAACCTTGAGTTCTGAAGTGCACTCCAGGGCAGCCACCACACTGTCCCACTTCCAGTGCACCTGCTTTCTGATCTTGTGGCCCTACTTTAACATCTGAGGAGATTTTTCCTCAGTTTTGTTTCCTTCCCTGTTCAAGAGCCCTGGGTCCCCTTGGCTCTTTTATCAGGACAGGTCTGGTCACCTTACCCTCCTTATTTCATTCAGGCTGCTGTGAGCACCACGCAGCCCAAGGCTAGGTGGGAGCTGCCTGTGCCCCTCCCAGAACAACCTCTTGGTGCGGTGGGGAGACAGCTGCTTGAGCCCGTGGCCCAAGGTCAGTGCGTTGCTTTGTTCCGCAAGGCAAGGGGACAGAAGCCATGGTCACAGTGCCCTCCGCCCTCCTTTCCCCAGCAGCTCAGTTCCTCACACCTTTTCTCCTTCTCCCTGTCTCAGGAGAAAGAGCCACCTCCCTCTACAAAGCTCAGCCTGGTTTCCATTTCAGCCTCCGCTGTCCCTGTGTGTTCCATGAATGCTACGACCCCCAGCTGCCAGAGGTCTTGGGTCTCCCCTGTCCCGACAGCCTCTCCTTGACCTGCCCCGTCTCTCCATCCTTCTTGTCTTGTCTTGTCTTCCCTGCTTCCTGCCTGTGCCAGGGAAACGCCACCCTTCCCTTTTCTTTATTCCGTACTGGGGAGTTGAGTCAAAGGCTTCTGCCCTGAGCTACCACCTCAGCCCTGCCCTTTGTTTTGCTTTTTAAAGCAGGGTTTCGCAAAATTGCTATGTTGCTAGGACCAGGTTCAAACTTGGGGTATTCGTGGCACAGCAGATTCTCAGAGCACTAAAATTACAGGCTCTAGCCATAGGGCCCAACTTAAGAATCCAACTGGGTCTCGCTCTGTAGTCCATACTGGTCCTGAACTCAACTGTGTAGCCCAGGCTGGCCCCAGACACACAGCAATCCTCCTGCCTCAGTGTCCTGAGTACTGGGATCACAGATGTGCACCTCCATGCCCAGTTTATATGCTTCTGGGCTATTGACCACTGGGCCTTGTGCAAGCACTTGAACTGCTGAGCTGTTCCTCCAGCTCAAGAATCCCACTCTTCTGCACGGCCTGCAGGAAGCCCCAGGACAAGGCACTGCCCCACCTCCTGCCCGGCTCCTGCACTAACACCCATCTGACCATCCTGTTCCCCTCCTGCACCCATCTGCGCCTCTGCCCACGAGGACCTCCCTGGCACTCTTTGCTACTCTCCCTGCAGCTTCCTGTCTGGGCCTGCCACTGCCACTAAAGCACTGACGACAGCACCCTTGACTTAGGTGTTTCCTTCCCACAATCAGAAAGGGGGACATGGGCAAAGGGTCCTGTATACTGAGAATAACTACCGCCCACTGGGCTTGGCTTCCCAGCAAGCATGGTTCTAGCTCTCAGGGTTCCATATCTAAAGCATCAAAACACACACTGAATATTATTATCGCACAGCCCCTCTGACACAAAGAAACAGGAGCTGAGTAAGTTGCCAACAGTCATACCCAATAAGAAGCAGAATTTCTATTTTCTGTGTATTTGGCTATTTAGGAATAAAATATCACCCTAGCGCAATGATGGAATACCTCCAGTTGGAAAACCATGCCGTCTTGGAAAGCACAAGAAGGAAGAGCTCTTCTGCCACACTCCAGCGTCTACGACAGTGTCCCGCAAAGCCTGCTGTTCGCACAATAACTGCTTGCTGAATTTTAATTAGAAGACACTCCAATTCAGAGTGAGACTTTTAAAATGTGGCTATAATAACTTCCCCATTTCAGAGTCACAGGTTCTTAGCCCTAAAGTAACATTTACAGTGATGCTGATTGTTTTGGGGGAAAAAAATCGTATTGAACAAGTAATGCATGAGCCTGAGCAAATCCCAAAGGGGGGAAAATGTGGATAGTAAAGGAGAAGCATCCCCCCCCCCCCCACTGCTGCTCTCCAACAGCCAAGCCACGGAGAGGGTCCACGGTGTTCATGCGGAGACAGTAAACACGTACTGTCTTTGGAGACACAGCCATGGCGCTTAAGAAACAAGGGAGAGACTGCTGTACTCCCTCTACACCTGCCTCTTTTCTTCTGATACAAAACTTTTTATTGGTTTCTTCCAGGCTCCAATTTTTTTAAATCAGAGCATATAGTTAGACGTGATAGTAGGTTTCATGTTGATACATTAATACATGTATGTAACACATTGTGTTCATTTTTATACGCCATTATCTTTTCCCCCTTTTTCCTTCCTCCTCTCTCTCTCTCTCTCTCTCTCTCTCTCTCTCTCTCTCTCTCTCTTTCTCCACAATGGTTGTAGTAATTTAGATTCCCATCAACAAAGTAAAAAGATGCCTTCCTCCTCATAGTCTCACCAGCAATTCCTGTGTTTTGCACTCTTGATGGCGGCCACTTTGACTGAAGTGAGGAGCAATCTGAGTGGAGCTTCCTTTGCATTTCCCTGACAATACTGAACATTTCTCACTAATTTATTGGTTATTTGTACTTCTTTTTGAGAAGCGTCTGCTAAATCCATCTGCCCATTTGTTGACTGGACCCATTTGATCTTTTTTTTTTTACATAATGCAATTAGTACTTTTGGAAGGAAAATACCTGTTTTCATTTAAATTGTGTTTTTCTAATTAGGTCTTTAAGTAATAACTTATTACATTTTAATTTCAAAAATTAAACCAAATTTAATGTCTAGATGAGGATTTTGTCTGAGGCCCTGACCAGGGATAAAAATGTGGGTCACTTGTTGCTAATCTCGGGAGACTATTGATGGCTTAACAGAGTGGGGGATACAACAATAAATGAAATCTTTACGTTTTTACCAATTTCCTTACATACGTTCCCTTATCCTTTTAAGATAAATAGCATTTTAAACATGACAATACTGTTAAGTCTCAATGCACCTAATTACAGGGCTTGAGCACCTCAGGGTGCAGCATGGGGTGCCGCCTCTCAGCCCCAGGGGCCCAGGCAGGGTGGGCAGGCTAGTCCTGTCTTCTGGGACAGTGAAGCCAAGTCAGATGAAAAGGAGCAACCTGCCCATCTGTGGAAACTACCCAATCCATCTCACAGAGAAACAGATGGAAAAGAGACCCTAAGGAGTAGGACCAGTCCCTAAACACAGCTGCTAAAGAGGAGAAATAAGTTCTGGCTTCTCTATGAGACAGTACGGTCACTTGGTTAAGGCAATCTGTGAAACACTTCGAAAGAACCAAGAGTATGAAGTTCCCAGTCCATAGAAATGCTTAGTGGTCCAGAATGAAAAATGCTTAGAACAAGCCTTGGTCACCACACGTGCCTGGCACCACCACAGCATTGCATAAAACACACTGAAGGGATCGAGGCAAAACTCAGACTTTCTTCCTGGAGTCACCGCCGAGCAAGACCAAAATGCACTGAGAACCTTGGCCCGGCTCTGTACTGGGCTCGGGGCTGGTTTGGAAAACCCAGTTCACTGGGATACTGAAAAATGGGTTGGTCCAGCAGATCAGAGAGGGGCAGTTCTAGAGACAGAAGGAGACCAGACATTGCCACAACTTGAGAAAGGATAGAGGGGCAGATAGATATGTGCAGGGATAACAGATAAATACAGAGACAACAGATGGGTGAGTGGGTGGAAGGTTGGACAGGTAGATGGGCTGAATTTTCTAAAGCCAGAAATATGGAACAAGACTTAACCATGCTCACCCTGCTAGAATCGGAGGTGCTGGGCTCCCGTGGGGTCTCCGGCTAGAAATCACACAGTCCTCCCTACTTGTCATTCTGTCCCAGGTATCTCATGGAGACTGTGTTAGCTGGAGGTGATGGAGCACACCTGTACTGCCAGCAATCAGGAGGCTGAGGCAGGAGGACTGCTGTGAGTTCTAGGCCAGCCTGGGCTACATAGTGAGTTCAGGCCCAGCCTGGATTAGGAAGTGTGGAGACCTTACCTAAAAGAAGAAATAAAGAAAGAAAGAAAGAAAGAAAGAAAGAAAGAAAGAAAGAACGAACGAACAAGAAAAGAAGAGATTGTGCTTATGGCACAGAGGGCCATACAAAAACAAAATGCTTCCGCCAGTATGTCTGCCACCAGATGAATGGATAAAGATGTGGCATGTACACACAATGGGGCACACTCCCAGCAAGAGAGATAAATCGAGTCATTTGTAGGGAAATGAGTGCACCTTGAAACTATTATGCTTAGTGAAGTGAATCAGACACAAGATTAAAGATTAAATATGACAGGGTTTCTCTAATATGAGAAACCCGCCCAACGTATAAATAAGTTAAAGAATAAAATAAAAGAGTGTTGGCAGGAAACGAAGACAGAGTTTGCAGAGAGGGGAAAGGAACACGGGGTAGGGAGAGCAGGAAGGAGGGAGAGAAGTAGAGACAACGAAGGCCACGTATGCGCGCAGCCGTGCCTTCGGGTAGATGTGATTATTATGTGTTGCAAATGTATACTGAAAGAAAGAATCATTTTGGGTAAAATGAAATAAAACAAAATGCTTCACATGAACCTAGGAAATCTATGTAAGTAACCGAAGTCAAGTTCACAAATTCTACAGAACACTTAACAGGTCAATATCCACACTGAAGTTAAAACTTGTGAGAATTCACCTCCATGAAACTAAAATTGTTGCTTTAAAATGCGCATTGGAAACAACAAGGTCAATAAACTGAGTTACTGATTAAAGGCCTGAAGTTTTATATACATATATGAGTTCCAAATCCAGTAACACTTTAGAGACATGGGGTTTGGGGAATCAATGACCATCTATGCTCCCCCTCTTCAGAGGTTCATCCCCTTCCCAGAAGTCCATTGCACCTCTTTCTACCCTCTCACCCACATTGGGACCTTTTTACGGCATTATTTTTGCGAATTTTGTAAGAGGAACACCTATCTACAGTCCATCTTTTGTGTCTGGTCCATTTCACTGAGCATTATTGATTCAAGGTAGCCCCATTCTCATTCAAATGCTTCATATCTGTCTTTCTTTATGGCTGCATAGTATTTCATTATGCAGAGACACCACATCTTCTTTAACCATTCCTCTATTGATGGGCAGGTATGTTGTTTCTACGATTTGGCTATTATGAATTGTGCTGCTAGAAACATGGACTGCTATAAACATGTGACTTTTTGGTATGCTGCCTTTATTTCTTTTGGGAACGTGCCAGTAGAGCAGTAGCTGGATCAAATGAGGTTCTATTCTCAGTTTTCTAAGGGAATCTCCAGACTGCTTTCCATAATGGTTGAACCAGGTTGCACTCCCATCAAAAGGCCCAAATTTTTGAATTACAGAACTGATCACGTAAGTGTTTTACAGTGTAAATGTCTCGTGCCTCAATCCCCTGATCTGTACGAGCAGGATTCAGCCTGCCAACCAGCCCTCTGAGAGGCTCTGCCAACTAAATAACATAGAGGCAGCACTGCTTCCTGCAGCAATTAAACTACATGTATTGAAGAATCTAACGGTCTCCCATCTCAGCACTCCCCATCTCAGTACACCCCAGGCAGAGGAAGGCAAACTCTAAGGACTCAAGGATATGACACTGTCCAGTGGGCAGCATCTCAAAACTCTACCCAACACTGATCCCTTGTCAAAACTGATTATACCACATAAAAGCTCAATTTTTAATAACTTTTAAAACTATGTCAGATATTTAAGACTGCTTGTAAAATAGCCATAAGCATTTAGAGAAACAAATATGCTGAAATTAGTTATTTGTAAAATATAGGCCAATTTACAGAGGTTTTGACTCTATTTCTTTGTTGTATATGCTTAAGAAAAAGTGAGTTCTCAAAATGATAACTGAGAAAATTTCTCTTACTACCTGAGAAATCCAGCACATATTGTCATAGAGGAAGACAAAGTTTTTCACGGAAAATATTTAATCAATTTTCACAACTTATGGATTTATGAGAAAGGCCAAAAAAATTTTAAACATCAAAATAAGGCAGGGTTGGTGGTAGGTCTGTAACTTCAGCATTCTTAAAGGCTCAGTTAGGAGGATTGCAAATTTGAGCCCAGCCTGGGCAACTTAGTAACTTGGCCAGGCCCTGTCTCAAAATTAAAAATAAATATGGGAAAAAATAAAACTTCAAAATTTTTTGGAAAGAATATTATTTCATTGGCATCATTATATAATAATATTATTAAATGCCAACCATTCTAACCTCAATAAGAAGCTTGTTATAGAGGACATCTCTATAATGAATACGCTGCTGAGAAAATTCCCAGAAGGGTCCAATTAGTCTCTAAGAGCTGATGAAAGTCTCCTTCTGCTTGGTCCTGTACGGGTGCCTATGTGGTTGGTCCAATCCAGCCACTAATGTCCCAGAAGGGTTACGATATGTCTGTCAAGGGCAGATGGTCTTCCCTAATTCAAAGGGTTATTTTCCTCTATAGCATCAGGTAATGGATTTGCCTTTTGAACTCTTTTCCGGGAGAATATCAAAAACACAACTCAAAACAAATTAAAATACAAATGATTTGGCTCCTCATAACAGAGCAAGATGAACAATTACCTTTTCTTTTCCTTTTTCTTTCATGGAACTGGGAATCGCACCCAGGGCTTTCACGCTAAGCTGTCTATCCTCAGCCCATTTTTTAGTTTTGATTTTGAGACAGGGTCTTGCCAAGTGGCAAAAGTTGCCCAGGCTGGGCCCAAACTTGCATTCCTCCTAGATTATTGATCTGCATCAGTGGGCCCAGCTGAAGGACTTCTTTTTAGCTTAACAATGAACCAAAGACAAATATTTAGTAATCATCAATGCTCAATGTTCTTTAGAAAATCACAAAGTGTAAATAGATACTAAATACATATTCATATTGTCAAATCTTTTTTGATCCGTTAAATCCATTTCCTATCACTCCTCAAACTGTTAAGCCATGGACATGAGGGTTTCATTTCCTCTTTATTACGCTCTGTGGAATACACGGGAAGACCTTATAATCCTCCGCATTCTGAGTATATAATTGGAAACTTCACGTTTATTAACTTCCTTCTGAAAAATACTGATCTCCACTGGGCTTGTATCTTGCAGAAGCCCAAACAGCCTGTAGACATTTGCTAAGTTCCGTGTTCCTGAGCAGGTCTGTGTGGGGTTTCCTCACGCACTGTGCTGCACAGGTTAACCTGACCCCTATAAAGTTAAAAACTAACTCATTAACCCAGGAAACGCTCAGAAGTTACTGGAAGGCCCACCAACTGAGCATGGGGAAGAGCGAGAGGGGATTTTTGGATCACTGGTGTTACTGCTTGGCTCTCTACACTTTGTCTGTTATTTCATCATTAATCCTTTATGCTCTGTCGTGTTCTCCCAAGTGGGATCGCGGTGACCAAACCAAGGCAGGCAGTGAACGTAACAATTCCACTGAGAGCACTGAATGGTCAGCCAGGCATATTTGCCATGCACACAGTGGGAGCTGAGTCCCCAGGCAGAGTCTGGAAAGCCAAGCAGCCCGAGGATGCCCACTGCCCACCGTGTCTACACACAGTCCCCACTCCACACCGCGAGAACTGTTGGCCCGCCCACCTGCACACATGGGACATGAAACTGCCCTCCTCAACGAAGGCTGGATTTGCACCCACGGTGCCCTGGCTTTGAGGAGGACCCTGCATGGGGAAGGGCACACGGACCCCCTCTCGCTGAGCATATGGGGGCCAGGCATGAGAGGACACTGAGCGTGAAAGGATGACAAAACGACTCCACATCACTCAGGAGCAAAGCTGGGGTGAACTTCACACCTTCAGGTCCTGCCCTGGAGCTCGCTGAAGCCACTCCCCTCATCTGCCTGGTGGTTCTGGGGACTGGGATGACAGCCCCCATGTCCATCATTTCTAAATTCCCTTCTAGCTCTCACTAAGGCTAAGGTAGAAGAATCGCAAGTTTGAGGCCAGCCTCAGCTACTTAGTAGCCTTCTCACCAACGGGCTGCAGCCTGTTGCTCAGAGTGAAGCCCTGTGCTTGACTCCTAGGACTGCAAAGAAATAAATAAGTTAACCTCATCAGCAAGAGGCTTCCAAGCAGTACAACTGAAGAGGCTTAACTCTGCCTGTTGAAAATAAGAGATCTCCCTCCTCTGCTTTTTCTCAGGGCCCTTTCTTTAGAAAACTAGAAATTGTGGGGCTGGGGATATAGCTTAAAATGAAGTATTTACCTAGCATCTTCAAGGCTCTGGGTTCCATTCTCCAGAACCACATAAAGGTTAGTTGGGGATGAAGGTGCATGCCTCAGGAGGCTGAGGCAGGAGGCTGAAGCAGGAGGACTGCTGTGAGTTCAAGGCCAGACTGGGCTCCACAGTGAGTTCAAGACCAGCCTGGACTATAAGTCTCAAGAAAAAAAAAAAAAAAAAAAAAAAAAAAAAAAAAAAAAAAAAAAAAAAAAAAAAAAAAAAAAATATATATATATATATATATATATATACACACACACACATATATGTATAATATATATATATATATATTTATAATTATAAGCACTTTCTTAAATATATATAATTATTTAGAACACTGGGTAAGATTTCTGTTGCCTTTATAACCTGGAAACGTCTTCCAGAAGGTCACAGAAGCCATTTCTCTGAAGTGCAGAGTGCAGAGGGAAGAGTGCAGGTGGCCAAGTCTCTGTTCCCCAGAGACAGGAGGGTCCTAACTGTGGGATCTGGGAACCTATCTTAGGAGAGCATCTGGCCCCAAGAGCAAAGTTACCTGCCATAAAGATAAAAGAAATTGGTTTGTCTCTGGATGAGGCTACTTGGCTAACTGGGCAGTCACCTCAATTACCATGTTACATTAGGATAGTCACATGAGACACTTTACTTAAGAACAAGTGATTATCTTGAAAGCATGGATATGACAAGCTTCTGCTTATTTACGTAAAAGGATAAGCTGGGCCTAGTTGTCCAAGCTCATAATCTCAGCACTCTAGGAGGCTGACACAGGAAGATCACAAGTTTAAGCCCAGCCTGGGCAACTCAGTGACTTGGCAAGACCCTGTCCTAAAATCAAAAAATTTTAAAATGGGCTGAGTTGTAGCTCAGTGAGAAGGTCCTGGACTCCATCCCCAATATAATAAATAAATAAGTGAGATTTCTTCCTGTCTTTTCCGTCCCTTAGCAGACTATCTATGGTAATCACTGTATTCTGGTTAGTATTATTCAATAATAAAAGTATTTGCTTTTCCTACTGCCTCTGGGGAGGAAGAAGTTCTAGTTTAGAAGGAGAGCTAGTCTTTAAAAAACCTTCTGATGCATTATTGAGCAGGGCATAGCATCAACACCCATTATTCTTAGCCCTGAGATGGATGACCTCACCCAAATCACAGAAGTTACCATGTAAAGCCAAGCTGAAGGACATTCTATAAAACAGGTCACCAGAAGAATTGCCAAGGTCATGAAAGACTGAGGAATCATCACAAGTTGGTGGAAATGAAGGAAACATGACAACTAAAACTGCGAGATGTTGAACCAGGAAAAAAAAGTGGGCACTAATAGGGAAACCAAAAAAATGTTAATCAAATCAATAGATTGGCTGATTGTATCAATTTTAATTTCCAGTTTTGATGAGCAAGAGACCTAAAAATTGGTGCCTGCCATGGTGGCACACACCTGCAATCCTAGCACCTGGGTGGGTGAGACAGGAGGGGTGCCATGAGTTCAAGGCCATCCAACTGTCATTGAGTTCCTGGGAGTCCCCAGTCATGGCCCTACACCCAAGGATTACCTTGGATCACAACAGAGCCTCCACACCAAGGCAGAGACTGCCCCAAGGAAACTATCTCCTACAGAGCTGGGCCAACGACCAGCTGGCCAGGAGCCCACCCCAGCTAACCCTCAAGGCTGACGTGGTATGCTTGCTAATGGCCTGTCTGAGCCTCTTGTCATCTCCTCATGCTGGGCCTTTACCTCTCACTGATGCCACCCAAAATGTTTCTGTGTGAGACCTGACAAAGTTACTCCACAGAGGACCGGATGCTGAGGTCCCTATCTCCTCTGTGGGGGACCTCACAGGACCCCATTCACTGGCAGTTTTAACAACGACACTATGGGCATGCAGGATGCAGACAGCAGAAAGTGGGTGGCATAGGGTTTGCAAAGAATTCTTTGTATGCCTGGTAACTTTCTTCTAAAATGATCCCAAAACAGAAAGGACAAGCAGAGTATTCAATATTCTAATGTAAATACAGATGTGCCTGTATCAGAGGCCACCTCTCCCTGTCTTCAGCTCCTCACCTGCCTTCTCCAAAATTCCAGCACAATTCGGTACCTATAACATCTACTAACCACCTCCTGAGACAACCAACAATAGTCCGGTTTTATGTTTGCTTGTGGAACTGGGGGTAGAGCCTAGGGCCTGTGTACTGGACTACATCCCCAGCCCGGTTTCTTAATTTTTTTTTTTTTTTTTTTTTTTTTGATTTGTAGGCAGAGTCTCACCACACTACCCAGGCTGGGCTCGAACCTGCAATCTTTCTGCCTCAGCCTCCAAGCATACTGGAAATACAGGCCTGTGCTACAGGACCAGCTAACAGGCCCCACTTGTAACTAGAGTAAACTTAGGCACTGCTGTCTTGTGATGGCCCTTGGGTTCTGGCTTACTTTCAAAGAAACTTGGTCCTCTACTGCTTTGTTAGAGCAACAGACAAACTAAAAAGAACAAAACCAATAAAAGATATTGAAGCTAAATTTACACAAAATGACTTATCTCCTACCCCACTCCAACCGCCCCACAAAATGACTTACTTCTTGTACCCTGAAAAGAGAGGAGAAAGCCCTGCTGTCCCCTGAGGCTCAGGTATGGGTCCCTTCTCACATACCAAGCTTATTAGCTCAGAACAAAGGAGGAACAAAGAAGCAGCTCCATTGGGAAAATATTTGCCTGCCCTGAGGGTAGAAGCAGGTCAAGGAACCTGACCTCCAGCCCAGTGGCCCCAGCCAGGAGGTCCCATCATGTGACTAGAGAAAGAGGAATGTTCAAGGTTCAGTGAGGCTTTTTTCTTTTTTCTTTCAATTGAAAGATTAAGAAACCTTTAAAAACTAAGCTCAAGACCATCAATAGCCCAGTGACCATACCCTTGGGTCATGAGCTTACTGTGAGCTTGGCTCCAGCCTTCCTGCTCAGAGATTTCATCACCTAAGGACAGTATGGAGCGCAACACTTTGAAGAAAATGTACAGAAATAAAATTCATGTTCAGTTCAATAAGACCTGCAAGAAAACAGCAGCTGTGGGGCCCCTGAGTTGGCACAGGCCTGTGGTCCCAGCACTCTAGGAGACTGAGGCAAGAGGACTGTAAGTTCAAGTCCATTCTGAGTAAAACAGCAACTTAAGCAGATCCTGTAAAAACACTATGGAGACATCACCTCCTGTGCTATGCATCATGCTTACGAATTCCTACTGACCTTGGTCCTCACCAAGGTCCTAACTTGTGTCTTCATGTCTTCAAGCAGAGGGAAGTTTGTGGGGTCTGAATATCCTAAAACTTGAAAAATGCTGCTTTAGGTCGTTGTTAGTCTTTGTTTGACATACATCTAGTATGCTGTGTACAAGTGTGATAGTGCTGTCAGGTGTGAGAGCCAAACCCAGGCTGGTGGCTAATCTTATCTCTGGGATGAGCAGACCAAACTAGCAACCAACATCATGACGCAACTATGCTTTTCTGTCATTGCTCACAGCCTTTCTCAGCCTCCCTCAGTGTTTAGTGAAGGACTGATGCTGCCAATCCCAGATCCTCTCTTCAGTGTCCATACCCTCTCCCCACACCATGCCACCTTAGCTGAATTCCTCTTGGTACACTCATCAGCAACGGGTCAAGACACTGGGATGTACCTGCCACTTCTCACTGCATGCCTCTCGATCATGTTTCGGGGACAAGATGCTAGAATCCAGAGATCTGTATTTCTTATTTCTTGTTCTAATCTTGTTGTTCAGCATTTCATTCATAGTAGATACTCAATGAACAATTTCAGCTTTAAAGATAGACTTTACTTTCTTCTAGTTTCCTATCCCTTAAGTCCCAGCTCAGAATTTAAACTCAGGCCTACTTGGTTCCAAAATTCATTTCCTTCCCACCACGTGAGGTCATCATTCCGTGATCCACAGTGTTCAGCCAAAGCACTCAGAGAAAAACAGGGAGTCCTTCCCTGCTAAGGAAGATACAGATCTGAGGTCTGGAGAGACAATTTAGGCCAAACAGGCCTATTCACCCTCCAGGTACCCAAATGTAAAGTAAGCAGAGAGGCATACGCAAACAACCATGGAACAGTGAGCAGCGCAACTGAAGGAGAAGACTGGCCCCTTTTTTTTATTTATGGTACTACAGATTGAACTTGAGCCTCCTGAGCTACATCTCCAGCCATTTTATACTTTCTATTTTTAAACAGGCTCTTGCTAAGTTACTAAGCTGTCCAGCCTGAGCTGAAACTTGCAATCCCCATCTTGGCCTCTCAAAGTGCTGAGTTTACAGATGTGCGCCATTGCGCCCGGCTACGGTAGACTTCTTGGAAAGCCCTGTTTGTTTGTGCTTATTTGTTTGCTTGTTTGTTTGTTTTCCTGAGCATAGTATCAATATTAAGAGGAAAAACAATTCAATCTTTTCCTTTTTCAAATTAGGTTTATTGAAAGATTAGTGGGAGAAAAGTCCTACGGCACTGTGCTTCTGCCCTCACCCCAACCCTGCAATCCCAAAATTACAAAGGTGAGGAAGAATGTACAAGCTTGGAACTAAGGGTGACAGACAGACAATGTGGGCAACAACCTAACCATAGCCACACAATGCTCCAAACTCTAAATTCTGCAGAAAGATGCCTCACTTTGTACTTGAATTACTTTCTATACAAACAACCCCAGGAACCTAAGAGATGACACAGGATCAGTGTCAAGAGATACTGGGTCCTTCTACACTATGCTCTGTTCTACCAGAATTTATTTCTGTGAGACTGAAATGAAGACATAAATGAATGAATGAATGAATGAATGAATGAATGGGGGCCCAGCAAGGCATGGGTTTGTCTATGTTCACATTTCCACACTGTGTTTCTTTCACTTAACTTTAGTGTTTATATAATATAGAATAATATCGAGAGGAGAAACACTTGTTTATTTGAGAAAGCAAGTCCCTTGCATGTTGAATACAGAGGGAAAAAAAAAAAACAATTACTTTACCTTTCAAATGGAAAAAAAAAAGAGAGATAATTCATCCAGTTTTAGTCCTAACTTGCTAAAGTCTTTCATGAACTCCTTTCCAGGGACACAGAGTAATTTATTTCTTAAATTCTTAAACCCACTTTGGAGTTGCAGGACCCCAGTTGGCACCCAGCACTGGGCCATTTGCTGGCCCAGGATCACCTCTCCCCGGGTCATTCTCTTTGAAGCACCTGGAAGAGTCATTGTGTTTGGTTGGCTTGTTGGTGCAGTCAGGTCTCCAGGCTACCAACTACAAACAACCCCAGGTGCCACATGACTCCTAGACCAAAGTTGACAAAGATTCCTGCCAACTGCAAACTGCCAGGATCTTCATGCCATGGGGCAGTGGGTGATAATCCAGGGGTAAAGGGATGCCATGGAACTAGTGAGGGCCAGGGAATCCTTCCTGGAAAGTCACTCTGCCCAGCTGCAGGGGGAGGAAGAAGTTGGCCACCAAAGCTCTCTGAAAACTTGGCCTTTTAAATGTGACCACAAAGAGCATTAATGAGGTATTGCCTTATATGTGGGCTTTGCAGTGAGTGTAGCCTCTTCTCCACTCCACACTGCTTCCTGTCTCCTAGATGACACATCCCACAGCTCACAGGGGACAGGGAGAATCGGAAAGCAATAAGCAGAGAGTCACAGCAACTTGACATCCAGGAGAAAGGATGCTTTCAACCAACACTACTCAGTCTGTGTCAGGAAAGACGTGGCCTCCACCTGTGATTCAGTCCTGTGATGAACCCATACCCAACATTAGGGCACAGCTGTGTTCCCCAAAGGCCTACACTGCAGTTTTAGAAATGATGGTAAGGGGCTGGAGGAATGGCTCAGTGGTTAAAGTGCTTGCCTAGCAAGCGTTAACTACCCTAGTTCGATTCCCCAGCACAACATAAGGTGGCGTGGTGGTGCACGCCTGTAATTTCAGCACTCCAGAAGCTGAGACAGGAGGACTGTGGCCAGCCTGGGCTCCGAAGTGAGTTCAGGACCAGCCTGGACCACAGAGTAAGACCGTGTCTCAAAAAAAAAAAAAAAAAAAAAAAAAAAAAAAAAAAAAAAAAAAAAAAGTAGAAATGATGGTAAAGAAGAGGGGATGATCTCACAGAGATGGATGAAGACATCAGATTTTCTGACTCTAAGACATGAAGAAAAAAATCATTTAGAAAATGTGAGAAAATGACATCATAAAGAAATGAAATACAAAAGTTTTTAAATAATTATATTTAGAATTAACCTTTCTCTATGCCATATATAAATATATAAATTTGGAAATCATCATAAATATTTATAAATATCTACATTTTTATGTGTGTGTGTAGTAGTAGGAACTGAGCCCCGGACCTTCACATTGAGTTATATCCCCGGGCCATTTTTGATTTTTTATTTTGAGACAGGTTATCAATAAATTATTAAGTTGCCCAGGATGGGCTTGAACTTGGGCTCTTTCTGCTTCAGCCTCCCAAAGTGCTGGGATGACAGGCCTGATCACTAGGCCCGGTACATTTTCTCTTCGAATAGACATCCCATGATGGGAACCTTGGAAGGAACAGGTCCCACCACCATCCACAGTTACCCAATTCATCAGCTCTATAGCACGGCCACCAGAAATGATGTCAGCCGAGCTCGCAACTCCCACCCAGGACTTTATGCCAATATGCTAAGGGCTCAAAGGAGCAGATGAGGTAGAAATTGGGCCCTCAAAGGCAAAAGGTCCAGTTTCAAGGTTGTATTTGCAATACCTATGGTCAACAGCAGGGGCAGTAGTCTGAAAGTGGAGCACCTGCACTGCTGGGTGGTGTGGCAGGACTGTGCTTTGTGGTAGAATCCTGCATAACATATTCTGGGTTCTGGCTGCCTCGCCCAGGGGTGTCTGCTCCTTCTCTGCGCTGAGCTCTTCAGTCCTGTCTTCCTGTTAATTCACACATGTATTTATCAATATACCTGTTGGTCTTTGAGAAGTATGAATTCGAAGAACAACTCACATGAGAAATTTATAGTTTGATGTTGTATTTGCTGAAATGTTTCCTTTCTCACATATTTGTGAGAAGTAACAGTAGATTGTTAGAATGATCTCAAGCACATACCTAACCTGTCTATGATGGTCCATGGACAGTGGGCATAGCTCACAGCAGGAGGTGGCTTTGTAGCCAACTCAACCCTTACAAGTACTCTTTCTCCCTGGAGTCAGATCCTAGGAAAAGAGCCAGTCCGATGTGTGTGGTCCAGGTCTCATTCCACTCTAGGGGGGCTCAGCTGGAATGTCCCTTCTAAGGTCAGCAACAACAGAGCACAACATCCATTTACTGAGTTCTGAACACACATCAGGCACAGTGCCAGGAGGCAAGTACAAATATATATTCCTCACAATAGTTCTTTTTTCTTTTGTTGATGGCAATGGTGGTACTGGACGCTTTATACTGAGCTACTTCTTCAGCCCATTTTTAGTTTTTGATTTTTGAGACAGAATCTCACTGACTTGCTAAGTTGCCCCGGTGTTATCTGAACTTGCAGTCTTAGTGTTTCAGCTTCCCAGAGTGCTGGGATTACAGGTCTACACCATCATGCCTGGCAACAATTCTTTGAAGAAGGTATTATCAACTCTAGGTCATTTCAGGGAAAAAACAAGAGGTCGGCAGAGACCAAGCGATTTGCCTTGAGATCTTGGGGGAAATTTAGTTTGTCTCTAACATGTAAGGTCTCTCCCCATCATCTCTCTCCATTCCTGCAAGTTGCTTTGCATGCCTGGAAACTTGGTAGGTGCTACTGAAAGCATCAGGTTGGAACAGCTAAAGAAACCAAATGCCCCTTGGACAGTAGCAGGAGGAAAAAGGAAAGCTCATTCCCTGGCTCTTGGCTCACTATCTCTGTCTCCAATCTCTTCACAGACTGTAAATTTCCATGTAAAAATATTTTCAGTTTCCTATGGGAGCCTTTTCATAAGAAGACATGCCAAAGCCATTGCTGTATTAGAAACATTCAACAGAAATATCTTCTCCTATGGAGAAATATTTGCAGAGGCCAAAAAATACTCCAATTAAAAATACAGCCAAAATCACTCGAGAAAAGGTTTTGTCACTCATGATTACTTGTTAAAGAAATGAAGGCAATAAAAAAAAGAGCTAGCCCTTTTTTCTGAATTCACTTCCTAATTTTTAATCTTCCTTATATATCTCCTTCCCATCATCATCAAATTAAAGTATGATAATTTAAAGAAAAAAAAAACCAGGGCATGGAGAAATAACACAGTGGTTAGAATGATTCCCTAGCAAGTGGCAAGGCCCTGAGTTCAGTTCCCCAGGACCACATAAAAACCATACCTGTAATTCCAGCACTCAGGAAGCTGAGGCAGGAGGATTAATGTGAGTTAGAGGCCAGGGCGGGCTCCATAGTGAGTTCAGAACCAGCAGGGACTACAGAGCAAGACCCTGTCTCAAAATCATTTATTCATTCAGTCATTAAAATAAAAATTTAAAAAATAAAAAAACTGCCATGTCTGGTAGGACAGTCTGCAATCCCAGCACCCTGGAAGGCTGAGGCAGGGACTCACAAGGTCGATTCAAGCCCAAGCAACTTAGTAATTTAATGAGGCCATGCTGCAAAATGAAAACAAAAAAGGGCTGGCTGGTGATACACCTCAGTGGAAAGACCCTGGGCTCAATCCTCAAGACTGCCAAAAATATTCTTCTTAAACCTTACACACTCCAACATCTCTTTTCAAGAGCAAAAACTCTGAGTGGTCATCTTCAGTTAAATCCCACTATTTCAGCTGGAAAGCTTCCCTCTGTGCTCCACACAGTGTATCAACACACATGTGCCAGGCTGGGAGCTCAAGAGCCATGCCCTCATCATCACCTTCCGCAACAGCAGAGTGACAATTCCTATTCCATGAGGTCATGTGAGGCTTAAATCAGATGGTCTTTGTAAAGGGCTTAGCACACTATTAAACATACAGTAAAGAAATACAAGCGCACACACACACACACATACACACACACACACACACACACACCAATCATAGTATGTTCCAATTCTGTGTATCTTCTAACATTCCAACATTCAGGCTGGCTTGATATTCAAACAATTAACAGTCAACCATCTATCTGTCATTGTTACCGAAACACAAACTGTCCCTGCCTTGAGGAAGGGAAGTACCACTGACTCAGGGCCCAGCCAGCAGCCCAACAGTCACCTGAAGGCCCTTCCTTTATTACCTCCACACCCACCAGGCCCTGAGTTCTGTCCTTCAGGTCTCATTTTCCTGCCATGTGCAGGGCATCCTCTGCAGTGAGCACCATGGTCCTTGCCAAAAGAATCCCCGTGCCCCCACCTTTGCTGTGGTGACAAGAGGGACCTGACAACTCCCTGAAGACAACTCATCATTGGCTCCCAACTGGCTTTAGGCAATAGCCAACGCTCCCTTTAGAAATGCCTGGTCAGCCCCTTCACACTTCCCAACCCTCACTCACCTGCCACGGCTACATCCTACATCGCAGTCTCCTCCTGACTCAGCCCAACAGGACATGAGCATTTCTCAGACATGCCTCCCATGCCCACATCTGCACACACTCACACATGCTACCACTTTGCCTGATGCCACTCTCCCTCCCTGTTGCCTGGCTTCATCACTCCTCCCCTGCAGGCCTCCTGACTAGGAGCTTTTCTTCAAGGAAGCTTTGCCCATGGTAGCAGCCCTCAAGCGACCTGTCCTTCTGAATCCTGATGCACAGTATGCTTCCTTGGGGTGGGAGAAGCCCTCCTCCTCTCCAGGAACCTGTTTCATAGGAGACAATCTTTCCAAGGATGGTGTGGGGAGCAGGGGTGGCATTCACATCACCGTCTCAGCTCCGCCTCAGATTCTCAGGCACTAGATAATCACAAGAAACATGCAGCCTAGGTCCCTCACAGGCACAATTCACAGCAGGGTTCATGCTCCTATGAGAATCTAATGCTGGCGATGATCCGACAGGAGGAAGAGCTCAGGCAGCAATATCAGTGATAGGCGGCATCTTTTGATGAAAGAATCTCTGATGTTAAATTTTTACTACCAAAAAGTAAAAGCCATAAATCTGTAACTGTGTCATTCGTTTGAGGTCCAAGCCCTCCCATTATGAAAGGAGGCTTGAAATAACAGCAGAAACACAGAGTGGCTCATCCACAGAGGCCGCCTCTCCAGCTACTGCACATGCAGCCACCCCTACCATCCCGTAGGGTCATGCAGAGGACGGAGGACCAGAGGAGAGCCATTATGGCTTCATAATTCCTTGTCTCTGGAGTCATGCCATGGTGCCAGGACCAGGAACTAAACTCCCACTGCTACCCATTACAATGTGAGCACCTAGCCACGGTTCTCTTCGTAGGAACACACGCATTTCTCCCAAGCACGGGAGCATGTCATGATGTACATAGCCCCTCTCGTGTGACACCGTGAGACACAGGGTGGGAAGGTCCTGAGAGTTGTGACTGGAATGTGGTGTGTAAGCAAAGTAAACTCAGGAGGTGGGAGATGAGAACAGAGCTCAGGAGTAAATAAATGAGTCACTGAGTAGAAATGCTGGGGCTTCTCAACAGACAAATCATTAAGTGAGCTGCTCTATTTGCATACCCAGAGAACATGTTTAGATGGACAGATGGGGAAGGTCAAGGCTCACCAATACTAGTGACAGAGAGGCTGGGGCATAGCTTAGCAGTTCAATTCCCCAGCACCCTGTAAGCTTGGCATGGTGGCGTGCACGCCTGTAGTCGAGCACTCAGGAGGTTGAGGTAGGAGGATTGCCATGAGGTTTAAGCCAGCCTGGGCTACATCGTGAGCTCAGGACCAGCCCGGACTTTAGAGTGAGACCTTGTCTCAAAAAATACATGTTAGTGATAGAAGAACTAAAATGAATACAACACAGAAGATGGGGATCTGGCAGAGGGACAGGCAGGTAGGCAGACACTTCAATCAACCTTCCTAGACTACTTGACTACATTAAGCATCAGTCAACTGAGCGTTCATGAGAAACAAGCCCGTGTTTACACCCAGACTGAAGTTCCCTCTCATCTATAATGAAATGTGTGCAGATGGTCCCCAACATGCGATGGTTCCACTTGTGGTGTTTTGATTTCACAACGGCATTAAGATGCGTGTGACAGAACTCAAGGAAGGTTCTGACCTTTCCCCAGGCCAGTGACATGGGGGCAAAAGTCCTGAGTCAGGGTTAGCAACAGCTCCCAGGCAACCACACAGTCTTAAGAAAATCAACCAACCTCCACGGTATGCTATGCAGCTAAGCTATGATGGTCCAAAGGGTAGCTGTGCTACGTGCATCTTCAGGTCGAGATATTTTCAGTTTAACAATGGGTTTACCAAGTGTTAACCTCATTATAACTCAAGGGATACATATATAGAATATATTATATACATGTATAATATATATTTGCAATACATACATGATATATATGTATTTATAATATATGTTTATATATACACACATGTATATATCTTTTGGATTAAGAGTTTAAATTGTTTTTTAAAGATCAGCTTTTATAAACCATCTATGAAAAATCTCATACTAAATAATGAAAAATTCTATGGAAGTTCTCCGCTCTCTTGGAAAAGCAGGCTGTGAATATGAAATTTCATCCTTTATCATATAATCTAATCTTTTTTATTAGACAGAGTCTCACTTTGTAATTCAAGTTGATCCTGAACTCACTACATTGCCCAAGCAGGCTTCAAATTCATAGTAATCCTCCTGCTTCAGTCTCCCAAGTGCTGGGATTACAAGCATGTGCTACCACACCCAGCTAATTTCTATGTGATGCTGGGGAATCGAACCAGGGCCTTGCACATGGTAGGCAAATGCTCCAACAGCTGAGCTGTCCTTTAGTACATGATCTATAAATGCAATTTGGGAATCATGAGAACCTTGTTCTATAAAGTTTTCCAAAATTTGGCAGCCCAGTTATACAGGTTGAATGATTTGGTGTAGCAAAGCCAGGCTTGGAAGTTCATTCATCTTTGAAACCCCCAAATCCTTGCCACTGGAAAGGGAGGCAGAGACTCAAGCAGCATGGATAGCCGTTAGAAACCTCCTGGAGAGCTTCCAGGCTAAACATTACCCACTGCAAGCACACCCAGGCCATGTCACTGCCTGTCTCCCATGAGCCCTCCCTGTTTCAGGTTGTGCCCTCAGCTAACAGGGGGGTTGAAACTGACCTTATTTCAACAAACCAAGCATCCAAACTATGTAATCATGGGGGACATCTGAGCTGGATCTGGCTGGCTGCTTATAAAGGAGCCTTTCAAAATGACATGTGGGAATTTTCACTGTTGACCAACCTGGACGCTCATGTGCACCCCCTGCAGACCTCATGTTCAAATCAACTACATGCAAGAAAACAGCCCCACTTTTTAAAGGTGTCTTTAGACCAGGCATAGTGGTGCCACTTGTAACACAAAGTACTATGGAGGCTAAGGCAGAAGGATAACCGTGAGTTCAATCTGGGCACCTGAGCTATGTAGTGAGTTCAAGACCAGCCTGGACTACAGAACAAGACCCTGTTTCCTCCACAAAAAAAAGTATTACTATAGATAAACATAACATGCTCTAACATGCATATCTGCCAATTTCACAGATAGTAAACTTCTTAAAATCACGCTTAAATGTCAAGAAGAGAATGCAAGATATTTAGAACTAGTGCCATGCCACATGATGACAGCCAAACTAAACCCACCACCTTCTTGCTTTTGATCATAATTGGCTATGGTTAGGAGCGGGCCTTTTTCATTAGACTTATATTTTCCAGACCAACAAAAATGCATTTGTCTTTCTCACTCTTGTTCCAACACACAGAGATATACACACAGACACACATACACAGCTCAATAGTGGAGGAAGTAAGAACATATGAAAGAAAAATGAAATACAGTCAATTTTTTAGCAAAACTCACTCCAGAGAGCCTTGGCAGATCTCAAATACATAGGACAATACAGTCACAGATATGAACTGTCATCCCTTAATTAAATGCTTCTGCCAGGCTGGTGGCACAAATCTATAATCCCAGCAGGAAGACCACAAGTCCAAGCCAACCTGGACAACTTAGAGATTTAGCAAGATTCTATCTCAAAATCAAAAATGAAAGCAAAATAGGCTGGGAATCTCAGTAGAAAGGCCCTGGGCACCAGCACCACAAAACAAAAAATAAATGCACAAATCAAATGCTTTTTACTTGGCAGTTCTATTACAGAAATGAGGAGGGGTTTTGAAGTAAAATACTGGGGAGGGTCTTCCACTATCGTTGGAAGAATTTACACAGGGTGTTCTATGTCTTTTGAGTCTTCAACACATGAGTCTACCAATATAATCTGGAAATCGTTCCTCAGTCAAAGAAGGAAACACTTAAAAGTTTAACTTAGTAGATCCCCTTTGAGTCCCCTGGAAACCCAGAAATCGCAAGCTAAAGATCAGTGAGTTGTGCCCCGCGGTGCCCCCAGCTGCCTGAAAGTAGGGTTAATAATTACACTCTGCTGAATGTCTAGAATCCCATTCCTAAACCAGAACTTGAAGTAACAAATTCCATAGTATGTCTCATTAGAGATTATGCCTAATGGTTAAACTGAAATGGGAAGTTTTAATAATGACTTTCAAACACAGAAGGACATTCATCTGAGTAAGTGACCAGAAGTACAACTTGGGTTCCCACAAACTTTTCAGACTAGGCAAAGTTTTGCTGTTCCTAACACTTTCTTCCTTCCTCCACTCCCCTCCCTGGTACTCCTGAAGTTCTCCATCCTACTGAGAAGAACCTACACTATCCCCATTCTCCATGACTAAAAATCCAACATGAAGCAAATGTATCCAAGAGGGCTTGGGGAGACAGCTCACCCAAGAGGAAGGTGGCCCCTGGGGAGACTTCACAATGGGATCTGATTTTTGGTTTTGATTTACAGCTTTCTTTTATTTCCAGTACTGGAAATTGAACCCAGGGCCTTTGTCTATGTTCCCAGAACTTCTTTCTTTTTTCTTTGAGACAGTGTCTCATTAAGCTACTGCTAAGTTACCCAAATGGACTCAAACTTGCAATCCTCCTGCCTCAGCCTTAAGACACTGGGATTATAAATGTGTACCACTATACCTGGCCACAGCTTTCCTGTGAAAGCAGCATTTCTATACAGCACAGATAGCTCCCTTATTCCACAGACAGGTCACTTTGAGTGGGATGACCTCTTCTCTCTCGTCCTTCCACTTAAGGCTGCACCTCACCAGCAGCAGAGGAAGAATGGACACAGAAGGGAAACCCCAAACAGACTGCTGCTTTTTAAAATATAATTATGAGGAAGAGGGTAAAAATTATCTTCATTGCTGAGCCCAACACCATAGATTAGCAAGATTCAAGGGAAGAAACGGAACACACACACACACACACACACACAGTTCTATAGTAGAAATCAATAGGAACATGGGCTGTGTAACCAGGGACAGAAGGAAGGAGAAAGAGACCAGAGAAAGGAAAAAGAGGTCCTCCAGGAGTATGGCCAAAGGCCAGAATCTAAAATCAGCATAAAGACTACAGAGTTTTTTAAGAAGAATCCATCTAGTTCTTAATTTTGAGTGGTAGACAGTCCTACATGACGTAGGAACCCAAATCATTGGTAACATCACCTCACGCAGACCTGCATGAGTGGGCCCTGTGAGAAGACATCTGAGTAGGGTTCCGTCCCTGGGCAGATAGACACTGCAAAGGGATGGAATGTAAGCCACCAAAATGGGCCCTAGGCTCTGTGGCCAAGGCTCTGTGTAGGGCTCCAGGGAAGGAGGAGCATGGATTCTGAAGCCAACAGTATATACAGGGGCCTTTGGAAGGATGAGGGAGCTCCGAGGCTGAGTAGTGGAGGTTCAGGCCCACTTGGTATCGCAATCATAAGGAGACAGACACCTCAGCTGTCATGTGGACTACAAGAAAGCTGAACTCGGGTTCCAGGAACCATGTGTTTAGTACTCCTCACAAATTAATCTCATTAGCTTCCAATAAGGCTCCCCTCACAAATTAATCTCATTAGCTTCCAATAAGGCTCCCCTCACAAATTAATCTCATTAGCTTCCAATAAGGCTCCCAAAAAAGCTATTTGTATAGTCCCCCTAAAATTGCTCTTGAACCTATTTAAGAAATGTTCTTTTCCACAAGTTTGCTACAAAGTAGAATTAAAATCAAGGTGAGAAGGCTGGCATGGTGGCTCATGCTGTTATCCTAGCACTCTGGGAAGCTGAGGCAGGAGGATTATAAGTTTTAGCCCAGGCTGAGCAACTAAGTGACTT